>BSBM01000190.1:4208664-4881746 GCA_027924585.1 Larix kaempferi
TCACCTTGAGCTGTTGATCACACAAAAGGACAACTTGGATGGAGGAGCATGTTGACCTTAGATGATACTTTGACTCACTCCATTTCCTAATTTTACTGGAAAAACCCTAAATATAGCATTTTGAGATATGAGCACTATTCTACCTAAAGAGACTAGCGCCCATACGCTACTCCAGTGTATAATAGTAGTGCCCATATCCTAATATACGCTACTCCTTCTCAGCATAGTAGTGCTCATAATTTTAAACTCGATGAGCGCTAGTTGATAAGCACTAAAGTAGCGCCCTATACACTACTTCACTGAACAAGAGTCGCGTACATCTTAAAAGATGATTAAAAAATAAATTAATTTCTCGAGGAGGATTAGTTGCTGGTAGTTTCCCAACTCCCCCAACTTCCCCCATAACTATACATCGACCTGAACTACTTCTCTAATCTTATAAATACAAAGAAGATTAAAAGAGAAATGTTAGATGGTGAGATGGATTAATGGAGAAACCTTGAGGCATAGAGAGAAGCTTGCATTGGAGGAGTTGATGCTGAAGATATCCAAGCCAGAGAAGAGAAAGAGCCCAGAATCAAGTTGCAGGAACCTGTTACAGGATCAGGTATACGTGTACATCATTTTACTTTTGACAATAAAGGTTGAAGTGTCTTTCTTGTTCCAACTTAAATGTGTTCTGAAATAACATCTTAATTTGGATCTGTTTTGGTCAATATTGAATGTTAAACATTGTTTTTGTTTCTTTCAAGCTTTATATATTGCCCAAAGTGCTTTGAGAAAGGTATTGTTATTGCAAGTTTATTGAAAGGAAGGTGGATTTGGAGGTTGAACACAAGATCAAGCAAAGGCTAGGATCGAACTTCGATTGAAAGGTGTGTTCCCAAGATCCATAACTTATTTCTTTTCATAAATATCTTTGTGATATCATCAATACACTTACCTGTCACCCCAACCAAGTTGATAGCATTAGTTTCCTTGCTATAGGTTAGATTTTCCCGCCAACAAGAAAGTAGTTCGGGGATGATACAGATCCAGAACCAATTGGCTGCCTTGACATTAGAGTTACAAGGTATGAAGAATGGAAAAGAGCAAAGACATGAGCAACGACATAAATTTTGGTGCAGAAGATGCAAAGGAGAGGGCCACACCAGAAAACATTGCCCCTTATTTCAAGAATACCTTAACAGTGGCACACCAAACCCAATAAATATGAATCAGAACCAGGCACCATGGTGTGAAATTTGTAGAAGCAGAGCACACAGACCTTAGGACTGCTACCTGATACAAAAATATGTAAAAACACCTAAAAACTTATACTGCAATTTCTATAAGTCAGTTGGACATGATGAATCCAACTGTCATGCTTATGAACTGATGAACGAAAGAAAGCGAGATATGGAAGCAATGTGAGTGCTGGAATGTACCGTGTTCAAGAGGAAAATCGGCCAAAGCAAGAGAACACCCACTATGATCAAGGAGGATATAGAGGCCGCGGTGGTGGATATCACGGGAGAGGAAGAAATACTGGTCAAAATCAAGAAAGAGGATGGGGCCAGGTAATATGCTATAACTATGGCCAACCAGGTCATGTATCCAGAGAATTTACTAATCCATGTACCACATGCAACTACTATAAATCATTTGATCATGTGATTGAAGATTGTCCGGTGCTTGAGGTAGAAATGCAGAAGAGGAGAAGAACATAATCACCGAACCCTAATATCCAGTTGATCACAACAGAGAACAGACCTACAGGTCAGAGTGTCAACACAGTAACACGAAGTGGCACTGATACAAGAAAACAAAACAGCACAGAAGCCTTGACTTCTAGAACAACTGATCCTAAGAAAAACCTTGGAGAAACAGTAGGAATAAGAAAATCTCCTGGGAAAGCACCTCCATTGAACTTACAGAAAAACAAAGAAATATTAAAAGAAACACGGAACATGTTTAAACAACCACCACCTACTTCATGAAGGATTCCATTGCGAAGTCAAGAACCATAAATACAAGACATGCCACTGGCATATGATCAAACGCGCACTGCACCAGATACCTCTAATTTTGTTGCACAATTTCTACAAAGCTGCATCAAGTTATTAAAAAACAAGGACACTCTTATGGAATTCACAAAACTGATAAATCAGTAAGAATCATGCAGTAAGAAATGAATAGCACATGGCGCAGTACATAACATTAGAAGTCCCAAAAGAACCGATAGGGAGATGCGGTTCACTGCACAGATAGGAGACTATGAGATGGACGAGATCATTCTTGATATTGGATTTGAAGTGAATGTCTTAACCAAGTAGACATTACAGGTGATGGGAAAACCAAAGTTACAGTGGTCACCTATACAGTTAAAAATGGCTAACGAGGGCATAGTTATACCACTAGGAAGGTTAACCAACACCATTGTTGACATTGATGGAGTGCGAAGTTATGCAGACTTCAAAGTAATTGAAATTGTGGATGATAGAAATCCTTATCCAGCACTGCTGGGTATCAATTAGGCAATGACAAACTCCATTGTCATCAATCTCAAGACAATGAAAATGATATTTGAGGGAAAAGACATAAGGGTCATCACACCATTGGATCCTTCACAGGGGGTGCAATATGTTGAACCTATTCAAGAAGAGTATAGATCCCAAGACCTTGATTGTATATATCAAATGACAACAAATGCTACAGATTATATTGATCCTACTATGGATGGAACTCTCAGCTGGCGCTGCAATAGTTCTTGCATCTCAGACTCAGATGTAGGATTAGAAAACTAGCAACACAGAATGCATGAAGTATCTGCTAGGAGATGCGCGACAATTACAAAGTCACTCCGCTGGATTGGAAAGCAAGTAAGTCCAATCCCCACTTATGATGGTACAAATAATGTCTATTCATTTATCAAAGAATACATTAAAGCAGTGGCAGATGAACATCACATCTTAGCATTAGATATGGCACTCAGAGAAACACCTGCCAGATGGTGGGCTACACACAAAAAGACAATGACAACTTGGGACCAGTGCAGAATAAAACTATAGATTAGATTTGCTGATAAGGTCACACTACCATTTGAGAAATATAATGGCCAGAGGGATCCAGGAAATCATATTGCAGCTTGTGTGCAAGCTTGGAAGGAAAGAACACAGACAGAATGGGTACATCTCTTTGTGCATACATTAGAGAATCCTATTCCAGAAAACTGGTACCTACAAGAGGAGATGCACACAGGAACCACAGATTGGTCCATCCTTACTGTGACCTTCCAGAAGGATTTTAGTTTCCAAGATGACCATCCGACTATACATGACGCGCTGCAACTGATCAAGCGAAACATATTTAGCCCACATCGCAAAGAAGAAAATATAACACTAGAAGAGTTTTTTCACACAAGCAATGTACTTGCGAGTCTCCAACCAGATTAGACAAAATAAACAGAACAAGTCATGGGCTATTATAGCTTAGCTGGAAAAGATGAAGATAAGGAAGACAACGATGAGGAGGATTTGCACAATATAAAATTCCCTGAATCAGAAGGAATACGCGAGGTAGAAGGGCCTCCATTAGAAATTCCTGATATAAGTGGACCGGTCAAGACAAAGAAAGTGAACATCGGTACTAGTGAAGACTTGAAGTTCGCAGCAATAGGAGACTATTGGGATGATGACACAGTTGCAGAATTCACAGCTATATTCTAGGAGACTTAGGAGTCATGAGAATTCCTCTTAAGCCCAGAGCGAAACCTATTAAACAAATGCCATATAGACTGAACCCACGCTACAAAGAACGAGTTAAGGCAGAACTCAATAAGATGCTCGATGCAAGAATTATTGAGTCGGTTGAAGAATCTGAATGGATAATCCCAATGGTAATCCAAGACAAGAAAACAAAGGGTGAGATTAGAATCTCTGTTGACCTCAGAAATTTGAATCATGCCTCTTTGCATGATCCATTTCCTACACCTTTTACTAATGAAGTTCTTGATAACGTTGGAGGAAATGAAGCATACTCTTTTATTGATGGATTTTCTGGATACCATCAGATAAAAATTGATCTAGCTAATAGGCACAAAACCACTTTTGCAACAGAATGGGGGTCATTTCAGTATACAGTGATGCCTTTTGGCTTGAAGAATGCACTAGCCATATTCTCAAGAGTAGTGATTGTAGCATTCAAAGACTTCATCCACAAGTTTTTAGAAGTTTACTTTGATGATTGGACCATTTTTGGCTTATTGAAGAACCATACCGCGAACCTCAGAATGATGCTGGAAAAATGTAGACAACATCAAATTTCATTAAATTTAAAGAAATGTATTTTCTATGTTCTTTATGGGATTCTACTGGGGCACATCCTGTGTAAGCAAGGGTTAATGGTTGATCCAGTGAAGATCGTAGTTATTGTAAGTTTACCTACACAAAATTCAGTTAAACAATTGCGCAGTACACTAGGGCATACTAGACACTACAGGAAATTCATAAAGGGGTGTGCACAGATAACCGCAGCAATGGAGAAGCTTTTGAAAAAGGATGCACCATTCATTTGGAATGAGGACTGCGAGAAAGGATTCGACACATTGAAAGAAAAAATGGTCACTGCGCTGATCCTAGTTTTTCCAAACTGGGAAAAGCCATTTCACGTACATGTTGATGCTTCATGTATAGCATTGGGTATCATTCTTGCGTAGCCAGAAGAAGGAGGAATTGATCATCCCATTGCATTTTCGAGCAGAAAGCTATCATCTGCTTAGAAGAACTATACCACTACGGAAAGGGAAGGACTTGCAATGGTATATGCACTACAGAAATTCAGACATTATTTGCTTGGTGCGCACTTTTCAATGTTTACTAACCATTTTGCATTTAAATACCTGATCAATAAGCCAGTGTTAGGGGGATGAATATGCAGATGGCTCTTACTCTTCCAAGAGTATGATTTTGAAATAATAGTTAAACCAGGCAGATTAAATTTAGGCCCCGATCATCAATCAAGGATCGAGTCAGGAGAGGAACCAATGAATCTAGAAGACAATCTGCCTGATGCGCAATTGTTTGCTATACAGATCGCCAATGATTATTATCAGGATATCATTGACTTTCTAACTACCGGGTTCACACCTACTGAATTTACTACACAATAAAAGAAGCAACTGGTAGTACGAGCTGTAGACTTGACCATTATTGTAGGTCAGCTCTATAAATTAGGACATGATGAAGTGCTACGAAGATGTGTATTAGAACACAAGAAGTCACTTGTATTAGCTGATGCACATTCAGTAGCCATGGGGGGTCATTATGCAGGAAGGGATACTGCACAGAAGATACTATGTGCAGGGCTGTGGTGGCCCACAATTTATAAGTACTCCAAAGAACGTTGCCAAAATTGCAATGTTTGTCATAGGACATGGAAACCATCAAGAAGAGATGAAATTCCATTGAATCCTCAGCTGACCTTGTAGGCATTCGAGAAATGGGAAATTGATTTTGTGGGACCTATTAACCCACCGGGAAAAAGAAGTGGCGTGAGGTACATTATTACAGCAATTGACTACCTCACCAGATGGGCAGAAGCAAAACCATTCAAGGACTGTAGTGCAGCTACAGTTGTACAATTTATTTTTGAGAATATCCTTACACGATTTGGATGCCCAAAAATTTTGATGAGTGATCAGGGTACTCATTTTCTGAACACAACTATTGAAGCTTTGACTGAAGAATTTGACATCCATCATCAGCGCAGTACACCTTATCATCCACAAGTGAATGGTACTGTTGAAGCATTTAATAAAGTAATTGAGAATGCGCTAACCAAGGTATGCAATGTAAACCGCGATGATTGGGACCTGTGCATTCCTTCAGTATTATGGGCATACAAAACGACATGCAAGAAATTAACTGGACATACAGCTTTCAGATTGGCTTACGGATAGGAAGCAATTATGCCAATGGAGTACATTATACCCAGCTTGAGAATAGCTACATTTATAGGGATGGCAGATCACGCAACAGTAGAAGAAAGGTTGTCACACTTGATTGGGTTGGAAGAAGAGCGCTTCATAGTGGGATTCCACCAGCAAGTGCAGAAAGAATGAGAAAAAGCATGGCACGATTGCCACATCAAGAATAAGTCTTTTCAGGTAGGTGACCTAGTCCTACTGTATGATAGTAAATTCATGAAGTTTCCTGGAAAATTTAAAATGCATTGGCTTAAACCATAAACTGTAATAGATGTTACTAACAATGGCATACTCTAGCTAGCCACTTTAGCTAGTGATTCATTACCCAATCTGATAAATGGGAGCAAACTAAAGCTTTGCTGCGATAGTATGGCTTTGTAGAATCCATAATGATCAAAAGAAGGAAAAGTTTCTAGGTGCCAAGTATGGTCAGAATTGGGCACTAGAAACTATGAAAAATTTTGTACATAGACTGATAGAGATAGATCTATACACTGCCCTGCATTGGAAAGAAAAAAGAGAGAGAGAGAGAAAAAGAAAATAAACAATGCGCCTATTGCGACATTCAAAAAGTAGCAACTAGAAAGAAAAGAAATTATATGCCTCAAAATCACCATGCAAAACTAATGATGACATGACACAGTTAAAAGAAAGAAAATAACCATTACAAGTGTCGGTTGGGAATATAGTCGTTATACAGTAATTCCCTGCCGACCGCTCGGGCATTTAAAGCACATATAACCATTCTGATCACAATTTTGAAAGACAATATAGCGAAGGAAACCGGATTTGGCCAATAGGTACCAGCATTAAATGCATATCTAGCCGTTCAAGGGTGCGGAGGCGGGTCCACCGCACCTATAAATAACATTGCTTATCATCACACGGGCATATCAAACACTTAGAATTTTCTGCAAATACTTTTGTCTGAACTAGTTTTCATAAGTTGTCTACAACCATTGAAACTGTTTGCATGCCTAAGAAATTTTTATTTGAAGAAGAGTTCACGGTTGAAGAGACTATGAGGTTGTTCCAAAACAGAGGAATTGATGAATTAATGAAAACCCCAAACAAGAAAATCATTAAGGAATCAGAACAAAATCCAAGGAGATCACCAAGACACGGCCCCTCAATGCAAGACAAAGGGAAAAATCTAGTAGCGCCTAGATCAAAACTACCGCAGACAAGTTCGGTAGGGAAAAAAAAAACCCTTACTAATAAAGAGATACCATTAACTATGACTCCATACTACATCTCGCCATGTGTAGTGGATGCACCGGTCATTAGATTGCTGAAGAGCCCAAAGTATGAGATACCATTCTCACCTATATCGAGCATGTTGAGGTGGACAAAAATATCTTAGGAAAGATTCTAGATTGCAAATGGGAGGACTATGATTTGCTAGCAATGCAGAAGGAGAAGCCAACTGAACCAAAGTTCCCTCAGTTCCATCCCAACAAATACATGTGCTAGAAGAAGAATGCAAAGGGTGACCTAACCTTGGTTGCCGAGAGCTGGTTGTCAAGACTAGCCAAGTCAAGGATGCTCAACCTGCTAAGGCTTCCACATTTCGATAGATCACTGGAGCTCAACGTGGTGGTGCGAACTCTTATGGCTCGCATCCACCAGGGATATTTATGGCTCTACCAGAATATCGACCTAACAATTGACTTAATCCACCGTATAACTAGATTAAGAAAAAGGGGAGAAGACCCAAGGAAGTTATTTGAGGGAAAGACAAAGGATAAAGAGGTAGCAACATTAATGAAGCAAACACAATCTGTGGTCAAAGGGAAGCGAGGATTCCAGATGGATGACATAAAGGATGATGCAATAAGGTTTTTCATGCAGCTATTAGAAGGAAAAATCTTAAGGAAGTGTAGACCATTAGAAGTAAACGCAGGCACAATTCTACTTGGCACTGCAGCCGCCGAGGGAAAATAATTCAATTGGTCCCAATTTCTATTAAATGAATTCCTTGAAGAACTCAATGATACAAAAATAAAAAGTGGATATTTTCATTTTATCTGGCTAATCATATTGATCAGCTTTGTGGGGTGGAGGGAACCGAACCACTATGTCGGAGTGGTCACAAACACTTTGGACTACAGAGGTGCTAGATTTCAGAATCTATGGGCGAGCCTGAATCCAGAAAGATAGCACGAGACAGTGTTGGTGTTTTACACATATTACGACCAGTTGCGTGGGGCCATCATGCTTACACCCTGCATAACAAAGCAAGTGAAAAGAAAATATATCCGCATTATAAATTTTTATGCTACGATGAAATGCATCTCCATTTCACCCAAAGCGTAGAAGAAGAATGTTGATTGGTACCGTGGAAACTACCATATGTACGAGGAAGATATTGAGAACTTAATGAAAGAATGGCCAGTTGAATTCCAGTTGAGGTCATGGATATTGAAAGTGATTCTGGCGAGGATAACCCTATCCCATGTCCCATTGTAGAAGATAAAGTGTCAGGAAAAAGGAAGGATGTTGGAAGTCCCTCGAGGCACAAGGAAAAAAGGAAGAAGCAGAAAGCAAACAAAGACGAATTAGACACAGTGCTTCACAAAGATGATTATTTAATGATTGCCATGAGGGTAACTGAACAAATGCAGGAACTTTTTACAGACAACGAAAAGAAGGAAAAGGCAATTCAAGACAACTTAAAGCAAAGCCTGACTACACTACAAGGGATATCCCAAAAATTTGATGAAGTCAACAAAATATTACCATTGCACCATGCGTCAGCAGCTGGAAAAGGGTCCGTGAGGACTTCGCTGCAGCAAATAATGGTTCCCATGAGGTCCTGTATTGTCCATTTGCAGCCACTATCTATCATATTGCCAATAGAACATCAAGAAATGCTAGATACAAAGAATGTAGAGCGCATGGAGCTTGATCTTGCAACCATACCATTGCCAGGACTCCATTACTTACAAACACAACTAGGTGAAGAAATGCATGACAGAACCATAGAAGTGCTGAAAGGACAAACAGAGTTACAAAGGCAACTTGAGGACGAGAGCTCATGAAATACTATGCAATTACAAGATGAAACAGATCACCGAATAATATTGGAGAACACGATCACTACTATTGCAGGTAATATAGATGAGTTTGAAATTCAAACAGAACCAGCAGATACCATCATCAAGATTGGCAATTTGGTCAATAGCCGAAGGAATGAGAAGGAAGACATGGAGATTCTCCATGAATATGAAATTGCTGCCTTGAAAGCGCATATGAATCCACAGACTCCACCAGATGAATAGCAGTTGATACAAGGAGTAGTGAAGACCGTGACACAAAATATTGCTATCGAAGTCACTAAGTGCCAATGTCTACTGGAAGCAGCACTAAAGGCATTTAGTACCCTTGAAGAAGATCAACAATTATAGGAAGAATAAAGTGAAGGAAAAATAAGAAGTACTAGAGAAGATGGGTGAGGAGGTTAAGGCGCTGCCCGCAAGGGAGAAACTCCTCAAGTACAGGGAAATCAACAACCTCAAGAAGGAAGTTAAAGCATTGCGGGAAAAGGGGATAGAAATGGGCGATAAGTCATAGCCATTATTAGAAGACGCCGGCACGATCTCCAGGAGATCGAAGAAAAGTTGAAGGAGATAAAACAGAATCAAGAGCAGGTGGAAGGCTAGATTAACTAGGAGATAGCAATGGAGATGGTAGAAATAGTTGGGAAAATTAAACAAGATACGAAGGCCACAGTAGAAAAGCTGACTCACACATTCAAGGAGCTTGCTATGAAGATCAGCCCAGAATCACCAGAACACCTTCAAGGATTTTTAGGTGGCTCGGGGGAGAGCCACAAGTAAGTGTTAGGGGCCTATTAGGCCTAGCCTAGATGGGGCAATTTTGAACAGGAAGTATTGTGAGAACTGCGGAGCTAAGCGCAATTATGTTTGAACAATTTTGGGATAAGTTTTGGTATGCTACGAAGTTGCTCACAGCATAGTGTCAGAGGAGTTGCGAGGTCGGTGTTGTGCGGAGTACAGTGCCGTGATGTGCCACATCAACAAAGATCCAGCTAAGCACAGCATTGATAGATGAAGGCAATTATTTTGGTTAGGTCACAGAACACCTATTTTTGGCAAAGATCGTCGATAACTACCAAGCAGTGGGTAGGTGCAAATCGGAGGTAGGTGACTGATCACAACGGGCCAAATACTACTACTACTTGAACCAGTCATCTAAGGCCGAAAAAGAAGGAATATATCAGTGGAAGTAACCTATTGGCGCACATATAATAGAAGATCCGCTGCTAGATATCAGTAGTCCGATTTTGGGAAAATCGCGACAGTTTTGTAAACCTAAGGGTTCTGCCTTCATAAAATGTAAAGACATGACGTATGGGTCTTGATCTATATATAAGGAAATTTTGTAAAGGAAAAGGGTTAACTCTCATTTTGGTTAATAGTATTGAATATTGTAAGATCTATTAGATAAAAGCATTATAAAGGCTCTGCAGTTAAGTGCGCAGAGACCTAATTGTGAGAGAAAGAAAGAAGGGCATCTGCAGTTGAGTGCGTAGACGAAAGAACTGTTGTACCCTTTCCTAAATAATATACAATAGTTCTTTTGGATGTAGCTTCCCATCCGGGGGGGTGAACCACGTTAAACCATTGTGTTATGAGATTGTTGTGCATGATTATTATTAATTTTTTATTCAAATTACTTACAGTGCATGCATGGGGTTACTGTTATCTTATATGTGTTTATTTTTATCTATATTCTCTGCGGAAGGGATGTAATAAGATGTTAATAGATCATGTATGGACGAATGATAGCAGGAAAGCCCCTATAAGTCTTAAATGAATGGATCAATGAGATAACCACATAGTTAATTGTTAGGAGTGAATCATGGTATCAACCACACGGCACTGCGTATCTCACTCATCTGTATAGATCATGATGTTTATCAATCTAAGATAATGATGAATGCTTAAAGGTTTTCGAATAAGGTTGAGTATAAGTGATTAAGTCTCATAAACCCCACTGCATGACCTCTGGATGCACTGAGGGTGCAAATATCCTTGTTCTTGAAGATATTCGACGCGGAGTAGGAGACTCCGCGCAACCACTAAACGTAGTTGCATAGTCCATCATCGCGCTGTGCATTAATCAGCTGAATCAATCGCACCACCTAGTTGTGGAAACCTACTTCTACAACCACCCCCTCAACTTCGCCTTGGGTGAGACCTTAGGCTGCTTGCAGTCTATTGCCGAAAGGGCCGGTGAATAAGGGTTTTGTTGGTATTTTGTATCGCGAATTACTTGGGTCTACATTAGAAAACCTCTAGAATAGTGCTACGACCAACAGTAAGCGACTCCAAGATTCCCGGGAATGGGTATGGAGAAGCGTGAAGGAAGAAGAAAGAAGGCTATCAAGAGAGTGGCTGAAAACTGTTAGAAGCTAATCCATGAAGCCGACAATGATAGGTAGGCCAAAGGGGTGGAAAGCGACATGCCACAATGCAGTATAATTGTTTTGTGAAGACTGTGGATGTCAGAAGTGTGTGCGAGTTGCAAGTGGTCCAGCAGAATGGCCAGAAGCGTGTAAAGTAGTTGTCGACTACAATAGGCCGAGTCGGCGGGTAACCACACCATTTTATAACCTAAGGGTTTTTGGCCTATGCATTGTAACAGACGTGACCTACAGGCACGATCTACATATAAATGGAAATTTTGTAAGGGAAAGAGTTAATATTCACTAGAATCTCTAGTTGTGAATAGTTGATTATTGTAGAAGAGAATATTGTAAAGGCTCTGTAGCTGTGTGCGTAGTGACCTACTGAGAGAGAAGAGAGTCTACACCTGAGTGCACAGACTGTAACTATTGTACCCTTCCCATAAATAATATAACAACAGTTCCTGTGGACGTAGCTCCCATCCTGGGGATGAACCACGTTAAATTTTATGGTACGTGGTTGATTATGCATCTGTATCTGTGTATTTTCCTATGTGAATGGTTAACATCTTGTTTATGAATGTATTTATTCTTGATTTTATAGGTATTCGCGATAAGGATAGAAGATGGGAATAATATATTAAGTAACAACATGTGTGAATGAATGTTGAATGCACCAGTAATTCTATGTCAAATGTATGTATGAGTTAACTGGGTAAACACTTAGCCAACGAAGTCTATATAGTGTGATTCCTTGAGTGCAGCATTGGAAGTGTGGAGTTACAATGTTGTTGTTATAGTGTATAAGTTAGCAAGGCTTGCAATCCATTATGCCATTGAATGCACAACTTACACTAGGTAAACTCTATCAAGAATTGGTTAAGTACCGAAGAGGAAGCACAGTCTCTGTGGTGCTGTACTATTGTCGAAGAACCATCCCGAGCTGCGCAGTCCCTTGGATGCATTATTGTCTAGATTTTTATCACTGGAAAAGTAGGAGAACTTTGCATTGTCCACCATTTGGTTGAGCACACATCACCCAATTGTGGAAACCTAATTCTGTAACCTCCCCATAACTTTGCCTCGGTTGAGACCTCAGTTTGTTGAAAAGATATTGCTGAAAGGGCTGGTGAAAATGGGTTTTGTTGGTTCCCTGAACCACACAGAACTTGGGTCTACCTCATTGAACCTAAAGATCATATATATAGCCAACGCTTTTGAAAACTTCCATTTTCTAAATGAATAGTACCTTTTCCTTTCAAATAAATTTGTGAATCATATCCCACGTGGATGCAGATGTAGCCGTCGGAGTCTAATGATGAGAAGGAGTCTTTGCTTTCAACCACATGATTCGAAGCTCCTGAGTGCATGACATCTTTCGGCATGATCATTATTGTGCTTCTTCCTTGCGCCATCTAAAAGACTAATGTTGTTTTTCTCCAAGAGAAGGGCCATCTGATCAATATTTTTCTTCATGCATGAGCTTTATGGATGAAATCCCCTACCACAATAAGAACACTTTGTCTTCTTCTTTCCCTTTTGCTTCTCTTTTCTTGAACTGAAGGGCTCATCTAACCACTTGGTCTTCTCTTTCTTTTTCTTTCCTTTACCATTCATAGCTTTGGGTCCTCCAACAAATAGGGCTTGATCTTTGGAGGTTTTTATGAACCCCATATGAACAAGCTTGCCATGCTCTTTTGTTAAGGACTCAATGAAGGCATTCAAGGTAGGCATCTTCCAATTCAAAGTAGTGATTTTTCCTGAATAGAAAGTAGAGACAAACACTAAATAATATTTTCCTAGCTTCGTAAGGATAGAAAGAGTCAACTGCTAATAATCCTTAGGATTTCGGGAAATCAATTCATTCTCCAACTGATAATCCCTCATGTCATCCTGCATTCGAGGATTCAACTGGGTGTACTTATGATAATTGGAAAATTAAGCTGTGAAACTGAAATAAATGATGTGCGGTTGGAAAATGCTTCAACATAAATTATCTCCACTTGGGAAATTTGACATCCGCCTCTTTATTCTCTCCAAAATTCATCATCACATTCCATTTTCATCACTCATTAGATTCCATACTATATTTAGCTAATTTGTGAGCCTCTTGATTGATTTGGAAGGTGCTTTCACTACCTAAGGGGGTTTTCTAGCTTTTAGTAAGCCTTCCTTTTTTGTGCTTTACAAATTTTGGTCAAGGCATTCTATTTTCTCTCCTCATATGTGTTATATATTGTATTCATATTATTGAATATTACAGAGATGATATTTACATCAATGGAGTTCCTTCTCATGTTTTTTTGTTTTAGTATTTCTTCTTATTCTTGGATATCTTTGAATAATTCTTGTGAGGACTTATTTTCTTCAAGATCCATGGCTATTAGAAATTTTTCATGGTATTGATGCTATATATAATTCGCACATCGTATCAAAGCCATATAATTCTCTTATTGAGTCCATCACCAGTGGTTTCCTTACTTTTTTCCATTTCCCTATTCACAATTAACTTGGGCTAGAGATCCTCTCTAAGTTCAAGAAAAGCACTTCCACACATATCATGGAACAAATCAATGAATGATTCCATCAATGCAAATTGTTGAAAGTTAAAATAAAACCTAGATTCTTGTTGGATTGGTTCATCAAATCACTTCTCCTGATGATCGTCAATGATGTCACAACCACCATGTAAGAGAATGAATATGCTCGGCCATATTGGAAGATCAATAGTTTGATTCAATTTACACTCGACCTAAGTATTTATACATAATCATCCTTGATGCCACTCAATTTCGGTCTCTTTAGCAAAACAACCCCAATACTTATCACCCTAATAATGATATTGTTAAGTCCATTAACCTCCATGGGACTCAACCAAATCCATATGGTTCCTTCCCACCAAATAATCCTAATGGAAGTCCTCCTCCCCCTTCAGAATTTATATTTCTATAGAGTGGACCTAACTTGCATTATGGAGAACCTACTTATGGATCATACAATCCCAGCTTTCCCAATATGACTATGCATAAATTTACCTCACTCTTTTCTACTGATTTACATAATTTAGCTTGTAGTACAATAATTTCCCAAGAAACACCTCTACTTCATATAGGTCCCAAACCCATATTCAGATGCTCCCCTCTCAAAGCATATATCCATTTCCTAGTCCCCTGCTAGCTATATTAGATAGTTTCAACATTGCAACTCATGGAGGGGTTATTTTTGTTCAACTTTATCCAGTTCAACAATTTCAAGACTTTGAATAATTGAATGCAAAAAAAAAAAAAAATCATCAAAATCAAATAAATAATAAAGGAAAGAATGAACAACAAACCAGCCTCAAGGGTAGGGGAGAAAACCCCCTAGCTAACCAAATCATAATGGTGGAAATCAAAACAAAAAGAATGGAAATAACAAGCGACTTAATCAAGGAAAATATAATAATATTATAATTAATTTTCCTTGTGTTATCTATAGTGACGATGGCCATTACACTCACCTTCTCCCTAAAATTATTGATTTTAAGTGCATACTTGAAGCACAAGCTCAAACTATTAGAAATACTCCCTAAATAAATAACATGGATCAACCACAAAAATCAATATTACAAAATTCCTTCCCTCAACAAGGGGCCATATCTCACTGACAAGATGTTTCAAAACTCCACATTTCCACCATCGTTTGGGAGTCTTCCTACCAAACGAACCACATGAATTTCATAGAGATTCATCTTCAAACATGAAACTAAGCATTTGGTGTGACATAATATAATCCCACATAGTTAGAGGATTATGTAACTTACACCATTAGGTTTCTTCATATTACAGGCCCTAGTCGTGACCCTATCATAAGGTACCAAATTATCCTCTATGAAATATTTCTCAGAACCCTCATGTGATATTTATACACAATTACAACATCATCGATGATTTGGATTGATCCCTACTGTCATGTGTTAGTTTTTCATAATTGTCAATATGATCTAGGATCTTAATTGATAGAATAACATGTACAGGATATCTACAGCATATCAATCATGGACACAATAATGCAATCACAAAAGATACACAGAGTTTCATCGGGGAAAACCAAGAAGGTGAAAAAACCTGCAACTTTCTCAGAGATAGATAGAGCAATGATACAACCCAAGTACAAGAGATAGTCCTCCTAGGAGCAACTTCTCCTCCTCCACTAGTGCGCCACTCTATAATGAGAGTATGAGTGAGAAAGTGAATGATAAAATAAAGTTCCTCCCGCACTCTATTTATACTTGACTTGACTTTCCTAATGACCTTTACTAGGTTGGCCTTAACTTAACCACATAACATAATACTGACAGGGCCGACCCCCAATAGGGTGGTCTAATAACCCTTTGACCCACATGACTTATACAGGGCCGACCGCACCAAGGTGTTCTAATAACCCAACAAGTATAAGTTACGACACTGACAATATAAATGACAACACTTCCGTATAGAGGAATAAAAACATCTCTATAGGAATACAAACACTTCCGTATAGAGGAATAATAACGTCTCTATAGGAATACAATATACATATAGGAAATACATTCCAGATTTACAAATACATCAACACTCCCTCTTAACCAGGAAGGTATTTCTTGACACATGTCTTCTAGCACAAGTCTTCTTCTCTGGATCATCGTCAATGATAATCGTCATCGAATCATCGTCATCATCACTGATCATTGTCATCGTCACTGCTGCTACTATCTCAATCAATATCTCATCTACTCATCATAGGAAGTTCTATAGAGCCAGTCCTTTTTCATACTAGATGTAGGCCCACCACCTGCAAGTCTTCATCATCACTGGCCATACTGTGGAATTCTAAAGACTTATTACATGCGTCAACAAAACCTCACAAGAGCATCCCAGGACTGATTACGAGCACACAACTTCAACCTATCGGATCTCCCAAGACATTTTACATACCACTGCACAACGTGTCCATGGCCACGGAGTATCATCCTGATACTCATGATCATACTGATCATGTCATCCCAGCGAGCAAGCCATCAAGTAGGTACACCTGAGGACTGATTACACTGCCTCTGCAAAACCTGCAAGAGCATATCAGGACTGATTACATGCCTCTGCAAAAACCCTGTGAACCCTACTGTCACATTATTGTCTTCAGATCATCGTCATTGTGCACGAAGCACAACCCAGATGCACATCACACAACACTTACACTCACCGGCATGGGAAGACACACCTCAACCATCCGTGAAATGATCAACCCTTATATCTACACCATGGGAAGACACACCTCAACCATGCGAGAATGGCACCACACTTATATCCATAGCCATGGGAAGACACACCTCAACCATGTGAGGAATGGCACAAAACTTATATCACAACCATGGGAAGACACACCTCAACCATGCTGAAATGGCCCAGCACTTATATCCTAGACATGGGAAGACACACCTCAACCATGCTCAAATGGCCCATGTGCATCTATGTCTCTAGACTCATCACTTCCCCTTGGAAGGAATCTCGATCTGAAGTACACCAAGTCTCCCTCTGAAGTATTCAAACTTCACTCTGGAAAGTAGCTTGGTCAACACATCGGCTATCTGCTCATCTGTCGCAACATACAGGAGCTTCACTGCTCCTCTCTGCACCATATCCTTGATACAGTGATACTTGATCTCAATGTGCTTTGACTTGTCATGGAACACTGGATTCTCTGACAACTTCACAAAACTCTGGTTGTCACAATATATACAAGTAGCACTCAGCTAGAGATCAAACAAATCAGACAGTAGTTTCCTAAGCCATACTATCTCACAACTAGACGAACAAGTTGCGATATACTCTGCTTTGGCTGTACTCAGTGCCACATAGGACTGCTTCCTGCTAAACCAAGAGATCATACTGGATCTCATACTTAAGCAGCACCCCAAAGTGCTCTTCCGATCAATGGCACTGCCTGCCCAATCTGAATCAACATAACCCTCCAGGTTAAACATTTGATTCGCCTCATACTTGAGCCCATATTCAATTGTACCCTTCACGTACCTTAGAATATGCTTTGCAACTATCATGTGAACATGTCTTAGATATGTCAAGTACTGACTCAAGGTGTTCACCGCAAAGCAGATGTCTGGTCTCATATTTGTCAGGTACATCAAGGACCCAATTATCTGACGATACATCATCACATGATCATCCTGATCATCATCATAGCATCATCTTGATGCATATCATCTGGAGCAACATCCTAAAGCTCATCATCCATGATCATCCTAATCATACAATGCATCCACTTGATGCATACCAAGTATCTACCTAATGTATATCATGATACACGGTCTACTTGATCATACAATGTATCCACCTGACACATATTACCATACATGATCTACCTAATCATACAATGTATCCAACATGATGCATATACATATACATGATCCAAGTGATCATAACAAGCATCCAACATGATGCATATACATATACATGATCCAACTGATCATAACAAGCATCCAACATGATGCATATACATATACATGATCCAACTGATCATAACAGGAATCCCACATGATGCATATACAGAGCAGTAACTGGAGCATCATTCTGATGCTCATCATCCAACACTTACATCCACAGCCATGGGAAGGATCCTCCTCTCACCATGCTTGGAATGGCTCCAACAAATGTGTCCATCACTTCTTACTCAAAGTGTCATCAATTTGAAGAACACCAAGCAAGAAAGTTGTCCTGACATCCATCTGGTGTATCTTCCATTTCATCACTTGCTTTGTATTTCTCTATGTTGCCTTCTACAACATGCTTGATCTTATAGATCCACATGGAAGTCACAACAGACTTCCTTTCAGGTCTTGGGACCACATCCCAAACATCATTCTTCATGATCGACGGATCATGTCATTCTTCCCGGATCTTGGGAACTTCAATATATTCAATATCTTCAATAGATAACTTTGTTGCTGGAACAAATGTTGTAGTCCTTCTTTTGTAGGTGCTCGTATACGATCTTTCCTACAAAAGAAGTTAAATTGCATGATTAGAAACTTCTCATAGTTTTCAAAACAAATTCTTACACATAAAGAAATATGTCATACAGTCATGCAATTATTTTTGCCAATGCTTCAATACAACATTTATCCATATCCCATAAAATTCTAGATGCCTTCCAATCTCTACCGGAACATTGTTAAGAGTTTGCACTACTCCCAACATGTCAGCAAAGAGGTTTCATTCTAGATAAGTAGCAATGGAATGTTATACAGTTCCATAGGCCACTTACCCATCCCATGCATATTAGTAGTATACTGTTCATTAATGCAATTATTCTAATATGCATAATACACACCCTCAGTCTATGAACATAAGCATATACATCATTGAACAATATTATTTAAACAAACACATATGCAAGAAATGAAAATTCAAATACTTATATTTGTTTGGTTTGTAGGTTGGACTTCCTCTCAATATTTGCTTCCTTGTAGGAACTACTAGAGTGTGCTCCCTCTTGATCTTTGCTTCCTGGATTACCTATCTTTGCACTTATATCCATCCTCGATTACTATGCATACTTACTAGTATCATCATTGTGTTACCCTCGAGATCTCATACATACATTCATTAGTATAATCTTAATACTATCAAAAACATTATGATTCTAAGTAATCTTAAACATGTATGGTCAAGATCATTTCATATACAGATAATAAACATTAGTATTCAAGGTTTCAAGGAATACTTCTTTTACTCGTGCATATTCTTTATTTGACCAAAAGACTTGTCTGGTTAGTCATATCATAAATCAATGTAAGAGACATAATATGCATAAACCCTTGATTACTTACATTTCTAACTTCATGAATAATCATTATCAACCATGCCATGTAAACTTATATAAGAGATCCTAACACAAGGTAGGATTCTAACTTGATATAGGAAAAACATACTTGGATTAGCATGCTATCTAGTAATGTCTAACATACCCGCATAATGTCTTCTTGTTCTCTTCAATGACTTGTGCTAATAACCTACATATCTCATAGGTTAACCATTATAGAACCAAGTTATACATACCTCGTCAGTAGATCTTCTATGTGATCCATGATAATGGATGAATCTTTGTCTTCATGTATCCATGGTCATATGTTCTTGAACTAGAACATGATTTGTCTTTCTTAATGTACCTTTCATGTTAGCAGACAACATAACCCTCATACAACACCACAACGCATTTGTACAATCATAAGTGTCAAAACCCTAGTCAATGAATATCTTCTATCATGCATTCATAATTTTATTAAGGTGATACGACAAGTCAAAAAATTAATCAAGATTGTACTAACCGTAATAATATGAAGACAAACATATCGTAAACTTAATCATGAATAGATTTTGAAATATACCTGTAAGTCATACCTGCCAAGATTGCTTTTGGTCTTCTTATGTAAGGTATTAACCTCAACTCCCTCTGAAACGGGAACTTCTTCACTTATGCAGGTGACCATACCATTCTCTTCTAGAATTAACCCGATCCACTTGTTTTGTAGAAACTAGATCGAGCTGGATTAGGGTTTGTCATAGAAACCCTAAAAATTCAAAGTTTTAATTTCAAACTTTTGAAAGGATAGAAAGATGTGCCTTGATGAGCTGATCAAGCTGGTATACTCAGAATTTGAAAGCTGCAAAGTTTCACCCCTCAAAATTGCCTTTGAAACTTTTGAATCTTCTGGACAGGATCCCGAACTAGAGTTTGATAAGTCCCACCCTTCTTCCCAACCAAAAGGTTCGATCCAAAGCTCTAAAATTCAATTTTTTTGAGGAGCTTCTAGCCGTGGTCACAGACTTAAAAAATTCCAACTTTTGCAGAAGCCCTAATTTTCCATTTTTCAGATCAAAGACCCGAACTAGGGTTTGATCAAGCTCGGCCTTCTGCCCAACCAAAATATTTGATCGTGGTCTCTAAATTTTTATTTTTATGAATAGCATTCAGCCGTGGTCTCCGATTAGAAAAATTCCAACTTTCTTCGAAACCCTATTTCCTGGAGCCATGAATGAAGGTGCTCAAAATCCAATTCTATTTTGACAGAAATATGCACCTGATTGTTTCTAGTGTAAATCCGAAATTTGAATCCACAGGGTCTGAAACTTGTACCTCGGGTAGCCTGACCTGTCATCTTTCCAACCCCATAGGTTTGACCTCAATTGGATTCTCTGAGAGATATTTATGCCAAGTTTCGCAACATGACCTTTTTATGTGATAAAAAAGGAGAGCGAAATTGTACGGAGTGCCACGTGTCACTGGTTCACTTTCGGCCTCTGAACCTTCAGCCTATTAAATTAAAGTCCATTCCCTACCTGTCACGTTTTCCAAAATTTCATTTGGATATTCCTATCCCATGTTATGACCTTTTTTCCTAGGTCACCTATTATTGACTCGGATTTGGAAGAGGCAGAAACCCTAGATTTTACAGATCATAAAACATAGAGCACAATGAATTAGAAGTTGTGCTTCAGACACAAGGTACATGGGGATCTTATATTCGATCTGTAAGAGTTTTAGATCCTAAAACCTCTCCAAATTGAATTTATAGTGAAAGGGATACGATGACTGGTGTTTTCTATATCAAGCCCTAGCTTCGCAAGTGCAACAAGTGTCATAAATGCCATACCATGCCTTCTTTCAGGCTAGCTCTGATACCATGTTAGTTTTTTAGAATTTTAAATCTGATATAGGGTCTTAACTTAGAGAATAACATGTACATCATATCTATAGCATATCAATCATGGACACAATAATGCATGCACACAAGAGACACCAAGTTTCACCGGGGAAAACCAAGAAGGTGAAAAACCCTGCAACTTCCTCACAGATAGATAGAGAAATGATACAATCCAAGTACAGGAGATAGTCCTCCTAGCAGTATCTTCTGGTGATGCAAATAGTCCTCCAAGATTTTAACCAAAGATTCACAACATTGTTAAATAATTTTAGCGATGCAACAAAACATGCTGAGGAATGCTTGGTAGAATATTATACAACAGCTCTTAAATCCCCGCTAGCAATGCTCATCAAGAGAACGAAAAATCCTACCCTAACAGAAAATATTGAAGAATCCAAGAAAGTAGAAGAAGAGGCTGACAGCATCGCCAAACATGCTCTCGATGTAGAGGTCAAGCCAGCAGCTATTAAGAAACCTTTCCTATTAACTAGGGATAAAGAAGAATCCGCAACAGATTTAGAAAATGTCATAAAATGATGCAAAAAATATCCAATAAGATTGTAGATCTAGAGAAAAATAAGGCAACCAGTTCTTCAAGGCCACCTTTCAAGCCATTCTATAAAAAGAAAAAAGAAAATAGACCATAAACCCCACCGGTAAACAATTCCGTTGTACTAAACTTAAATGAAATAGGAATGGACCACTTCTGCACTTTCCATCAAGAACAACACTCGGAAAAAAGCTGTCCATAGTGGATCAATTCGATGAGTTTAGTAATGAACCAAATGTTAGATGCACAAATGCCTGAGCAAAAAAATCCCGAACAAGAACCAATTCCTGAGAAGGAAGAGTGTATTCCCGACACTATGATGATCCTTTGGGATTGGACTCCTACCCAAGAACCATCTTGTGAAGATTTCGTTGATGAACTGCAAACATCATCTATTAATATCACTACTAGGAGTAAAGGCCCAGCAATTGATCTGGCAGTAGAAGAACCTAAAGCCAGATCTAATCAAATACCGAAAAGGAACATAACTGTCATTCCACCCTAACCCAAGACAAATCCATCAGTTTCTCCCCTGGTGACTAAAGAACCAAACTCAGAAGTAACCAAACAGCCACAAGCTTCTTCAAACAAAACAGAAAATCAATCGAAAGTTTCAAAGGAATGTAACATGAGCTATGATATAATCGAAGATATTAAGAAAACAAAAGCAAATGTTTCCATTTTTTATATGTGTATCTTGCCACAACAAAGAAAGAAATTGATGGAGGATTTTGATCCACAAACAAGTACTTCATTAGAAAACATCGATGAAAACCCAGAAATTAATGAAGCATGTATTGGTGGAAAATCAAAATCTCAAATTCTCCCTTTCCTCTTAACTTTTGAGATTTTTAATCACAATCTTCACAATTGTTTGGTAGACTCTGGTGCTAGCTCAAATGTCATGCCTATATCTATTTGCAGGAATATTAATGGGAAACCTATCCCTTCCCCATCTCAAATCATTCAATTAGATAGAATTGTTGTCAAGGTTATTGGTGAATTGAAAGATGTGCTTATTAGGTTGTCATCCAATTCTAGAGTATGCCAATTCATTGATATAATGGTGGTTGATATCCCTAAGGTGTATGGTTTAATTTTGAGTAGGGACTGGTCTGCGAAATTGAATGGTTATTTTGCAACGAATTGGTCTCATTTGTGGCTTCCCTATCAAAATAGGCAAAATCAAATCAAGATATCAAGAGAGCCACACATGAAACAAAATGTTACTCAGCTAGAGGAAAAAAATGAAGTTGTAGCTTTTTCATCTTCAGTGTTAGGGAACTATTTCTTAGAAATCAAACCTGGAAATTATCAATCAGAAGATGCTAGCCATGATTCAGACAAACAGTCTGATCTCCTTCATTTTTCATGGACTAATGATATTGATTGTAACATAGTAAATGTAGTTACTAACTTAGTTAAAAGAGAAGATACTTTTTGGACTCTCTACTTTGATGGCTCCAAAACTCAAGAAGGATCAGGAGCTGGTTGTGTTTTAATTGACTCCAAAAGAAACAAGCATTTTTTATCTTGTACGTTAGAATTTGAATGTACGAATAATACTGTTGAGTATGAAGCTCTAATCCATGGGTTAAAGAAAGATGTTGGTTTGAATGTAAAAAATTTGAAAGTCTTTGGTGATTCAGAAATAGTGGTCAGGAAAATAAGGAATACAATTCATTGCCTCTTACCACACTTAAATGGTTATCAAGCTAATGTTTGGGATCTGATTTTATGTTTTGATGCTTTCAATATTAATTTTGTTCCTAGGTTGAAGAATGTTGCAGGTGATTTGTTATCAACCTCTGCCTCGAGATTAGTGCCCACTAATAACAAATGCTCTATTGAATTAATTTTCAGGCCTTCTGTTCCGAATAACATCACAAATCTCAAGGTATTTGATGACGATGACCAGATCATTAGTTTCTTAACAAATGAAGATGTCTTCCAAGAGGCTATAATAGATGAAGAACGACATGATTAAGATTGACAAAATAAATATGCCATGAAGGGAAAATTCATGACCAAAGGCATGAGAACTCTTGAAGCGTTATTTGATTTACAAAGCAAGTTCAGAAGACCTATGAATGCTAAGACTCACAGCTCATCCATGCAACATGAGTTAATAAATTTGGGCACAGAAGCTGAACCGAAATACATTAATCTCGGTAGGATTTGTATGCCTAACGAGAGAAGTAAATTCATCAAATTATTCCAGCAATATAATGATGTGTTTGATTGGACCTATGATGATCTGAAGACATACGATACCCACATCATTCAACAATAATACCAATGAAGGAAGGTGTAAAACCTTTTCAACAACAATTAAGAAGGATGCATCCAATGCTCGAGCCTCTTATTCAAAAAGAGTTAAAAAAATTGTTGGATGCCAAGATTATTTTTAAAGTCTGACATTCTGAATGAGTAGCTAATCTAGTTCCCGTACGGAAGAAATCGGGAGAAATCAGACTGTGCCTCCAATGGAACAAATCTTGCAGATGGTGTCAGGATCATAACTTTTTTCCTTACAGGATGGTTTTTCTGTCTACAACCAAGTTCTAGTAGTAGAAAAAGACCGACTCAAGACCACTTTCCGTACAAAGTGGGGAACCTTTGCATATCGAAGAATGCCTTTTGGCTTAATTAACGCAGGAGCTACATTTCAGCGAGCCATGGACATCGCTTTTTGAGGATTGGACGGTCAATGTGTATTAGTATACTTAGACGATGTGACAGTTTTTTTGAAGAAAAGGGAAGACCATGTTTTCCACCTAAAGAAAATCTTTGATCACTGCAGGAAGTATGGTATCTCTTTAAACCCTAAGAAAAGTGTTTTCGCTGTTCTTGACGGTAAACTTTTGGGTCATGTCATCTCAAAGGAGGGAAGCTCGATAGATCAAGAGAGAGTACAAGATATCAACAAGATTCCCATGCCCCATAGCAAAAAGTCTATGCAATCATTCATGGGCACCATAAATTTTGTTCGAAGGTTCGTACCAGACTTCGCTCAGATCGTTAAACCTTTGCAACAAATGGTCAAGTAGAGTGTACAATTTCAGTGGACAGACTTAGAAAAGGTTGCATTTAAATAAATCAAAGCTGTCATAGCCAAGGCACCTTATTTAAGAAGCCCAGACTTCGATAAATATTTTATTATGTATACTTTTGCTTCTGATAACTCTCTTGTAGTTGTGCACACTCAAAAGGCGGAATCAGGAGATGAATGCCCAATTTATTTTATGAGTACCAGTCTATAAGGCACTGAACTGAGCTACCCCATTGTAGATAAGCAAGCATATGCAGTTTTCGAAGTAGTAAAGTAGTTCAAGTCGTATATTCTGAAAATTATAACTAAATTCATAGTTCCTCATCCCGCTGTCAGATCTCTTTTCGTTTAGAAAGAATTGGGAGAAAGAAGAGGAAACTGGGTCACTGCTCTTCAAGAGTATGACTTAGAATTCAAACCAGCCACTATTATCAAAGGTCAAGGTTTATGCAAATTGCTTACTCAAAATCCAATTGATGAAGAGCTAGATTGGAGGAATGAAGCTGAACTGAACATGATTGATATATGTCCAATTTTTACAATGCCATAGTCTTGGTACAGAGACCTAGTGCATTATCTACAGTTAGGTTACTTGCCAGAGCACTAGAATCCAAAGCAAAGAAGAGCTCTCCATCTCAAATCAGCAGCATATCGAATCATTGAAGGAGTGTTGTTCAGGAAGAATTATGATAGCATTTTCCTCAGATGTTTGGAGAAAGAAGATGCGAGTAATGTGATCAAAGAATTACATGATGGCCCCGCTGGGGGAAATTACTCTGGAGATACTACAGCTCATAAAATCCTCAGGGCTGGGTACTATTGTCCCACTCTTTTCAGGGATTCCCATGCCTATGCTAGAAATTGTGACATATTCCAAAGAACTACCGAAAAGTTACCAAAGGTAGATGGACCCTTGAAGCCAGTTATTATCTCTGAACCATTCGAGCAATGGGGCATAGATATTATCGATGAAATAAACCCCAATTCCTCGCTACAACACCACTATATTCTAATGACTATAGATTATTTTACAAGATGGGTTGAATATGTTCCGCTACGTAAAGTAAATGAAGATGCAGTCATAAACTTCCTGAAGGAACACATCATAACTAGGTTTGGGGTTCCAATTTCCCTAGTCTTTGATAATGCACCTTATTTTTCATCAATGAAGGTTAATGAATTCATGTATGAGAAAGGAATTAAACTACATTATTCATCCAATTACTATCCCTAAGGAAATGGATTAGCTAAGTCTACCAATAAAAATCTCATCTAAATCCTTAAGAAAACCGTGATTGAAAATCAGAGAAGCTAGCACATAGCCCTCCCAAATGCCTTATGGGAAGACTGAGTCACTCCCAAGAATGCCTTAGGGGTTTCCCTGTTCACCGTAGTCTATGGCAAGGAAGCCATCCTTCCTCCAAATATTTTACTCCCATCCTTGCAATTGGCCCAAGCCTCTGAAGGTTATAGCAGTCCAGCCCTACAATCCATAATTGATACCCTACTAAAACTTGAAGAATCACGACAGAAAGCCAAAGACCAATTCTATCACCACCAAGACATAGTCAAAGAATGGTTTGATAAGAAGAAATATGGTAAAATAAATTTCGAAGTAGGTTGCTTAGTTCTGAAATGGGACCACATTTTGGCCCTCAGAGAGTTGTAAAGAAGTTTGAGTCAAAGTTTCCTTTTGCCTTATCACCGTTATGATAAGAGTGATCACTGTATTCTTTGGAGCTAAACTATGAAGACATTGTGTTGCACATGTAACTAACACTATGTAAGTTTCCTGACCATGAGATGAGTTTGTTTTAGATATTTGTGTTCACCAGTGAATTGCCAATTGTTGTTGTTGCAACACCCCCACAAAAAAAATTCTTTGAATATTGAGGCCCCTCCTTTTTTTAAAAGAGAGAAAACCTAGAAATTTAAGGCCATCAAAGTCTTTTCTTACATAGTTCTCTTTAGAGATAGGTCCTTAGCTTGCTCCCTTTAATTCTTTTTTCTGTTTTTTGACTAAGCAAAAGACTTAAGTTTTCAGCCACAATGGCGAAGTTTTTAAAGTAAAGATTCCGAGGTGGCAGAGGTTTTGGATCAACCTTTTCGAAAATGGTGGAAGAAAAGATCGAGTCAAGCCGTAGCGGCACTTTTAGCATAACTTTTCCGCAACAGCAGAAGATCTGGGCCAATCTTGCCAAAACGGTGGAATAAGTTCACGAGAATCTTCTGCAATGATGAAGAAAATGCAACTAAATCTCCCGCAGTGGAGAAAAGAGAAAATTTTGTCAAAATTTGGCAGAAAAGCTTACCCTTTTTTCTCAAAAAATGGTGGAAGGAATCAGGTAACGCTTCCACAACGGCGGATAAAATGGCACTTTTTAACCTTTCCCACAAATGCAAAAGCACTCACATAACCTTTCCGCAACGGTGGAGAAACTCGATTAAGTTTTCTGATTCGCAATTTTGCGTCGTTCTTCTGCAGATGAACTCTAGTAATTCTCCTGAAATGGCAGGCAAACTCATTGATTCTTTCCGCAATGGTCGAAAAAGTTGAACAAGTCCTTCCAGTTTGACGACCGCACTTAATGTTGAATGTGCCGATTTGACCCATCCGTATGCCTTATTAACCCCGTTTTATTTTCGCATCTACCCTATTAATGGCTCGCACGCGTCAAAATCCTTTATATAGGATGTGAACTCCATTGATATTCTCATTGTTTGAATTGGTTGGAGAGCTCTTTCCCGTTTTCGTTTGAAGTCACAAAGCACCTACTCCATGCTCATTGGTTTCACAGCAAACGTCAACATCCACATAACGTTCATCTCTTCATAGGTTAGTACCCTTTCAGACATCATAAGCTCAGTTGCAGTGGTTCTTTCTCATCGAGAAAAAAGCTTAATTCATCGTTTGGTTCGTTTTATCCTAGCCATGGCAGGATTCTCAGACTAACTGTGGGCATAGCTGACCCATGCTCACACCCAACTAGGAACCCTAAATCCCTTTTTGTGAACATAAAATCCTCTAGAACCTCAAGCACCCACTACGTAACTGTTAAGAGAACCTGCGGCATACCTATGCCCGTCATGGAAGCCACTGGCTTGGTGAATTTGAGACTGACCCTATCCACCCTTACGCAAAAGATATAGGGATTTCTACGCAACTGTGGAGTTCTACGACTTTCTGTACTATGAAACATGTTATTATCATGTCATTTCTCATGCCATAGAAATTAGTATACTCAGAGTTACTTTGTGTGCATTGCTCTTATATTTCGCAGTTGCAATATCAACCTATAGAATTAATCAAATTAAAGTTTTACATAGGATTATAAGGAGCTATAACATTTTGAAATTTGCAAATTAATGATGAAATAAGCATAGCTAGAAGGTTTTAGTCAGCATTTAGGCCTCAATATTCTGAGTAATATGATAGTTTAAATTGCTGACATTGTGCCCTATGCCTACAGGATTTTTTCAAATGACTAAAGGTAGCAGGAGAAGTTCAAAGGCGACCTGCCCAGCTGATGACAATGCAAGGGTGGAAACTACATTCCAAGATACTAAGTGCACTACAGGTATACCCCCAGAAGTAAAATGGGGAGACGTATACCATATGGTAAGAGACCAAGACTTCCCTGAAGCTCTTCTTGAAGAAGAATGTCTATACCAAAGCATCAGAAACTACTGTATATCCAAAGCTGCCACTCATCTAGAGATCTTCCCCTACTCAAAAGTAATTAGATGGCTTCTGCGGCATGCGAATACCGATACATGAGTTCTTTTGGACAGCAAAGGAAAAGATTTTGCTTCATTTCACCCATCCTATATCTTAGTGGCTTATAAGTTACCCAAGCCCCAGCAGCGGCTGGATGATGCATGGCTGGAAGAAATCAAGATGGATAATCTGGAGATGGCTAGGAGGCTACTAATCTCGGGCAAACAAATCAGAAAAAAGGACAGTGAGGAGTATGAGGTTACAAATCTGAGGCCCCCTTTTAGATTGATCGCTCTCATGCTGAGCATAATCTTTGGAAGGCCTAATGGGACGATGCTTATGCTACAATGGGTTCCCATCATCCACTATGTGGCGTTCAAAGGAACAATTTTTAACTGGGCTGATATTCTCTCAGACAGCTTGTCATGAGCTATAATCGCTGCTCAAGAAGGGTTAGTGGAGAAAAGGGCATAATGTTATATGGCATCCTACTTGATAGATTTTGTTGTGGAAAAGTGTCCCTTTCCAAATCTGGGATGCATATGGAACTTGGCCAATACCTCAGTATTCATTACTTACAAAATATTTTGGGCTCAAAATTACAAAAGGCATTACAAACTCATTCGTGAGGAGTTTGTCATGCCTCTATATGAATTAATGTTCAACGAGGAACCCAACTGCTTATCTGAGGACTCCATGGAAGTCCTGGAGAAATATGGTGATTTCTATTTTTCGTCAGAAGGCACCTACATAAGAATGTATGGAGGCTCTAAACCCCGTATATCCTACCGAGGTATGCCACTGACTATGTGTTCCACAAGGAGGCAGTGAGGCAAGTTTTCATTGATGGGATTGGTAGCACCTTGTACAAAGCAAAGAAGGAAACTTTTCTGCCTTTACCTTTGTTTATTGTGGCCTACAAGTTCTCAGGAATTACAAGTGTAGAAGAGTTCATTACAGAACTGAAAGACTTTCCCTGCGGGGAAAATATTTTTTGGAGGAACGGTCGACAAGGCAAAGCTGCACGACATTGCAAAGAACTGCATGCTAACTTTGAATACTCCCACTATTATGATGAGGAAGAAGAAGCGTATTGAGGGGTCAGTAACATGACCGAACTACAGATTTTCCGACTAATTAAAGTCAGAGCCAGTTCTAGCTTTGGCACTGTGAAGGAAAAGTAAATAGCAGAAGTTGCTCAAAATCTTTCAAAAGAAGAGCAAGGGCTAAAGGAAGCAGCCAATAGAATGCAAAGAGAAGCTACTAAGAGAGTGGATAAGGAGAAAGAAGATGAAATTCAAAAAGAAGAAACCCAAAGGGTTCAAGCAGCTGAAGATGAAGCTAGGAGAGTTCATGAGGAGGAAAGAACTAGATTGGAAGGAATTGCCAAACAAGAAGAAGATGACAAACTGAGAAGGGAACAGGAGGAATAAGCACAAAGAAAAGAAGAAGAAGAAAAGAAATCCAAAGAATATGCTGACCCTAAAAGACCAAATATACAAGACTTGGATATAAATTCCCCAATAAGAGACCTCCCACTTTTCCCTTTTACACCATGCAAGAGTAGTACAGTGTCCCAATGGGATAAGTTTACCTATAACAAGAAAAGGAAATCCATTTTCAAAGAAATGGTGACCAGAATGAAGAGGTCATTTCAACCAGATATTGTCACCAGGCATGAAACCACAATCATGAAAGGTACCCAACATGCGCACAAAATCATGGCATCTATTTCTTTGGCCTCTATTGTAGCAACTGCTGACAATGTCGACATATTAGCAGACAAGTTAGAATCAGAGAAGGAGAGAGCCCACCATCTACAGGAAACTCTGGTCAAAGAGCATGATTATTCAAATCTAATAGTTGAGAAATGTGACACCCTTGTGCTAGAGAAGGGAGAACTTAACAGTAGATTTCAGCATCTAGAAGCTGAAAAGAGAGCTTTGGTAATGCAAATGAGAACTCTGGAGAGAGAGAAGAAAGAACTAGAAATCCACAACCTACAGTTGGAGTCCGAGAAGTTTGATACTGCTCAACAGATCGATGACCTAAAGGAGAACGTTGATAGGCTAAAAGAAAGGGAAGAATTGCTAGAACAACAATTGCAACTCGCAATCAGCAAAGTTGGCGACCTGGGACCCTTTCATGAGCAGTCCTGTGAAATTATGAAAAGGATACACGAGATTCAAGAGCTTATAACGGAGGAAATTTGCAAGTTGAAGGAAGTGGTGGCCAAAATCAAAGAAATAAATGCTGAGGCCACTAGGCGTAGGAGAAAGTATGTACGTATTAGTGAGGACATTAGGAGGCAAATGGAATGGAGAGAGGGAATATTAGGATTCCCAGAAAGACTCCCCCTTAAGTCCATCACCAGTTTCAAAGCAGATATCCGCCTCTTAGGGTTTTTCCAGAATTACGGAGTAAAGTTGAATGAAGTGGCCATGGTTATGATTGAACAGTGTGGGAATTTGTATTCGAAAATACGAGCCACCCAAGAAGATTGTCAAGTGAAGATGCCCCTAACTATAGAAGAGTTTCCAGACAAAGCCCAATGTTTGTCTGATCTAAGGGATGGGTTGACTGTTGAAATGGATTATGTAAGGAAGGTAGATGCTTTGACCACAGAAGACCTTCATGATTGGATTGGCCAGGATACAATTCACACACATCTCCTAAATGAAATTCTCCAAGTTACAATAGTAGAATCTTCTAATCTTGAAGAAGAGCTAGCCAAGCGTGAAGTTTCTCTAAAAACCATGCTTCCCCTTGATGCAAACAATATCATAAAAGAAACCAGTCTCTGGGTGAAACATATAGCAAAAGCAGATAGGGTACTAACAACAAGAACACACCAAGTAGCAGCAGGAGGAGCATAGGCATCAGTTTCAGTGGAATTACTAGTAGCACCAATGGCACAAGCCCCAATAGGAGTACCAGCTTCAGTAGAAATGCCCAAGTCAACAAAGGCGTCAACCCACAAATAAACTACCTTTTGTCTCATTTCTTGGGTTTACAACCAACGTGTTTTCCTTCAGTCTTCCTATGTGTTAATTATTAAAAGGACATTTGGTCCTCCGTCATGTTCATTTTTGTAGTATTTTTGGTTTTTATTCTTTTTGTGACATGGACACTACATGACAAATTAGAGGAATATGGATGGTTAGCGTATAGGTGGACAGTTAGCGTATAGGTGGCAACTCTTGGAGTATTTTGTAAATCTATATATAGGTGAGTAGAAGAGAATGAAAGGACTTTTGGCAAGTGAAAGAATTCCTTCTTGTGTATATGAACTACTTCATCTACATGAATAGGGAAACGATTTGGACCTGTGGAAGCTGGTGCATTGTTTTGCTTTGAGTTGTGATGAATAATTGCTGAACTATTTCGATAGTTTCTATATACATTTAGTGAGATCTTTCCTGGCTTATGTGAATTAATTCTATGTTGTGAATGATTTTACTTCTTCGCAAAATTTCTGTACATTATGAGTAATGGAATGTTTTAATATAATTAGATCTATCTTTGATATCATTTATATTATGCTAAAAATGCTTTTATGGGATTAAATGGCTATCTGTTTCAACCTTTAAAGGTTACTTTCAGTTTAATGCTCATAATTTAAATTACTGCTCCTTGCAAGGATAGGTTAATTTAGATTTAAATAGCTTAGAATAGATTTGTTTAATGCATGCATTTAGTTTAGGGCACATGCATATCATCTTAAATATAAAATATCTAAATGGTGGATTGGGCCGCAACCAGTAAATTAAAAAAAATCTTTAAAACTCACACGGTATCCGGACCGTTAATCGGATGGATTCCCTATAGCAAATGGTGGGTGATCTAATTGGGATCGCTTACTGGGGAGAATCCCTTGCTGATTGATGCTATGATTTTCTATGCATCAACAAGGTGATAAAGTTTTCTATCGAACAAATATATGTTGGAGCCACTCACATTCTCAAAGTGCACTTCATGCACTTAGTACCTCAGATCCCTTGATGCTCATATGTCATTACATGGTCAATAAATGAGATCCAACACGATTATTCATTGTTTGAATTATTGAATAAGAATTTAGTGTTTTGATCCAACATTTTTCTCTTCACTCTCTCCTTTATTTTTCCCTTGTAAGATTTCTAAGTGTATTGATGTTCATTATATTTCTAGATCTATTTGTTGTCTCTTGCAAGTGATCATCAATTTTACATGGTATGAGATCCAGTTGGAAACTAGGATAAGCATATCCTCATTTTGTGGGAATTAGAGCATAATAGATAAGATGGGTCATCCCCAACATGTCATTCTTACTCCATTTAATTTCCATCAATGGAACTTTAAGGATATTTTCCTCTTAAAAGTAAGGTCTTTATAGGATTACTATAGGACAATGAACCCAATTTTGTAGTGGAGAAAGTATAATGGTTTAATGGAATGGATGAAGCGTTTGGATTTCTATGGATTTTTATTTCTCCTTACCTTAAATATCACATCGATCCCAATGAATATGTTAATGAATTCTAGATCAAGTTTTAAGTACTATTTTCACAACATGATGAAATAAGAGGACATTAATTGGAGAATGAGTTCAATAATTTTGATCCTAATAGTTATTCAAGGCTTATCCACAAATTTTGAATCATGCTATTCCATCTTAATGGGAGATGAAGCATTGGTTCAAAACAACTCTTCAACTAAGGGAGAACTTGCTACAGAGCAAATTCTTGGACATATTCCACTAGGTAAAGTCAATCATTTAGTTCAAGAGAACTTTATAAAGATCAATTTCTTATTGATGAAGATCAAATTGTTGTATCTTCAAACATACCTTGCAATATTTCAAATTTTCATGTAGAAGTTTTTGACATTGATGAACAAGTTTTTGTAGATCAAGCAACCAAATGTTTTTGGGAAAAACATACTCCTAATGTAATAGGTGATCTAGTTTTCTATCAAAAACATATATGCTGGACCCACTCACATTCCCAAAGTGCACTTCATGCACTCAAAACCTCAGATCCCTTGATGCTCATATGTAGCTACATGGTCAGTACATGAGATCCAACAAGATTATTCATTCTTTGAATTATTGAATAAGAATTTAGTGTTTTGATCCAACATTTTTTCTCTTCACTCTCTCCTTTCTTTTCCCCTTTTAAAATTTCTAAGTGTATTGATGTTCATTATATTTCTAGATCTATTTGTTGTCTCTTTCAAGTGATCATCAAATTTTACATGGTATGAGATCTAGTTGGAAACTAGGATGAGCATATCATATTCCTCATTTTGTGGGAATTAGAGCATAATAGATAAGATGGGTCATCCCCAACATGTCATTTTTACTCCATTTAATTACCATCAGTGGAACTTTAAGGATATTTTCCTCTTAAAAGTAAGGTTTTTATAGGATTACTATAGGACAATGAACCCAATTTTGCGGTGGAGAAAGTATAATGGTTTAATAGAATGGATGAATCATTTGGATTGCTATGGATTTTTATTTCTCCTTACATTAAATATCACATCGATCCTGATGAATATGATAATGAATTATAGATCAATTTTTAAGTAATATTTTGACAACATGTTGAGATAAGAGGACATTAATTGGAGAATGAGTTCAATGATTTCAAACCTAAGAACTATTCAAGACTTATCCACGAATTTTGAATCATGCTCTGCCATCTTAATGGGAGATGAAGCATTGGTTCAAATCAACTCTTCTAGTAAGGGAGAACTTGATACAGAGCAAGTTCTTGGACATGATGCACTAGGTAAAGTCAATCATGTTGAATATGATTGTCATTGATTTCAAAGGAGTTCTGTAATGACAAAGGAATGACCAAGGACATGATGGAAGGGCAAGCTTAGTGAAAGACAAAGGAATGACAAAGGAAGTGATGAGATGGAATATATAATGATGTGGCATGTGTGATGAAGTTGGAAATACACATGATTTTGTTATCGTGCTATTATTAAGTCAGTGTTGCAATATTACATCATTCTAGAAAAGTATACAAGTTTGTGAAACTTTGGAAATTGACTAAGTATGGAAAAAGTAGTCAAAACTTCTCTAAGAGAATTCCTGCCATAATTCATGGTTTGACCACAAATGCATGCAACATCATATTAGGCTATAGCTTGTCAAAGTGGCTATCTATTCTTGGTCTCATTTTTCATTAACCATGTCTAAGGAGAAAGTTATAAGTCTTCCAAAATAGGGTTTCAGGATAACTTTGTAGAAATTCTTGAAACTGGATAAGTGTTGGAAAACTGGTCCAGGTGGCCTTGGGAAAATGCCCATCCTACCTCATGGAAGAATGATAAAAATTATATTGAACTATCATTCTCTAACTTGTCAAAGATTCTATCTTTCCATAGAATCTTGCGCATAAGGTGTTTGATGACAAAGTTAACACCTTCCAAAACAGGGTTTCAAGTTGCTTTTACACCAAAGTAGCAAATATTCGTAAGTGGCCTCAGGTAAATTCCCTCCATAGTTTGTGGGTTGAAGAAAATTCCCGCACCATATGGTCATCTTGTAGGTTGTTGCTTTTTATACCTGACCATGTTATAATCTTGACTTGAAAGTGGCCGAGGAAGAAGTTATGGATCTTCCAAAACAATGTTTCAGGTAGATTGGACCAAGTCTAGGAAAGTCCAAAAATTGTCCAAGTATGCTGGTAAAAGTGCTTGAGTATCCTCAGGAAAGGGCCCGCCATAAATTGTGGGTAAAAGAAAATTCTTGCACCGTATGGTTAGAATGTACCTTGTCGAGTTTTCTATCTGACCATGGTATCAATTTTTCCAAAGAGTCTCTGAGGAGGAAGATATTAATTTGCCAAAATTGCCTCCCATATTGATTTGCACTACTTTAGTAAAATGCCCGTCGAGGAGAGAGAAAGAGGCTTCAAGTGCTGAAATTGTCCTAGATGGAATCACTTTGTTTCCTATATCCAGTGGATTTCTCACACTTACAATTTGATGAAAAGAAAAATCACATCATATTATCCTAGGTATTGATAATTATGCCTAAGTGTCAAATCAACAGTTTGGAAGGCCACTTTCAAATGCCCGCCAGATGATGAGTGTGTGTCAATAAGTTCATCTTTTGACATGGTATTGTTCATTGTTGAAGTAGATATCCATCCATGCTTTTATTTTTCCTTATAGTGATCATATATGAAAGAAATCAATCTTCCAAGTGAAGGAAAAAGTGTTTACATATTAAAGACAAAAAATTCTCTAACTGTCAAACTCACATGGCTAAGAGGCCATTAGGAAATGCCTGCAAGGAGGTGTTCATGTGATGATAAAATTAATTAGATGGAATAGGATTGTTCTCTAGTGAATTGTTTATCTAACCATGAGCTCAGATATTCCTATGGAGTTCACATGTGTGAAAAAAAGCCTGCCAAAATGAGAAAAAGCTTGTTTTTACTGTTCAAATAAAGGTTGAAGAGGAATTTGGAAATGCCCGCAAGGAGATGTCCTTGTACTGATACAATTAATCAGGTGGCATAGTCTTGTTCCTCTATGAACTAGCTATCTATACATGGGATCATATTTGACACTAGAGTTCACATGTGTGAAATACAAGCCTGCCAAAATGGGAAAAATATTGTTTTGCATATTAAGAACAGAAAAAATTTGGCAGTGTTAGAATCACAAGGCTATGGGGCCATTTGGAAATGCCCGCAAGGAGGTGTCCTTTCACTGATAAAATTCATTAGTTAGCATGGGTTTGTTCCTTATTAAACTTTCTATTTATCCATGAAGTTAGATTTCTATTTGGTTCTCTCACGTGCGAGTTTTTGGTCTACCAAAAACATAGAAAAACATGGTTATTCATAAGGGGCTAAATATGTCCATAATAGGGTTTAAAGGATAAGCCCGCAGAGGCTTAGGAAAATGCCCGCAAGGGTCTATGTAATGCCCATAAAGGATTATGGTATGCCTGAAAGGGCTTAACGGAATGCCCAGAAGGGGCTTGAAGCATAAAGCTCCCAAGAGCTTTATTATGCCCACAAGGGCTGAGGGTTATGCCTGCAAGGGTTTTTGAATGCCCGCAGGGGCTTAAATAAATAATCTCGCAAGAGATTAAAGAGATTACCATAAGGGCTTATGTTATGCATGTAAGGGGTTTAATGGATAAGGTCTAAAGAGATACCCACAAGGGCTTGTAAAATGCCCACAAGGGCTTGTGATATGCCTGCAAGGGTTTAAATGGAAAGCTCATGAGAGCTTGGACTATGTCCGCAGTTGAAGAAAGAGGATAGCTTGCAGATGATGGGAGAATCCTGCATAGAGTATAATCCTACTTTCCTGAGATGGAAGAAGCTCGCATCAGTGGAACTTTAAGGATATTTTCCTCTTAAAAGTAAGGTCTTTATAGGATTACTATAGGACAATGAACACAATTTTGTAGTGGAGAAAGTAGAATGGTTTAATAGAATGGATGAAGATTTTGGATTTCTATGGATTTTTATTTCTCCTTACCTTAAATATAACATCGATCCTGATGAATATGCTAATGAACTCTAGATCAAGTTTTAAGTACTCGTTTAACAACATGAGGATATAAGAGGACAATAATTGGAGAATGAGCTCAATAATTTTGATCCTAAGAACTATTCAAGACTTATCCATGAATTTTGAATCATGCTCTTCCATCTTAATGGGAGATGAAGTAATGGTTCAAATCAACTCTTCAACTAAGGGTGAACTTCCTACATAGCAAGTTCTTGGACATGATGCACTAGGTAAAGTCAACCATTTAGTTTAAGAGAACTTGATAAAGATCAATTTCTTATTGATGAAGATCAAATTTTTGTATCTTCAAACATCCCATGCAATATTTCAAATTTTCATGTAGAAGTTTTTTACATTGATGAACAAGTTGTTGTAGGTCAAGCAACGAAAAAACATTTGGGAAAAACATACTCTTCATGAAATAGGTGATCTAGTTTTCTATTAAACAAATATATGTTGGAGCCACTCACATTATCAAAGTGCACTTCATGCACTCAATACCTCATATCCCTTGATGCTCACATGTAGTTAAATGGTCAATACATGAGATCCATAGTCTTTTTCAAAAGTACCAAGAAATCCATATTGGAATACTACCTTGAAGGAAGAGTATCATTATTTGATGAAGAACCATCCTTGGTGTCCATATCCCCTATCCCCCTTATAAGGATACTTTCATGGAGTAAGTGGAAGTATTGATCAAGTTGGAAACACATGGATATGAGAATTAATCATGGCTAAACATGACTATCAAAATGCACTCAACACTATACTCTTTTTGGGGAGGGATTTTTTCCCACTAGGTTTCCCTATTTTCCCACTTTTAGAAGATATTTTTTAATGTACTTGAGTATCTAACATTGTTGCAAATTGTTGGAATCTATTTTGTTTATGCATTAGTTTCACCAAGTTAGGATTATGGGGGGTTGTTAGAGCATATTTACCTTCTCCTTAACATTAATATCTCACCTAGGGACTTTAGTAATGATCTCAATATCCTAATGGCCAATATTGACTATATTTGACCAAGTGAGCCATGGGAGTGCTCCATCCTTTGCTTTAAGGGGTAAATCTGCTATATTTAGCTAATGAGGGAACATTCTTTTATTTTAGGGTCTTATCCCCTATTTTATGATCCAAACTTGCATGTTTGAGTTCCTAAAGTGATTCAACAAACCTAATTCCTTGAATTAAGGAATGGTAGATCCCTCTTTTACTGTCTTTAGTTGTTTCATATCATGCATGATTTATACATGGATTAGATCCCTTATTTGAGGAAACTAAACCTCCACATGTCATCCTAGATTAGTTATTAGCTTGTTAACTTATTCTTAAGAGATTGCATGGATAACTAGGGAAACTAATATCTATGTTCATCCCAACTAGGTCTTCATGCATTAGCATAAAATTGGAATTGCCTTATTTGGGAATTTGAATTTACTAAATGCACAAGATTACTTATTCTTTGAATTATTGATTACAAATTTAGTGTTTTGCTCAAATATTTTGTCTCTTCACTCTCTCCTTTCTTTTTCCTTTGTAAAACTTTTAAGTGTATTTTTGTTCATTAGATTTCTAGAGCTATTTATGATCTCTGACAAATGATCATGATATTTTACACTTTATACCTCATGAAACCTTTCAATACACCAAAGTGGTTGATCAATATGTTATTGAAACTAAGGAATTTATCCCTCGTGATCATTTCAATTGGTTTAAAAATCCCATGTCTACCCTCAATGGGTTTGAAGAAGGAAACATGGCCAACATTTCACTGGCCATTAAGGTGAATATTTATATTACACTTGACATTATTGAAAACATCTTACTTGGATCACCTTGTTCATAGTGGGAAATTTCCTCTTACAAAGAATTATTTTAAGAGTTTCAAGACATATTAAAAAATTCCAAGACTTGATCCTTCCCTTGTTGAACATGATATTGATAAATTCCTTGATCACTCCATAATATGATAGAATAAACAACCTTTGAATCCATCTAAAATACCCATTATCAAATTAGAAATAGAGAAACTCTGCCAAGTTTAATATATGTATCCTATCACCTACACTTCATGGGTATCCAATACCATCCCCTTTAACAAAAAAAAGAGCATCATTTCTGTATGCACTAATTTTAGAGACCAAAATGAGGCTTATCCTAAAGGAAACTTCCCCAACCAATTCATTGACCAAGTCATTCATGCCTATGCTAAAATTGAATTCCTCTCCTTCATGGATGAATTTCATGGGTACAAATAGATTCAAATACATTGGCAACATTAATACAAAACTATCTTCACCAAACCATAGGAAACATTCTCCTATAATGCCATGTTATTTGGTTTGAAAACCTCTGCAGACATTTTTATCATGTTATGTATTTTTTGCTTCATGACTTGGAACACATCATCTTAGATTACAGTAACACCTCACTATCAAGTCGAAGAAATGCTCATACCATGTCACCAACCTCCACACTATCTTCTTACAATGCTAGTAGTACGACATATGCATGAATCCCCTAAAGGGAATATTTTATGTTAACACCATATGCTTGCTTGGATTCATCTTATTTAAAAATGGGATCATGATCTTTCCCTCACATTTCAATCCATTCTAAAAATCCTACCTACCAAATACATGGCATCAGTTGCAGAGCATTCAAATAAAATCAAACATTCTTCATTAGTTCATCCTTGATTATGCTATACAATTTCATGGCTTCTTAAAACTTTTACTTCGATACATTGTCTTTTGATGGGATGAGCAAGATAGAAAGTCCTTTAAGGCCATAAAGAAAGCACTAACATCCACCCCTTTAGTCTCTCCCCCTTAATTTGAAAAGGATGTTATCCTTTACATTTCAATGTCAGTCTTTGCAATTATCGATGTATATGTGCAATTAGGGGAAGATCATTGCAAACATGTCATCTATTACAAAATAAAAACCTTGTCTACACCACCACTCAATTACAACTATTGTATGTGATTTTTCACACACATTTGCAAAAGGGAACCCACCAAGAGGTTGTGCAATCCTCAATAGTAGATTCAATATGGAAAATAGAAGAACATAAAACTAATCTAAACTATAGATCCAAACTCTTCAAACCACAATGCAAACATAGATCACCAATATAGAATGCATAGAATCAAATAATGTGTTTTCATTGATATTACAAAGAATGTTACAAAATCACACCTTAGTACAATGTAGAGGATGTGGGGTTTATGTAGCTTATGTAAGGGAAGGTTAGTGTGTCTCCTTTTGGGACCTCCAAACTCTATCTTGACATCATGGATGGATCTCCTATATGAAGAAAGTAGAAAGTATATTATGGTATCCTTCTATTTCTAGAGGAATTCTGACAAAGCAATGACATGCTTATGAAACTGGAATTTTGTATGGAATGGTGACAGTGACCATTTTTTATAGGTACAGGAATGGTCAAGGGAAACAACTGGATCCAATGTATGTAATCTTCATATCATTTATTTATTAGTGGAGAAATTAGGGTTTTGGAAGCTAGATTCGTTATTGGTCTAGACCATGTCAAGGGGTTTTTTCACCTTTGGCCCCTACTTCACTAGGGAAGTGGGAAATGAAAAAATTTATCTTAAAAATCACTTTTTGAGACCAGGTTACACCTTTTCACGTAATAGTAGTGATCGAGATTGTGTTTTTTGAAGAAAAAGTAGTTACCTCAATTATATGGTCAACTTTAGGGTTTGAATTCAATTTTTTGGGTATTTTATCACTTCCTCTAGTTATATGGATGGAATGAGAAAGGAAAATGGTGTTTATATTTCCTAGTATAGTGTATAATGATGATGAAGCTGATCACATGGTGGGTGAGAAAAATTTGGTTGTTAAAAAAACCATAATGAGAAATTGTCTTGGATGTGATTCCCTCACTTTCTAAACTTTGGCATTACATCATGTTACTTAAAACTAAATTAATTGTAAATTCAAACCCAATGTAGTATATACTAGGTTGACAACTTATCAATTGTATGTTACTCGATGGATCACCATCCTTTAGAAATTCAATCTTGAACTTTTAACCCTTGAAAGCAAGAAGGTCATGACCCTCACTGATTTCATCACTGACCTTTCGATAGACACAGCAAGGCAACCTATAAATTATAAGTTCCCTAATGAGAATATCTTTGTACTTTCTACTCAATACCCTTGGTAGAATGATATTCTGACTTATATCCTTATACATAAATTTGTCTCTTATTTTTCACATGATCCATGTTGCCACATATATCACTAAGATCCTTGATATTTCCTCCTTAGAGACATTATCTATCAATGATGTTTAGGTACCATTTTATAATGGTGCTTATCTCATGACGAGGATGAGAAATTCCTTAATGATTTCCATGGTGGTGCTTGTAGTGGTCATTTATCTAGAATGGACACTACCTATAAAATATTTGCATCGACTATTTTTGTCCTTTGATGTTTCAAGATTGCATTCATGTCATTAGATGTTATGAAAGCTACCATTTATTTGCTCACAAAATGTGAGCCCCAATGGCTCCATTACATCCCATCATCACCACCAAGCCTTTATGAAGAAACTAATCAAGTTTATGGAATGTGTACTAGTATCTTATAGTGGTCATAAGTATGTCATCATCATGGTCAATTACTTCATCAAAATGAGTTGAAGTAATTCTACATTTAACAAAAATTGCACCATTATTGCTTAGTTCTTTTTCAATTGTATCATCACATGTTTTGGTGTACCCAAATAGATAGTGTTTGAAAATGGCACTAATTTTCATAATGAGATTTTCTAGAAGTTGTATTTCTTGTTAGGATTCACCCATGAGTTTTCTACCCGATTCTATTTTTAGGGAAATGGGTAGGTCAATCTTATCAATAATTTCCTCAAAACAATGAAAATATTGACAGTTAACAAGGAAAAACTAATTGTCATCGTATGTTATTAGAAACACTGTATGCCTATAAGACATATGTTAAGAAAACCATAAGGTTCACACCCTTTCACCTCATCCACTACATTAAAGTATTTTTATCCATTGTGTGTGACATACCAACCTTCCAAATCGTCATTGAGATACTACTTGATTCTTTTGTTCTTCCACACAGTCTATTAACCTTGGAACATCTCGATGAAGAATTTCCCACTTCGTTATGACATAATGAGGCCGTGAAGAAGTGTACCAAATCCCATTATGATTTCCAAGTTCACCCTTTCACCTTTTATGAAGAAAATATTGTCCTCACCTTTGATGATGCAAAATACACCAAACCAAGACCCAATAAGTTCGCCCCCTTTTGAAAAGGTCGATACATTGTGAAATGATTTCCCCAAGGGATGACTTCTTGATAGCCCTGTTGTTGGGTTGTACTTGAATAAATTATATCACTATGTTGCACAAATCCCTTTTACCTTGTATATAAACTATACTTTTACATTTTTTTCTTTTCATTTTAAAACAAAACTATCCTAGATTGTCATTTCTGAAAAAACATATTGTTTCGCTTTGTATATTTTTTCAAATATATTGTTATGTTTGTTTCATTGATATTACAAGTCATTTGTAAAATAATATTTCATATTCTACTTGGTTTATTTATATTCCTTCACATACACCAATTCACACTAGTGGTATTTCTCTAGGACCAACCACCAACAATCAAGAAGAATATGATGTTTTCACTGGTCTCTTGGCTAATGCAATTTACTTCCAGGTTTTCCACCTCCACATCCATCTTAACTCTCGAACTTTTTGTTATTCAATTCAATCAGGTCTTCCATGTTTGTTATTCATGTCTCTTTTGAAAATTCACATGAATGGAGTTCTTGGCCTAATAATTTGACGCCATCACATTCATCCATGTCCCTAGGATTTCTAGTGCATTTGTAGATCACATTGCAAATGATATCTTAGATTGGAATTTATTACCTCAAAGACATTATGGATCATATGAGAATAATTTTTTTGTTGTAATATTTTTATGTTAAATTTCTGTGTACATACACATAAATATTACATAATTGTAATCACATTTCATGCAATGTACACAAGTCATCAAGAACTCAAAAAACATGTATATAAATATATAATCAAGATGTACAAAATGTGCCTCATCATCTAAATCCGAAATGGACTTATGGGGCTACATAAAAAATCACCACCCATTAGTTGAATCAAAAAATCTATTTACAAAATGGGGCCCATATCCTATGCATACATCACGTCCTTCAATCTTGAGGAGGAGGAGAATGAGGAGGAAATATTTCTGGGGGTCATACATCCCTTGCTAGTAGTGTTAGTGTTCATCGTACTCCATGACTTGTGGTTAGATATTGGACCACTTGTCCAACCATGGACTCCCACCTTAGTATCCACCCCCATTCCACACTAGTTCCCTCTAAAGCCAAAACACATGCTACTAGTCAACAATTGTATAGCCCTACCTAGTCACGGTCATTGACCCCATCTAATAAATGTCAAACTATGATGACAATTCTACCAAAATATCAATGGGATAAATTCCTATTGGGGATATTCCCCCCACCTCATCATGTACAATATGACATCATTTACCCTTTCCTTCATACCCCCTACTACTACACTAATTTGTTGGGGTCCTCCACCTATTGCTCCACCTAATAAAGGATCTTCCATAACTAGCGGTAGTACTGACCCAATATCTATCTATATATATGTATATATATATATATATATATATATATATATATATATATATATATATATATATATATACACACATATATATATAAACAAAACTAAGTCACATGTTAGTATCTCATATATATCATTGTAGAAGGATGAAAATATCACAAATTAATACATCCAAATGATAGCGATATGAGTTACTCACACATGGGACCCCACCCCTCCCCTGAATACTAAGGAATACCCATCATGTAGTATGAGTACATTCCCATAATACCAACCCACTACATCTACACCCTAATATACTCAATTGTAATCACCTACCTCACCTCACTACCACCTCTTTGGGGCATCAAAATCCCCTAAAGGTGCATAGAGGGCTCTCATACTCCTCACATCCGATCCGTCATCGACCCACCAAGGTTAGATGTCTCCTTTTAGGATAGGAGTGAGGGAGAAAAGTAGGAAAAAAGTAGTAAGGAGAGGGAGAGGAAAGGGAGATAGGGGGGATTAGAGAAGTTAGAAAGAGGAGAGAGGAGGAGATAGAGTAAGGATTTAAGAGGGGGGGGGAGGGAGGATTAGGATGGAAGAGAAAGAGGAAAGGGTAGAGAAGTAGTAGTTATAAGAATAGAGATAGGGAGAAGAAAAAAAGTAGAGGAGGAGAGGTAGGAGGGAGGGAAAAGAGGAATAGAATAGGGGAGAAAATTAGATAGGAGGAGTAGGAGAAGGTTAGAAAGAGAAGTTAAGGAAGTAGAGAGAGGGAGAGGGAGAGAATTAGATCCCATGGATTGCAAGCTTAGTCAAAAAGTAAATGTTGAATTCGTCGAGTGAAACCCACTAACTAATGACTAGAAATTAGTCCTCTCCATACCTCAAATGTATGCCAATCAAGTCACAAAGGAGGCCCTCATTGAACCTCATCATCACACAATCAAAGTACTTCAACAACCCTATGTCCTATATGTAGTGTTGAACAATTGGGCATCGTTCCACCTCTTGGAGTAGTCTATTAAATTGGTTCCCTAGAAATTTAATATCCATAAATCCACTCCAAAATTTAAAAACAAATCACACAAAAATTGTATGTTAGTTTAGCTAAGTTTTCACAAAAAATCAAAAAACCAAAAATAACACCCACGTGAATTTTCTCAAAACAATTGCGCAATGGTGTGAACCTCATATTTTACATACCATGTGAACAAAATGAAATATTTAACTAACTATATAACCATGCCACGTATTTATTACCAATTCACATCACCACGTGACATTCCCACATGATGAGACCAACCTAAAAACCATGCCACACATGGATGTACGAGATAATTTACCACAAGAGCATTGTGCACAGTTAAGAAAACTAGATTCTTGTACCACACATGATTGTAAGAATGAACATATGGATGGTTTTTCCATGCAGGTCGAACATCCATTTGGTTGTGCCATGCATGACCAATCATGCCTATGGATGCGCAACATTCCCTTCCAATGACGTAACCTAGGATCCCATTTTGGGCATGACTTGAAGGAATTGAAGCACTTATGGAATAAATATTCCTTCGATTAATGTGCAACCCTATAGAAAACCTAATGGGATTCCATATGGCTCACTAAGCCCATAAAGACAAAATTTAATCAAATGAAAATGACAAGTAAGGCATGCGGACTATCGTGAAGCTACCAAATAAAAAATCTATTAGTCCAATCTCATGCAATGAGCTCCAATAAAACTAGGGCATTGGATAATGAATAGAAACAATAAATTTTGAAATGTGGTTCCCACCTTATTGATAGGCCAGCCATTTTTTTCTATTGACTTTGTTCTATAGCTCCATTGACAAAACATCTTGCAATTAAGACAACAATCTCATGAACATGGTTCCCTTGATTTTGTCAAACTAGGAACTTCATTCGGATTTCATGTTTTGGCCATTTCCTTAGGTATGTTCATCCATTTTCAATACCATTCGCACATTTGGATTTATTGTCATGGGAACTATTAGTTTGTGATATTTGTTTTGAATGTGTGCAATATTTTTGGTCCGATAACTTCATTCTTACCCACATCATCACCTTCACATTTACAAGTATATCTACTCAACTTGCCATATACGATGCATATTCCTAGTGTATAAATTGCATATATCCAGTCATTTATTTGATTTATGTAAAGTTTTCTTAAACCAACAAAATTATTTAAATATTTCCACCAAATCATTCCTTTTCTAGGACTTAGCATTCCACCATCATTGGTGTTCAAATCATTTTAAGGATTAAGAGTGTATTATCTCATCATCTCATTAAGCAAGCCACATACTTCTTCCTCAATACGTTTATCTAGTCATGTCCTTCACACTTTTAAGTTCTTTCTTTTTATATTTTATAGATGACCTCTCACCCCCAACATGATCAATAAACCATTTGAATTCACTGCCACTCTACCAACCTTGGAGAATACCCACATTGGGGCCCCTCAATTTGATTGAAATACCATGATTGACTAATCATCCCTGCAAAAACACAATGCATTATTTTTACCATTCATATAACACTCAGTCCATAGTTTGTCCATGCCCAAATCCCATTTATCATATGGTCACATATTGCTAAATGATTCAATCCTACTACCAAGTGTTAATCATCCATGTTTCTCTATTAAATGGAAGTCCCGAGCCTTAATATCACCAACTCACCTCATCCTATTTCGTCCCCATATCATTCATTTATTATTTTTCCTTGGTTCTCATTAACGGGCCCCTCATCCCATGGTTTTCCTTATTTCTTATTGACTTTAGAATAGTTTTTTCAAAGATTTTAGGTGACAATGTTTGTACATTGGTTTCCGTTCTCCTAGTAAATGGTTGACCTTAGATTGAGTGGAGAGGGTCGTCACTACTTTGTAGACTCCCCTATGATTGGTTCTAACTCAGTCATCGCATCCGGTGGATTCATAGATTTTGATGGTTGTAGTGTTTGCAGTTATGATTGAAGATCGCTTTAAGATATGGATATAGATTTCCTCTCAACACCTTCATATCTATTTTGGTACCCCACTATAGCGTTTTGTTTGATCATTGCACCGAGAGGAGAGAGATGCTCTAAAACCCAATATGGTAGAAATGTTATCACGTTCCTAACATTATGCTACTAAAAATTAAAAATAATTAAAAAAATTCATGTCTGCTCATAAAATAAAAAATTAAAACCAAATAAAAATTTATTAAAAAAATCCGTATTGACTTATAAAATAAAAAATAAAAAAGAGTAGATCAATATTAAACATGGATCTATCAATCAATTACAACTCAATAATTTGGATCCCTCTTGGTTCTTGATAGATCCGTATTTGAGATGGATGTATGCCGGTTAGTACTTCATCCCCTTGGGACGATGGCCATCATTGTCATAATATAGATATATCTAGTCACACCTCTTTGAGATAGAATGAAATCAAACTTCAATCTTACCTCAATGATTTATAGAGGATACCCCTCAGCCTCCTTTTCTTATAATTTACTTTGACAAAATTTCACGAGGATAGGAATTATTTACTCGTTTGTATACACATTATTTTTTATGATCACCTCTTAGTTCATTTATAGGTGGTCATCATCACTCTAAAATAGTTTCTACTTTACTCCCAAAATTTTCTCTCTCTCTCTCTCTCTCTCAAAATTTACTCCCAAAATTCTCTCTCTCTCTCTCTCTCCTCTCTCTCTCTCTCTCTCTCTCTCTCTCTCTCTCTCTCTCTCTCTCTTAGTTATGGAGTATACAACTTGCTCTTAACCTCACATATTAGAAAGTAACTATTTCCTAAATTTTGTACATGCGAAACATTTGCATGATTTTTATGGAAATACATAATAATCATACATTATGAAGCTCATAAGTCTTCCTTTTACTAGTAATCAACATGTGGAATGGAGAAATTAAATTTTACCTAGCTTGTGTAATGATTAAAACCAACACCTGAGTGAAATGGTGTGGAATATCCCTCAATACCCACATGACCATGCAAAATTTCAGAATCATAAATTTGATAGTGCATTAAAGACCCCTAACTATATTTAGGTGCTGAAGTGGTCAACTTGAACTCACTTACTAGGTACTCAAGCCTTAATGGGCCACATTCTTGTACTTGGAGGTCACTTCATGGGAGGATCTTTCACATTTGGAACTAGTTCTTTGAAGACCTCCATTTTGGTTATGAAAGGAATCCATCGGCATGCATTTGTTAAGGAAAAAATAGAGAAAGTTTATTAAGAAGTAATTGGATTACAAGACCTCTCCTCCATCTATTTGTCATACCACCCGCTAGCTTCAATTCTTGCATGGTTTCTTCCAAAAATAAGTAAGCATTATTATTGATCATTCCCAAGTTTGTTTCAAATAATTTAGAGAGTTAAAGGACCCTTCCCAAAGGGATAGTTGGTTTTCACCTTTTTGTTGTGGTGCTCAAGGTGATACTATTGTATACATGTCTTTTTATTGGACATTTACAATTAATTTGAAGCATACCTCTTCCTTCTTGTTTTCATGTCATTTTAGTAGTTTAATTTGTTATAAGTAGCTCCTATGCTTTGTTTATTTGGTTTGACACATTATTACTCATCATAGTAACCATATCATGATATGTTATCTTGTTTTCAAACTAAAAGGAAAGAAACAATTTATCACCATTGAGCCAATTTTCCCATAGCAGTGGTCATGGGTTAGAATCTATTTGATCCCATAAAGGAGGGGTTCTTGGAAATTAGATACCATCTGCTTACACTAGGTACCATCCTCAAAATGAGGGAAAATAAGTCACTAACATTTTCAAACATAATTATTTTTTCAAGGAAAAATTATCGTTGTAATTATTTGCTACACCCTCAATTCATTTTGTTTCATAATGATAATATCATTTTGTTCCCATTTCCTCTCTTATATTTTTTATTATTCCAATTCTTCATCCTTATTATATATTTTTTCTTCCACTTATCTTCTACACATTCATTGACTAGTTACTTGTTGTTTTGTTGATCATCCTTTATGCCAATACATAACCATTGGATGACTCTTAGCATTGCAACTTGAGCTCTCTCAATGTCAACATGTATTAGATACACTATGTGCTACTCAATACTCATTATATGGGTTTTAATTTACCCTCCCATACTCAAAATCATCGATCATATATTATTATGAAACATTCATATCAATGCCTACAAAATAATATTCTACATATTTACTCTTGATACCTTCCTTGAGGTAAGTATTTTCTCACCAAATATGCATGCTTCCTTGAAACAGGCACCCACAATGAAATATAAAATTGTTCACCATGGTGTCACGTCCCTTGTTGAGATATTGTAACTTCAAAGAATATTATATTTGTACTTTATTATTCTGGAGATGATTCATTCCTCCGTGAAGATCTTATTGTATATCCGGAGATGTTTATTCCTCCGTCAGAATGTGGTAACTTGGGTTATTAGACTTCCTTAGTGGGGGGTCGGCCCTATATGTGTTATGTGGGTCAAAGGGTTATTAGACCACCCTAGAGGGGTCGGCCCAGTCAGTTGTAGTGGGGTATTTAACCCATTGGTTAAATACAAGCCTACATGTCTTGTGTAAAAGAAAAGTCGGAGTAGTGTATAAATAGAGGAGGTGTGTTCCTCATTTGACACACTCACTCACTTAAGAGAGGCGCACTTGCAGAGGAGAGGTCTGCTATAGTGGAGGAGGATATCATGTCTTTGGTTTGCATCTTTGTATATTGCTGGTCATCTATTTTGAGGAAGCTTTGCTGGGTTTTCTACCCCATGACGGTTTCCCAGGATAAATCTGTGTCTCTTGTGTTTATGCTATGCTTGTTGTTTCTTCAGTGATCCTGTATATGCTATTATTGTGAAATGGAATGTAATGCTTCTATTTTCTGTCTTAGCATATTGAATTTTAACATGGTATCAGAGCTAACCTGAAGGAAGGCAATGTATGGCACTTACGACACTTGCTTCTCTTGCGACAATTTGAAGGTTAGGGTTTTATATAGAAAAAACCAGTCATCGTGGAACTTTCGCTATAAATCCATTTATGCAAAGTTTTAGGATCTGAAAAGTTTACAAGTCGTAGATAACATCCCCAGGTACCTTTTGTCCAAAGGGAACCCTCAGATTCGTTGTACTTTGTGAGTTATGATCAATACAAGTTAGGGTTTCTGCCTCTTCCAGATCTCAGTCAAAATCAGGTGACCTAGGAAAAAAGGTTGTAACTTGGGCTAGGAAGCTCCAAATGAAATTTTGTAAAAAGTAACAGGTAGTACACAGACTGTACTATCTCAGGAAACTTTTGCAGAGGCCGAAACGGAACCAGTGACATGTGGCACACCGTACAAGTTCACTCTCCCTTTTTATCCCATAAACAGGTCACATTGCGACACTTGGCATAACTCTCTCTCAGAGAGTCCAATTGAGGTCAGACCTGTCAAGATGGAAAGATAACAGGGAGGGATATCTCAGGAAAAGTGTTCAGAGGCCAAAGGTCAAACAGTGACACGTGGCATGCCGTACAAGTTCGCTCTCCTGTATTATCCCAAAACAGGTCACGTTGCGACATTTGGCATAACTCTCTCTCAGAAAATCCAATTGAGGTCAGACCTATCAGGATGGAAAGATGACAGGTCAGGCTACTGCAAAAAACGTTTTCAGACCCTGCGGAGCGAAAATTTCTGATTTATAGCAAAAACAATCAGGTACATATTTCTGTCAAAACAGAATTATTTTTGGAGCACCTTTATTCATGGCTTCCGGAATTTAGGGTTTCGGAGAAAGTTAGAATTTTTGGAATCGGAATGCACGGCTGAATGCTAATCAAGAAAATTGAAATTTAGAGACCAAGATCGAATCGTTTGGTTGGGTAGAATACCGGGCTTGATCAAACCCTAGCTCGGGATTTTGATCGGAAAGATGGAAAATTAGGGCTTCAGCAAAAGTTGGAATTTTTGAAGTCTGTAACCACGGCTGGAAGCTCCTCAGAAAAATAAGATTTTAGAGCCTTGGATCAAACCTTTTGATTGAGTAGAAGGGTGGGCTTCATCAAACCCTAGTTTGGGATCCTGTCCAGAAGATCCAGAAGTTTCGAAGGCAATTTTGAGGGGTCAAATTTTGGAAATTTCAAAATTGAAGTATGCTAGTTTGATCAGCTCAGTAAGACACATCCTTCCATCCATTCAGAAGTATGAAAGTCAAAGATTGAATTTTTAGGGTTTCTCTAGCAAACCCTAATCAAGCTCCAGATCAAGTTTCAGGGGGAGTTGAGGCTAAGGCCTTACATAAGAAGACTACAAGAAGTCTTGACAGGTATGACTTAAGGAGGTTCAGGTACATCACAAAAGACAAATCAAGTTCCATGACCATGACAACATGAAGACAAATACTCATCCACTTACAAGGTATGTATGACTTTGTTATATTATGTTTAACCTATGAGACATGCAGGTTCTAGCTCAGGATCTCTAAATCATTGAAGAGATTGTTTAGGTATGTTGTACATAACTAAGCAGGTATACTAATCCAGGTATGTTTTCCTATGTCATGTTAGAATCTTACCTTGTGTTAGGATCCCTTATATAAGTATACTTGGTATGATTGGTTATGCTTATTCATAAAGTTAGTAATCAAGGGTTTGTGCATATTATGTCTCTTATCTTGGTTGACGATTTAACTAACTAGATCAAACAAGAATATGCATGAGTAAAAGAAGACTTCCTTGAAATCCTGAATACTAATGATCATGACTATACAAGATTATTTAGAATTAGAATGTTTTGATAATATTGAGAATATACTAATGAATGTATGAGATCATGAGAATGACACTAGTGCACACTTGAGCATGCACAGTGGTACAGAATGAATAGAAGTTCAGAAGACATACAGAAGATCAAGCGGGAGGCAACCACACAAACATAAAAGATAAGTATTTGAGTTGTTATTAGAAATAGTAAATGATATTGCTTGTATGCATATTTGTATTCCTAGAATATATCATGCTACTAATATGCATATGATTGGTAAGTTGGACAAACATTCCATTGTTGCTTGTCTAGAATGAAACCTCTTCGCTGACATACTCAGAGTTGTGCACACTCTCGATAGTATGTTCTGGTAGAGATGGAAGGCATCTAGATAGCCATTGTATGCATATAGGATATGGGAAAGTGTTGTGCCAAAGTATTGGTCAAAATAGTTGCATAACTATGTAAATGATAGCTGTATGCATAATAGGTTATCATGTCAATATGATTTAATGATTATGAAGTATTACTAATCATGTACTTAATTTTGATTTGTAGGAAAGATCATGATGAATGATGAACACTGAACAAGCGATGGATGTTCAACAAAAGATTTACAAATCAAACACACTATAGAAGGATTGTGGCTAGAAGATTCTCTTAGAAAGAGGAAGAGAATCATGATGAGATGTTTTTCTCCAAGTGGCTAGATAAGACCATTCTATTAATGGTGTAATTAAATAAGAAGTGTGAATCAGGTTCTGTATGGGTACCCAGGATTGGTAGTCAATTGATGAGCTTAATGATCATCATGGGTGATGTGGATCTCAACCTTTGCTACAAGGTTGAATATGGCTTCTATACAAATATGACATGGATGCAAGAAGGAACTCACCACAGAGTTCGAATGATTTTGAGGCTCATATTAGTAGACCCATCTGACGAGAGATGGCACAGATAGATATGCAGAAGATCACTCAATGCAGAGTGTGAATAATGGACAATTGACAGCTTCATGACAAAGCTTGGGCTTTACCAGAAGTAAAGCTGATCCTAACCTTTACCTTAAGGTTGTGGATGATGAACCTATCATACCATTATTGTATGACGATGATCTCTTTCTGACAAGGAATGAGAAACAGATCATGAAAATGGCTGCAGAAATGAAAATGAAAGATCTCGGATTAATGCACTGCTTCTTAGGTCTAGAAGTATGGCAAGATCCAAAAGGAATCTTTTAAATCAAGGTAAGTATGCTGTGAAGTTTCTAAAAAGATTTGATATGTTGGAGTATAAAGCCATGGCCACTCCCATGGACTCCAACTTGAAGTTATTAGTTAATGACTCATCGGATTTAGTGGACCTAACCCTATATAGACAAATTATTGGGTCATTGATGCATTCAACAAATACTAGGCCAGATATATGCTTTGCTGCAAATACCCTAAGTCAGTATCTAGTAGAACCTAGAAAGGTTCACTTAATAGCTACAAATCATGTAGTGAGGTACCTAAAAGGTACATTAGATTTTGGTCTATATTATCTTGGAGGTCATGAACTCCATTTACATGGTTACTCAGATTCTAATTGGGCAGGAAGTGTCTCAGACAGAAAGAGTACATCAGGTGGATGTTATAGTCTTGAATTTGCCATGATCTCATAGTTCAGCAAGAAACAATCTAGTGTGGCTCTCAGTACTGCTGAAGCAGAACATATAGCTATCTGCTCTGCCAGCTGTGAAGCAGTGTGGCTTCAGAAGCTATTATATGGAGTGTTTGACTTAGAAATGGATTCCACTGTGATTATGTGTGACATTCAAAACTGCATCAAGATAGAAAATCTTGTATTCCACGATAAGTCAAAACACATAGAGATCCGATACTTCTATATACGAGATATGGTGCAGAGAGGAGCTATCAAGCTCGAGTATATAAGCACTGAGGATCAGATTGCTGATATCTTGACTAAACCTCTGTCTCGAGTAAAGTTTGAATACTTTCGAGACAAGCTTGGTATAGTCCAGAAGGACCCTCCTCAAAAGGGGGAGTAGTATGGTATCTGATAACAAGTCTATCCCATCAATTTGCTGCACTTAGTTACTTAGAATTATTTAGATTTAGGAATCTTATATTTTTTCTTTAGATGATAGATGTATACATGCTTTTGATGATATATGCATACATGCTTTTGATGTTATATATACATGCTTTTGATGATAGATGTATACATGCTTTTGCTGATAGATGTATACATGCTTTTGATGATAGATGTTATACATGTTTTGATGATGAGGATACATGATTGACACATGTTTTAATGAAGTTCTTGGTAAACATGTGAGGGGATTGGATCATCCCTAGACTTCAGTCTGAAAGAAGAGCCGTAGACATATGTCTTCAAGAACGAAGTTCTTGGTGAACATGTGAGGGGATTGGATCATCCCTGGACTTCAGTTCGAAAGAAGAGCCGTAGATGTATGTCTTCGAGAATGAGGTTCTTGGTGAACATGTGAGGGGATTGGATCATCCCTGAACTTCAGTCCGAAAGAAGAGCCGTAGACGTATGTCTTCGAGAATGAAGTTCTTGGTGAACATGTGAGGGGATTGGATCATCCCTAGACTTCAGTCCGAAAGAAGAGCCGTAGACGTATGTCTTCGAGAATGAAGTCCTTGGCGGATGGTTGAGGATTAAGTCATCCTTGGACGTGGTCCTAAATGTACGGTGGAGGATTAAGTCATCCTTGGACGTGGTCCTAAATGTATGGTTGAGGATTAAGTCATCCTTGGACGTGGTCCTAAATGTACGGTGGAGGATTAAGTCATCCTTGGACGTCGTCCTAAATGTACGGTGGAGGATTAAGTCATCCTTGGACGTGGTCCTAAATGTACGGTGGAGGATTAAGTCATCCTTGGACGTGGTACTAAATGTACGGTTGAGGATTAAGTCATCCTTGGACGTGGTCCCAAATGTACGGTTGAGGATTAAGTCATCTTTGGACGTGGTCCTAAATGTACGGTGGAGGATTATGTCATCCTTGGACATTGTCCTAAATGTACGGTGGAGGATTATGTCATCCTTGGACGTAGTCCTAAATGTACGGTGGAGGATTAAGTCATCCTTGGACGTGGTCCTAAATGTACGGTGGAGGATTAAGTCATCCTTGGACGTGGTCCTAAATGTACGGTGGAGGATTAAATCATCCTTGGACGTAGTCCTAAATGTACGGTGGAGGATTAAGTCATCCTTGGACGTAGTCCTAAATGTACGGTTGAGGATTAAGTCATCCTTGGACGTGGTCCTAAATGTATGGTAAGGATTGGATCATCCTTGGACTTTGGTCCTGTGAATTGAGCCATAGACATGAGGTCTCCGAAAATTGATAGGACTGGATCGTCCCTGGACTTCGGTTCAAAAGGTACATGATAGGACTGGATCATCCCTGGACTTCGGTTCAAAAGGTACATGATAGGATTGGATCATCCTCGGACTTCAGTCTTTTGAATTGAGCCGTAGACATGAGGTCTCTGAGAATTGATAGGACTGGATCGACCCTGGACTTCGGTTCAAAAGGTACATGACAGGATTGCATCATCCATGGACATAGGTCCTAAAGAGAACAGGATTGATCGTATGATGACAATGTTGATGACGATGTTGATAATCATGTAACGACGATGCTGATAATCGTATGATGACGATGCTGTTGATCGTGTGATGACGATGCAGATGATCGTATGATGACGATGCTGATGATCGTGTGATGACGATGATGTTGAACGTGTGATGACGATGCTGATGATCGTATGATGACGATGTTGATGATCGTGTGATGTCGATGCTGATGAACGTGTGATGACGATGCTGATGACAATGCTGATGATCGTGTGATGACGATGCTGATGATTGAGTACTATCAACTCTGATGATGTTGATGTTCCAGTAACTAGTCAAGTTACTGATGATGATAAATTGAAGAAAGCTTCCGATGATTTATAGATGTATCATGTATGATGTTGATGACTCCTTGCTTGTGCAGATGCTGTTATAATATCCTTCTCGTTAAGGGGGAGTGTTGAGATATTGTAACTTCAAAGAATATTATATTTGTACTTTATTATTCTGGAGATGATTCATTCCTCCATGAAGATCTTATTGTATATCCAGAGATGTTTATTCCTCCGTCAGGATGTGGTAACTTGGGTTATTAGACTTCCTTAGTGGGGGGTCGGCCTTGTATGTGTTATGTGGGTCAAAGGATTATTAGACCACCCTAGAGGGGTCAGCCCAGTCAGTTGTAGTGGGGTATTTAACCCATTGGTTAAATACAAGCCTACATGTCTTGTGTAAAAGAAAAGTCGGAGTAGTGTATAAATAGAGGAGGTGTGTTCCTCATTTGACACACTCACTCACTTAAGAGAGGCGCACTTGTGGAGGAGAGGTCTCCTATAGTGGAGGAGGAGATCATGTCTTTGGTTTGCATCTTTGTATATTGCTGGTCATCTATTTTGAGGAAGCTTTGCTGGGTTTTCTACCCCATGAGGGTTTCCCAGGATAAATCTGTGTCTCTTGTGTTTATGCTATGCTTGTTGTTTCTTCAATGATCCTGTATATGCTATTATTGTGAAATGGAATGTAATGTTGCTATTTTCTGTATTAGCATATTGAATTTTAACATCCCCTCCCATCCTACCAGCTAGATGGAGAGGATTGTGAGGTTAAACCGGGCATCCTGTCCCATACATTAACAAACATTAAAATTAAAATGAAAATATACATATACATATGAAAGTGCAGAACGGACGTGATACTAAACTGGGCATCTAGCCCCATGAACTTATTACATAATCATTCACATAATATAATAGAGAAATGTAGATGCATAACTATTTTTATAACACAGCGGAAGTAACATCATTTACACCATCACCATACATTCAGATATCCATCAATTAAATAATTGCAAGGATATACAGGAGAATACTTATCTTATAACAGTAGCCCCAAGCAACTGGCTATGCAACTACAATGTTCCACCCAACCGTAGGCCAGTGTGCTCCTCAAATTCTCAGCACCACTGCCACCCCCCGAGCTGGGCATGATCTCTACAAGGAACCAGGGAACAACAGACTCACACATAGCCAAGCATACACCAAGATGAGCCAAGCCAATCTACCATTGGGTTTATCAGGCTGCTAGGAGATGGAAAGGAAGAATTGCTAAGCTAGCGAGCTCAACCACAGAGCTATGGGTACCCCTCCTAGATCTATTCAGCTTGGCACTCACAATGCCTACACACCCAACACCAGGAAGTATTCTCTTCACTGCCACACAGTCCCTCAAGCCATACCTTCCTTTCTAGTGCTCTCAGGGTGTGCATAGAAAAGTAGCCAGCCCTCTTGATCTTCTTGAGAGGTTACTCCCTACACTAGGTTTATCAAGCTAATTCTGTCCACTACCACTCCAGTTTCTTGCTTACAGGTTCAAATCAAACAAGGATGCTCATAACAACAAAACTACACTTGCTGAGCATGAGAAAAACGTTTCAACAGTGGAATGTATGAGGTGGGGTTTCCTGAGCTTCATAAAAATGTGGGTAGACTCAAAACGAATTGGCAACTAGGAAAATTCGACTGGGAGAGCAAACCATTCCAGAAAAACGCCCCCAAGGGCAAAAATGACCTCTCCCTCAGTCCAAAATCGCGTCCCTCCTTCCCCAGCTGCTGCAAAATACCAAAAACGAGTTCCTGGGCAAGGAAAAACGCAGGGTTATGGTGAAAAACGTGAGGATAACTTCCAATGAGCTCAGTCTGCATGAGAGGAAGGACGTAGTGGATGAAGAATTGCCTTAGGCAGCATTTCGTGGGGGTTTTCTTGCCCAGCAAGCCAAAAATACGATTTTCAGGTTGATGGCTTGCCCATGCACGAAAATATGGCTGCCATACTTCTCCAATCCCAAGACATTAATTGCCTCAACCAACTCTTGGAAGAATTAAATGATTGGGTCCATAACCCAAAATGGGTAGTTGGTGGTTTATGGGTTTTTTCATTGACACATGGATTAACACCATTGGCTCAAGGGTTTGAATAATTTCCCTCCCTATTCCTTGTAGAATCATGCCCCCATCTCTTTGTTGCATTGCATAGCTAGTTGTGGGTATTTTTCATTAAAATTCGTATTTACATGATGTCTTATTTACATCGTGCCCTTCTAGCACAAGAACCATAGGCATCTATTTCTTTAATCGCCGATACATAAAATGCTAAATCAATGGTGGGGCCTTGGCCTTGAGCTCCTCACCATGATTGAATTACAATATTTACATAATTTACGATTTAATGTGAAGGGGGTCAAAATGGGGACGTGACACATGGTTCATCAATATGAGCCTCCATTTAATGAGAATGCACAATATCTCTCTAAGAGTGGTTGTTATAGTGTTGATGATGCTCTTACATAATTTATGTAGCTAGTTATACACCACAGGAGCATCTTTAAATCCTAATGATCCTTAAGTCGAAAGAAAATAAAATGTTTTACCAAAATATGGTTTGAAGAGTTGATAAGGTTATTAAATGATTAGAATATTGCTTATGTTGGATGACCATGAGAACTACACATTCGTTAAGGAATTGCTAGCAGTATTCAGATTCGATATTGGTTCATAAACAAAAACATGTAGTCAATAAGATGTAGATGTTGAGAAAATAACATCACTAGTGCATAAACCTCTATGACACCAAAAATATTCTAAAAGAGAGAGAAGACTAGATCTATTGGATTTGTTATGTCAAAATAAAAGAGGAATACCTCTATTTATAACAACGGGAAGATGGATAGCATTTAAGAGGCACAACTACAAATCTAGGTAGATAAGGATTTTCCTATCTAAGCTTACAATTATATCAATAGTTGGCTTGCATAAACCCCACCTTATGTAAAACATAAGTGTTAGTTTTTCATAATTTTCAATCTGATCTAAGATCTTAACTGAGAGAATAACATGTACAACATATCTACACCATATCAATCAAGGACACAATAATGCAAGCACACAAGAGACACAGAGTTTACTTGGGGAAAACCATAAAGGTGAAAAACCCCAATAACTTCCTCAGAGATAGATAGAGCAATGATACAACCCAAGCATAAGAGATAGACGTCTCCTAGTAGCATCTTCTCCTCCTCCACAAGTGTGCCACTCTCCAAAGTGTGAGAGAGAATAGAATGATCAATTAGAGTGCCTCCTGCACTCTATTTATACTCGACTTGACTTGCCTAATAACCTTTACTAGGTCGGCCTTAACTTAACCACATAACATAATGCTGACTGGGCCGACCCCCAATAGGGTGGTCTAATAACCCTTTGACCCACATGGACGACCCCCAATAGGGTGGTCTAATAACCGCTTGACCCACATGACATACATGGCCGACCCCAACAAGGTTGTCTAATAACCCATCAAGTATAAGTTACGACACTTACAAAATAAATGACGACACTTCCGTATAGAGGAATAATAACATCTCTATAGGAATACAATATACATATATGTGAAATACATTCCGAAGTTACATATACATCAACACTCCCTCTTAACTAGGAAGGCATTTCTCGACACAGGTCTTCTAGCACAAGTCTTCTTCTCTGGATCATCATCACTGGATAATCATCATCGAGTCATCGTCATTGTCACTGTTGCTACTATCTCAATCAATCTCTGAATCTATTCGTCATAAGAAGTTCTACAGAGCCAGTCCTTTTTCATACTAGATGTAGGCCCACCACCTGCAGGTTTTCATCATTACTGGGATACTCTGGAATCCTCAGGACTTATTACGTGCGTCACAAAACCTTAAAAGAGTCTCTTGACTAGCAAGAACCCTAAAGAGCATCTGAGGCCTTTTTCATCTTGTCTAGATCTCCAAGAATTATTACATGTGACCCCCACCACAAAACCTTCAACGAGTGTCTTGCCAAGCAAGAACCCTAAAGAGCATATGAGGCCTTTATCATCATGTCCATATCTCTAGGATGTATTACATGTGGTCAGCACAAAACCTTAAAAGAGTGTCTTACCGAGCAAGAACCCTAAAGAGCATCTGAGGCCTTTTTCATCCTGTCCGGATCTCCAGGACTTATTAGATGTGGTCATGGAAATGCCTCGAAAGAGCATCTGAGGCATTTTTCATCCTGTCCATATCTCCTAGGTCTACTTATATGCATCCCAGAGCAATGCCTCAAAAGAGCATCTAAGGCCTTTTTCATCCTGTCCAGATCTCCCAGGTCTACTTACATGCTCATCTGCACAGCCTGTTCCACGACCACAGAGTATCAACCTAATACTCACCATACATCATCCTGATGTACACATGATGATCCTTCATCATCACTGCATCATCCTAATGCATGATATTTGGAGCAACATCTTGAAGCTCCTCATCCATGATCATCCTGATCATACAATGCATCTACCTGATGCATACCAAGTATCTACCTGATACATATCATCATACATGATCCACCTGATCATAGAATTTATCCACCTGATACATACATAGATACATGATCCATGTGATCACATAATGTATCTACCTAATACATATCAACACACATGATCTACCTGATCATACAACGTATCCACCTGATAGATATACAAATACATGGTCCAAGCATCCAACACGATGCATATACAAAATACATACAAATGATCCAACTAATCACATCCATCATCCAACATGATGCATACATACATAAATAATCCAACTGATCATATCCAACATCCAACATGATGCATACATACATACATGATCCAACTGATCATATCAGCATCCAACATACATGAGCTTTATTGCTCCTCTCTGCACCATATCCCTAATATAGTGATATTTGATCTCAATGTGTTTTGACTTATCGTGGAACACCAGATTCTCAGACAGCTTTACACAACTCTCGTTGTCACAAAAGATACCAGTAGCCTCCAGCGGGAGATCAAATAACTCAGACAGTAGCTTCCAAAGCCATACTACCACACAACTAGCTGAACAAGCTGCAACATACTCTGCTTCAGCTGTACTCAGTGCTACGCAAGACTGCTTCCTGCTAAACCAAGAGATCACACCTGATCCCATATTGAAGCAGCACCCAAAAGTGCTCTTCCTATTTGCAGCACTGCCTACCCAATCTGAATCAACATAACCCTGCAGGTTAAACTTTTGATTTGCATCATAATTGAGCCCATAATCAACCGTACCCTTCACGTACCTCAGAATATGCTTTACAGCAACCAGGTGAACACCTCTGGGGTCTGTCAAGAACTGGCTCAATGTGTTCACCACAAAGAAAATATCTGGTCTCGTGTTCATTAGGTACATCAAGGATCCAATCATCCGAAGATACACAGTAACATCAACTGGCTCAGATGATGCATCACACAGAAGCTTCAGGTTTGATGCCATAGGTGTGGCCATGGCCTTGCAGTCCATCATCCCGAACCTCTTCAAGATTTCTACTGCATAGTTCCCTTGTTCAAGGAAGATTCCATCTGCACTCTGCCACACCTCCATACCTAGAAAATAGTGCATCATCCACAAGTTCTTCATCTCGAACTCGGCAGTAAGCTTCCGCTATATGTCGGCAATCAATCTATCTTCACCTGTAATAAACAGGTCATCCATATACAAAAGTAGTATCACTGGATTGCCTTCCTCAACCTTGTAGTAAAGTTTGGAATCTGCTTTACTCTTGTTAAATACCAAACTGGATAGAAATCTATCTATCCTACCATACCAAGTTCTGCACATATGTGACTCCCTGTCATGTGTCTTAGAACCAAGTGGCTACTCCACATACACTTCTTCTTCAACTACACCATTCAAGAAAGTTGTCTTGAAATCCATTTGGTGTATCTTTCCTTTCATCACTGAAGCCAGAGCAAGTACGGATCTAATGGAAGTGTATATGGCTACAGGAGCAAAAGTCTCTATGCTACCACCTGCAGCATGCTTGATCTTGTATATCCTCTTAGAAGTCACTACAGACTCCCCTTCAGGTTTTGGGACTGCATCCCAAACATCTTCATGATCGATTGGTACTCCTTGATCATGGCATTCTTCCCAGATCCTGCGAACTTCAATATCTTCAATATTTTCAATAGATAACTTTGTTGCTGAACAAATGTTGTAGTCCTTCTTTTGTAGGTGATGGTATACGATCTTTCCTACACAACAAGTTAAATTGCATGATTAGAAAAAATCTCAAAATCTCATAGTTTTCAGAACAAATTCTTACACATAAAGAAATATGTCATACAGTCATGCAATTATCTTAGCTAATGCTTCAAAGAATATTATATTTGTACTTTATTATTCCGTAGATGTTTCATTCCTTTGTGAAGATCTTATTGTATATCCGAAGATGTTTATTCCTCCGTCGGAATGTGGTAACTTGGGTTATTAGACTTCCCTTGTGGGGGTCGGCCCTGTATGTGTTATGTGGGTCAAAGGGTTATTAGACCACCCTAGAGGGGTCGGTCCAGTCAGTTGTAATGGGGTGTTTATCCTAGTTGTAAAGGTGGGGCTGACTTAGTTAATATAAAATACAAGTCGGAGATGTGTATAAATAGAGGAGGTGTGTTCCTCATTTAACACACACTTCACTCACTCAGAATTTAGCGCACTTGTGAGAGAGAGGTCTGCTATGGAGGAGGAGGAGCTCATGTATTTTGTTTACATATTTTTATTTAATGATCATCCATTTTGAGGAAGCTTCGCTGGGTTTTCTACCCCATGAGGGTTTCCCAGGATAAATCTGTGTCTCTTGTGTTTATGTTGTGCTTGTTGTTTCTTCAGTGATCCTGTATATGCTATTATTGTGAAATGAAATGTAATGCTGATATTTTCTGTCTTAGCATATTGAATCTTAACATGGTATCAGAGCTAACCTGAAGGAAGGAAATGTATGGCCCTTACGACACTTGCTTCACTTGCGACAATTTGAAGGTTTGGGTTTTATATAGAAAAACAAGTCATTGTAGAACTTTCCCTATAAATCAATTTTTTCGATGGTTCAAGATCTGAAAATTTTATAGGGCGTAGATAACATCCCAATGTACCTTGTATCCAAAGGACACTCTCACATTCATTGTACTTTGTGAGTTATGATCAGTACAAGTTAGGGTTTCTGCCTCTTCCAGATCTCAGTCATAATCATAAGACCTAGGAAAAAAGGTCATAACTTGGGATAGGAAGCTCCAAATTAAATTTTAGTAAAAATTGACAGGTAGTACACAGACTGTACTATCTCAGGAAATGTTTTTCAGATTGTGAAGTTGAACCAGTGACACGTGGCACGCCGTACAAGTTCGTTCTCCTGTTTTATTCCATAAACAGGTCACGTTGCAACACTTGGCATAACTCTCTCTCAGAAAATCCAATTGAGGTCAAACCTATCGGGATGGAAATATGACAGGCCCGGCTACCACAAACAAAGTTTTCAGACCCTATGGATTGAAAAGTTCGGCATTACAGCAGAAACAATCAGGTACATATTTCTGTCAAAACAGAATTATTTTTTGAGCACCTTCATTCATGGCTTCCGGAATTTAGGATTTTGGAGAAAGTTGGAATTTTTGGAATCGGATTCCACGGCTGAATGCTACTGAGAAAAATCAAAATTTAGAGACCAAGATCGAATTTTTTGGTTGGGTAGAAGACCGGGCTTGATCAAACCCCAGTTCGGTATTTTGATCAGAAAGGTGGAGAATTAGGGCTTCATCAAAAGTTGGAATTCTTGAAGTCTGTGACTACGACTGGAAGATCCTCAGAAAAATAAGAGTTTAGATACTTGGATCAAACCTTTTGATTGGGAAGAAGGGTGGGCTTCATCAAACCCTAGTTTAGGATCGTGTCCAGAAGATCTAGAAGTTTCGAAGGCAATTTTGAGATCTCAAGAAGCCATGATTCAAGTCTTGTATCTAATTTGGGTTCTAAGCAATTACTGCTTGGAAAAATTTCTCATGCATATGATAGTTTTGATCTCACCCCTCCTGATTCAAAGGAGATCTCAAGAAACTGTTTTGAAAGTCTTAAATCTAATTTTGATTTCAAGCAAACATGTAATAGTTCTTTTTGGCATAATCTCACCCATGGTGGTTAGAAGGAGAAGACAAAAGACTATATGCACATTCAAAAATTTGATCCTACCTCAGCTGATTCAAATCACAGGTTCAAGGATCATTCTCATACTGTTGGATTTGTTCTCATCACATTCGAACTGAAGAGCAAGTACAAACACATGCTTTTAGAGCATGATCCACTTCTTCCCAAGAAGAAGATACCTCTAGGGGTATGTTTCAAAGGCCATGTGACCTTTATTCAACTAGTCAATATTCTCTTTAGAGGATTTGAACTCTCTTTCAAAATAACAATCAAAGAGATCATGGCTCTTCAAGTATTCTATCATTTTTGGTTTCCATTCATCATAGTTGAATGGAGAAAGAAGAGGGATTCCTTATAAATATGAATCCATTGAAGCTGTAGAAGGCCTACAAAAACAATAGAGAATAACTGCAACTGCTACGGCTGCAAAAATGCAAAAACTACTGCACTTGAAATCTTGACAATAACCTGCAAAAAACTCTCAAGAATGGAGATAAACAATACTCTCAACATGCTTTGATACCATGTGAAAATCCTCATAGCAAATCTAAGAGATGATGTATAACTCACAAGAGTAATTATGATTAAGCAGGAAAATTGAAGAAGAGTGAACAAATACAGTATAATGAGCAACATAATAATATGGTATAGTAGAACTCAGATAGAAGCAATAATACTTCACGCACACTAGTTAATTAATCACAATATGTACAAATAAATAGTACAATGGTAGAGAGGATTCGAATGCCCAAGGTGGTAATTCGAATTAGCCTCTCAGAGTGATCATAAGATCAATAGAGTGTCATCGGAGCACAACTAGGTGTCCTAATGATCATCGTAGCACAAATGAAAGTCTTCATGATCATCAGTGGAGTCATCAATGCTCAAGTAGCTATCAACCATCAGTCAAACTGAGTCTGGTAAGTGTAACTGAGTGTAACTCAGTCTAACTGATTGTAACTGAATGTAACTGAGTGTAACTAAGTGTAACTGAGTGTAACTGGACTAGTAGGTGAAGAAGGGCGAGTTGCTTCCTAAAATCAAGGAAGAAGGGCGCATTAAGAAACTGGAGGGCTAAAAATGAATAGTGAGAAGCTCCTGGGGCTGGCTAACTGAGGGCTAGGTGCTATACTGATGACTGGGTTGCATGCAAAATGCATGCAAACCCTAGAATGCATGCAAACCGTAAAGGTGCATGCATGACTGAAAATGTAAATGATCAAACTACTGGTGGGACTAGGATGGAGTATAGGAATATCCTAACAACAACATGTCAATCATTTTGACTACATCTTCCTCATTTGAAATTAATTTGAGTAATTCATTGAGAAATTCCTATCGGTTTTCTTCAACATCTTCGTGTGCTGCTAAGTTCTGAAATATGTCAGATGCATCTTTGTACCCAGATTTTTGTTTTATAGGATTTGGGTAATCCTTTTTATCGACAATTCTAGTTATCTGTGGTTTATCTTGACCAATGTGAGTGCCTTTCCTAGTTACAATTTGCAAGTTTTCTGTACGGAGCACATCATTTTTTGAAATACAAGATAAAACATGAAAATTCTTTTTATTATTTATTTTCTCAATCATGTTAGGGAAATCCTCTAAATAGTGATCGCCTACCGCACACTTTGTAAAAAATTTAAGATCAGTTCTTTCCTTATACGAGAATTTTGCATGCCGATGATTCTCACTGAGACATGTGAAACATGCACCAGGTCGACCAGATCAAATATCGCGATCTCCACTTCCACGACCACGACTCTGGTATCCTCCACGTCTATTGTAGTTGTCATATCGCTGATCATACTGATGGTCATTATACCTTAGGTATCTGTCGTTCCTGTTTTAATTGTACCGGTTATTTCTTCCATCATTTCTCTCAAATCTGTTGTTTTCTCTATTTGTATCTTGATTCTACTCGACAGAGTTTGTCTGGTACAGTGCATGATAATTTTGCCAATTTTTCAAGTTCAGATGACAATCTTCAGTTGAATGTGTATTCACTTCACAAATTTGACACCATTTTGCCTTCTTGTTTTTCAGATTGTATGGACAATCATTTGTGGTATGGGAATCATACTGTTTACACAAGTCATAGAAGCATCTGGATTGAATAAGTTTCACTTCTTGTCGTCGATCCTCAATTAGACAAGAATCTTAGGTATGTCCTGAAGTTTGACATGTTGTACACCATAGTTCAGGCCCTTTTAGTGGCATATTTCGGATAGCTTGCTCCATACTTTCAAGGCATTCGTCGACGTGTCTATCCATGGTGCTAGAGGGTATTCATCATCCATTTCAATTTCTAGTGCTACTTTTAGTGCATTTGTATATGTATTAACCCTTTGTTGTTGATGTATATGTAACTTTGGAATGTATTTCATCTATGTATTTCATATATATTTATTGTACCCTTATTAGAGATGTGTTATTCCTCTATAAGGAAGTGTCGTCATGTGGATTGACAAGTGTCGCAAGTGTGTGTACTTGTCGATGGGTTATTAGACCACCATGTGGGGTCGGCCGTGAATTATATATATTATAATGTGGATGTACCTACCTAGACAAGTCGGCCCCATAAGGTCACTGGGCAAAAAGGTTAGTATAAATAGAGATCAAAGATCTCTATTTTATTCACTCGGAAAATTAACTCACTCTCACTCAGAAAGTGGCGCACTAGTGAGGAGGAGAATCATCTGCTACTAGGAGACTATCTCAGTGTATTTTGGTTGTACTTTGGTTGAGCCATTGCTCTCTCTATCTCTAAGGAAGTTGTGGGGTTTTTCACCTTAGGGTTTTTCCCATAGAAACTCTATGTCTCTTGTCTCTTATGCTTTTGATTCTTGTGATGCTTGTCATATTGTGATTGTCATGCATTGATATACTGTGTATGTTATTCTCTCATCAAAGATTCTAGAGTATTGTGAATTAATGCTCAAAATTTAACATGGTATCAGAGCTAACCTGAGAAGAAGACATTTTGCAGTAACGAAAACTTGAGTTTCTTGTTTATTGGGTTTCTCTGCATAGATTTTTGAAAATCAGTATAGTAGATTGACTCTACTCATCAAGGCACATCTATCTGTCCAATCAGAATTCAATTCCGCGCATTTTCAGATTTGGCCCTAAAAATTAGGGTTTCCACAAAAATAGGAATTTCTGGAATCTGAAGGCACAGCTGGAATCTCCTTGCAAAATCGAAGTTTAGAGCTTTGGATCAAGATTTTTGGCTGGGTAGATCTCCGGGAAAATCAAACCCTAATTCAGGGTTCTTCCAAGTGAACCCCAGAGGACAAAAAGGCTAATCTGAAGGGTAAAGCTTTGCTGATCTCAAATTCTGAATACACCAGGCTGATCAGCTCATCAAAGCGCATCTTTCTATCCTTTTAGAAATTTGAAATTCACATTTTAAATTTTTAGGGTTTTTTTGACAAACCCTAATCCGGGACTAGATCCAGTTTTTCAGCATTTCAAGTGGTAAGATCTAAATCTTTTCTATTTCCATTTGAAGTACTCTTTAAGATGTCTCACCACACCAAGCTTGAGGATAAGCTTGAAGGACCTGATAACTTCTGAGCTTGGAAGTATAGGATTGGGTTAATCCTAGAAGAGAATGAGTTGGACTCATATGTGAAAGAAGACATCCCTATCCCAGAGGATGAAGAGGCCAAGGTATTGCATAAGAAGAACTTGGTCAAGGAAAAAAGAATCATTGTTGATTCTATCAAAGACCATCTCATACCCCATGTGTCTTTTCTTAAGACACCCAAGGAGATGTTTGAATCTTTGACCAAGCTATTTGAAGGAAAGAACATAAATTGGAAGATGACCCTGCGGAACTAATTGAAAGGAGTAAAGTTTCAAAATGGAGAAACCATTCAATCTTATTTTTCAAGGGTCTCCCAGATCAAGGAACAACTAGAAGCAGTGGATGAAATGGTGGAGAATGGTGAAGTGGTGATGACCACTCTAAATGTCCTACCTAGGTCATGGGATTCCTTTATTCAAGGAATTTGTGCAAGGAAGAAGTTGATCTCCTTCAACAGATTGCGGGAAGAATGCTCTCAATAAGAAGCTAGACTTATAGCTCGTGAGGAAAAGATGGGAGGTGAAGATCAAGCTCTTGCATCTCACACCAAAAGAAGCAAGCCCAAGAAGGAGCACTCTCGCCACAAGAGATCCTATCAAAAGAAGGATCTAAGATGCTTCACATGCAATGAGAAAGGTCACTTTGCTTCAGATTGTCCCAAGAACAAAAGGGATAATAACAACAACTCCAGCAAGAAGAAGAAGGGAAGCAAAAGAAAGTTTCATGCTCATGCTGCCGAGGATGATAGACCTACAAAGAAGAATGCTAGGGGAGAAAGTGATGATAGTGATGTTGACTCATCAAGTGAAGAAGAGTATGTTCTAATCTCTGCTCTCACAGGTACTATCTCCCATGGTTGTAATGATTGGTTGATTGACAGTGGGGCTTCCAAACACATGACTAGGTTTAAGGAATCTTTTGTGAATCTATCTGAACATGAATCACCCCATAAGGTGAAACTTGGAGATGATTATCAATACCCAATCAAAGGAAGAGGTGAAGCCTCCTACAACCTAGATTCTGGAAAATCTTTGAAGATGAAAGAAGTCCTTTATGTACCTGGGCTCAAGAAGAACTTACTCTCCATCTCTGCATTGGATGCAAAAGGTATGAGGGTTTCATTTGTGGATGGCCAAGTCCTAATGTGGCCAAAGGGTAAAACAATCGATGATGCAGTAGTGATTGGAGAGCAAGAGGGAGGTTTGTACAAATTGAAGGGACAACTTGAACATGCCATGGTGCATGAATCCATGGAGCCAAGTGAACTTTGGCATAGAAGACTTGCTCATATGCACTATAGGGAACTTCCAATTGCAAGCAAGACTGTAGAGGGTCTTCCTGAAATCAAGACCAAACATGAAGATGTTTGTAAAGGATGTGCAAAAGGTAAGAACATTAAGAAGGCTTTCCCAAGCAGTGAAAGCAAGGCAAAAGATATCCTGGAAATCATGCACTCAAATGTATGTGGTCCTATGCCATCCAGTTCTCTTAGTGGGAATGTTTACTATGTCTCATTTATTGATGACTTCTCCAGGAAGACTTCGGTATACTTCTTGAAGAACAAAGATGAGGTGTTTGATAAGTTCAAGGAATTCAAAACCTTGATGGAGAATCAAACTGACAAGAAGATCAAAACATTCAGATCCGACAATGGTGGAGGATTCACCTCAGGTGACTTCAAGAAGCTTTGCAGTGATTCAGGGATTAAGAGGGAGTTGACTGCTCCTTATAATCCTCAACAGAATGGAGTTGCAGAAAGGAAGAACAGAACTATCATGGAAGCAACAAGGGAAATGCTGCATGACCAAGATCTACCTATGAATCTATGGGCAGAAGCAACTAGAACAACTATATATGTGCAGAACAAAACACCCCACAAGATATTGGACAACAAGACACCAGAAGAGGTCTTTTCTAGTAAGAAACCTGAAGTTAGCCATCTCAGAATATTTGGTTGTCCAGTATAAAATCATGTCCCAAAGGAAAAGAGGACTAAACTAGATCCTTCAGGAAAGAAGGGTATCTTTGTGGGTTACAGTGAAAGCTCAAAGGCCTACAGAATATACTTTCCAAGGTTCAAGAAGATTGATGTCAGCAGGGATGTAACATTTGATGAAAACTCAACATTCATCAAATCAAGGAAGGCACCTATCAAAGTTTATGAAGAACCTAAGGAAACTAGATTTCAAGACACTACCATGACTAAAGCAGTTCCAGAAGTTGTTCGTGAGTTTGAAGATCTGCAAGAACCTGTAGATCCACCCCGTGAGGATAACTCTCACAAGAGGAAACCTGCATGGGCTAGAGAGCTGATTCAAGATGCAGAAAGATTTGGCATTCTAGAAGAAGAACACAGATCAAAGAACAGAACCAGATCACATACCAGCTATGTTGCTTTACTCTGTAACATTATGAACAAAGAGCCTTCCAGTTATGAAGAAGTAGCGGAAAAGAAAGAATGGAAGGATTCCATGGTTGAGGAATACCAATGAATAATGAAGAATGATGTTTGGGATGTTGTCCCAAGACCTAAAGAGAAGTCTGTTGTGACTTCTAAATGGATCTTCAAAATCAAGCATGCTGCAGATGGCAGTGTAGAGAAATAAAAGGCAAGATTCGTAGCTCGTGGCTTCTCTCAGAAAGAGGGAATAGATTATGAAGAAAATTTTGCACCTGTAGCCAGGTATACTTCCATCAGAATAGTACTTGCCCTAGCTGCAGCAATGAAATGGAAAATGCACCAGATGGATGTCAAGACTGCTTTCTTGAATGGTGTAGTTGAAGAGGAAGTATATGTGGAGCAGCCACTCAGTTTTGAAATACATGACAGGGAGTCATATGTATGCAGATTGAAAAAAGCCTTGTATGGCTTGAAACAAGGTCCCAAAACTTGGTATGGTAGGATGGATAGTTTCCTATCTAGTTTGGGCTTTACCAAGAGTAAAGCGAATTCCAACCTTTACTACAAGGTTGAGGAAGGGAATCCTATGATTCTACTCCTGTATGTAGATGACTTATTTGTAATAGGAGATGACAGACTGATTGCAGATACTAATAGGAAGCTTGCTGCTAAATTCGATATGAAAGATTTGGGAATGATGCACTATTTACTAGGTATGGAGGTGTGGCAGAGTACAGGTGGGATCTTCCTTGGTCAAGGGAAGTACACAGTAGATATCCTGAAGAGATTCGGGATGATCGATTGCAAAGCCATGGCCACACCTATGGCATCGAATCTGAAGCTTCTATGTGTTGAATATTGTAACTTCTAAGAATATTATATTTGTACATTATTTATTCCGGAGATGTTCCATCCCTCCGAGGTGATTCTATTATGTATTCGGAGATGTTTATTCCTCCGAGGTGTAGCTAGGGTTTTACCCCTAGCTTGTGCAAATGAGCACCTACTAAGGAGAATGGACTCCTTAGTAGCAGTTCAGTATATTAAACTAATTAAGCTAAAACAAAAATTAAATTACTTCTAAAGCATGCATGAAACATAAACATCAAATTTAAAGAATGGCTTTTTGTATTGATATTACCTTCAATGAGAAGGTTTGATGAAGCCCTTTGCAGTGTCCAAGAGGATGCTCCAAGCTTCAAGATGCTCCTTCTCCTTCTCCAATGATGGGAATGGGCCAAAAGTGGCTCTCAAGGTGAAAGTAGTTCAATGGTGAACTAGGGTTTCAAGAGAGATTTTGGCAGAGTAAGGGTGCTTGTGATTGTGGATATGGAATAAGGCATCTCCATCACCTATTTATAGTTTTTTGGTGGTGGAGTGCTGACCCATGGTTTTAGGAAACACATGGTTTTGTGCAGCTGTATAGGGTTTTTTCTTCCTTTTCCTCATTATTTTATATTTTTTATTCCCTTTTTAGGGGATTTTTGCTATTTTTGGAGGAAAAGGGGGTTTTTTAGCCTTTTTTTAGGCTATTTTGAGGGTTTTGTGGCCTTTTGGAGGCATTTGAGGCCTTTTGGAGGCTTTTTAGTGGGATTTTTTGGGTTTTTAAGGGAAATATGGTAGGAAAATGGACAAATGAGCCATATAATGTGGTAGATGAGGTAGTGAACACTTTTTGGGTGTTAACAGATTGCCCCCTGATGTGCGAGGTCAGGAGCTCATCGTATGGCCGATGGACATCATAAGTCATGAATGGTTTTCCTGGGATGTGGAGAGAAGAGAAGAAACAAACTGAAGCCCGGAACAACGATCCCGAACAACTGGAAGAACTGAAAGTACATAACCTCAATAATGGATGAGGAATCATCTGATCATATGGACGAGGCGGGCATTCCCATGCTCGTATCAGGATATAACATAATAACACTGGGGTCCAAAAAATGGGGACCTGAAACATACATGACCTCAAATACTGACTGAGGAATAATCTCAATATATGGACGAGGTGGGCATACCCATGCTCGTATCGAGATACATAAATAGAATTGTGAGGCCCGAAAAGGGGGACCTGTAATAGACATGACCACTGTGTACATCATAAGAGTCCAGAGGGGACACAAAATCTGGGACATACCGCTGAGCGGGTCATGGGTGAACTGCAGAACTGGTGCACTGGAACAATCAACAGTGCTACTAAGTGTGGTACCAAAGGGGCTGATGAGCTGCTGGATCAGAGTGACAATGGGTACACTCACAATGGTACACAGAACTGGAACGGATTTGGAACTGAAACTGGGTACTCAAGGAAGCATGTAACTGGATGGCTTCCGGATACAATCGCCAACGCAGCCCGGACATCCACGGGAACATATAACTGGCCGTTCCGAAGTGACTCACCAATGTGCTAGAGTTGGGGGAAATCCGGGGTCTTCGACTAAAAACTGATGGGATATAATCCTACGCGATCCTCAACGATGCGATCAAGGTGCTGAAGTCGAGCATGTGAGGAACAACCACTCGAAGAGGCAATGATGACTCCTCTCAGAATGATCCGTAGGCACTTACCACAGATGGTGATAAGTCCAAGGCGTAGGGACCTCTGGGCCTATCCTCTGGAATAGAGGAGCTGTCGTTGACAGAGGGAGACCTGCAACTATCAAGGCAATGATGTTTCCTTGACAGGAGCGCGAGGTACATGACCGAAATGTGATAGTGTTGATGGCAGGACTGACAAACTATGGAGGGACAACTGGGCAAGTAGAGTAGGTGGACTCAAACTTCCTTTGTTCAGAGTATGATAATGGGAATGATCTGGCAGCATATGAAACTGACTGAGGGGAAAAGGATCATAGCTGTAGTGGATCTGGGAGGATAATTGGCTGAGGGAGACTCAAGCTGGTATAAAATGGCAGGAGACTGCAGAATACTCTGAACAAAGGCGACCTGATTGGGGGTGCTGCCGAGATGATCGATCAAAGTGCCAGGAGGCACGGGGGAAAACTTCTTCATGGGTTAAGGAACTAGAAGAAGTGTGTGTAAAATGGTACTGTCGTGTGGATGTTACGAGCCCAGGACAGTTCATGCTCGTGGTTGCTTTCAATTTTAAGGAGTCTGAAAGCAAATAAGGAGACTCTGAAATGATGGAATGGTACTGTCGTGTGGATTTTACGAGCCCAGGACAGTTCATGCTCATGGTTGCTTTCAATTTTAGAGAGTCGGAAAGCAAATAAGAAGACTCCAGGGGGTTGCTTTTTCATAGATTTAGTCTCCAAGGCACAAAGAAGCATAAAAGGATGCAATGAAGAACTCTTCTAGCCGGTGTGACTAGAGTATTCCTTTTTCGTAATTAGTCTACCAGGTCCGGAAAAGGGTTAAACTTATACCAGATAGACGCCCTTTCAGGTACTTTAACGAGCATGAAAGGAAGCAAGATTGCTCGGCGATCTTTTCATTCTTTTAGGAGTCAGAAAAGAGCTTAACGGAAACTCCCTAAGTGCCTTTTTCGTAAAGGACTTGTCCAGCCCGAAAAAGGGATAAAATTATACCGAACAAAGGAAATGGCCAGGCAAGGAGGAAGTGTTCAATCAAGGATCAATAATGGTGACCAAGAACGAGGGTAGGTGGGAACACTGATGGGCCTCCTTGCGGGGTAGATGAAATGGTGGAAAAATAATGAGATATTTGCAGTATGACAGGAGTGAATGGCTCATGTAAAAATGGGGAACAATCCGATGGCGGCCAATGTGTCACGCAAACTGAGGCAGCAAGGTGTCTGGACACAATGTTGAAAATTGTACCAAGGTGAGAGCGAGAAATGTTCTCAGGCATCATCACGAGCTCGGAAAAATGAATCCGGCGATATACAGGATGTCAAAAACGGGTAATGGCCAATGTGGCACGCAAACCGAGGTGACGGGGGCATTTTGGAAAAATGCCTGAACAATTGGGAGGTGAGAGCGAGAAATGATCTCAAGCATCATCACCAGCTCGGAAAAATGAATCCGATGATATAAAACATGTGAAAAACGGAGAACGGCCGATGTGGCACGCAAACCGAGGCGACTAGTGGTGTCTAAAAAATGGGCAAAAAATGACGGGGTAAAAATAATGCAACGAGGTGACCATCATGACGGTCTCGTCGTGCTGATTCCGGTGGTGGAAACGGTTTGTAAAATGGACAAAAAATAAAACGAAAGTACTGTACAAGGCAGACCAATGAGGCCACGGGTTCCGTTTACGGGTAAAAATGCTTGAGATACAACCCATTACGAGGGTTGCGCAAAGGACGGCCTTCGAAGTCAGCTAAGATGTATGCCCCCTTGCCGAGGCAGGTCTGCACGACGTAAGGGCCGTGCCACATAGATTCAAACTTCCCTTTACCGGTTTTGTCATGGGCTTGGTCATAGGCGAGGACGAGGTCCCCTTCGTGGAAAGTTCGAGGGTGAACATGTTTATCATAACCGGCTTTGGAGCGGTTTTTCGCAGCTTCGATGTTCTGGAGAGTGGCCCGATGGTCTTCATCGGCTTGTTCGAGTTGTAGCAAACGCTGCTCGATGGGGGAGGTGTCAGGGAGAAGCTCAACGGTGATTTGTAAGGCAGGAATCTGACACTCAATGGGGAGGATAGACTCTACACCGTGAACTAGATGAAATGGTGTAAAACCAGTGGCGGTCTTAGTGGAGGTGCGGTAAGCCCACAAGGCAGGGAACAACATGTGGTTCCAATTGGACTTATGCATGTGGTTTATGTACATGGATGCAAATGTGGATGCGATGCAATCTTTTTTGGATTTTGATATATTTTTATGAGATGCGATGGGAATGTGATGCATGATGTTACATGGTATGATTGATATGCCATTCTAGGATGTTGTTGGCCATTTGGTCTGCGACACTATTTTGGGCTCTGGGGACATGTGTGAATATGATGGATTCAAATTGTCGACTGAGTTGTTTTGTGCGCAGGAACTTTCTAAAAAGGCAGGGATCGCGCACCTGGTAGCAGTTGTTGAGCTGGGAGACAAGTAGCTAGGAGTCAAGGAACACATGAAGGTGACATATGCCCATTTGGAGGGCGGCAGTCAAGAGACCGGTCACAGCGTCATACTCCGCCTGGTTATTGGTAGCAGCGCCTATACATATCCCGTCAAGGTGAATCATCTCGTTGGAAGGGGAGTACAAAACCCATGCTGCAGAAGCCAGGTTGGGAGACCAGCGGCTTGCGCCATTAGCGAAGCCAGTGTAACAAGGTGGAAGATGGTCCATCTGTAATCATGCAGAAATGATGAATGTAAGATGATGGTAAAAAAGTGAAAAACAAAAAAGAGAGCAAACTGTACAATGCGGACCAACGAGGCCGCGAGTTATTCTAGGGATAGAGACTCCGTAGGATACAACGCAGCATGGGGGTTGCACAAAGGAGGGCCTTCAGAGTCGGTTTCTGTATGAATAGTAAGTTCCTCTGGCCGTGTGTCCATGTGATGTTCGAGAAGGGCGGGGTGGAACCTAGCCAGGCCGGGAGAGGGCCAAGCAAAGACATCACGGAACTCTAGGAAGAGTTGATGGTAGTTCTCGATCTCTTGCGTGCTGCAGGAGGCTCCTAAAGTGATGACTTCAGGGGTCCCAATTGTAGCTTTAACATCTGAGAACTGCGAGGGATGAATGGGACGCTGTTTCTGACGAACGGGGTGTACATCAGGCCATGTGTCAATGTGGTGCTCTATAATTGCAGGGTCAAGACCAGGCATTTCGGTATAGGACCAGGCAAAGACATCACGAAATTCTCTGAAAAGGTTTATGTAGTCCTCAATCTCTTGTTTACTGCAGAATGCTCCTAAAGTGATGAGTTCAGGGGCACGTCCTGGGGCAGCGATATCAACTTGGATGACAGGTGAGATGTTGGCCATGTTACCTTCCTCGAAGGCATTAGGAGCAGGGATAGGGTCCTTGAACCAATCGACCTTGGTGGGGAGGAAGTCTTTGGATTCAACTGTGAATTGGTTAGCTGTGCTAGAGGAGGATTCTTCTGGGATGAAATAGGAACGATGGTGCATATCGTCCCAGGGATAATCCGGGGCAGTCAGGGCCTCAAGAACTTCCTCATTGGTACGGAAAGTTTGCATCGTCAAATCGGTTGACGAAGGGGTAGTGGTGGAAGTGGTGGTTGAAGAGATCATATAGATGATATTAACCTCTTCAGAAGGGGGAGAAATCGGGGGGTAGATCTCCTCGATGGTAGGTGGTGCCGTCTCAAGATCCAGATTGTTCATCTCATAGAGAGCCGCTCTATAATCCGGGAGATCGGGACAATGATGTGAATAATGCCCGTAAATACCGCATATGGCGCAGGAGTGGTTGGTACGTAGGGACTTATCTTTAGGCTTGGGAGTGGGATTTAGTTTGACTGTTGGGATGTTAGGGTCATCGTCGAGCATCTGCATGTGCTTCTGTAATGCTGGTAACTGTGGGCATTGGTGAGTGGCATGGCCTAACTCATCGCACAGCGAGCATTTGGGAGGAGAACGAAATACTGGAGGGTTTTTGACTGTCTTGGGAGGTGGTACAGCAGTGTAAGGTTGTGGACCTCTGCCCCCAGTGGGTTGGGGAGGAGGAGGGGGTTTCGTGGAGGACGAAGGGGTAGAGACCCCGGGAGGTGGATGAGTGGTAGTAGCCATGGGTTGCACCGGTTGGAGGACGACATCTGGTGTCGACGGGCGAACGGGAGGCGAAAGATACCATATAGGTAATCCCAAGGTTAACCCAGGGAGGCTAAGGGTAGCCATGACTGGGGCGCTTACTACTCCAGATGGAGGGACTAGGAAGGGGATCGTATGGATCGGTGTAACACCAATGTGGCTAGGTACCAATGGTGGTTTAGGCAACAAGGGTGGTTGATTATTAGGTGGTAGGTTGTCATGGGACAAGGTACATAAGTCAGACACGTCGGTGGGAGAAGACGGAGGAGGAAGAGATTGAAAGGTGGAGGTCATCGGCGCGTCTGAGTAGACTCCAGGCCCCGTAGAGGAAACAAACGAGGTGGTGGCATGAGACACAGGTTGTTCAACCATGGGGAGAACATTTTCAGGTGCCGCAGGAGCACTGGGATCATAGTAGGTGAGCTAGTCAACCTTAACCACGCGTCCCTCATGGGGGAACATCATGGTGCGAAAGACGGAAGAGGCAACCGCCCGCATGGCATACATGTAGCTGCGGCCAAGTAAAAGGTTATAATCCAGTTGGGCATTGACTACCTCAATGTCAATGAGTACAGTTTTACCGCCTAATTGGATGGGGACGTTGGGTAGGAGGCCTTGGGGCTAAGCCGAACGACCATCGTAGGTGCGTAATGCAGTGGTGGACTGCTGGAGAGGAGGGGATCCTAGCTTCTGCCATACGAATGTAGACATAACGCATGTGGAGGCACCCTCATCGATGATGCACTGGTAGATGACAAGATTCCGAATGGAGACAGTAACTTGGAATGCTAAGCTGGAAGGTAGGCGTGGTTCAGACTGGTCTAAATCAAATGCCATCATATTCGAATCATTTGGGTCAATGCCCCCAATGGCGGAGAGTAAGGTCTTGCGTTGGGAAAGGCAGTTCTTCAAGACCTCTAGTGCAGACATGGCTGCGGGAGATTGAGCTAGGTCGTCTACGATGTTGTAGTTTGACGCAGCGCGCGCATTAGGGTTATTGTTGATTCGGTGAAGTGGGAAACGAGGTGCTTTCGCAGCGCCGTCTATGGGCGGCGGAGGTATACGTAACGCCTGATCGGTGGGATGGGCGTTAGTAGTTTTATCCGTGGGATTGGCTTCAGAGGTGGAGCCATAAAGGTCATAACTTGGGCTAGGAAGCTCCAAATGAAATTTCGTAAAAGTGACAAGTAGTACACAGACTGTGCTATATCGGAAAACTTTTTCAGAGGCTGAAGGTGAACTAGTGACACATGGAATGCCGTACAAGTTTGCTCTCCTGTTTTATCCCATAAACAAGTCACATTGCGACACTTGGCATAACTCTCTCTCAGAAAATCCAATTGAGGTCAGACCTATCAGGATGGAAATATGACAGGTCAGGCTACTGCAGAAGAAGTTTTCAGACCCTGTGGAGCAAAAATTTCAGAGTTATAGCAGAAGCAATCAGGTGCATATTTCTGTGAAAACAGAATTATTTTTAGCACCTTTATTCATGGCTTCCAGAATTTAGGGTTTCGGAGAAAGTTGGAATTTTTGAAGTCTGTAACCACAGCTAGAAGCTCCTTAGAAAAATAATAGTTTAGAGCCTTGGATCGAACCTTTTGATTGGACAGAAGGGTGGGCTTCATCAAACCCTAGTTCGGGTTCCTGTCCAGAAGATCCAGAAGTTTTGAAGGCAATTTTGAGGGGTCAAATTTTGGAGATTTTAAAATTGAAGAATGCTAGGTTGATCAGCTCAGCAAGACACATTCTTCCATCCATTCAGAAGTATGAAAGTCAAAGATTGAATTTTTAGGGTTTCTTTAGCAAATCCTAATCAAGCTCCAGATCAAGTTTCAGGGGGAGTTGAGGCTAAGGCCTTACATAAGAAGACTACAAAAAGTCTCGACAGGTATGACTTAAGGAGGTTCAGGTATGCCTTGAAATCTGATTCTTGATTAAGTTCATAAGGTTTTTGTCTTCATGTTATTTATTAGTACAATCTTGATTAATGTTATTAATTGTCTTATCACCCTAGTAACAATATGAATGCATGTGAACGATCGAAGACATTCATTGATTAGGGCTATATGATTGTACTTATGCATTATGGTGTTGTGTGAGGTTGATGTTGTCTGCTAACAAGACACAGGTACATTACAAAAGTCAAATCAAGTTCCATGACCATGACAACATGAAGACAAAGACTCACGAGGTATGTATGACTTTGTTATATTATGTTTAACCTACAAGACATGCAGGTTCTAGCTCAGGATCTCTAAATCATTGAAGAGATTATTTAGGTATGTTGTACATAACTAAGTAGGTATACTAATCCAGGTATGTTTTCCTATGTCATGTTAGAATCTTACCTTGTGTAAGTATACTTGGTATGATTGGTTAGTAATCAAGGGTTTATGCATATTATGTCTCTTATCTTGGTTGATGATTTAACTAACTAGATCAAACAAGAATATGCATGAGTAAAAGAAGACTTCCTTGAAACCCTGAATACTAATGATCATGACTGTACATATTCAAGATTATTTAGAATTAGAATGTTTTGATAATATTGAGAATATACTAATGAATGTATGTTTATGTATGAGATCATGAGGATGACAATAGTGTACACTTGAGCATGCATAGTGGTACAGAATGAATAGAAGTTCAGAAGACATACAGAAGATCAAGCGGGAGGCAACCACACAAACATAAACGATAAGTATTTGAGTTGTTATTATAAATAGTAAATGATATTGCTTGTATGCATATTTGTATTCCTAGAATATATCATGCTGAGTGTAAACATTTTAAAAGCATTGAACAGTATACTACTAATATGCATATGATTGGTAAGTTGGACAAACATTCCATTGTTGCTTGTCTAGAATGAAACCTCTTTGCTGACATGCTGAGAGCTGTGCACACTCTCGATAGTATGTTCTGGTAGAGATGGAAGGCATCTAGATAGCCACTGTATGCATACAAGATATGGGAAAGTGTTGTGCCAAAGTATTGATCAAAATAGTTGCATAACTATGTAAATGATATCTGTATGCATAATAGGTTATCATGTCAATATGATTTGATGATTATGAAGTATTACTAATCATGTACTTAATTTTGATTTGTAGGAAAGATCATGATGAATGATGAACTCTGAACAAGTGATGGATGTTCAACAAAATATTTACAAATCAAACACACTATAGAAAGCTTGTGGTTAAGAGATTCTCTTAGAAAGAGGAAGAGAATCATGATGAGATGTTTTGCTCCAAGGGACTAGATAAGACCATTCTCTTAATAATGTAATCAGGTTTTGTATGGGTTCCCAGGATCGGTAGTCAATTGATGAGCTTAATGATCATCATGGGTGATGTGGATCTCAACCTTTGCTACAAGGTTGAATATGGCTTCTATACACATATGACATGGATGCAAGAAGGAACTCACCATAGAGTTCGAATGATTTTGAGGCTCATTTTAGTAGACCCATCTGACGAGAGATGGCACAGATAGATATGTAGAAGATCACTCAATGCTGAGTGTGAATAATGGACAATTGACAGATTCATGACAAAGCTTGGGCTTTACCAGAAGTAAAGCTGTTCCTAACCTTTACCTTAAGGTTGTGGATGATGAACCTATCATACCATTATTGTATGATGATGATCTCTTTCTGACAAGGAATGAGAAGCAGGTCATGAAAATGGCTACAGAAATGAAAATGAAAGATCTCGGATTAATGCACTACTTCTTAGGTCTAGAAGTATGGCAAGATCCAAAAGGAATCTTTTAATTCAAGGTAAGTATGCTGTGAAGTTTCTAAAAAGATTTGATATGTTGGAGTATAAATTCATGGCCACTCCCATGGACTCCAACTTGAAGTTGTTAGTTAATGACTCATCGTATTTAGTGGACCTAACCCTATATAGACAAATCATTGGGTAATTGATGTATTTAACAAATACTAGGCCAGATATATGCTTTGCTGCAAATACCCTAAGTCAGTATCTAGTAGAACCTAGAAAGGTTCACTTAATAACTACAAAGCATGTAGTGAGGTACCTAAAAGGTACATTAGATTTTGGTCTATATTATCTTGGAGGTCATGAACTCCGTTTACATGGTTACTTAGATTCTGATTGGGCAGGAAGTGCCTCAGACAGAAAGAGTACATCAGGTGGATGTTATAGTCTTGAATCTGCCATGATCTCATGGTTCAGCAAGGAACAATCTAGTGTGACTATCAGTACTACTGAAGCAGAATATATATATAGCTGTCTGCTCTACCAGCAGTGAAGTAGTGTGGCTTCAGAAGCTATTATATGGAGTGTTTGACTTAGAAATGAATTCCACTATGATTATATGTGACATTCAAAACTGCATCAAGATAGAAAATCTTGTATTCCACGATAAGTCAAAAACACATAGATATCCGATACTTCTATATACGAGATATGGTGCAGAGAGGAGCTGTCAAGCTCGAGTATATAAGCACTGAGGATCAGATTGCTAATATCTTGACTAAACCTCTGTCTTGAGTAAAGTTTGAATACTTCCGAGACAAGCTTGGTATAGTCCAGAAGGACGCTCCTCGAAAGGGGGAGTAGCATAGTATCTGATAACAAGTCTGTCTCATCAATGATGAGGTTACCTATTTACTGCACCTAGTTACTTAGAATTATTTAGATTTAGGAATCTTATATTTTTTCTTTTGATGATAGATGTATACATGCTTTTGATGATAGATGTATACATGCTTTTGATGATAGATGTTATGCATGTTTTGATGATGAGGATACATGTTTTATTATACATGTTTTGATGATGAGGATACATGTTTTGTTATACATGTTTTGATGATGAGGATACATGTTTTGTTATACATGTTTTGATGATGAGGATACATGATTGACACATGTTTTAATGAAGTCCTTGGTGGACTTGAGGGGATTGGATCATCCCTGGACTTCAGTCCTAAAGTGAGTCGTAGACGTATGTCTTCGAGAATGAAGTCCTTGGTGGACTTGAGGGGATTGGATCATCCCTGGACTTCAGTCCTAAAGAGAGCCGTAGACGTATGTCTTCGAGAATGAAGTTCTTGGTGAACATGTGAGGGGATTGGATCATCCCTGGACTTCAGTCCGAAAGAAGAGCCGTAGACATATGTCTTCGAGAATAAAGTCCTTGGTGGACTTGAGGGGATTGGATCATCCCTGGACTTCAGTCCTAAAGAGAGCCGTAGACGTATGTCTTCGAGAATGAAGTCCTTGGTGCACTTGAGGGGATTGGATCATCCGTGGACTTCAGTCTGAAAGAAGAGCCGTAGACGTATGTCTTCGAGAATGAAGTTCTTGGTGAACATGTGAGGGGATTGGATCATCCCTGGACTTCAGTCCGAAAGAAGAGCCGTAGACGTATGTCTTTGAGAATGAAGTTCTTGGTGAACATGTAAGGGGATTGGATCATCCATGGACTTCAGTCCGAAAGAAGAGCCGTAGACATATGTCTTCGAGAATGATGTCCTTGGTGGACTTGAGGGGATTGGATCATACCTGAACTTCAGTCCTAAAGAGAGCCGTAGACGTATGTCTTCGAGAATGAAGTCCTTGGTGGACTTGAGGGGATTGGATCATCCCTGGACTTCAGTCCTAAAGAGAGCCATAGACATGATGTCTCCGAGAACAAAATCCTGAATGAACAGGTAAGGGGATTGGATCGTCCTCGAACTTTGGTCCTGTGAATTGAACCGTAGACATGAGGTCTCTGAGAATTGAATAGGACTGGATCATCCGTGAGCTTCAGTTCAAAAGGTACATGATAGGACTGGATCGTCCCTGAGCTTCGGTTCAAAAGGTACATGATAGGACTGGATCGTCCCTGGACCTCGGTTCAAAATGTACATGACAAATCCTAGAATTATTCTAGGTTACATCCAACATGAAACAGAGCTGGCTCTGTAGATGTGATACATCCAGCATGAAACAGGGCTGGCTCTGTAGATATGATACATCCAGCATGAAACAGGGCTGGCTCTGTAGATGTGATACATCCAGCATGAAACAGGGCTGGCTCTGTAGATATGATACATCCAGCATGAAACAGGGTTGGCTCTGTAGATGTGATACATCTAGCATGAAACGGGGCTGGCTCTGTAGATATGATACATCCAGCATGAAACAGGGCTGGCTCTGTAGATGTGATACATCCAGCATGAAACAGGGCTGGCTCTATAGATGTGATACATCCAGCATGAAACAGGGCTGGCTCTGTAGATGTGATACATCCAGCATGAAACAGGGCTGGCTCTGTAGATGTGATACATCCAGCATGAAACGGGGCTGGCTCTGTAGATGTGATACATCCAGCATGAAACGGGGCTGGCTCTGTAGATGTGATACATCCAACATGAAACAGGGCTGGCTCTGTAGATGTGATACATCCAGCATGAAACAGGGATTGCTCTGTAGATGTGATACATCCAGCATGAAACAGGGCTGGCTCTGTAGATGTGATACATCCAGCATGAAACAGGGTTGGCTCTGTAGATGTGATACATCCAGCATGAAACAGGGCTAGCTCTGTAGATGTGACACATCCAGTATGAAAAAGGACTGGCTCTGTGGCGGTAAATCTTAGATCTGATCTAGGTCACATCCAGTATGAAAAAGGACTAGCACTGTGGTTGGGATTGGATCGTCCCTCGACATGAGACTTGTCTTAAAGAGATAATGATTGATCATCCTCGAACTTGATCTGGATTGCATCATCCATGGACCTATGTCGTAAAGAGAGTAGGATTGATCATCCTATAATATGATCGTGTGATGACGATGCTGCCGATCGTGTGATGACGATGTTGATCGTATGATGACGATGCTGATCATGTGATGACGATGCTGCCGATCGTGTGATGATGATGTTGATCATATGATGATGATGCTGCTGATCGTGTGATGACAATGCTGATCGTATGATGACGATGCTGATCGTATGATGACGATGCTGCTGATCGTGTGATGACGATGCTGCTGATCGTGTGATGACGATGCTGATGATCATATGATGACAATGCTGATGATCATGTGATGACGATGCTGATGATCGTGTGATGACGATGCTGATGATCATGTGATGACGATGTTGATGATCGTGTGATGACGATGTTGATGATCATGTAATGATGATGCTGATGATCGTGTGATGACGATGCTGATGATCATGTGATCGTGTGATGACGATGATGATGACGATGCTGATGATCGAGTAATATCAACTCTGATGATGTTCATGTTCCAGTAACTAGTTGAGTTACTGATGATGATGAATTGAAGAAAGCTTCCGATGATATATAGATGATGTAGTCAATGACTCCTTGCTCCTGCAAATGTTGTTATAATATCCTTCTCGTTAACGGGGAGTGTTGAATATTGTAACTTCTAAGAATATTATATTTGTACATTATTTATTCCGGAGATGTTCCATCCCTCCGAGGTGATTCTATTATGTATCCAGAGATGTTTATTCCTCCGAGGAGTTGTGGCAACTAGGGTTATTAGACCCACCATGTGGGGGTTAGCCCAGTCAGTTATAATAGGGTATTTAACCTAATGGTTAAATACGAGCCTACATGTACTTGTGTAAAATATATGTCAGAGTAGTGTATAAATAAAGGAGGTGTGTTCCTCATTTGACACACTCACACTTGAAAAGAGGAGCACTTGTCTGGGATATTTGCTAAGGAGGATTAGAAGGAGGGAGCACATCTTGTATTTTGGTTTATCATCTTATTGAGGAAAGCTTTGCTGGGTTTTCTACCCCATGAGGGTTTCCCAGGATAAATCTGTGTCTCTTGTGTTTATGCTATGCTTGTTGTTTCTTCAGTGATCCTGTATATGCTATTATTGTGAAATAGAATGTAATGCTGCTATTTTCTGTCTTAGCATATTGAATTTTAACACTATGTGATGCTTCATCTGAGCCGGTTGATGTCTCTATGTATTGTCAGATGATTGGGTCCTTGATGTACCTGATGAACATGAGACTAGGCATTTTCTTTGCTGTGAACACATTGAGTCAGTTCCTGACAGATCCGAGGAGTGTTCACCTGGTTCCTGTAAACCATGTTCTGAGGTACCTGAAGGGTATAGTGGATTATGGGCTCAAGTATGAGGCGAATCAAAAGTTTAACCTGCAGGGTTATGTTGATTCAGATTGGGCTGGCAGTGCTGCAGATAGGAAGAGCATATCTGGGTGTTGCTTCAGTATGGGATCAGGTGTGATCTCTTGGTTTAGCAGGAAGCAGTCCTGCGTAGCACTGAGTACAACTGAGGCAGAGTATGTTGCAGACTATTCATCTAGTTGTGAGGCAGTATGGCTATGGAAGCTACTGTATGAGTTATTTGATCTCCCGTTGGAGGCTACTGGTATCTTCTATGATAACCAGAGTTGTGTGAAGCTGTCCGAGAACCCAGTGGTTCTTGACAGGTCGAAACACATAGAGATCAAATATCACTATATCAGGGATATGGTGCAGAGAGGAGCTATGAAGCTCCTGTATTTTGCGACGGACGAGAAGATTGCAGATGTGCTGATGAAGCCACTAGCCAGGGTGAAGTTTGAGTACTTCAGAGAGAGGCTTGGCGTTCTTTAGATCAAGGACACTTCGAGGAAGAAGTGATGGACACATTTGTTGAAACCATTCCAAGCATGTTGGAAGAAGGATCCTTCACATGGCTGTGGATGTAAGCACTGGATGATGAGCATCAGGATGATGTTCTGGTTTTCTGCTTGGATATGATCAGTTGGATCATTTTTATATGTATGTATGCATCATGTTGGATGTTGGATATGATCAGTTGGATCATTTTTATGTATGTATGTATGCATCATGTTGGATGCTAGATATGATCAGTTGGATTATGTAATGTCCCCATTTTGACCCCCTTTGTATAAAATCGTAAATGATGTGAATATTATAATTTAATCATGGTGAGGAGCTCAAGGCCAAGGCCCCACCGTTGATTTAGTATTTTGTATCGGCAATTAAAAATAGATGCCTATGGTTCTTGTGCGAGATGGGCACAATGTAATTAAGACACCATGTAAATACGAATTTTTAATGGAAAAACCCACAACCGGCTATGCAATGCAACAAAAGAGATAGGGCATGATTCTACAAGGAAAAGGGAGGGAAATTATTCAAACCCTTGAGCCAATGGTATTAATCCATGTGTCAATGAGGAAACCCATGAACCACCAACTACCATTTTGTCTCATGCACCCAATCATTTAATTCTTCCAAGAAATTGGTTAAGGCAGTTAATGCCTTGGAAATGAAGAAGTATGGCAGCCAATTTCGTGCATGGGCAAGCCATCAACCTGGAAATTCGTGTTTTGTCTCCTTGGGCAAGAAAACACCCACGAAATGGTGCCCAAAGCCATTCTGAATAGGGAGTCTTCATTCATTCACGCAGTTGGAGCTAGCTGCGTCTTTCCCTTCACGTTTTTCATCCAAATCCTGCATTTTTCCATGCCTGGGAGTTCGTTTTTGCATATACAGTAGCTTGGGAGAGAAGGGCCACGTTTTGGGGACTATATGGAGGTCATTTTTGCCCCTGAATGTCCAAGGACGTTTTTCTAAAAACGGATTTGGCTTCCTGGGTTGTTCACCAACTTCCCATTTCATTTTTGTGGGTTCCCATGTTTTTCTGAGTTAGCTGAAACCCAACTCATGCATCCCACTGTGGAAAACGTTTTCCTCATGTCCAACAAGTGTGGTTCTGCTGTTATGTGCAACCTCGTTTTTGGGTTGATCCTATGAGCTGAAGTGTTGGAGTGGTAGTGGACAGAAGTGGCTTGATAAACCTAGTGGGGGAGACAACCTCTCAAGAAGATCAAGAGGGCTTTGGTTACTCTTCTATGCATACCCTGAGAGCACTAGATAGGGAAGGTATGGCTTGAGGGACTGTACAGCAGTGAAAAGAATACTTCCTTGTGCTGGGTGTGTAGGTATTGTGGGTGCCAAGCTAGATAGATCTTGCAAGGTTATCCCTGGCTCTGTGCTGGAGCTCGCTAGCTTAGCAACTCTTCCTTTCCATCTCCTAGCAGCCTGATAAATCCAATTGTAGATTGGCTTGGCTCATCTTGGTGTATGCTTGGCTATGTGTGAGTCTGTTGTTCCCTGGTTCCTTGTAGAGATCATGCCCAGCTCGGGGGTGGCAGTGGTGCTGAGAGATTGAGGAGCACATTGGCCTACGGTTGGGTGGAACGTTGCAGTTGCATAGCCAGTTGCGTGGGACTACTTTCACATAAGATAAGTATTTTCTCATGTAAATTTGCAATTACCATTTGATGAATATGATGAATGTATGTGGATGTGTTAAACGAATTTAATTCCGCTGTGTTTTTAAAAGTATATGCATTTCCATATGATCTTTCATAATTCTGCAAGGTCTCTATTCAATGGCTGTCACAGAATAGCTTGAATGTATGTTAGATATCAACAGGATTTATTTAATTTCCGTTGAGTTCTATGGTAGGAACATATACATGTCGAGTATTAATTCTTTCAAAGAATGGATATTGGGCTAATTGCCCGGATTGAACACCACGTCCTCTCTATCATGCTGTATGGTAGGAAGGGGACACTACAGATTATTTATATGTATGTACCCATCATGATGGATGCTGGATATGATCGGTTGGATCATGTGTATGTATTTTTGTATATGCATCATGTTGGATGCTTGGACCATGTATCTATATATGTATCAGGTGGATACATTGTATGATCAGGTGGATCATGTATGGTGATATGTATCATGTGCTTGTATTTGTATCAGGTGGATACATTGTATGATCAGGTGGATCATGTATGATGATATGTATCAGGTAGATACTTGGTTTGCATCAGGAAGATGCATTATATGATCAGGATGATCATGGATGACGAGCTTCAGGATGTTGCTCCAGATGACATGCAGCAGGATGTTGCAGTGATGATGACCAGGATGATCATGTGTACATCAGGATGATGTATGGTGAGTATCAGGTTGATACTCTATGGCCGTGGATTAGGTTGTGCAGATGAGCATATAATTTTTCCCTGGGAGATTTGTAGATAGTCTTTCGAGGTTTTTCCTATGGCATGTAATTCGTTGCCCTGGGATATCTGGCAAATGCTCTTTCGAGGTTTTGCTCTGGGAGGACATATAATTTGGCCCTGGGAGATCTGTAGATAGTCTTTCGAGGTTTTTCCTATGGCATGTAATTCGTTTCCCTGGGATCTCTGGCAGATGCTCTTTCGAGGTTTTTTCCTATGGCATATAATCTATCCCTGGGAGATCCGATCAGTTGGGCTGTGTGCCCATAATCAGTCCCGAGATGCTCTTACGAGGTTTTTCCATGACCACATGTAATTCGTGCTCTGGGAGATCCTATAGGTAGAGCTATGTGCTTGTAACATCCTGGAATGCTCTTGCGAGGTTTTGTGGTGAGCACATGTAATTCGTGCCCTAGGAGATCCTATAGGTAGATCTGCGTGCTCGTAACAGCCTGGGATGCTCTTGTGAGGTTTTGTGGTGAGGTCACATGTAATTCGTGCCCTGGGAGATCCTATAGGTAGATCCGTGTGCTCGTAACAGCCTGGGATGCTCTTTCGAGGTTTTGTGATGCATGTAATAAGTCCTGAGGATTCCACAGTATGGCTAGTGATGACGAAGACCTGTAGGTGGTGGGCCAACATCCATTATGACAAAGGACTGGCTTTGTACAACTTCCTATGATGAGTAGAGTCAGAGACTGGTTGAGATAGCAGCAGCAGTGACGATGACGATGACAATGCATCGATGATGATGATCCCGAGAAGAAGACTTGTCTAGTAGATCTGTGTCGAGAAATACCTTCCTAGTTAAGAGGGAGTGTTGATGTATATGTAACTTCGGAATGTATTTCATATATATTTATTGTACCCTTATTAGAGATGCCTTATTCCTCTATAAGGAAGTGTCGTCATGTGGATTGACAAGTGTCGCGAGTGTGTGTACTTGTCGATGGGTTATTAGACCACCATGTGGGGTCGGCCCTGAATTATATATATTATAATGTGGATGTACCTAGCTAGACAAGTTGGCCCCATAAGGTCACTGGGGAAAAAGGTTAGTATAAATAGAGATCGAAGATCTCTATTTTATTCACTCGGAAAAGTAACTCACTCTCATTCAGAAAGTGGCGCACTAGTGAGGAGGAGGATCATCTACAACTAGGAGACTATCTCAGTTTATTTTGGTTGTACTTTGGTTGAGCCATTGCTCTCTCTATCTGTGAGGAATTTGTGGGGTTTTTCACCTTAGGGTTTTCCCCACGGAAACTCTGTGTCTCTTGTCTCTTATGCTTTTGATTCTTGTGATGCTTGTCATATTGTGATTGTCATGCATTGATATACTGTATATGTTATTCTCTCAGCAAAGATCCTAGAGTATTGTGAATTAATGCTCAAAATTTAACATTTGTCGATGGACATGTATTCTGATTTTATTTATTAGAATAGAAATAAACCAATTGATTAATAGTTTTTCTTCAATCTTGTAATCTAATTTCCTTAGGAGGTCTTTGAACCTTTTGTCATACTCCTTGATAGTTTGTGTCGGCTTTTGGGCTGTCATCTTCAGTCATTTTGTGGCCAGGTATGTCGCATATTCAATCATAAAGAAGGCCAAAAAGCTTTGTTTGATTTGCTATTTTGTTGCATTTGGTGATTTTTGCTATGTATCCCATGTACCATGTCAGTTCTCTTTTCCTTAATGAGCCAACAAACTGAGCAACCTGTCTTTCTTCGCTGGTGATTTGATTAGCTGTCCATATTGCTTCGCACACAAACCAGTGTCTTCTTGGGTCTTCGTCACCTTCATCGAACAGAAGGTGTGCCGTTTTGTGTGCCATGTCTGCTGGTGTATTATTTTGAGAATTTGATGGTGGTGTGGGTGGGTTATTTCCACAATCAAAACTTGGTGTTTTTTCAATTTGAATTAGATGTCTCTCTGGACTTGGTTCTCTGTCTTCAAAATTAGTGACTATAAATTCTTTTGTATCTCTAGATCTACCTTCCTCTACCACTTCTGTTGAAATCCAGTTAAAGTTATGCTCGAACAGGATTTCACTAAATCTCGGGCTTTCTAACGTGCTTGTTCAGTCGCTCAAATTTGGTATTGGCAAGGGGGGCACTTCCTCATGCTTTGAGTACACTAGATGAAATATTCTATTCAAAAATTCAGGTTGAAAAGACACCCAATTTAATTCCTCTGGCCGATGAATCAATAGTCTATTGATACCATCGCATTCTATACTTCGATGACTCCAAATTCTCGACTGACCAGCATGGAGACCGAGATTTCGTCGATAATTTCTTGCACCCACACGCGTTGTGTTAAACGAAATGGAGAAGGAGGTCTTACCATTTCAGTTATTTGAACTTGGAGAGCTCTACCATGCTCTATCCACAAGTCTTCATCCATCGGCGATAGGTCTTCTTCGACATCCCGATCCTCACGGGCTCGGCTTGACTTTGGCATATTTCCTTCTGCGTCTGTCACGACATTTGATCCTCGCGTCCTCCGTAGCGCAATTTCCTGCTCCCACAACTCTTCACACTGCTGCCTCCTCTTTTCTCTTTCAATTTTCTGAATATCTGGGGTGCTTTTATGACTCAAAATTCTGTCTTTATCGGATTTTCTTCCACTGCTGGCCATGTCGTCTTGTCATATGTGGAATTTCATCAAACTAGGTACATCAGAGCATGCTTCATCACCCCACCAATGCCGGCTCGATGTTTTCTAGATCACTAGGGAAATGCAGACCATCATTTGTTCAAGAAAATTCCCATTTGCACTCCTTTACAAATTTTTCCCACTTACGTTCTTTCTCCTTCAATTTAGAGTTCGGAAGGGCTAGGAGCAGCAATGGTCTTCTTTTGACAATATGCACAATGCCTTTGTCAATCATAAATTTGAACAATAGAGTCGGCAGAGAACACAAAAATTGAACAGCTAATTCGGTGAAGAACTTTCTTATTATTTCATCAACTGAGACTTGATCTTTAATTTCCTTCTCTTCATAGAAATTGTTTGAAATCTTTTAGCACCACTCCAACAAATTCCTGCATCCTCTATTGATCAGCTTCGAAAACAGCTTCCGCTCTACTTCATCAACTAGTATTTTCATCTAGAAGCTTTTTCACGGCAGTCGGCATGGATTCTACAAATATCTCATGGGTCTCGGAGAAGAATTGATCTCTCACTTGGCTAATCGTCAGTTTGTTACACCGCGCATATTTCTGCAGATAATTCATGGTTTTCTTCTCCCACCAATCGGTAATCTCCTGTTCTGAAATCATAGGTCATGCTGCTATTTAGTTTTCATGCATCAACCAGCAACGGAACCAGATGTTGTAGTCCCCAAGGTTCATGTGGTTGGCATAGATACATTACATCATATAATCAAAGCATACACAATGATATAGATACAAGAGACTAGACAGATAGAGAGAACACAAGCCTTTATATTAACTAGCAAGAGCATAATACAATCATAGAACCAATCTTAACTAGTACATCGACTCAACAACCTATATATATATATCTATGCAAATACAATTACATAATTGTCTGTTGGTTTATCCAACCGACCCGGCCTATAATGTTGACGCGACCTGTCGACATGTGCTATAGAGTGGTTGGGCGGAGGGCCTAGTCGACAGGCCAACCTAGGCCCCTCTAACAATCTACCAGCACTCCTTTGACATACATCACAATTTTTTGCATAGGCATGAGTATATTTGAAGAGAGTTGGCCAATAGTAACCATCCCTGAGTATGTTATGAGTCATGGTGTCTCCAAAATAGTGTCCCCCAACAGGGCCATCATGTAATTCTTTGACCACTTTATCAGTGTCCTCTTTTTCCAGACATCTGATAAATATCCCATCATAATTATTTCTAAAATTTACTCCATTGATTATTTGATAGGATGTTGATTTCAATAGGAGTTCCCTTCTCTATTTAGGATTCCAGTGTTTTAGTAGATATCCTTGTTGCAAATAATGCACTAGGTCCCTATACCAAGACTTGGGAGTAGGGAAAATAAGACATACCTCAGTAAGATTCATTTCAGCTTCATTTTCCCACTCTTTCTCTTCACTTATTGGATTTGCAGTGAGTAACTTACACAACCCTTGACCTTTAATAATGGTGATTGGTTTGAATTCCAGATCATACTCTTGACGTGCGGTTGCCAAATTTCCTCTCCTTTCCCCCAACTTCTTTTGCACAAACAATGATCTGATAGCGGGGTGAGGTACTATATCTTTCGTTCCATTTTTCAAGATATATGGCCTGAACTGTTTTACTACTTTAAACACTGCATACGCTTGCTTATCCATGGCGGGGTAATTAATTTAAACACCTTACAATCCAGTGCTCATGAAAGATATTGGATATTCATCTCACGATTCTCCTTTCTGAGTGAGCATTGCTGTGAGAGAGTTATCTGAAGCAAAGGTGTACACGAAAAAATATTTCTCAAAGCATGGACTTCTTAAAGAAGGGGCATTGGCTATGGTGGTTTGAATGTCTTTAAATGCAATCTTCTCTATGTCAGTCCATTTAAATTGCACACTTTGCTTCATCATTTGCTACAAAGTTTTAACAATCTAAGCAAAATCAGGCACAAAACTTCGAACAAAATTTATTGTTCCCATAAATGATTACATTGTTTTTTTGTTATGGGGCATGGCAATGTGGCTTATAACTTGCACTCTCTCTTGATCTATCGACATTCCCTTCTTTGAGGTGATGTGATGTAGAAGTTTACCTTCAAGAACAATGAAAAAAAATTCTTATGATTTAGAGATATACCATGTTTTCTGCAGCGGACGAAAATTTATTTTAGCTGGAAAACATGATATTCCCTTTTCTTGGAAAACACTGTCATGTCATCTAAATAAATGAACACGCAATGGACAACTAAACCTCAGAATGCAATGTCCATGGCTCTCTGAAAAGTGGCTCCAGGATTTATTAATCCAAATGGCATTCTGTGATATGCAAATGTTCCCCACTTCGTATGGAAACTGATCTTGAGTCGTTCTTCTTCCGCTACTAGTACCTAATTGTATCTAGAGAAACCATCTAGCAGGGAGAAAAGCTTTGATCCTGATACCATTTGCAAAATATTCTCCATTGGTGGCACATGGTAGTTGTCTTTATCAGGTGCTTTGTTCATGTTCCGAAATTCCACACATAATATTATCTCTCCTAACTTCTTCCATACGGGAATTAAATTAGCAACCCACTCGGAGTGTAGGACTTTAAAGATGATCTTAGCATCCAACAATTTTTTCAATTCCTTCTGTATTAATGGTTCAAGCGTCAGATGCATTCTTCACAATTGTTGCTGAAATGGCTTCACACCTGGCTTCACTAGTATTATGTCATGTATGATACGTGTATCATATGTCTTCATATATTCATAAGTCCATGCAAAAACATCTTTGTATTGCTGGAAAATTTGGATGAACTTACACCTCTCACTTGGTGAACAACACTTATCTAGATTAACAAATTTTGGCTCATCTTTTGTGCCCAGGTTTACTAATTCATGCTACATGGAGGAGCTATTAGTTTTGACATTTGTTGGCCTCCTGAACTTGTTCTGTAAATAAAACAATCCTTCAAGAGTCCTTACTCCTTTCGACATAAATTTTCCCTTAGCCGCATCTTTGTTCTGCAAATCAAAATCGTTCTTATCTTCATCAAATATAGATTCTTGGAAGGCATCCTCATTTGTTAAGAAGCTGATAATTTGATCATCATCATCAAACACTCTTAGATTTGTAATGTTATCAGGTATAGATGGCCTAAAAATCAATTGAATAGAGCATTTATTATTTGTAGGTACTAATCTGGAAGCAGAGGTGGCTCATAAATCAACCACAACATTCTATAACCTAGGGACAACATTTATATTCAAAGCATTGAAATGTGAAATTAAATTCCATACTTCAGACTGGTATCCTTTTAAGTGTGGCGATAGTAAGTGAATTGTATTTCTCACCTGTCTGACAACTATTTCAGAATCACCGAAGGATTTTAAATATTTGATATTCAAACTAATGGCCTTCTTTAAACCCTAAACCGGAGCTTCATATTCTGTAGTGTTATTAGTGCATTCAAACTCTAGTCTACAAGATAAAAAATGTTTGTTTCCTTCAGGGTCAATTGGAACACAACCGGCTCTAGATCCTTCTTTTTTTTTAGAACCATCGAAGTATAAAACCCAAAATATGTTTTCTGTTTTATCTAAGTTAGTATTGTTATCTAAGTTAGTCACCAAAGCTACTATGTTACAGTCGATACCATCAATCTGTGAAAATTGAAGGAGATCATACTATTTGTCTGAGTCATGGCTAACATCTGTTGATTGATAATTCCCTACTTTAATCTCTAAAAAATAATTTCCCAACATTGAAAATGAAAAGTTAACAACCTCATTCTTTTCTTCCAACTGAGTCACATTGTGTTTCATATGAGGCTCTCTCAGTATTTTGATATGATTCTGTCTGTTTTGGTATGGAAACCACAAGTGACACCAATCTGTTGCAAAATAACCATTCAATTTCATAGACCAGTCCCTACTTAATATTAAACCATAAGCTTCAGGTATATCTACCACCATAACATCTATGAATTGACATACTCTAGGGTTTGCAGATAGTCTAATAAGTACATCTTTCATTTCTCCTATGAATTTAACAATAGTCCTATCTAACTGTATGATCTGAGAGGGAGATGTTATTGGTTGTCAGTTAATTTTCTTGAAAATCGATAGTGGCATGACATTGGAGGAAGCCCTGGAATACACCAAGCAATTGTGCACGTTATGATTAAAAATTTCGAAAGTAAACAAGAAAGGCAGGGTCTGATATTTTGACTTCCCACCAATACTGGATTCGTTTATCTCAATGTCTGCTTCATTGTCTTCTACGATACTACTTGATTGTGGGTCAAAAGCTTCCAACAATTTCTTCCTTTGCTAGGGCAGATTACATAATTCAAATAAAGAAATGTTTGCTTTAGTCTTCTTAATATCTTTAACGATGTCATACCCCATGTTGTATTCTTTCGGGCTTTTCCCACCATTCCCTGTTTTGTTCACCGTGAGATTTGCCTTTTCATTAATTATTGGGTTCGTTTCTTTTACCACTGTTGGATTTACCTTAGGTTGTGGCTGAATGACACTTATGTTTCGTTTTGGCATTTCTCTTGCAACCTTAGGTTTAGGGATAGCTGGGCTTTGATAAACAGCCGGACCCTTACTCCTAGTAGTGATATTTACTGATGAAACTTGATTTATTCATCATGAACTTCTTCAGTCAATCCTATTGTGGGTTCCCAATCCCATAGTGCCATCATCGTGTCTAGAGTGGGTTCTTCCTGCTAGAATTCCTGATCTTCTTGGGGTCTTCTTGGTCTGTTATTTGTGCAACTAATAGTTGATTCATGACCAAGCTCATCAAGTTTATCCATTGTGGACAGCTCTTTTCATAATGTTGTTCTTGATGAAAAGTGCAGAAATGTTCCATGCAAACTTCGTTTAAATTTAGAACAGCAGAGTTGTTTATAGGTGGAAGAGATTGTCCACCTTCTTCCCTTTTTTTGTAGAAATGTTATAAGGGTTTTCTTGACGTAGTGGTTGCCTTATCTTTCTCCAAATATACAATTTTATTGGATAGTTTATGCATCATCTTGACTACATTTTCTAATTCCGTTGACGATTCTTGTTTAGGCCTGGACAACAACAGAGGCTTCTTGTTGGTTGTTGATTTTATTTCCAAATCAAGTGAATATTTAGCAATACTATCTGCCTCATCTTTTACCTTCTTGTCTTCTTCAAATTTTTCTACCAATGTAACCTTAACCACTCTTTTAACAAACATATCTATGGGTGGATCGAGTGCTATAGTATAATATTCTACCAAGGATTCTTCGGCGGGTCTTGTTGCAACACTAAAATTATTCAACGGGGTAGTAAATCTCTAATTAAATTCCTATACATTTTCTTTCTTTTCCATCCACATAGATAGAAGTTCTTTCATAAGCATGGAAATGGTCTTTTGATTTCCAAATTTACTTAAAAAACATCTCTTGAAACCGTCCCAATCTGCAATTGAATTAGCCTGCAAACTAAAGGACCAAGAAGATACTGTTATCACCCAAATCGTACCCCCTTACTAAAACATACACAGAAGGTCAGATTTTTGATGGGTCGAATCATGCGAAAAAGTTGGAGGGATAATCACAAGGAAAAAACAATTGAGCAATGGAGTCAAGTTCTTACACATAAATCAGATAATAGTTCCATAGTATGGACTACTCTAACAGAGGCAAGGTAGTCGCTTGCTTGCCGTCGGAAAGATTTTTCTAATGGTAAAAGAAGAAAACAAGAATAGACCATTGATATGAGCAACCAACAAAGATGAATTCAATATCAACTTCAATAGCAATATTTTGTGAACATCTGAGATAATAGTTGGAGCTTGTTTCCAAGAATTCCAAACTATTATACACTGATCTTAGGCATGAAATGAAAAACATAATGTAAAGGCATAACAAGAAACACATGCACATAGAGAAGAAGGAAAAAACTGACTACAAGTTATAACAACATGGGAATCTCTACAAAACATTCTACCATAGGCACTGCACATTGAATAAATAAGAAAATCTCAAAACTGGGCTCGCCCCTCAAGCTTAGCCGAATGATTTTCCAACCCTTAATTATTCTATTACAAAGCTTTTATAGGCTCTCGGCCTTGAATTGGTCCTTGGGAAACAAACAAAATTACGCTGCCACCTTGACAACCCCAAATTTGGAATATTGCATATGTGTCAAGTTCAAAATAGACTGATTTAGACAAGAAACAAAACTACCATGAACAAGGCACCACCCTATTCCGGAGCTTTCAGTTTTCCTTGCGAATCAAAGAAATCCTCCATCTTCAGAGAGCTGTCCATCTACGATTGTTTAGCAGGAGGAGGATGTTTCACTTCCTCAAGAGGGAGAAAGAGATCATGCATGGTCTCCGTGTCTAAATGGACGTCTCCCTCCTCATCGGGAATCTCCTCTTTCTTGGATGTTGAATTCTTTTGTGCACTTGTCACCCCTCGGGATGCTCATCGTCACTAGAAGAGCTGGATTCCATGTGGTCGAACATCATAGGAGACGAAGGAGCATGTTCTTCCCCCACCTCAGACCACACCTGTTCGGGCATGAAAACCACTCTAGACCCCACTCTTTCTCCATGATCCAATTCCAACCGAAAGATGCCCCAAGTTGCCAGGTGTACCATCCTCTCTATATACTTATCTCATACAACGGACGAAAAAACCATATCCATAACTGTTGTGATGATGACAGTGGTTACGTGTGGCCATAAACGCCATGATAACTTGATTGGACCTCTTAATCAAGTAACAATGATGCCCAAGGTCTGGGCTGACCTGAAACACATTTGGTAAAGCTCTCCAAGTTGACGGTGGAGCAGATGACAATGCTGAGGTGGTATCCATCGCATTCGCAATCATTAGGGTGGCAATAGAGATTCCTTTAAGCTACCTATACACCTGGTATTTCCTACGTCACAAAAATTTAGCTCATTTCTTTGTTGTATGTTGAATGATGCGTGTCACATCACCCTCGTAGCTTCTCAGGCCACCCAACAGTCCACACAAGTAACTTTTCTTTTTCCCCCACCTCTATCACCTACTGCTCCGGTCCCTTCACATTTACCTTCATTTTTATCATGGGCACCTGACTTATACAAGAATACAAAGGCAGCTTAGTAACAACCTCAACAGGCTTCCAAACAGAAAAACCAAATTTGATGTCCAGAGATGCTCTCCTCATTGGCTGCCTCCACTAACTTGCTAGTCCTTCATTAGTATGCTTATAATTCTTTGAGGACTCTACCTTCACACCCATATGGCTGGGAGCGATGTCTTCCCTGCTTACTAGCCTCGGTCCTTTGCCCCCATCTGGGGCCGAGACCTGAAGTCACTAGTAATGGAGAAACCTGTCACTTGGGGCTGGATACCTTTGGTCAGAAACTCTCCCAAACTAAGGCTTGGTATTTCCCCACATTCGACTTTTGGTGGACCAACATCTATTTTGAATGATCAACAAGGAAAAGTAGCTATCCTTAAGGTTGAGGTTAAGCCCAAAACGAGCGGTTAAAGAGGCCCGCCGACTCTCAGGCGGACTTTGAGGAAACAGGGCAACGATCGACATCTTCGGGAAGCCGTCTAGACTCAAATATCTAGGGCTTCAAGAGACAAATACAGAACAGACTGCTCTTATCTGGGCCGAACAAAATACAGGACCACTGGAACCTTCCGTGCCCGGCTACATCTGTAGGACCTCCATACTTCTGTTGATTCTAGTGACAAGAAGCCGAATTTATGCACCAGGACGAAAACCCTATCTCACAGAACAACCTCTAACCCTGAATCTTGCCAGAGACTGGCTCCTCATCGGCCTTCCTGGTGACAAAATACATTTCCTTCCTCGGCCTACCTGCGACCAAAAACCCCCAGGCCAGATAGGCCCTAGGAAAATAAAAATGTCAACTTTACCCATCGACGGCTATATATATAAGCCTTGTTCACTTGTCCTTCGGGCCTATTTGTTAGCTTCCTATCAATACCAGCTGTTGATCTCTCATGTGTTGATCTCCTCCGTCATATCTAGTCTCCACTTTAACCAATGATTTGACAACCCTTATGTGTCAGCCGTCAAATCATTCCATGTGGCCCAATCTCCACTGTCTTCCCCTAAGCATCTTACTTCGATAGGGTGGGATCGCATTCCCCTAAAATGGTTTTTCTTTACCACTCATTTTCTTGCGACCAACTCTAGTGGTGACACTTGGCAAAAGAGTTTTCCCCTCGCAACCACCCTCCTATCTATCCGGCATGCAACTTCCCAACGTGAGGATCACTATGGATCGTCAATCCTCCCAAGACCATTCTACACCGTTTATTTTGTCACATTGCACTTACCATTGTGGGACCCCTAGCCTCGATCATAGGATATTTCTTGGCCTCCCTGGGCCGTCCACATGGTCAGAGATCTACCTTTATGCTTCGGTGGTATCGCATGGTATTGAAACAGTACTGCTTACCGCCTATCATCCTTGCGACACTTCCTCCAGCTACCATCTTTTCGGCAAAATTCCTCATCCCAACTGCCCTTATGACTATTTCCCGTGCGCCTTGGCCATGCGACTATCCATGAGGACCATTGATCTCCCTCTAGTGCCCATCCAATGGTGGAAACCGACACGGTGATTACCCTTTATATTATTTCCTTCAGACTATAGACTTAGGCTCTTTTTGGGTTATTTTGGTCACATTTTAATGCTTTTTCCTATTAAATTTTCAGAATTCACTTCAAATTGATCGAGGATCTTAACGGAGAGAACAACATGTATAGAAAATCTACAACATATCAATCATGGACACAATAATGCAAGCACACAAGAGACGCAGAGTTTACTTGGGGAAAACCATAAAGGTGAAAAACCCCAATAACTTCCTCAGAGATAGATAGAGCAATGATACAACCAGAATACAAGAGATAGTCTTCTCCTAGCAGCATAGCCTCCTCCTCACAAGTGTGCCACTTTCCAAATGAGAGAAGTGTGTGAATGAATGATCAAATAAAGATCTCCCGATCTCTATTTATACTTGTTCTGTCCTCCCCAATAAACTAATGGGGCCTACATGTCTAGCTTAACCCATGGTTAACTTAATCCGGGCCGACCCCACACTTGGTGGTCTAATAACTCTTTGACCCACATGGCCGACCCCCAATAGGGTGGTCTAATAACCCTTTGACCCACATGATTATACAGGGCCGACCCCAACAAGGTGGTCTAATAAACCATCAAGTATAAGTTACGACACTTACAATATTAATGACAACACTTTCATATAGAGGAATAATAACATCTCTATAGGAATACAACCACTTCCGTATAGAGGAATAATACCATCTCTATAGGAGTACAATATACATATATGAAATACATTCCGAAGTTACATATACATCAACACTCCCTCTTAACTAGGAAGGTATCTCTCGACACAGGTCTACTAGCACAAGTTTTCTTCTCTAGATCATCATCAACGAATCATCGTCATCGTCACTACTGTTGCTATCTCAATCAATCTCTGAATCTAATCATCATAGGAAGTTCTACAGATCCAGTCCTTTTTCATACTAGATGTAGGCCCACCACCTGCAGGTCTTCATCATCACTCGCCATACTGTGGAATCCTAAAGACTTATTACGTGTGTCACGAAACCTTGAAAGAGTCTCTTGACTAGACAGAACCCTAAAGAGCATCTGAGGCCTTTTTCATCCTATCCAAATCTCTAGGACTTATTACATGAGACTGTCACAAAACCTTAAAAGAGTGTCCTAGGAACGTTTATGTGCATAGCATGGCAAACAAGAACTCTAAAGAGAATCCCAGGAACATTTATGTGCCTAAGCACGATCGACAAGAGCTCCAGGACTGATTACATGTGACCTCTGCTACAAACCCTCGAAAGAGCATCCCAGGACTTATTACAGGCACACAACCCAACCTATCAGATCTCCCAAGTCTTACATGTAGCAGCCCACCAAAAACCCTCAAAAAAGCATCCCAGGACTTATTACGGGCACACAACCCAACCTATTGGATCTCCCAGGTCTTACATGTGGCCCACTATCACAAACCCTTAAAAGAGCATCCCAAGACTTATTACGAGCACACAGCCCAACCTATCAGATCTCCCAGGTCTTACATGTGATACACAGTGCCAATCCTTTTTCATATTGGATGTGACCTAGAACAAATCTAGGATTTCCTTTGCACAACTTGTCCACGGCCACAAAGTATCAACCTGATACTCGCCATACATCATCTTGATGTGCACATGATCATCCTGATCATCATCACTGCAACATCCTGCTGCAAGTCATCTAGAGCAACATCTTGAAGCTCGTCATCTATGATCATCCTGATCATACACTGCATCTACCTGATGCATACCAAGTATCTACCTAACACATATCATCATACATGATCCACCTGATCATACAATGTATCCACCTGATACAAATACATATACATGGTCTAAGCATCCAACATGATGCATACAAATGATCCAACTGATCGTATCCAGCATCAAACATGACGCATACATACATATATATATAAATGATCCAACTGATCATATCCAACATCAAACATGATGCGTACATACATATATATATAAATGATCCAACTGATCATATCCAACATCCAACATGATGCGTACATATACATATAGAGCAGTAACTGGAGCATCGTCCTGATGCTCATCATCCATGATCCTCCTGATCATCATAGCACCGTCTTCTTCAGATCATCTCATCATCCACGAAGCACATCCCAGATGCACATCATCCAACACTTACACCACCAACATGGGAGAACACATCTACCACCATTCGGGGAAGGCTCCAGCACTTACTTTTTCACCATGGGAGAACACATCTACCACCATGTGAAAAATGGCTTCAGCCCTTACATCTACACCATGGGAGAACACATCTACCACCATGTGAGAATGGCTCAGCAATTACATCACGACCATGGGAGAACACATCAACCATGTCAGAAAATCTCATGTGCATCTGCATCTTCCGGACTCATCACTTCCCTTTGGAAGGAACCTCGATCTGAAGTGCACCAAGCCTCTCTTTGAAGTACTCAAACTGCACTCTGGCCAACGGCTTGGTTAATACATCTGTAACCTGCTCATCCATCGCAACATACTCTGCTTCAGCTGTACTCAGTGCTACGTAGGACTAATTCCTGCTAAACCAAGAGATCACATCTGATCCCATACTGAAGCAACACCCAGATGTGCTCTTATTATCTGCAGCACTGCCTGCCCAGTCTAAATCAACAAAATCCTGCGGGTTAAACTTTTGATTCACGTCATACTTGAGCTCATAGTCAACCGTACCCTTCAGGTACCTCAGAATATGATTTACAGCAACCAGGTGAACACTCCTCGGATCTGTCAGGAACTGGCTCAATGTGTTCACCACAAAGCAAATATCTGGTCTCGTGTTCATCAGGTACATCAAGGATCCAATCATCTGACGATACACAGTGACATCAACCAGATCAGATGAAGCATCACACAAAAGCTTCAGGTTTGATGCCATAGGTGTGGCCATGGCCTTGCAGTCGATCATCCCGAACCTCTTCAGGATCTCTACTGCATACTTCCCTTGTCCAAGGAAGATTCCATCTGCACTCTGCCACACTGCCATATCTAGAAAGTGGTGCATCATGCCCAAGTTCTTCATCTCGAACTTGGAAGCAAGCTTCCACTGCGTGTCGGAAATCAATCTATCTTCACCTGTGATAAACAGGTCATCCGCATACAAAACTAGTGTCATTGGATTGCCTTCCTCAACCTTGTAGTAAAGGTTGGAATCCCCTTTACTCTTGGTAATGCCCAAACTGGATAGAAAGCTGTCTATCCTACCATACCAAGTTCTGCACATATATGACTCCCTGTCATGTGTCTCAGAACCAAGTGGCTGCTCCACACACACTTCTTCTTCAACAACACCATTCAAGAAGGCTGTCTTGAAATCCATCTTATGTATCTTCCACTTCATCACTGCAACCAGAGCAAGTACTGATCTGATGGAAGCGTATCTGGCTACAGGAGAAAAAGTGTCTATGCTACCACCTGCAGCATGCTTGATATTGTAGATCCTCTTAGAAGTCACTACAAACTACCCTTCAGGTCTTGGGACTGCATCCCAAACATCTTCTTGATCGACATGTACTCCTCGATCATGGCATTCTTCCCAGATCCCGGGAACTTCAATATATTCAATATTTTCAATAGATAACTTTGTTGCTAAACAAATGTGGTAGTCCTTATTTTGTAGGTGATGGTATATGATCTTTCCTACATAACAAGTTAAATTGCATGATTAGAAAACATCTCATAGTTTTCAGAACAAATTCTTACACATAAAGAAATATGTCATACAGTCATGCAATTATCTTAGCCAATGCTTCAATACAACATTTATCCATATCCCGTAACTTTCTAGATGCCTTCCAATCTCTATCAGAACATTGTTAAGAGTGTGCACAACTCCTAACATGTCAGCAAAGAGGTTTCATTCTAGATAAGTAGAAATGGAATGTTGTACAGTGCCATAGGCCACTTACCCATCAAATGCATATTAGTAGTAAGTTGTTCATTAATGCAATCATTCTAATATGCATAATACACATCCTAAATCTAGGAACATAAGCATATACATCATTGAAAAATATTATTTAAACAAACAAATATGCAAGAAATGACAATTAAAATACTTATCTTTGTTTGTTTGTTGGGTGGACTCCCTCTCAGTCTTTGCTTCCTTGCAGGAGCTAATCTGAAGTAGCTTCTTCTACACCTTTCTGTTGTGGAATGTAGAGAGATGGTCAACTCCCTCTGAATATCTGCATGCTTGTAGAAACCACTGGAGTGTGCTCCCTTTTGATTTTTACTTCCTGGATTACCTGTTCTGAACTTATATTCATTCTAGATCCCTATGCATGCTTATTAGTATCATCATTGTGTTATCTTTGAGGTCTCATACATAATCATACATTCATTAGTATATTCTTAATACTATCAAAACACAATAATCTTAAGCATGTATAGTCATGATCATTTCAAATAAACATTAGTATTCAAGGTTTCAGGGAAGCCTTCTTTTACTCATGCATATTCTTATTTAATCATAGGACTCTTCTGATTAGTTAAATCATCAAAGCATAAACCCGTGATTACTCCAACCTATACCTTCATGATTCTTCTGGTTAGTCATATCATCAATTATGGTAGGAAACATAATATGCATACAACCATGACTATTCAAACCTATGACTTCATGAATAATCATTATCAACAACACAACAGTATAAGATCCTAACACAAGGTAGGATTCTAGCTTGATATAGGAAAAACATACCTAGATTAGCATGCTAGCTAGTTATGTCTAACATACCCACATAATGTCTTCTGGTTCTCTTCAATGACTTGTGCTAGTAACCTAGATGTCTCATAAGTTAACCAGTGTAGAACCAAGTTATACATACCTCGTAAGTAGATCTTCTATGGGATCCATGACAGTGGATGAATCTTTGCCTTCATGTCATCATGATCATATGTTCTTGAACTAGAACATGATTTTTCTTTCTTGGTGTACCTTTTATGTTAGCAAACAACATAAACCTCATACAACATCACAATGCATTAGTACAATCATAAGTGTCAAAACCTTAATCAATGATTATCTTCTATTAAGGTGATACGACAAGTCTAGTAATTAATCAAGATTGTACTGTAATGATATGAAGACAAACATATTATAAATTTAACCATGAACAAAATTTGAAACATACCTATAAGCCATACCTGTCAAGATTGCTTGTAATCTTCTTATGGAAGGCCTTCACCTCATCTCCCTCTGAAACATGAACTTATTCACTTATGCAGGTGACCAATCCATCCTCTTCTAGGATTAACCCAATCCACTTTATTTGCAGGAACTGTATCTGGAGCTATAATAGGGTTTGTCAGAGAAACCCCAAAAATTCAAACTTCCGAAAGGATAGAAATATGCGCCTTGATGAGCTGATCAAACTGGTATATTCAGAATTTGAAAACTGCAAAGTTTCACTCCTCAATTTTTCCTTTGAAACTTCTGAATTCACTAGATGTGACCCCGAACTGGGGTTTGATGAAGCCCACTCTTCTTCCCAATCAAAAGGTTTGATCCAAAGCTCTAAGCTTCTATTTTTATGAGGAGCTTCCAGCCGTGGTCACAAATTTAAAAAATTCCCATTTTTGCAGAAGCCGTAATTTTCCACTTTTTTTATCAAAGTCCTGAACTAGGGTCTGATCAAGACTAGGCTTCTTCCCAGCCAAAAATTCTGATCTTGGCCTCTAAATTTTGATTCTGATGAGTAGCATTCAGCCGTGGTCTCTGATTACAAGAATTCCAACCTTATCTGAAACCCTAAATTCCGGAAGCCATGAATGAAGGTGCTAAAAAATAATTTTCTTTTGATAGAAATATGTATCTGATTGTTTCTGGTGTCACTCCAAACTTTGCTATCCATAGGGTCTGAAAAGTATTTGTGAGATATCTCGACCTATCATCTTTCCATCTCGATAGGTCTGACCTCAATTGGATTCTCTGAGAGAGAGTTATGCCAAGTGTCATAATGTGACCTGTTTATGGGATAAAACAAGAGAGCGAACTTGTACAGCATTCCACGTGTCACTGGTTCAACTTCGGCCTCTAAAAAATTTTCCTGAGATAGTACCGTCTGTGTACTACCTGTCACTTTTTACAAAATTTCATTTGGAGCTTCCTAGCCCAAGTTATGATCTTTTTTCCAAGATCCCCTATTTTTGACTCAGATCTGGAAGAGGCAGAAACCTTGTATTGTACTGATCATAAATGACAAAGTACAATGCATTATAGGTTGTCCTTTGGACACAAGGTACATGGGGATTGGATCTTCGAACTATAAATATTTTAGTTCCGAAACCTTCGCCAAAATGGATTTATAGTGAAAGTTCTATGATGACTGGTTTTTGCTATATCAAGCCCTAGCATTGTAAGTGCAACAAGTGTCATATATGCCATATCATGCCTTCTTTCAGGCTAGCTCTGATACCATGTTAAATTTTCAGAATTTACTTCAATCTAATATAGGATCTTAACTGAGAGAACAACATGTACATCAAATCTACAACATATCAATCATGGACACAATAATGCAAGCACACAAGAGACACAGAGTTTACTTGGGGAAAACCATAAAGGTGAAAAACCCCAATAACTTCCTCAGAGATAGATAGAGAAATGATACAACCAGAATACAAGAGATAGTCTTCTCCTAGCAGCAAAGCCTCCTCCTCACAAGTGCGCCACTTTCTGAATGAGAGAAGTGTGTGAATGAATGATCAAATAGAGATCTCTGGATCTCTATTTATACTTGTTCTATCCTGCCCAATAAACTAATGGGGCCTGCATGTCTAGCTTAACCCATGGTTAACTTAATCCGAGCGGACCCCACACTTGGTGATCTAATAACTCTTTGACCCACATGGCCGACCTCCAATAGGGTGGTCTAATAACCCTTCGACCCACATGACTTATACAGGTCCGACCCCAACAAAGTGGTCTAATAACCCATCAAGTATAAGTTACGACACTTACAATATTAATGACGACACTTTCGTATAAGGAATAATAACATCTCTATAGGAATACAACCACTTCCATATAGAGGAATAATACCATCTCTATAGGAGTACAATATGCATATATGAAATACATTCCGAAGTTACATATACATCAACACTTGCCCATTATTTTCCCTTTTCTAGCATATTTAACACCCCCATCTCCATTTTCTTATGCCTTAAGCACCTGGTCTATGGAAAACAAGGGTAATCTCTTGTTTTCATAAAAAAATTTGGGTTATCCCTTTATTCCACCTCCATATCCATGCTATAAAAATTAGGTGCTAATAGATACCTTAGGTTCAAATGTGTAGGGAAAAATTCTACAAACTACATCTTCATGTTCTACATTAGGAGATTCAGATCCAAATAAAAACTGTTAAGGTGATCTTCAATAGAAATGTCTTTTCCAGGATCGTATTTAGGTAACACCTTTTCTGGGTGTTTGGGAAGATCATGTAAAGGTGCAGCTAAATTAAGTGCTCCTATGGCTCTCCATGCAGGCACAGGCATAACTTGTGGTCGTGGATGAGGTGGTGGCTGTCGTGGAGTATGAGGATCTTCTTGAGTTAGAGGAGTATCGGATCTTAATTGATCAAAGGGATCTGTGATTTCTTGCAAAGAAAGATCCAATAATTCTTCCCAACTTTCCACGAGTACCGATTCTCTTGTGTACTGTGGTTCTCTCCTAGGGATTCACCTTCTGGGTAACAAAGGAGTTACGTTTAACCCCCCAAGTCTCCTCAAATAAGAACGTGTGTGTCTTCTGAGGTGATCTATTTCTTCAAAGGGGACAATGTACAATAGTTCTTGATGTTCACCTCTAGAATTGGGAATTTCTTGATCTTGTGATTCAAGGAAGAAATCTTCTGGGATAGCTATTTCAAGTGGGTCTTCAGAGGAATTTCTTCTAATAAATGGGTTTCATCTTCTATCCATGCACTGGTATCCCTCCTTCTAGTGCCAAAAAATATTGATTACTCGAGATTCGCAGCACTAGCAATTAGGGATTCTCCCCAGTAAGGAATCCCAATTAGATTGCTCACCATTTGGTGTGGGGAATCCATCCGGTTAATGACCCGGCTACCGTATGTGATTTAAAGATTGTTTTATTGGTTGCGGCCCAATCTACCATTTATGTATTTTATATTTAAATATGAGATGCAAGTTCCTTATTTAAATCATGTAATCTATTCTAATCTAAACTAATCTATCTAACTATCTAATCTATCCTTGCAGGGAGCAAATCTGAAATATGAGTAATAAACTGGAAATGCACTTAAGAATCGCACATATAGTTGTTTCAATAATATATACACATTTACAATAGAACATAAAAGATATCAAAGATAACTTCGATTTAATTAAAACATTCTATTACTCATTTTACACATAAACGTTTGCATAGGAAATAAGAGCATTCACAACCATGAATTAATTCAAGATGGTTATGAACAATCTCATAGTATGCATATGAATGCTGAAGAAATAATTCCACATAAAATTCCACATATCCCAAGCAAAACCATTGTGCTAGCTTTTCCCAGGCAAATAGATCTTCCTTTATTAATGCAGAAAAGCACTTCTCGTACAAAATAGTCCAGTCCTTTCACCTGCAAAAGTCCTCTTTCATTCTATTCTCTTTTCCTATTTATAACTTTACCAAATTGTCTCTAGTGCCTCTTCACATACCCTAACCCTAGGGAATCTCAAAAATTTGTCTTATAGTGTTTATATAATACAAAATTAGTTTCCAGTTGTCTTTTCTGCTTATACAATGGAAAATGCAAACAATCAGTTTCCAGCTGGATTTTCTACAATAGAAAATACAAAGTTAGCTTTCAGCTAGCTTTTCCACCTTAGAAATGTATTTGGACCACCTGCCAGTTTCTATTAAAATAATATTTCTTTGTATAGGGGTCATCATCTTTAAAGAAATATCATGGGTGTGCAGATCTGCTTCTAAAATTTTTACTCCTGCTACTATTGCCTGGAAGCTGTGCTCTAGAAAGTAGGCATGAATGGAAGCTTGTCCAATGATCTGATTGAGGTCTTCTGCTACCAGTGTGTCTAGCTTCTTTATGTAATCCATGTCTGTACTCAGCTCCTTCTACAATTAAGACAAGTGCTAGTCTCTGTTAGGAAAATATTCTATGGTTGGAGATATAACCATCTGACACTTCTTATGGATTTCACGGATTTTTAGGTAGCTTCCAGCACATTGCTCAATGCTTTTCGGGATTCTACTATTCAATCGTATACTAGAATTTATGCATAACTCAATGAGACCTAAATCCAGCTGTGAATCTTCCATGGTCTTGTGAGGTAGGTGCCCAAGAAATTCTGATTTCCCTTCTCTCCATTCAATTTGTTTCCTAATATCTTCCATGGTGTGCACGAACTTCCTTATGAGTCTTGGAGCCTTGGCATCGATTTCATTCATCCTTGAAATCATCACCTTCACCTCTGTGATAAGCTCTTGTGATCGGTGAATTTTCCTCTGTAAGTCACATGCCTGCTCATAGAAAGGAGTGAAGTCTTCCTTTTTTTCCCCTGCAACTTTCAATTGCTCCATCAGAAACTCCTTTTCTTCTACCAACCTTCCAAACTGATACTTGTAGTGCCCAACCTATTTCCTATTGTCTACTTCGCTCTTCTCCAAATATTTGATGCGAGTTTCTAAGTCTCTTTTCTTTCCTTCTGTAATTACCAATTGCACATTCAATGTATCCTTTTCAGTTTCAAACGTTTGGCTCTCTTCTGCTATCCTTTCTTTTACAGACAGGAGGGCATCATGTTTTATTTTTAGCTCCAATCCCTTATCTCACTCCGTCATCAAGTTATCTTTTACTTTGAAGAGCTTTTCTTTCTTCTTTTTCATGTCGGTCATCATATTTTTGACATTGTCTGCACTTGCTTATGTCGTACCTATATTGACTGATGCCATGAGCTCGGGATACTTTTGAGTACTCTCAAAGATTGGGCTTTCTGTTACTATGACAACATCTTGGTAGGTTTAACATTTCCTTCTCTTTTCCTGTCTCCTCATGATAGTTTTCCTTTTAGAGTCGAAAAGAATTGTATCCAAACTCTCCACCGTGTGCCGCTTTGAAGGGGTGAACAGGGTGAGGGTGAGTTCTGGAAGTAGGGAGTGTCCTCTGGTGGTTGTCTTTGGTATGTCTATGTCCATATCCTCTGTTCTTGGGATTCCATGTTCCATAGCTTCCTTGGACCTTTCTTCTTATTCCTTTTCCTTCAGTTGTTCCGCAGCTTCCTCCTCCGCTCTTTCTTTTACTTCCTGTCTCCTTGCGGCCTCTTCCCTTTGGATCCTTTTAGTTTCCTCCTTTTGGAGCCTTCCAGTCTCTTCTTTATGAAGCCTCTCTGCTTCTTCCTTTTGGATCTTTTCATCTTGCTCCTTCTGGATTATGTCTGTCTCTTCCCTTTTCTTCTTTTCAGCCTCCGCTAACTGAATGGCCACTGCATCCTGAAGCTGATTCTCTTCTTCCTCCTTTTTCTTTAACTCAACTTTCTTGGCAGTTTTGTCATTGGCATTGGAACTAGCCCCGCTTTTGGGGCGATAGCATTTTCCCAATTCGGTCATGTTCTTTGCACTTCGAAATAATGCTTCATCTTTATCAAAAATATGTGCGTAGTCAAAAGTGATCCGGAAGGAAGTATAGTGGGAAGAAACTTTTCCTTCAAGATCATGTCTTCTAAAACTCTTATTTCCAAAATGGAAAGACTCTAAATATCTAGCAAAGTATTCACCATCCTTTTCCTTGTGAATCTTGTATGCTCCAATAGTAAATGGCATTTGTGGGTAGGCAACCTTCTTCTTGTCATGAAGAATCCTACTAACTCCATTTCTGAAAAGTTGTCTTACAACCTCTTTATGTATGACATAGTCACTGGCATACCAAGGCAACAGAGAAGGGGGTTGAGTTCCTCCACTCATTCTGATATATGTCCCTTCGGAGGAGAAGTAATAATCTTCACGCTCTTCGATGATTGGCATAGAGTTCTCGGACATGCAATTGGGTTCCTCTTGAAAGATCAGCTGGTATGATAGCATAATGAACCTTTCGCAAATTCGGGTGTAGTGGCTTTTGTATTTGTGGGCCCACATCATCTGTTAGGCCACGTGGAGGGGAGATTCATTGTGTTTCTAGACGCATCACAAATCAAGGAAAGAGTGTTTGATTAGCAAGAAATACACCAAATAGGAGGCCATAAAGAAATCAACTTTCTTTGGAGTTAATCCTCCTTGTTTCGTTGCTATATGGGATGACATACTATCTGAGATGATATCTACCTAGTTTAAAATGGTACCGTGTGTGGCAACGTGGAACATCACTGGCACCCAGCTGAGTTTATACATGTTTTCATTTGCCAAACCAAACACTCAGATCAACATCAGGGCTATGATCCTAAATGGGATCCCAAGGTGTTGACTCTCGTATTCTCCACTGGTCCTTGATCTCATTTGTCTTTCATATATCTTCATCTTTTTGGTGGAGTTTAGAGGATCCATTTTGATCCCTGAAACCCAGTTATCATTCATTAAGACTTTAGGTGAGGGTAACTTGTATGCCATAGAGATATGGTCCTGTTGGAAAGATGCAAGCACCATCCCGCTGACATATGAGATGATTCTGGTGTTGGTATTTACTTCGGGGAAGATCCACCCAATAACTTTCGAGCATGGAAATAGTTATGGGCGAGTGGCTTCCTTATGAAAGCCAGACTTCTTGATATTTTGGTACACCATTATTTCTTCGATGGATGCTTTGGGGAAAATTTTGTCTCTTATGGCCCTATATAATTCACCCCCTTGAAACTCTAGGGTGGCTCCTGTCATAGCTTTGGTATCTCCGAACATTGTTTCAAGCGCAGTATCCAACAGGATTTCTACGTCTGAGTCTGATTCAACCAGCTTGGATTTACTCGTGGTGGAACGCCTGTGCATATCAAGTCTGTGGTGACACCAAATGAACAAATAAGGGATCACAATGTTTATGAAAAACACAGTAAAAAGAAGCAGAACAAAACTTGAGATGATATGAGTGCTAGTTTCTTCTTTCAAAATTACTTATCAAGGTTGAAATCAATGAGGGAAAACATTTATATATAATTTATCAACCATAGTATGATTATTGAGCATGGAAAATACAGTATTTCAATGTCGTGAGTGCTCATTGGCCTTAATGAAATTTTCAGTGTGCAAAACTATTCTTCACAAAATGAAAGATCTTAGGGAGACAGATGAATTTAACACTTTTGCTTTAATGAATAGATAGTTATAGAGAGCTATACAGATTAGAAAAAACCATGCAAAACTGAAATTCTCATGTTTGACAAAGAGATCTTATTCACAATTAGTCAATCTTGGGTATGTGCGTAAATGTTAGAAACAACAAAGAGGCTGTAGGACATCCTCCAACTAGAAAAGACTTTTGCGGTTTGAAAAAAAAACAATTTCTGCTCAGCTCAAAATGACTTGACTGGTGTTAGAACTCTAGAGGCTACGACGGAATGGGAGGGTGTAAGAGTCGTTGAGGACACGAGGGTCAGCCACAAAAAATCGTGAAGGTAAAAGATGGACACAACCAATCTAAGGTCGAAATGGTTTTTTTGGTGTGAGTGTTGGGTTCCCAGAACTCAGCGACAACTAAGGGTCATCGCCCACGATGATAGGGAAACACCATGAAGCTCCTGGTAGAGATGCCTGACCGATTGTCAGAAGTACTAGTAGGAGTCCAAAAGGAAGATAGGATGTGAGAGTTCGCAGGAGAGGTGACTTATCCAATGCTAGGTCGACTAAGCCACTTGAGTTTGGGGAAATGTCTAGGCCAAAAGTAGACATGCGATCGATAGTCTGTGTTGTGTATAAGGGACCTTAGACTGTACTTAAAAACATAAGGGTAACATGGGTAATTTTGAGCGGGAAACAGTTGGAACCAAGCTCACAGTTAAAACCCTACCCCACAAAACCAGCTTAAAACGCTAACATTGACACGCCACGTGACCCAAAATAAACGGGAAAATCTCAGTAAGCCTACCTGTCAATGGCGGAGCAGTTGGGAAAGGATGTGAACCTTCTTCTGGTAGGTGCCTGGCGCTTTCTGACTTGTGGCAAATCCATAGGTGCTCAAATGGCATTTTTACAAAAGTGATAAATACAACAAAACGTCCCCGCTATATAAAGCCTTTATTCATTAATGCAAAACGGGTTTAGGTAGGTGAGCACTAAATGCGGACGCGTCTTTCTTGATCTGTGGGCCAAAAAATGCCCCACAGTTTAGGTCACTTTATCATAACTCCTGCGAAATGGTCAGCATAAATTGCTAAAAGAACCGTAACCTTGTCGGCATGAAATCAATCAAAAAGCTGTGATGCAAGCAGTAAAACTTGCCCCAAAAAACAACGATAAAGTGGCTAAAAACAATGAACTTTTAATTGAGACACTGCGAAACAGACAACAACGGTCAACGACTTTTTGGTCAAGCCACTGTGACATTGTTCGCAGGTTTGGTCGAAATGCTATGACCGATCCACGATAAAAATCGTGACTTATCGACAATGATAGCTTTAAAACACCTTATGAAACAATCGACGTGCTTCACCTTAGGGCTTCGAAAAAGCGTAGTGAAAAAAATAACAAACTCTTGTGAAAGGGTCGGCACAATAATCGTCAAACCCACGAACCGATCGATGCTGATGGAACAAAATGCTGTGACAACACTAGACAAAAAAGAGAACAAAAAATAAATGGGATGGTTGAAGAGAAATGTGTCAGAAAAAATACACCAACAATAGCGAAACGGTCGAAAAAAAATAATCTATAAAGAGCGACTCGTCGGAGAAAAGATAAACCAAAATGTTGCGACTTGTCGATGAAAATAAACACAAGGACTGCAAAACTGTTCGGCGCGAACCACCAAAAAGCTGTGAAACGGTCGGTAAGAAATAAGCAAAGCGTTGCGATCACTTCGAGTTTGCCTTAGTCAATAAAATGGCTTTTCTTCAAAAATTTCTAGGAAGAAGAAAAATGCAAATCAAGGGTCAAAGGTGAACTTCAAATGAGTAATAAACTCTAAAAATAAAAGGAGGGGCCCTATAATTTTTTGAAAATTATGGGGATCAGGTTGCAGTAGAAACAAGAATATAATGCAATTGTGATTTCCTATTGCAAGACTAAACAATAAGAGTAAAAACATGGTGATAGAAAAAACTATATGTGGACTTTCGATCATAAAATGATATAGCCAAATATGAATAAGTGAAAGATGTAACCTAACAAACACCTAAGGTGTATTCAATTCTAAAATTGGGAGTACCCTAAATGCATGACATAATACACCTTGTTTTATTACTGTGACTCTCATGAGGATAGTGAGAGAATTTAGAGGTAATCCCAACTAAAATATAAATGTCAATATGTATATAAGTAAAATATAGTATAATCCCAACTAGTTTTCTATAAAATCAAGGATTAATTCATGGTGTAAAGAAACTAGTAAAACATTGAATGTCTGACTAAAATGGTAGTTGGGTATGTGTTATAGTCTTTCCATGTATGTTGCGCCAAATTTAGATCCTCCCTTGTGTAGTGATTTTTATATGCACCTGGAATTCCAAGGGGGATTTTAGGGGGGGTGGTTAGGCCCCCCTTATTGGGGGTTCAAGGGAGTGCCCCCCCCAAAAAAAAATTGGGTTGTTTTTTGTGTTTTTCAGCCCAATGTGTAATTTAATCCTCGTTAAGCGAATGAGGTTGTAATATAATCCAAGTTAATAGAATATGGTTTTGGATACCATAGAATATCTAAATTTTGTATTGTGAATGGTTAAGTGAATACAATGAGAAAGAGGGAGGGGGAGCTCTAAGTTTTGTTGGTTTTTAGCATTAAGCGTTTCTAGGGTAAATATCTACATACTCTGTGTTCCATTATTTAATTTATATTTTCTTTAAAATATGTATGCATTGTTTCAATTCATAGGTTTAAAAATTACATTTGGTATTAGATCTCGATTATCGGCTTCAGGGGAATGCCATTTTTGCTAAGGGTTCAACTCATTTTTTTGGATAGAGCAATTTCATCTTGGGTCCGTGATAAACCTGGGACTAGTGGGAACTCTAAGGTGGTGTTTCATGTGTTGAAATAGAAAGAAAATCAGTTCTAGAATTGATATTGAGAAATTTAATGGTTATAGGTTTGATCTATATAATCTCAAGATTGAATATCTTCCTTTAGGTAGAGAACAATGGGTTTTTGTGGATCCAAGTAAAGAACCCACTGCTATGTTGCTCAATGTAATATCCTAATTTTGACCCTATTGTATTAAAATTGTAAATAATGTAAATATCGTTATTAAATCATGGTGAGGAGCTCAAGGCCAAAACCCTGCCATCAATTTAGTGTTTTATGTATTGGTAATTAAAAATTGATGGAAATGGTTCTTATGCTAGCCACGCACAATAGAAATTATGACATCATGTAAATATGAATTTTAATGAAATACCCTCTACTAGCTATGAAATGCAACAAGAGATGGGGGAATGATTTTACAAGGAATAGGGAGGGAAATATTCAAACCCTTGAGCCAATGGTATTAAGCCAAATGTCAATGAATGAACCCATAAACCCTCAACTCCCTATTTTGACTTATGCACCCAATCATTTAATTCTTCCAAGAGTTGGTTGAGGTAGTTAATGCCTTGGGAATGGGGAGGTATGGCAACGAATTTTGTGTATGGGAAAGCCATCAATATGGGAAATCGTATTTTGGATTCTTGGGCAAGTAAACACCCACAAAATTGTGCCCAAGCCATTATTCACCCATGGTCTTTGCTCCCTCACGCAGTCTGAGCTAGCTGGGGCTTTCTCCTTCACGTTTTCCATCATTTTCCTGCATTTTCCATAGCTGGGAACTCATTTTTGTATTGCACAGTGGCTGGGAGGAAGGGAGTCACGATTTGGGGGTTTATGGAGGCCATTTTATGTCCCTTGAATTCCCATAAACGTTTTCTGAAAATGATTTTGCTCTCCTAGGGTTGATTTCCCATCTACCATTTCATTTTTGGTTGCCCACGTTTTTATGAAACTAATGGAAACCCATTTTGGGCATCCCACTCTCAAAACGTTTCTCTTCATGCCCAGCACTTGTGATTTTGCTTTTATTTGCATCCCTATTTTGGTTTGAATTGTCAGTAAGAATTAGGAGTGGAAGAGGACTAGAATTGGCTTGATAAGCCTAGTGAAGAGTGTAGCCAGGGTTTTACCCCTAGCTTGTGCAAATGAGCACCTACTAAGGAGAATGGACTCCTTAGTAGCAGTTCAGTAAATGTAAATTATTAAGCTAAAACAAAGATATAAACTACTCTAAACATGTGCATGAAACATAAACAAAAGATGTAAATAATGGCTTTTTTGTATTAATGTTACCTTCAATGTGAAGGTTGATGAAGCCCTTGCAATGTCCAAGACGGTTGCTCCAAGCTCCAATGTGCTCCTTCTCTTTCTCCAATGGTGGGGATGGGCCAAAAGTGGCTCTCAAGGTGAAAGTAGTTCAATGGTGAACTAGGGTTTCGAGAGAGATTTTGGCAGAGTAAGGGTATACTTGATTGTGGATGTGGAATAAGGGATCTCCATCACCTATTTATAGTTTTTTGGTGGTGGAGTGCTGACCCATGGTTTTGGGAAACACATAGTTTAGGGCAGCTGTATAGGGTTTTTTCCTCATTTTCCTCATTATTTTATATTTTTCTTCCCTTTTTAGGGGGTTTTTGCTATTTTTAGAGGAATTTTGGATATTTTTGGAGGAAAAATGGGTTTTTTAGCCTTTTTGTGGCTATTTTGATGGTTTTGTGGCCTTTTGGAGGCATTTTAGGCCTTTTGAAGGCTTTTTAGTGGGATTTTTTGGGTTTTTAAGGGAAATATGGTAGGAAAATGGGCAAATGAGCCATATAATGTGGTAGATGAGGTAGTGAACACTTTTTGGGTGTTAACAGATTGCCCCCTGATGTGCGAGGGCAGGAGCTCATCGTATGGCCGATGGACATCATAAGTCATGAATGGTTTTCCTAGGTGTGGAGAGAAGAGAAGAAACAAACTGAAGCCCGGAACAACGATCCCGAACAAACTGCAAGAACTAAAAGTACATAACCTCAATAATGGATGAGGAATCATCTGATCATATGGACGAGGCGGGCATACCCATGCTCGTATCAGGACATAACATAATAACAATGGGGTCCAAAAAATGGGGACCTAAAATATACATGACCTCAAATACTGACTGAGGAATAATCTCAATATATGGACGAGGTGGGCATACCCATGCTCTTATCAAGATACATAAACAAAACTGTGAGGCCCGAAAAAAGGGGGACCTGTAAGATACATAGATAACCACTGTGTACATCATAGGTGTCCAGAGGAGACACAAATCTGGGACATATTGCTGGGCGGACCATGTGTAAACTGAAGAACTGGTGCACTGGAACATCAACAGTGCTGTTGACTGGGGTACCAGAGGAACTAATGAGCTGCTGGATCAGAGTGACGAGGGTCACACTCTCAATGGTACACTGAACTGGAACAGAACTGGGTACTCAAGGAAGCATATAGCTGGATGGCTTTCGAATACAATCTCCAACGCAGCCTGGACATCCACGGGAACATATAACTGGGCATTCAGAAGTGACTCACCAATGTGCTAGAGTCGAGGGAGATCCAGGGTCTCCGACTAAAAAATGATGGGATATAACCCTACGCGATTCTCAACGATGCGATCAAGGTGCTGAAGTTGAGCATGTGAGAAACAACCACTCGGAGAGGCAATGATGACTCCTCTCAGGATGATTCGTAGGCACCTACCACAAATGGTGATAAGTCCAAGGCATAGGGACCTCTGGGCCTATCCTCTGGAATAAAGGAGCTGTCGTCGACAGAGGGATACCTGCAACCATCAAGGCAAAGATGTTTCCTTGACAGGAGCACGAGGTACAAGACCGAAATGTGATAGTACTGATGGCAGGACTGACAAACTGTGGGGGGACAACTGGGCAAGTAGAGTGGGTGGACTCAAACTTCCTTTGTTCAGAGTATGATAATGGGAATGGTCTGGCAGCATATGAGACTGACTAAGGGTAAAGGGATCATAGCTGTATTGGATCTGGGAGGGTGATTGGTCTGAGGGAGACTCAAGCTGTGGTAAAATGGCAGGAGACTGCAGAATACTCTGAACAAAGGCAACATGATTGGGGGTGCTGCCGAGATAATCGATCATAGTGCCAGGAGGCACGGGGGGAAACTTCTTCATGGATTAAGGAACTAGAAGAAGTGTGTGGAAAATGGTACTGTCGTGTGGATTTTACAAGCCCAGGACAGTTCATGCTCGTGGTTGCTTTCAATTTTAAGGAGTCTGAAAGCGATAAGAAGACTTTGAAATGATGGAATGGTACTGTCGTGTGGATTTTACGAGCCCAGGACAGTTCATGCTCGTGGTTGCTTTCAATTTTAGAGAGTCTGAAAGCAAGTAAGAAGACTCCAGGGGGTTTCTTTTTCATAGATTTAGTCTCCAAGGCCCAAAGAAGCATAAAAGGATGCAATGAAGAACTCTTCTAGCCGGTGTGACTAGAGTATTCCTTTTTCGTAATTAGTCTACCAGGTCCGGAAAAGGGTTAAACTTATACCAGATAGACGCCCTTTCAGGTACTTTAACGAGCATGAAAGGAAGCAAGATTGCTCGGCGATCTTTTCATTCTTTTAGGAGTCAGAAAAAGAGCTTAACGGAAACTCCCTAAGTGCCTTTTTCATAAAGGACTTGTCCGGCCCGAAAAAGGGATAAAATTATACCGAACAAAAGGAATGGCCAAGGAAGGAGGAAGTGTTCAATCAAGGATCAGTAATGATGACCAAGAACAAGGGTAGGGGGAAACACTGGTGGGCCTCCTTGCGGGGTAGATGAAATGGTGGCAAAATAACGAAACATTTGCAGAATGACAGGAGTGAATGGCTCATGTAAAAATGTGGAGCAATCCGATAGCGGCCGATGTGGTGTGCAAACTGATGTAGCAAGGTGTCAGGACACAATGTTGAAATTGTACCAAGTGAGAGCAAGAAATGATCTCAAGCATCATCACGAGCTCGGAAAAATGAATCCGGCGATATAAAGGGTGTCAAAAATGGATAACGGTCGATGTGGTACGCAACCCGAGGTGACGGGGGCATTTTGGAAAAATGCCTGAGAAACTTGGAGGTGAGAGCGAGAAATGATCTCAAGCGTCATCACCGGCTCAGAAAAATGAATCCGATGATATAAAATATGTGAAAAATGGAGAACGACCAATGTGGCACGCAAACCGAGGCGACTAGTGGTGTCAAAAAATGGATAAAAAATGACAAAACAAAAATAATGCAACAAGGTGACCATCATGACGGTCTCGTCGTGCTGATTCCAGTGGTGGAAACGGTTCGTAAAACGGACTCCGTACGGGGTCAGAATGGCCAAAACAAGAAAACGTCAACTGACTATAAATAGTGGTGGGTCCAACATGACATGTGTCATTTGTATGTTTTGACTTTGACTTGTGATCAGAGTGGACCAGAGCTTAGGTGGCATTTCTGGACGATCCGATCGGTCGATTTCAGATCCGGGAGATACAGGTATTCCGTCAAACTCATACCTGCATGTTTTTTAGGGTCGGGGGTTGGGTAGTGGGTCCCAGGGCTTATTTGTATGATCTACGTGGGGTGGACCGCGGGTTAGGGGGTCGAAACCGCAGCTGGAGACCGCGAGTTTTGGGGTGAACCACGCAGTTGGAGACCGCGTGTTTCCTTGATGGATACGCGGTTGAGTACCGTGAGTTCCAAGGAGGAACACGCGGTTCCAAACCGTGGGGTTAGGGCTAACAGGCGCGGTTAAGAACCGCGACCATAGGCCTGACAACCGCGGTCAGAAACCACGGCAGGAAGCCCAAAAGCCGTGGTTTTGGGCCGAGCTATGAGGGTCTTCCGGGAGAGGGAAAAGTACTTATTTAGTTGACATGAGTCTGATGAGTTTATTTTGTGTGTTTGACAGGATGCCGCAGGTGCTCTGGAGAGAGTGGGAGATCCCTGATGAGATCGTGGCTGTGATCCAAGGGGATCGCCATGTGCGATCTTTGTTGGGGCTGTGTGGACTACTGAAGTTCGCAGAGATACCCATGATATGGTCAGCAGCATTGCTGCTGAACCGGCTGATCAGCTTCTGGGAGCCGGACATACAGGCTTTCCAGGTACAGGGTGAGAGGGTGGACCTCACCCTGACCGATGTATACTTTCTGACGGGGTTGCCCTGTCTAGGCAGGGTAGTAGACACACAGCCGCGGGTTTCCGCGGACGTCGACATGGAGGACATGTTGGAGAGATACTGTGGTCCTGATGCGAGGGTGCATAGGAATGCACTCCTGGTGAGGGACCTACAGGAGCCAGCAGTGCAGGCCATGGAAGCATGTGTGGTCCGGGTGTTGGGGTCCCAGTCACCTAAGAAGGTGTCTGGGGGTCAGATGCAGATGATAGAGCGCGTACCGGATGGGGTGTACTACGCGTGGGGCCAGATGTTCCTGACCTGCGTTCAGCGGCAGCTGACGGAAGCGAAGGAAGCTGGCAAGGGCTTTTGTTTTGGTTCCTTCTTGTGTGCCTTCTTTATGGAGAGGGTACCCACACTGCGGCCACGGGTGCCGATCAGGGCAGGAGGTATGAGGGAGCCGCGGATGGTGCGGTCGGGCGAGATGATGCGCCACCGTGGTGGCGGCGACGTGGGTAGGTATTTTACGCAGGAGTTGTACCTATAGTGGCTCCAGATACCATTGACACTGGATGACTTCCCGTATCAGGATATGGACTTCACGGGAGATCCAGAGGCGCCATGAGCACTAGGACAGGCATGGGGTCCTGATGGTACGTATGTGTTTTTGCTTGCATGTTATGTATGTCAAGTTTTATTTATATGATAGTAAATTGATATACTGTGACTGACATATGGGTGATCTTGTAGATGTGGACCCGAGGCCACCTCCAGGACATGTGGCACGGAGGGGTATTGTGGCCGTCCCAGCTCTGCCTGGGCGAGGTGAGGTCCGTCGCCGTGATGCGGAGGGGACACTGGAGTCAGTGCGGGCACTACTAGATCGGTTGTTGATAGGGGTGACCGATGAGGGATGGAGGGATGTCGATCCTGATGTAGTTCAGGATTGCATGAGGGCACCCCGAGAGTTCAGATCCATCGCGATCCGGGTGGTGATCCTAGTGGACCGGGTACGGGAACAGGAGGCCGGAGGAGATGAGGACTTGCCGGAGGAGGAGCGAGGGGAGGACTCAGAGGCAGCCGATGCAGGCAGTGATGCAGGATATGACTCCCATTAGGGAGTGCAGGGGACTCCCCCCGAGTTTTGTAGCTACGGCATGTATGTTGATGAGGTTGTTAGGGATGTATAGCCATTTTTTGTATAGCTGAGTACAGGGGTATTCAGGACATGTATAGCACTGAACATGTATATTTTTTGATATATATATATATGCACGTGGATGCACCTTTTTGTATGATGTTGTTTTATTTGTACGCACGTGGATGTGCTTTATGAGTTGTGATATGTTTACATTGCACGTGGATGCAAGTAGGTTAGGATGTTAGGCACGTGGATGCCCCTATGGATATGAATGTGGTGTATGTACATGGATGCACACGTGGATGTGATGCAGTTTTTTTTATATATATATTTGTATGAGATGCTATGGGATGATGATGCATGATGTTACATGGTGTGATTGATATGCCAATCTAGGATATTGTTGGCCATTTGGTCTGCGACACTATTTTGGGCTCTGGGGACATGTGTGAATGTGATGGATTCAAACTGTCGGCTGAGTTGTTTTGCACGCAGGAATTTTCTAAAAAGGCAGGGATCACGCACCTGGTAGCAGTTGTTGAGCTGGGAGACAAGTAGCTGGGAGTCAAGGAACACATAAAGGTGACATATGCCCATTTAGAGGGCGGCAGTCAAGAGACTGGTCACAGCATCATACTCCGCCTGGTTATTGGTAGCAGCGCCTATACATATTCCGTCAAGGTGAATCATCTCGTTGGAAGGGGAGTACAAGACCCATGTTGCAGAAGCCAAGTTGGGAGACCAGCGGCTTGCGCCATCAGCGAAGCCAGTGTCACAAGCTGGAAGATGGTCCATTTGTAATCATGCATAAATGATGAATGTAAGATGATGGTAAAAAAGTGAAAAACAAAAAGATAGCAAACTGGACAATGCGGACCAACGAGGTCGCGGTGTCATTTATGGGTAAAAATGCTTAAGATACAACCCATTACGGGGGTTGCGCAAAGGATGGCCTTCAGAGTCGGCTAAGATGTATGCCCCCTTGCCGAGGCAGGTCTACACAATGTAAGGGCCTTGCCACATGGATTCAAACTTCCCTTTACCGGTTTTATCGTGGGCTTGGTCATATGCGAGGACATGGTCCCCTTCGTGGAAAGTTCGAGGGTGAACATGTTTATCATAACCGGCTTTGGAGCGGTTTTTGGCAGCTTCGATGTTTTGAAGAGTGGCACGACGGTCTTCATCAGCTTGTTCGAGTTGCAGCAAACGCTGCTCGAGGGGGGAGGTGTCAGGGAGAAGCTCAACGGTGATCTGTAAGGAAGGAATCTGACACTCGATGGGGAGGACAGACTCTACACCGTGAACTAGATGAAATGGTGTAAAACCAGTGGCGGTCTTAGTGGATGTGCGGTAAGCCCATAAGGTAGGGAACAACATGTGGTGCCAATTGGACTTATGCTTGTCAACCGTTCGTTGGAGGATGGTTTTGAGAATTTTATTAATGGCCTCTACTTGACCGTTCCCTTGGGGGTAGTAAGCAGAGGAAAATTGGTGTTCAAATTTGAGGAGGGTGGATAACTCACGCCAGACAGCATCTTCGAAGTGTGAACCATGGTCAGAGACTAACTGCTTAGGAACCCCGAATCGAGTGATGACATGGTTGAAAAAAAAACAGGCAGCAGTGTCGGCGGTACAATTGAAGGTAGGCATGGCTTCCACCCATTTGGTGAAGTAATCCACAGCGACAATGATATATTTGTGGCCGTTGGCAGACTGGGGTCTACACTCCATGAAGTCTATGGCCCACTTACAAAAGGGACCAACAGTGACGACTGGGTGTAACAGAGCAGGAGGTGTCCGGGCCTTGGGGGCAAAAAAGTTGGCAGTTATGGCAGTGTTTGACCACAGTGATGCAGTTGGTGAAAAGTGTGGGCCAGAAGTATCCGGCGCGGATGACCTTTTGGGCAGTGGCCATCCCTGAGAAATGGCCTCCGTAGGCACCGCTATGACAGTCATTAAGGACGTGTTCAGCTTCCTCGTGTGTAAGGCAATGACGAACAATTGTGTCAACCCCGCGCCGGTAAAGGACATCGCCTAAGAGGAGATATCGAGAGGCCTGGTGACGGATGCGACGACGTCCATTACGGGTAACTTTGGGTCTGAACTTCTGCATGCGCAGGTATAACAAGATATCACCGTACCATGGGTCATCGGACGAGATAGTGAACAGGTGATTGCCGGGTAACTCATCGGAGATTGGTTTGGCTGGGAGAAGGGAAGGGAGATCAGTAATGAGCTGGGCAAGTGCGAGGGCTTTAGTGCTCTTAGGTGTTTTGAAGGTAAGGTCATATTCCTGGAGGATAATGACCCATTTAGCAACACGACCTTGCAGGAGCCGCCGGTTTAGAAGATATACCATGGGGTTAGAGTCGGCGACGACTGTGGTATGACTCATTAAGATATAGTGTCGCAATTTTTAGACGGAAAAGACCACTGCTAGGGAAAGTCTCTCCTCATATGGGTAACGTAGGGGTGGACCAGACAAGGTCTGGCTGACGTAGTAAATGACATGCTCCTGGTGAGAAGCATCTTCTTGAACCAAGACTCCAGATACGGCAAGCTCGGATGCCGAAACGTAAAGGATGAAGTCTTGTGTGAAATCCAGAGGGGAAATCAGAGGAGCTTGTGTGAGAGCCTTCTTGAGGGCTTCGAATGCAGCTTCTGCTTGCTCATCCCAGACGAAGGGTATGTGGGTACGGAGCAGGCGCAAGAAACCGTGAACAGTAGTGGCGTAATCAGGAACGAAGCGTCGAAGGAAGTTGGATCATCCCTGCAGACTTTGGAGCTGCCGGAGCGTGCGAGTAGAGGGAAGGTCTAAGATGGCTTGTACTTGTAGAGGGTCAACAGTAATTCCTTTCTGGGAAACAATGAAACCCAACAATCGGCCTGCAGGAACGCAAAAAACACACTTGTGTGGGTTCAAGCGGATTTGATATTTGCGACAATGCAGAAATACTTGCCGAAGGTCGTTAAGGTGGTCAGATCGTTTCCGGGAACAAGCTGTAAGGTCATCAAGGTAGACTAACAGGATATGGACCAAGTCATGAAAGCAATAGGTCATGGCCCGCTGGAAAGTGGCACCAGCATTTTTGAGGCCGAAAGGCATGACACGATAGGCAAAGGTGCCCCATGGGGTAGTAAAGGCAGTTTTGTACTGGTCTTCCTTACGGATCTGAATCTGGTTGTATCCGGAAAAACCATCCATGAAGGAGAGGACTTCATGCCCCACACACGCATCGATGAGCTGGTCAATAAATGGCGTGGGGAAATTGTCCTTGGGACAAACGCGGTTTAAATCGTGGAAGTCAGTGCATACTCGAATGGTGCCTTGTTTTTTGTTAACGGGAACAGGGTTTGAAACCCAGGTGGTATAGGCAATAGGATAAATGAACCCTGCCTTGCGCAGCCTCTCAACCTCGGCTTTAACAGCTGGGAGTTTTGAGGGATGAATGGGTTGCTGCTTCTGACGGACGGGGGGTACATCAGGCCATGTGTCAATGTGGTGTTCAATAATGGCGGGGTCAAGACCAGGCATTTCAGTATAGGACCAGGAAAAGACATCACGGAATTCTCGAAAGAGTTTTCGGTACTCCTCAATCTCTTGTTCACTACAGGAGGATCCTAAGGCAATGCATTCATTGATGCCAGGGGGGTCAGAGATATCTATGTGGATGATGGGTGAGATGTTGGCCATGTTACCCTCCTCGAAGGCGTCAGGAGCAAGAATAGGGTCCTTGAACCAGTCGACCTTGGTGGGGAGAAAGTCTTTGGACTCAACCATGAATTGGGTAGCGGTGCTAGAGGAAGATGCTTCGGGGATGAAGTAGGCACGATGATGCATATCATCCCAGGGATAATCTAGGGCGGTAAGGGCCTCAAGAATCTCCTCATCGGTACAGAAAGTTTGCGTCGTCAAATCGGTTGACGAGGGGGTAGTGGTTGAAGAGATCATATAGATGGTATTAACCTCTCCAGAAGGGGAAGAGACCAAGGGGTAGATCTCCTCAATGGTGGATGGTGCCGTCTCAAGATCCAGATTGTTCATCTCATAGAGAGCCGCTCTGTAATCCGGGAGATCGGGACAATGATGGGAGTAATGCCTGTAAACACCGCATATGGCACAGGGGTGGTTAGTGCGTAGGGACTTGTCTTTAGGCTTAGGAGTGGGGTTTAGTTCAACAGTTGGGATGTTGGGGTCATCGTCGAGCATTTGCATGTATTTATGTAGGGCTGGTAACTGTGGACACTGGTGAGTCGCATGGCCCAACTCGTCGCACAGCGAGCATTTGGGAGGAGCATGAAATACTGGAGGGTTTTTAATTGTCTTGGGAGGTGGTACAGCAGTGTAAGGTTGTGGACCTCTGCCCCCAGTGGGTTTGGGAGTAGGAGGGGGAGTCATGGAGGACGAAGGGGTAGAGACACCAGGAGGTGGCTGAGAGGTAGTAGCCATGGGTTGCACCGGTTGGAGGACGACGTCTGGTGTCGGCGGGAAAACTGGAGGCGAAAGATACCATACGAGTAATCCCAAAGTTAACCCAGGGAGGCTAAGGGTAGCCATGATCGGGGCACTTACTACTCCGGATGGAGGGACTAGGAAGGGGATCGTATGGATAGGTGTAACACCAATGTGGCTAGGTACCAATGGTGGTTTAGGCAACAAGGGTGGTTGATTGTTAGGTGGTTGGTTGTCGTGGGACAAGGTACATAAGTCAGACACTTCGGGTGTAGATGACGGGGGAGGAATGGATTGAAAGGTGGAGGTCATCGGCACGTCTGAGTAGACTCCAGGCCCCGTAGAGGAAACAAACGAGGTGGTGGCACGAGAAACAGGTTGTTCAACCATGGGGAGAACATTTTCAGGTGTCGCGGGAGCACTGGGATCATAGTAGTTGAGCTAGTCAACCTTAACCACGCGTCCCTCATGGGGGAACATCATGGTGCGAAAGACGGAAGAGGCAACTGCCCGCATGGCATACATATAGCTGCGGCCAAGTAAAAGGTTATAATCCAATTGGGCATTGATTACCTCAATGTCAATGAGTACAGTTTTGCCACCTAACTGGATGGGGACATTGGCTAGGAGGCCTTGGGGCTGAGCCGAACGACCGTCGTAGGCGCGTAATGCAGTGGTGGACTGCTGGAGAGTGGGGGATCCCAACTTCTGCCATACGAATGTAGACATGACGCATGTGGAGGCACCTTCATCGATGGATGACAAGATTCCGAATGGAAACAGAAACTTTGAATGCTAGGGTGGAGGGCAGGCGAGGTTCAGACTGGTCTAAATCAAATGCCATCAGATTCGAATCATTTGGGTTAATCCCCCCAATGGCGGAGAGTAAAGTCTTGCACTGGGAAGGGCAATTCTTCAAGACTTCTAACGCAGATATGGCTGCGGGAGATTGGGCTAGGTCGTCTACAATGTTGTAGTTTGACGCAGCGCGCGCATTGGGGTTATTGTTGATACGGCGAAGTGGGAAAAGAGGGGCTTTGGGAGCGCCATCTAGAGGAGGTGGAGGAATATGTAACGCTGGATCGGTGGGATGAGCGTTAGTAGGTTTATCAGTGGGAGGTACATCAGTGGTGGAGCCATACTGGTTCCGACGTGTCTAGAGGTTGACGTTAGCGGATGACATCATCAACAAGTGGTGAGTTCTCGAGTCAAACATGGGTTGATCGGGAGCAGCGTACGTGATTTGCTGTTGGGGTTGCACGTTGGCTTGAGGGGGAGCCAACGGCTGAGTGTTCACGATGCCTTGGGTTGGTAAGGGGTTTTGCAGAACCAAAGGTGGCTGCTGAGGCTGAGGGGGGTTAGGAGGCACCTGAGGAGCTGCCTGCCCTTGGTGGTGGGCATCATCAACCCAGAGTTGCCGAGCTCGCTCTAAGTGTGGGCAAGCATGCGTGTAGTGTCCATAGACCCCGCAAATAGAACAAGGGTGGTTCATTCGCAAATTGGGGTTTTTAGCCTACTTGGGCGGGCGATCAGGGTTTTGATTAGCGGGGGCCGCATTATTGTTGTCGGGGGGATTAGCCGGTTGACCAGCTTGGTTTGCAGGTTGGTTGTTCCCACGATTACGGCCCTTGCCGTGGTTTTGTTGGCCCTGGTTGCGTTGGTTGTTCTGGTTTTGCTGCGGGTTTTGTTGGGTGTAAACTTGCCCTTGGGCAGCAGGTGGATTCTGAGGTTGCGCAGGTGCTGGAGCAGGCTGCGGTGGATGATATGTGGGTGGGGGCTGTGCAGGTGCAGCAACTGCAGGGGGTTACTGATATGGCTGCAGAGCAGGTTGTGCGTTTGCAGCAGGGGCTGCCTGTGGTGGATAATAAGCGGGTTGGGCTTGTGAATGCGCAAGAGCTGGGGCAGCCTGCTGGTGGTAGTAAGGCTGAGGTGTGACTGGGGAGCATAAGCGGGAGTCACATGACCGAAGCACTGAGGTGTACATGAGGGTCCATGGTGGTGGTGATGTGTCATGGGAGCATACGAGTTGGTTGCTCCAGACTGTGAGGTAGTCCGTGAAAGGTCGGGGCCAGGGGTAGGACGTGCTATGGAAAATGGTTGGGGATGCGAAGAAACACGGCCAATGATACCGTCGGCAGTGTGGGATGCCCCCGGTGCATCGTGCTGGGAGGACTCGCCGTGAGGGGCGTCAGGTATAATGGTATAAAGGTAACCTGACTGGGCGTAAATGAGGTCGAACTGTTGGGCCTTAAGGATGGCCTCTTCTTCAGACTGGGGTCTTTCTGATGCCACATCCTTAGCAATAATAGGGAGAAGGGATTTGAGGAACCAATCTAGGAAGATACGGTCGTCTAGTTTGATCTTGCATAAGCTACGGCGTCGACGCCACTCATGGATGTGGTCCGTGATGTGGGTAGCCGTGTTTTGTCTATAAGATAGGAGGATCTCAATGCCCGCGTCATAGCGGACAGGCAACTGGAAGAACTGGAGGAAGGTCGAGGCAAGGGAAGCAAATGTGGCGTGGCTCCCATGAGGTTGCTCGATATACCACTTGGCTGCAGAGCCAGTGAAGGTGCGCTGTAAGAGACGGAGGCGAACAGAGTCGTCCACTATGGATTTGGAGGAACACCATAGGTGGAAAGACATGATATGGTTTTGTGGGTCCTCACCGGCCTTGCCCTCAAACTTAGGGATGTCAGAGGGGAGCTTGGTAGGCATATGAGGCCACGTAGGGTCGTGTCGAATAGGATCGTTGATCAATCTGGCCAGGTCAGGTAGGTTGAGGCTAGCCATGAATGGCAAACTAGAAGAAGGATGTGACACAGTAGTGGGTTGGACCAAGTTGGAGCCAATGCCCCCGAGTGGAGGGACAGGATTTGGGATGGTGCCCCCAAGTGGGGGAACTAAGGTGGTGGAGGATGGTCCAGCACCACCATGGGTAGTGTGAGCCACTGATGTAGTGGGGATAGGGATTCCCGATGCGGGAATAGGTACCGTGAGGGGAACGGTAGATGGGGGTCCCATGGAGGGCATACCCAAAACAGGTGTAGTAACTGGTGTAGTGGTGGATGTGCCACCGATGGTCCCTATAACAAAAGGAGTGGAAGTCATGCCAGCCATGGGGCTAGTAGGGGCAGTGTAAATAGGGTTCTCAGACTCTTCGTCAGAATCGGAGGTAAAGTAAGGAGCGTCAATATCTGGTGACGGAGTCCTATGTCGCTGATGAGTGGAGTCAAGTGACAAGGCTCTAAATCTATGATGAGTGGTATCAACGGATGATGATCGGAATCTATGACGGGTGGTGTCAAGAGAACCGTGCTGTGGAGGCTCGCCCCTGAGGCGCCGAGAATGTCTCGGGGACTCAATGGTGACGGATGGTGTCAAATCTCTGTGGGTTGAGGTGAGTATAAAAACAGCTCAAAAAAGCCTAATGCAACCGAGTGTGCAGAAGGAGAGCTAAAAAGCAAGGCACTCAGGCCAACAACCAACTCAAAACACCCACTGCAACAGCTATGCTACAATAGGTGGAGTATCAACAAAGATGGTCAGAATACCAACAAGCAGCAGGTTTCCTAAAAATAAAAAATGGTGGACTCACTAGACCAAAGGGAGGTAAAGGAGCATGCAATCACCTAACTAAAAGTATTCTGACTCAACTAAACATATCCTCTGCAAGGTGATGAAATCCAACTCAGACAATATGAGTAGAAAAGCCAAGTGGCTATGATATCCCCCTACCGGGAGGGACACCGGGTAGTCAATCCTAGAAGAATGGCAACTAAGATACCCCGTTCATGACACGTCCAGAAAGGTGAATCTGTCGTTTAGTCCGTTTACCGCAATACCCCTATACAGGGATATCCCGCGAACCGCGAAAGATAGCCCTTCAGTTACTGAATGGAGTGCGGTATTTCACTCAGGCCTCCGGAACCAGTCTCCCGAATTCAACCCTCCTAAGGGAGAGGCCCTCTGATAAACTGGTCGTGACCGTGCCAAAAAGTACTAAGGGATTTTGGTTCCCTATTTGGACAACAACTATGTCTCAAGTGAAATAACCGAGGGGTGTTATTGGAAGCCTATCCCCCCGATCCTACCTAACTACAATGATTCTTTTGTGTTCCCCAAGTGGGGTTAGAATGTTGGTTCAGTTAAGTACTTTTTAAGGCTCACTTGAATTATGTGACAGAGTGTGTGGTTGTGAGGTAATGAACCCAAAATAGAAATGCCACAAGGGGGCCAACTTCTAACTATCAATAATGCTGGAATTAAAACTTTAACTTGCAAAATTTTCTGAATTAAAAATACTGAAATTTTAAAAAGATTCTGTAAAGGGAACAGAAATTATGTTGCAGAAAGGCTGTAAGGAAGTGGGGTTGCAGGTAGGACAGGGGGCTGTTCAGATGCAGAAAATATTGCAGCAAAAGGGGCTGGGCTCAAAATAGGAAAAATGCAGAAATCAGACCGCGGGTCTGTGGCGAATTAGAACAGGCAGACCGCGGGTTTGAGGGAAACAGACGCGATCAGGTCGCGGCTATCGGGGCCAACAGGTGCAGTCAGGACGCAGGAAATTGGGAAAAAGACGCAGTCGGGTCGCGGCAAAAGGGCTAACAGGCGCAGTCGGGACGCCGAAAAGAGGCTGAAAGCCACAGTCGGGATGCGGGAAAATGGCCGACAGGCGCAGTCAGATCGCAGCAAACAGGCTGATTAGCCGCGGTCGGATCGCAGGTAACAGACTTGAATCCACCGGCAGGGCGTCGAAAACAGTTTGAGAGCCACGGTCGGGTCGTAGGTAAAGGCCTGAAAGACGTGGTCGGGACGCGACTGCAGAGGGAAAAGACGCGGTGTGCAGCGGGCGAAAGGAACAGTCGAAAGAAAAAAAATTTAAACTGAAACCAGAAATTCAAAATCTAGGGGAGTCGCCAAAAATGTAGCCAGGGTTTTACCCTTAGCTTGTGCAAATGAACACCTACTAAGGAGAATGGACTCCTTAGTAGCAGTTCAGTAAATGTAAATTATTAAGCTAAAACAAAGATATAAACTACTCTAAACATGTGCATGAAACATAAACAAAAGATGTAAATAATGGCTTTTTTGTATTAATGTTACCTTCAATGTGAAGGTTGATGAAGCCCTTGCAATGTCCAAGAGGGTTGCTCCAAGCTCCAATGTGCTCATTCTCTTTCTCCAATGGTGGGGATGGGCCAAAAGTGGCTCTCAAGGTGAAAGTAGTTCAATGGTGAACTAGGGTTTCGAGAGAGATTTTGGCAGAGTAAGAGTATACTTGATTGTGGATGTGGAATAAGGGATCTCCATCACCTATTTATAGTTTTTTGGTGGTGGAGTGCTGACCCATGGTTTTGGGAAACACATAGTTTAGGGAAGCTGTATAGGGTTTTTTCCTCCTTTTCCTCATTATTTTATATTTTTCTTCCCTTTTTAGGGGGTTTTTGCTATTTTTAGAGGAATTTTGGATATTTTTGGAGAAAAAATGGGTTTTTTAGCCTTTTTGTGGCTATTTTGATGGTTTTGTGGCCTTTTGGAGGCTTTTTAGTAGGATTTTTTGGGTTTTTAAGGGAAATATGGTAGGAAAATGGGCAAATGAGCCATATAATGTGGTAGATGAGGTAGTGAACACTTTTTGGGTGTTAACAAAAAGAGTAACCACAAGAAATATCAAAATGGATAGCTACTCTTCTATGCATACCTTGAAGAACACTATAATGGAAGGTATGGCCTGAGGGATTGTGTAATAGTGAAGGGAATACTTCATTATGCCATGTGTGTCGTTATTGTGGGGACCAAGCTAGATAGATATTTTAGAGGGTATCCATAGCTCTGTGGTTGAGCTCACTAGCTTATCAATTCTTGCTTTCCATTTCATTTTAAGCCTGATAAACCCAATTGTGGATTGACTTGGCTGATTTGGTGTATATTTGGCTATGTGTGAGTTTGTTGTTCCCTTTTTCTTGGTGGAAATCATGCCTATCTCGGGGGTGGCAGTTGTGTTGAGAGATTGATTAGCACAATTGGCCTATGGTTGGGTGGAACGTTGCAGTTGCATAGCCAGTTACTCGGGACTACTTCATTTCAAGATAAGTATTCTCTTGTGTTAATTCTGTAATGTCTTTAATTGATGACTAGTATGAAAATTATGAATGTATGCTAGATGTGTAATAGAATTTACTTATGTTGTGTTTCTTATATATATATATATATACATCTGCATATGTCTTTTTATTTTTATGAATTTGTTAATAATCATGGGGCTAGATGCCCAGGTTTAGTCGCCGATCCGAGAGCGCTGAAATGGAGAGAGTAAAAATTTGAGTTCACAGCAACATGGTCGACGAGTTTTGTCGAGTTCGCGGTGACATGGTCGACGAGTTTTGTCGAGTTCGCGGTGACATGGTCGGCTAGTTTTGTGGAGTTCACAGCGACACGGTCGGCGAGTTTTACCAAGTTCGCAGCGACACGGTCGGCAAGTTTTTCCAAGTTCGCAGCGACATGGTCGACGAGTTTTTTGAGGTTCACAGTGACACGGTTGACGAGTTTTGCTGCGTTTGCAGTGACACGGTCGATGCGAGAGCGGTCAGAGGAGATCAGTCAATCATGAAAGCTCAAAATCGTCGAAATGGTTGGAGGGTATCAGTCGGCAATGAAATCTCAAAATCGTCGAAACAGGTTGGAGGAAAAAAGATAAGTCCACCAAAACAGAGAATTTCAGCATTTTTCTAGTGATATTTTCAGATGCCCGAAATTGAAAAATGGCCTTGAACTTATGCACCAGAATGCATGAAATCGGAAGATTTACAAAAAAAAAAAAACAAGGGCGTTTTTGTCAACCCACCCTGCCATGGTGTAGGGAAGCCACAAGGGGGAAAGCCCCCTTGTCCCCCATTGTCCCCTGAGACAGTCGTTGATTATGAGAAAATTCTATGATTTTACAATTTTTTCAATATAGGATTTTCCCATATACATGCAAATAATTTATGAATTTATGAGAATATAATGCAGCTAACAATTGTGCTTATGAACACATTTTGCAGAAGCATAGTTTCATCAAAGGAAACATTCCAGATAGTGCAGTTGGAAAGTTTTGGTCTTGGTTCGGCCAAGAAAATCAACATCATTGATGATTAAGTTTGATGAACCTCGAACTCTAGAGGAGGAAATAAGGAAGGCCAAGTATTGCTATGATCAAAACAAAACAAAACCCGATTTCCATAAGGCATGGAAGGACAAGAAAAATGAGAAGTTTGACGAAAGGAAGAAAGGTTTCAAACCCCCTCATCTCCGAAATCAGCAAAGGAAACCATCATAGGTTGTGACTAAGCCAACTAGAATGATAGCAGACAAGACAAGAGATCCAAAGGATCCAAGAGAACCACTTCAATGTTCGGGTTGTAGAGGCGACCACATGCTTAAGAACTGTCCACATCGGAATGGGAATGTAAATCAAGTTCACAACATCCAGGGAGATGAAACTATAGGTCAGCTGGCGAGGACAATCCCTAGAATCTATGCATCACTAGACGATTGCCACGCAGATAATCAATAAACTATTGTTGAAGTTGAAGGTAAGATTGTTAAGCAATCTGTTTCTATTTTGATTGATCCTGGATCTACTCACAGTTATGTCACTCCTAAAATTGTTGAGATTTGTGCTTTTAAGAAATTAAAGCATGGTAAATCTTGGTTATTTCAACTAGCCACTGGAACCAAGAGAAAAGTTAGTGAAATTGTAGAGAAATGTCCACTAGAGATGGATGGGCTATTTACTTATGGAAATCTTAATATTTTGCCACTTGGTTCCTATGATATTCTCATTGGGATAGATTGGTTAGAAGCACACAAGGTTAAACTTGACTACTACAATAAGACATTTAAATGCATGGACGAAGAAGGAAACCCAAGGGTTGTAAAAGGAATTCCAAAGGTGATTTCTTTTAGATAGGTTTCAGCCATGCAGCTGAAGAAGTTATCTAGGAAAGGTTGTCAATTGTATGCAACCCATGTTTTGGAGGCAACAGAGAATGAAACTCTTAAGTTGGAGGACTATCATGTATTGCAAGAATTCATGGATGTTTTTCCTGATGAGGTTCCAGGACTTTCTCCAAAGAGAGACAATGATTTTACAATTGAACTTGTGCCAGGAGCTGCACCATTGTCTAAGACACCCTACAGGATGTTGAAATATTGTAACTTCAAAGAATATTATATTTGTATATTATTTATTCCGGAGATGTTCCATACCTCCGATGTGATTATACTATAAATCCGGAGATGTTTATTCCTCCGAGTTGGGTGTGGTAACTAGGGTTATTAGACCCACCATGTGGGGGTCGGTCCAGTCAGTTATAATGGGGTATTTAACCTAATGGTTAAATACGAGCCTACATGTACTTGTGTAAAATACATATCAGAGTAGTGTATAAATAGAGGAGGTGTGTTCCTCATTTGATACACTCATACACTTGAGGATAGCGCACTTGTGGAGGAGAGGTCTGCTATTGTGAAGAAGGAGATCATGTCTCAGGGTTTCATCTTTGTATATTGCTGGTCATCTATATTGAGGAAGCTTTGCTGGGTTTTCTACCCCATGAGGGTTTCCCAGGATAAATCTCTGTCTCTTGTGTTTATGCTGTGCTTGTTGTTTCTTCAGTGATCCTGTATATGCTATTATTGTGAAATGGAATGTAATCCTGCTATTTTCTGTCTTAGCATATTAAATCTTAACACAGGATGAGTACACCGGATCTACTAGAATTGAAAATGCAATTACAAGTGTTGTTGGAAAAGAAATATATCAGTACAACTATGTCCCCATGGGGAGCACCTATTCTATTTGTGAAAAATAAAGATGGAACACTCAGGTTATGTATTGACTAATGGCAGTGGGACAAAGTCAATGTGAAGAACAAATACCCATTTCCCTGAATTGATGACCTTTTTTATCAAACGAGAGGAGCAATGATATTTTCAAAGTTTGATTTAAGGTCAGGTTACCATCAAGTAAGAATTAAAGAGGAAGATATTTATAAGCCAGCATTTAGAATGAGGTATGGACACTATGAGTTTCTGGTGGTACCATTTGGTCTCACAAATGCACCAGCTACATTCATGTGTCTCATGAATAGTATTTTTAGCAAGTATTTGGACAATTTTGTTCTTGTTTTTCTAGATGACATTCTTATCTATTCTAAGAATGAAGAAGAGCAAGAAGAACATTTGAGCATGAAATTGCACTTGCTAAGGGAGCATAAGTTGTATGCAAAGTTGAGCAAATGTGACTTTTATAAAGATAGAATTCATTATTTGGGTCACATTATCTCAGACAAAGGAATATTTGTGGACCCTAAGAAGATTGAAGCCATTATGAACTAGCCAACTCCAAGGAATGTGACAGATGTAAGATCATTTATGGGACTTGCTGGCTGCTATAGGAGGTTCATTGAAGTATTCTCCAAGGTCGCACATTCAATCACTTATTTGAAAAAGAAGGGGATAAAGTTTGAATGGACACCAAGATGTGAGGAAAGCTTCCAACGATTGAAGAATCTTCTTATGAGTGCACTAATTTTGAAAATTGCAGACCAGAAAAAGACTTTGTGGTGTGTACCGATGCATGCAATCAAGCACTTGGAGGAGTTCTTATGCAAGACAACCACGTGGTATGCTATGAGTCAATAAAGTTGAAGGAGCATGAGAAGAACTATGCTACTCATGATTTAGAACTTGCAGCCATAGTACATGCTTTAAAGATGTTGATGCATTACTTAATGGGAAGGAAATTTAAGCTAAGGACAGACCATTGTGGTCTGAAATAGTTGTTTGATCAGCCAACTTTAAATGTTAGGCAAGATAGATGGTTGGAATTTTTGTGTGAATTTGATTTTGAAATCAAACACATAAAAGGGAAAGAAAACAAGGTGGTTGATGCACTCAGCAGGAACGTACATGAAATGCATGTGGCAGCACTTAGTACATGCCAACCAGATTTGAGGCAGCAAATTGTTAGCCATATTGTTGAGGATGAAATGTACGTGCAGATAAAGGACAAATTGCAGCAATAAGACCTTGAAAAGAAGTATGAAGGACATCATTTGGAAGGAGACGAAATTCTTACTTATAAAAATAGAGTCTATATTCCAAATGTGGTAGATTTGAGGAGGATTGTTATCGATGAAATCCATAAAGCTCCATACTCTGGTCACCTAGTATATCAGAAAACAATTACTACAACAAGAAAATATGATTTCTAGCCAGGGATGAAAAAGGACGTCACTGAATACATTTCTAAGTGCATGAAATGTCAGCAAGTGAAGGTTGAACACCAACACCCAACATGTTTATTGCATCCATTGCCAATCCCATAATGGAAATGGGAAATAACTTCCATGTATTTTATTACAGGGTTGCCAATGACTGTGAGACAACATGATTCCATCATGGTTGTGGTGGACAAGTTAACAAAGGAAGCACATTTTATACCGGTTAAGTCTACATATAAAGCCGATGCCATTGCAAATATTTTCATGAAGGAAATTTTCAGATTACATGGATTGCCTAAGGCAATCATTTCTGACAAGCATACCAAGTTCACTTCCAATTTTTGGAAAGGTCTGTTTGCAAATTTGGGTACACAGTTGAACTTTAGAACCACGTACCATCCTCAAACATATGGGAAAATAGAAAGAGTAAATCAGGTGCTTGAAGACATGCTTCACATGTATGTAATGGAAAAACCATCCAAGTGGGTGTTAGGAACCTGTGTCAACCCTTCTCTTTACTATGTTAGTATATTGTTGTTGGATGCATATGCTTTGTAAGTCGTCCCGTAGTATTTGTTGATCCATAGTTTATATTAGCCCATAGTATTGACCCATAGTATTGGACGCATATGCTTTGTAAGTCATCCCGTAGTATTATATGTCCCATGGTTTTGACTCAAAGTATTGGGCATAGACTTAGTATATAAGTGTGTGTTGAGGTTATTGAAGGCACTGTGAAGTTAATTGTATTGAGCTTGCTCAAAGGAGGTTGCCCCCTCGAAGTGGCCCATGATCAATATAAAAGTGATTATGACTTCTATTATTTCTTCTATCTTGTGTATTTGCATTAATTAATTATTGAAGGTTCTTCACATCTGGTATTAGAGCACTTTCTTGGGCTCATTGCGTGGAATTTCTGTCAACTTTTTCTTTTTGCATCTGTTGCAAGTTCGAATCTGGGGATAACTCCTATATGCTTAACTATGGGAAGTACTTGGGCATAAGCCCTAAAACGCATTGTGAGGAGTACTACAGGAACCCCAAAGCAGCTGCCCCATTGAGAGGACCTTCCAGCGAAAAGGGCAATGACCCCTACCTGATTAACTAGTTCCCACCCGTGAGGTAAACCAAGAGTTGTCGTTTGTGGCAAAGCGGTTATTAGTTTTACCTGAGAGATGGAGTGAGGGGTACTGCCCCAATACACAATCCGTCAGACAGCATTGGTGGCCGAGTGAATCCCCTAAACCGATAGGAAGCCGCACATACCTGGGTCCATATCTATTTTCAGCTGAACTGTTGTCAGTCACTTCCGCTCTAGATCCAGCCATTTCAAATCTATTCTGAAAGTCATTCCAGATCTAGTCATCATTTCAGATCTATCCATTTTCGATCCCTTCCATGCCATTGTGGATCCCTACCGCGCCGCTGTTGACCATCCATTTCTGGAAAGGAAAAAAAAAACCGAGTATAAAATTCTGTTTTTCAGCCATATCTCCCTTGTTTCAACTCTGTTTTCCCTGAAACTTCACTGAAATCCCTGCAATCCCATTCTACATATTTCATTCTCCAAGACCCTATCCCAAATTCCACTTCCCAAGACCAGAAATCTCACATTTGTCTATTTTTAGGGTTTTCCATAACTCCTTCAATTTTCACCCAAATGCCTTCAAATTTTGCCACCGTGTTCCTTTCCTAATTCTGCTTCTTTGTCCCTCTCTACCAAATTTTCTCATTCTTTCACCCCGCTTTTGAAATCCCCATTTTTTGTTTCCCTGTCCATCAGAAAGTGTCCAAAACCTAATCAAACCCCAATTACCCATCCGAGTTTTTCCCAAATCCAAATCTTCCTTTACTAAATAAGCTTTTGTTTGTGTTTTGCTATCAATTTCCAAAAAAAAAAACAAAAAACAAAAAAAAAACTCTTGGTTGTGGTTGTCACCCACGCAGAAGCAAAAACCATGGAGGAAGCACTTGCAACCATCCAAACCAAACTCCAAGATCTGGATGAAAAATTTCTCAGCCTCCATCTTCAACATTCAACCATGAACAATAACTGACTGCAAGAATATTTTGCAGCCACCGGATTCTCTTCTTCCAACAATTTTCATGGGCCGAAGCTTGATTTTCCTCGCTTCAATGGTATTGATCCGACTGGATGGATATACTGAGAAGAACAATATTTCAGTCTGCATAATACTTTTGATGTCTAGAAATTTCCACTAGCATCCTTTCATTTGGAACAAGAAGCCCTTCAATGGTACCGTTGGTACATCAAAGCTCATCCCAAGCCAAACTGGACAAATTTTTGCCAACTCCTTTTGCCACGATTTGGTCCTAGTGCTTTTGATGACTTCACAGGAGCACTCACCAAACTTCACCAAATTGGCACAGTGAGAGAGTATCAGACATAATTTGAGAAATTGGCTAATCACACAGAAGGATTGTCTAATGAATTCTATAGGAGTTTTTTTATCAATGGTCTCAAGGATGAAATCTGCTCAGAGGTCAAAATGTTCTATCCCAACACAATGATGGAAGTCCTAGGGTTGGCCAAGTTGGCAGAGGACAAGATCGCAACTCAAAAACACTCCAAACCCACCTTTGTTCCCTTCAGAAATATGGGTTCCCAACGACCTCCCATCACGCCTACTCCTCAACCAACTCCTATCAAGCATTTGTCTGAAACAGAGATTTAGGCACGCCGAGAAAATGGGATTTGTTATAGTTGTGATGAGAAATTCACTCAGGGACATAGATGTGTTCAACAAAATCTCTATCTCTTGGATGTGGATTCTCCGCCTGCCTTAGAACTTGATGAAGAAGCTCCAGATATAGTAGATGATGAGGTCAACATTCAACACCCACCTATTGACACTTCATCTCAGGATGACCCACTCGAGATCTCTCTCCATGCTGTAATTGGCGTCACCACCCTACAAACAATGTGAGCAAGGGGATACTTCAAGAAGCTCCCTCTTACCATACTCATTGATTCTGGTAGCACTCATAACTTCATTGACCTTAGGATTTCCAAATAGGTTGATTGTTTTGTCCATCCTTGCTCTAACTTTGAAGTCATGGTTGCTAATGGGGGCACCTTACCTTGCAACGGGAAGTGTCACAATGTGCGTATCTCTATGGAAGATTATAATCTGCGCTTTGACATGTTTTCCTTGTCCTTAGGCGGATGTGATGTGGTTTTGGGCATTCAATGGTTACGCACACTTGACCCCATCTTATGGGATTTTGCGGAACTTTGGATGCAGTTTTCAGTCAAGGGGCCACAACACAAATTAATGGGATTACAACTAGGGTCTCTTCGCATCATCAATTCACATCGCCTAGAAAAAATCCTTACGAAGAATTCACATGGTGTCATCGCTCAGATCCATTCCATTCAAATGCACCCATCAACAGTCTCCACTACTTCCTTGGATAGATATGCAAGTGTCCTTGTTGAACCAATGAGCTTGCTGCCTTCAAGAGACCTTTCCGGTAAGAATTTAGTTGCATCTACCTCTTAGCAGGAACTGATGGCTATTTTGCATGCAGTATAGAAGAGGCAGCCATACCTACTAGGGAATTATTTCTGCATCAAGACTGATCTCTAGAGTCTGGAAAATTTTCTGGAACAATGGGTCTCCTCCCCAACACACCTGAAATGGTTTATCCAACTCATGGGTTATCCCTATGTGATCACTTACAAGAAGGGTAAGGACAATATGGTGGAAGATGCTCCTTCTCGCACAATTGATGACCCAGTTTCTCTTACAACTCTTTCTCTGCTTGTTCCAAATTGGTTCCAATATGTTCAACAGGGCTATCTCTTCTATGAACTCCATGCTTCTTCATTAGCAGGGCACTCTAGGTTCTTCAAAATGTATGACCGGGAACAATGTAACTTCTTTTGGCAAGGACTGAAAATGACAATTCAATAGATGGTGGCTGACTGTGATACTTTCTAGGTCAATAAGGGTGAAACGACACCCCTTTTAGGATTGCTCAAACCCTTTCCCATCCCTACACAGCTTTGGCCAACTATTTCTATGGATTTCCTAGCAGCGCTCTGGTGGTACAATACAACATCTCAAAGGACACCATATGAAGCAGTCTATGGACAAAAACCGCCAATTCTTCTTCCATACACCCTCAGTAGCTCCCCAGTTCAGGAAATTGACTCGGTTCTTCAAAACCGTGATCAGATTCTTCTCATTCTGCAGGACAATCTTCACATGGCCAGAATTCGCCTAAAACAACAAGCCAATCAGCACCATTCTGAGCACATTTTCCATGCTGCTGATAGGGTTCTTCTTCATCTATAGCCTTCCAAGCAATCCTCCTTGACACTCAAAAGGTGTCAGTGGCCCGAAATGCAACCCGAGGATGCTATCCGGGAACCACTCCTTCAGATTCTGTAGCAATTTCTCCAACCAAAGCTTTGAGGACAAAGTTTTTTCTAAGGGAGAGGGGATGTTAGGAACATGTGTCAACCCTTCTCTATGTTAGTATATTGTTGTTGGACGCATATGCTTTATAAGTCGTCCCATAGTATTTGTTGATCCGTAGTTTATATTAGCCCATAGTATTGACCCATAGTATTGGACACATATGCTTTGTAAGTCGTCCCGTAGTATTATATGTGCCATGGTTTTGACTCATAGTATTTGGCATAGACTTAGTATATAAGTGTGTGTTGAGGTCACTGAAGGCACTGTGAAGTTAATTGTATTGAGCTCGCTCAAAGGAGGTTGCCCCCTCGAAGTGGCCCGTGATCAATATAAAAGTGATTCTAAGTTCTATTAGTTCTGATATCTTGTGTATTTGCATTAATTAATTATTACAGGTTCTTCATAGTTGGAGGACTATCCACACTTGGTAGATTTTGCATATAACAATGGGCTACAAGCATCATTGGGAATGAGTCCATATGAGGCTTTGTCTGGTAGAAGGTGTAGGACACTAGTGGCTTGGGACAATCTAGTGAACATAATTCTACATGGGCTGGAATTGATTAAGGAAATGGAACAAGAGGTTGCAAAGATCAGGAAGCATTTAAAGGCAGCCCCGGATAGACAAAAAAGCTATCCATATAAGCATAGAGTGCATAGGGAATTCAGTGTTGGGGATCATGTATATCTTAGAGTGAGGCCAAGGAAGAGTTCCTTGAATCTTGGAAGTTATGCCAAGATATCACCTAGATATTGTGGGCCATTTGAAGTGCTTGAAATAATAGGGTTGGTTGCATATAGACTTGCATTTCCTGCTAACGCTATAGATCATAATGTTTTTCATGTCTCTTTGCTTAAGAAATACATACATGATCCTAACCATGTGATTAATTGGGATATGATCCAGGTAGAACCCAAGGGAGAGTTCCAAACCGATCCATTGTGCATCCTACACAAGAAGGTAACATTGCTCCGGAACCGAGCCATCAGACAAGTAAAAATGCAATGGAAGCACTACGGTCCCGATGAGGCTACATCGGAGATGGAGGATGCCATGAGAGTGGCATATCCATTTTTGTTCAGTTTTGATGAGCACTGAGGATATTGCTAATGTAAGGGGGAGGGGAATGTAATATCCCAATTTTGACCCTATTGCATTAAAATTGTATATGATGTAAATATCGATATCAAATCATGGTGAGGATTTCAAGGCCAAGGCCATGCCATCGATTTAGCATTTTATGTATCGACAATTAAAAATCGATGCATATGGTTCTTCTGCTAGCCATGCACAATAGAAATGATGACATCATGTAAATATGAATTTTAATGAAATACCCACAACTAGCTATGCAATGCAACAAGAGATGGGGGCATGATTTTACAAGGAATAGGGAGGGAAATATTCAAAACCTTGAGCCAATGGTGTTAATCCAAATGTCAATGAATGAACCCATAAACCCTCAACTACCTATTTTGGCTTATGCACCAATCATTTAAATCTTCCAAGAGTTGGTTGAGGTAGTTAATGCCTTGGGAATGGGGAGGTATGGTAGCCAATTTCGTGTATGGGTAATACATCAATCTGGGAAATCGTATTTTGGCTTCTTGGGAAAGAAAAAACCCACGAAATTGTCTCCAAGCCATTATTCACCCATGGTCTTTTCTCTTTCACACAGTCTGAGCTAGATGGGGCTTTCTCCTTCATGTTTTCCATCATTTTCCTGCATTTTCCATAGCTGGGAACTCATTTTTTTATTGCATGTTGGCTGGGACGAAGGGAGACACGATTTGGGGGTTTATGGAGGTTTTTTTTGTCCCTTGAATGCCCATAAAAGTTTTTTGAAAATGATTTTTCTCTCCCAGGTTTGATCTCCCCTCTGCCATTTCGTTTTTGGTTGCCCACGTTTTTCTGAAACTAATGGAAACCCATTTTGGGCATCTCACTTTCAAAACGTTTCTCTTCATTCCCAGCACTTGTAATTTTGTTTTTATTTGCATCGTTGTTTTGGTTTGAAATGTAAGTAAGAATTAGGAGTGGAAGAGGACCAAAATTGGCTTGAAAAACCTAGTGAAGAGAGTGTTGATGTATATGTAACTTCAGAATGTATTTCATCCATGTATTCCATTTATATATTATTGTACTCCTATAGAGATGTGTCATTCCTCTATACGGAAGTGTCGTCATATGTATTGACAAGTGTCACAAGTGTGTGAACTTGTCGATGGGTTATTAGACCACCATGTGTGGGGTTGGCCCTAATCTATATATTATATGGTTGATGTACCTAGCTAGACAAGTCGACCCCATAAGGATATTGGGCAAACAAGTCAAGTATAAATAGAGATCGGGAAATCTCTATTTGGATCATTTGGAAACTCATTCTTCCTTCACTCAGAAAGTGGCGCAATAGTGAGGAGGAGGATCATCTACTACTAGGAGACTATCTCTATGTATTTTGGTGGTACTTTGGTTGAGCCATTGCTCTCTCTATCTCTGAGGAATTTGTGGGGTTAATCACCTTAGGGTTTTCCCCACTGAAACTATGTGTCTCTGGTCTCTCATGCTTTTGCTTCTTGTGATGATTGATATGCATTTATATACTGTACATGCTGTTATCTCAATAAAGATCCTATAGTATTGTGAATTAATGCTCAAAATTTAACATGGTATCAGAGCTAACCTGAGAAGAAGACATTGTGTAGTGACGAAAACCAAGGGTTTCTTGTTTATTGGGTTTCTCTCCACAGATTTTGGAAAATCAATATAGTAGATTGACTCTACTCATCAAGTAAAATCTATCTATCCAATCAGAATTCAATTCTGAGCATTTTCAGATTTGGCCCTAAAAATTAGGGTTTCCACAAAAATAGAAATTTCTAGAATCTGAAGATATAGCTGGAAGCTCCTTGCAAAAATCAAAGTTTAGAGATTTGGATCAAGATTGTTGGATGGGTAGATCTCTGGGAAACTCAAACCCTAATTCAGGGTCCTCCTTAGTGAACCCGAGAAGACAAAAAGGCATTTCTAAAGGGTGCATCTTTGCAGATCTCAAATTTTGAATAGACTAGGCTAATTAGATCATCAAGGCGTATCTTTCTATCCTTTCAGAAAGTTGAAATTCACATTTTGAATTTTTAGGGTTTCTCTGACAAACCCTAATCCGGGACTAGATCAAGTTTTCAGCAAATCAAGTGGCAAGACCTAAATCTTTTCTATTTCCATTTGAAGTACTCTTTAAGATGTCTCACCATACCAAGCTTGAGGATAAGCTTCAAGGCGCTAATAACTTCCGAGCCTAGAAGTATAGGATTGGGTTAATCCTGGAAGAGAATGAGTTGGACTCATATGTAAAAGAATACATCCCTATCCCAGAGGATGAAGAGGCTAAGAAATTGCATAAGAAGAACTTGTTCAATGCAAAGAGAATCATTGTTGATTCTATCAAAGACCATCCCATACCACATGTGTCATCTCTGAAGACACCCAAGGAGATGTTTGACTCCTTGACCAAGTTATTTGAAGGGAAGAACATAAATCAGAAGATGACTCTGCGGAATCAATTGAAAGGGGTCAAGATGTCGAATGGAGAAACCATTCAATCCTATTTCTCCAAGGTCTCTCAGATCAAGGAACAACTTGAAGCTGTAGATGAAATTGTGGAGAATGGTGAAATTGTTATGACCACTTTGAATGGCCTACCTAGGTCATGGGATTCCTTTATCCAAGGGATCTGTGCAAGAAAGAAATTGATCTCCTTCAGTAGACTGTGGGAGGAATGTCTAGCAAAAAGAAGAAGGGTAGCAAAACAAGGTACTATGCTCATGCGGCTGAAGATGATGAACCTCCAAACAAGATAGCTAGGGAAGAAAGTGATGATGACTCATCAAGTGAAGAAGAGTATGTTCTAATTTCTGCTCTCACAGGTACTATCTCCCCTGGTTGTAATGATTGGTTAATTGATAGTGGGGCTTCCAAACACATGACTGGGTTTAAAGAATCTTTTGTAAATCTATCTGAACATGAATCACCCCATAAAGTGAAACTTGGGGATGATTATCAATACCCCATCAAAGGAAGCGGTGAAGCCTCCTACAACCTAGATTCTAGAAAATCTTTGAAGATGAAAGAAGCCACTTATGTACCTGGGCTCAAGAAGAACCTACTCTCCATCTCTGCATTGCATGCAAAAGGTATGAGGGTTGCATTTGTTGATGTCCAAGTCCTAATGTGGCCAAAGGAAAAGACCATAGATGATGCAGTGGTAATTGGAGAGCAAGAGGGAGGTTTATATAAATTGAAAGGACAACCTGAACATGCCATGGTGCATGATTCCATGGAGCCAAGTGAAATTTGGCATAGAAGACTTGCACATATGCACTACAAAGCATTACCAATTGCATGTAAGGTTGTAGAAGGTCTTCCTGAAATCAAGACCATCCATGAAGGTGTTTGCAAGGGATGTGAAAAAGGAAAGAACATTAAGAAGGCATTTCCAAGCAGTGAAAGCAAGGCAAAAGGTACCCTGGAAATCATCCACTTCCATATATGTGGTCCAATGTCATCTAGTTCTCTGAGTGGGTATGCTTACTATGTCTCTTTCATAGATGACTTCTCCAGGAACACTTGGGTTTACTTCTTGAAGAACAAATATGAAGTATTTGATAAGTTCAAGGAATTCAAAACCTTGATGGAGAATCAAACTCATAAGAAGATCAAAACATTCAGATCCGACAATGGTGGAGAATTCACCTCAGGTGACTTCAAGAAGCTTTGCAGTGATTCAGGGATTAAGAGGGAGTTGGCTGCTCCTTACAATCCTCAACAGAATGAAGTTGCAGAAAGAAAGAATAGAACAATCATGGAAGTAGCAAGGGCAATGCTGCATGATCAGGATCTACCTATGCATCTATGGGCAGAAGCAACTAGAACAGCTGTGTATGTTCAGAACAGGACACCCCACAAGATATTGGACAACAAGACACTAGAAGAGGTCTTCTCTGGTAAGAAACCTGAATTCAGCCATCTCAGAATATTTGGTTGTCCAGTATACACTCATGTTCCAAAGGAAAAGAGGACCAAGCTAGATCCTTCAGGAAAGAAGGGTATCTTTGTGGGTTACAGTGAAAGCTCGAAGGCTTAAAGAATATACTTTCCAGGGTTCAGGAAGATTGATGTCAGTAGGGATGTAACATTTGATGAAAACTCAGCATTCATCAAATCAAGGAAGGCACCTATCGAAGTTTATGAAGAACCTAAGGAAACTAGATTTCAAGACACTACTATGACTGAAGCAATTCCAGAAGTTGTTCATGAGATTGAAGATCTCCAAGAACCTGTAGATCCACCCTGTGAGAATAACTCTCACAAGAGGAAACCTGCATGGGATAGAGAGCTCATCCAAGATGCATAAAGATTTGGCATTCCAGAAGAAGAACACAGAGCAAAGAAGAGAACTAGATCACATACCAGATATGTTGCTTTACTATGTGATATAATGAACAAAGAACCTTCCAGTTATGAAGAAGTAGCGGAAAAGAAAGAGGAAGGATGTCATGGTCAAGGAATACCAATCAATAATGAAGAATGATGTTTGGGATGTTGTCCCAAGACCTAAAGAGAAGTCTGTTGTGACTTCCAAATGGATCTACAAAATCAAGCATACTGCAGATGGCAGCATAGAGAAACACAAGTCAAGATTCGTAGCTCATGGCTTCTCTCAGAAAGAGGGAATAGATTATGAAGAAACTTTTCCCCTGTAGCCAGGTATACTTCCATCAGAACAGTACTTGCCCTGGTTGCAATGATGAAATGGAAAATACACCAGATGGATGCCAAGATTGCGTTCTTGAATGGTGTAGTTGAAGAGGAAGTATATGTGGAGCAACCACTTGGTTTTGAAATACATGATAGGGAGTCATACGTATGCAGATTGAAGAAAGCCTTGTATGGCTTGAAGCAAGCTCCCACAACTTGGTATGGTAGGATGAATAGTTTCCTATCTAGTTTGGGCTTTACCGAGAGTAAAGCATATTCCAATATTTACTACAAGGTTGAGGAAGGGAATCCTATGATTCTACTCCTGTATGTGGATGACTTATTTTTAACAGGAGATGACAGATTGATTGCAGATACAAAGAGGAAGCTCACTATCGAGTTCGATATGAAAGACTTGGGAATGATGCACTATTTCCTAGGTATGGAGGTGTGGCAGAGTGCAGATGGGATCTTCCTTGGACAAGGGAAGTATACAGTAGATATCTTGAAGAGGTTCGGGATGATGGATTGCAAGGCCATGGCCACACCTATGGCATCGAACCTGAAGCTTCTATGTGATGCTTCATCTGAGCCGGTTGATGTCTCTATGTATCGGCAGATGATTGGGTCCTTGATGTACCTGACGAACACAAGACTAGATATTTGCTTTGTAGTGAATACATTGAGTCAATTCCTGACAGATCCGAGGAGTGTTCACCTGATTGCTATAAAGCATATTCTGAGGTACCTGAAGGGTACAGTGGATTATGAGCTCAGGTATGAAGCGAATCAAAAGTTTAACCTGCAAGGTTATGTTGATTCAGATTGGGCAGGCAGTGCTGTAGATAGGAAGAGCACATCTGGGTGCTGCTTCAGTATGGGATTAGGTGTGATCTCTTGGTTTAGTAGGAAGCAATCCTATGTTGCACTAAGTACAGCCGAGGAAGAATATGTTGTAGCCTGCTCAACTAGTTGTGAGGTAGTATGGCTCTAGAAGCTACTGTTTGAGTTATTTGATCTCTCGCTGCAGGCTACTAGTATCTTCTGTGATAACCAGAGTTGTCTGAAGATGTCTGAGAACTCAGTGTTTCATGACAGGTCGAAACACATAGAGATAAAATATCACTATATCAGGGATATGGTGCAGAGAGGAGCAGTGAAGCTCCTATATGGTGCGACGGACGAGCAGATTGCAGATGTAATGACGAAGCCACTAGCCAGAGTGAAGTTCGAGTACTTCAGGGAGAGGCTTGGTATTCTTTAGATCGATGACACTTCAAGGAAGAAGTGATGGATACATTTGCTGAAGCCATTCCAAGCATGTTGGAAGGAGGATCCTTCACATGGAGGTGGATGTAAGCGTTGACTGATGAGCATAAGGACGATGCTCTAGTTACTGCTCTGTATATGCATCAGGTTGATGCTGGATATGATCAACTGGTTCATTTATATGTATATGTATGTATGCATTATGTTGGATGTTGGATATGATCAGTTGGATCATTTATATGTATATGTATGTACGCATCATGTTGGATCTTGGATATGATCAGTTGGATCATTTATATGTATTTGTATATGCATCATGTTGGATGCTTGGGCCATGTATCTGTATATGTATCAGGTGGATACTGTGTATGATCAGGTAGATCATGTATGTTGATATATATCAGTTAGATACATTGTGTGGATCATGTATCTATGTATGTATCAGGTGGATACATTGTATGATTAGGTGGATCAGGTAGGGTGATATGTATCAAGTAGATACTTGGTATGCATCAGGTGGATGCATTGTATGATCAGGATGATCATGATGACGAGCTTCAGGATGTTGCTCCAGATGATATGTACCAGGATGGTACAGTGATGATGATCAGTTAGATCATGAGTATCAGGTTGATACTTGGAGGTCAGAGATGATATGTGGCAGGTTGTGCAAATAGCATGTAATCAGTCCTCGTAGATCCAATAGGTTGAGCTGTGTGCTCGTAATCAGTCCTGGGATGAGGTATTGCTATGTAGTATGTAATCAGTCCTCAGAAATCTGATAGGTTGAGTTGTGTGCTCGTAATCAGTCCTGGGATGAGGTATTGCTACGGAGTCATGTAATCAGTCCTGGAGATCCAATAGGTTGAGTTGTGTGCTTGTAATAAGTCCTGGGATGCTCTTTAGAGATCTTGTCGATCGTGCTACAGCACATAAATGTTCCTAGGATGCTCTTTAAAGGTATTGTCTATTCACATGTAATCAGTCCTGTAGATCCGAGAGGTTGAGCTGTGTGCTTGTAATAAGTCTTGGGATGCTCTTTAGAGATCTTGTCAGTCGTGCTACGGCACATAAATGTTCCTGGGATGCTCTTTAAAGGTACTGTGAAGGAGATGCATGTAATCAATCCTGGGAGATCTTGTCGGTCGTGCTTAGGCACATAACCATTCATGGGATGCTCTTGTCAGGTATTGCATCCGCACATAAAATTAGTCTTGAGAGACCACCTCTATCAGACCATTAGCACAGATGATGAAGACCTGCAGGTGGTGGGCCTACATCCAGTATGAAAAAGCATTGGCTCTGTAGAACTTCCTATGATGAGTAGATTCATAGATTGTTTGAGATAGCAGTAGTAGTGACGATGCATCGATGACGATGATCCAGAGAAGAAGACTTGTGCTAGCAGATCTGTGTTGAGAAATACCTTCCTAGTTAAGAGGGAGTGTTGATGTATATGTAACTTCAGAATCTATTTCATCCATGTACTTCACTTATATATTATTGTACTTCTATAGAGATGTGTCATTCCTCTATACGAAAGTGTTGTCATATGCATTAACAAGTGTCACAAGTGTGTGAACTTGCCGATGGGTTATTAGACCACCATGTGTGAGGTTGGACCTAATTTATATATTATATGGTTGACGTACCTAGCTATACAAGTCGGCCCCATAAGGATATTGGGAAAATAGGTCAAGTATAAATAGAGATCGGGAGATCTCTATTTGGATCATTCGGAAACCCATTCTTCCTTCACTCAGAAAGTGGCGCACTAGTGAGGAGGAGGATCATCTGCTACTAGGAGACTATCTCTGTGTATTTTGGTTGTACTTTGGTTGAGCCATTCCTCTCTCTATCTCTGAGGAAGTTGTGGGGTTTTTCACCTTAGGGTTTTCCCCACGAAAACTCTGTGTCTCTGGTCTCGCATGCTTTTGCTTCTTGTGATGATTGACATGCTTGTTATGATTGATATGCATTGATATACTATACATGTTGTTCTTTCAGTAAAGATCCTAGAGTATTGTGAATTAATGCTCAAAATTTAACAGAGAGTAACCTCAAGAAATATCAAAAGGGCTCGTTACTCTTCTATGGACACCTTGAAGAACACTAGAATGGAAGGTATGGCATGAGGGACTGTGTAGTAGTGAAGGTAATACTTGTGTTGGGTGTGTAGGTATTGTGGGGACCAAGCTAGATAGATCTTGTAGAGTGTATCCATAGCTCTATGGTTGAGCTCACTAGCTTAGCAATTCTTCCTTTCCATTTCCTTTTAATCCTAATAAACCCAATTGTGGATTGACTTGGCTGATTTGATGTATATTTGGCTATGTGTGAGTCTGTTGTTCCCTTTTTTCTTGTGAAAATCATGCCTAGCTTAGGGGTGGCAGTTGCGTTGACAGATTGATGAGAACAACTGGCCTATGGTTGGGTAGAATGTTGCAGTTGCATAGCCAATTGCTCGGGACAAGTTCGTTTCAAGGTAAGTATTCTCTTGTGTTATTTCTGCAATGTCTTTAATTGATTACTAGTATGAAAATTATGAATGTATGCTAGATGTGTCATAGAATTTAATTCTGATATATTTCTTATATATATATATATATATACATCTGCATATGTATTTTTATTTTCATGATTTTGTTAATACTAATGGGGGTAGATTCCCAGGTTTAGTGTCATGTTCTCTCCCTTTCTCGATGTGATGGGAGGGGACACGACACTCAAAGACTAGGAGAATATGGAAATAAAGTTGAGAAATATGATTCACCTTTTCCTACCAAATTCAGTGTTGGTGAATGTCTCTAGAGAATATAGTGCAAAGAAGTTGTAGGATAAGTTAGGGATTTTTTTATAAGTCAAAGACCCTCGTAAAAAACATGTTTCTTCAAAAGAACATGTTCGGGTAGATGATGGTGACTCAATGACATATCATCTAAATGTATTTAACAATCTAGTAAGTCAAATTGTCTCTATTCATATTAAGATGTGATGCAGGGCCCCTCAGAGCCCTACCTTAATTCTGAGAAAGAACCTCTTCTTCCAGTCTACAACTATTACCAAAATGCTACAATAACTAAATGGCACTGCCAGAGTGACACTCAGTTACATGAATATTTAAATGATTGCAGAAATTGAAGTATGCTGCAGGAATTCAATAATGTTACCAGGATTTTTCGGTTACCTTTGAAGGCTGAATACACCCACTCTACCTTTTGCTTAATACAATTCTCGAACACTGTATTTTCATTCATATCATATCCACAACTTCAAGGTTCCTGGCACTCATCTTCTTTCTTTGGAACTTGATTACCTTTCACACTTGATCAACCCAAAACATTATTCACGCACTTCTACAAAATGCAGTTTAGAAAACCTCACGAATGTATTCAACTGTGGCTTTTCTTGAAAATCTGCCTGGGTGTCATACCATAGACCCCACTCTACACCAAACCCAAATCGCAAAATCTCTGAATTTGTCTTCATTTGTCCAAAACCTGGGCTGAAAGTTTGGTGACGATTTGTTTCCTTCTCCACGCATTTGTTTCCTGAAATTCACAGGAAATTCAGTTCCTCAATCTCACCCTTCATATGCAAGTAATCTCATAGAACAACATCATCATTAACGAGATTTCAATCTCGTTCTACACACAGAAATGAAACTTATCGAAATCGTAGTGCTTTCAATATAAATATCTATTTAAGGTTAAAATCATCAATTCCATACATTCAAATACAAAGAGTAACACACAGGCCCAAACATAAAACTCTGTTTCCTTTTCATTGATTCAAAAATTTGTGAAAGGCATAAGGTCTTGCTACTCTACTGCCGTACATGGTCCATCTCATAGCTCTTCTCCTAAAAATCGATCTCTTGAACCCTAACCTCCTCTTCTACGGCCTAACTCTTCCTCTCCCTGGCCCTCTCTCTCCGGAGAGTTACACAATTTCCTCTTTTTACTAACTCCCCTTTCTTTCTTGAACTACCATTGGCAAGATTCTGCCCTAACACACACTTACACAAATTCGGGAATTGTTTCTAAATTTAGCTAACTAACTCCTAAAACTTGTAAGGACTTAACAAGATGGTTGAGTCTCCTCACAGGGAGCTGTAGTTAGCCATTTAATTCCTATTCAAACTCTTTAAATTGACAGCAATACCATCTAATAATATTTATCTACTTAAGTAAACATTCAGATAGAATTCCCGACCTCCTTAATTCAACTCCAAGCCACAACATGTGACAAAATGATCATATTGTTGGATCTACCTTGGTGCCCCTGCATCAGAATCCCAAGTTAAGAAAATTATGACCTCCAGGCCATATGCATTCAATGCCTAATCACCTGGTTTCCAAACTTTGTACTGCAATTGTCCACTGCCTTCACTTCCATCAAATTTTAGTTCTAGTCTCAACTTGCTAGGCTTCCACACCTTAGGTTGCGATCTTCTATTGCATTCACCCAACACTTCTTCTTCAGTTAATAAATTGAAACAATTCATCTCTTCCTTCTTCATATTGCACATTCTCCTGGAATGCCTTGGCATAACTATCCACAACTCATCAAGTTCTCCATCCAACTTCACACTTTCACTTTTAAGTTGTCAATTGCCTTCTACCACCCTTACATCCTTAATGTCCTTGGGGACATCTCCCTCTGTAACATCTATTTGTTGTTCCTGAACTTGAATTTTACTTCCAAGAAGTAACTTCAACTCTTTGACAAGGATATCATATTCATTCTTCCCTTCCTTTGTACCAACAAACACTCTATAAGTTTGAAAACTAGTATTTATCCTCATCTCAAGAATCTCCTTCAACTAATATTTCAGCAACTTAACTTCCATGAGATATCTTCCACATTTTGTATCATCATGCCAATCATAGCATTTTGTTTCTATACTGCTTTCACTTTCTATCTCAGCAATACTGTATTGCTTGAGATCAACCACCTTCTCTGCTTCATTTACTAATTCAAGTTTAAAAGCATACTTCCCAACTCCATTTTCTTCATTGTCCCACAAGACAATTTTATGTTCATCATCACCATACTACAGCAACATAATTCCATCATCATTGTGAGACATCAAAGCCTCTTTTCTATTCATTTCAGCTTGATCTTCAAAACCAATTTCTTGTTTTGAATCTACTTCAAATTTCCACGAATCTACACACTGATTTGTATCACAATTATATAAATCCTCAGACACAAATCCTTCACTGTGTTTTCCCAAGCATTCATATTTCTTGACTGCTTCTTTTTCAAATTTGTCATTGGTGACAATATTCTCATCTCCACTCAATTCCAATTGTACAGTCTGAATGCTCATTCTCTTTTTTTCTAGTCTATTCTCCAAAAGACTTAGCTCATGCCACAAATTTGTCATCTCATTTGGAATTTATTCCAAAAGCTCTGCACTTTCTTCATCAACTTCCTTCCTTGTATTAATTATTAACCAGTCATCTTTGTCTGGACTTCCTTCAAGATTATCATTCTTCAGTAACTGATATTCATCTACAAAATCTTATGTAGCAACATCCAATAGCTACTCTCCTTTAGCTTCAGCCTTCCATAACTATCCAATATTTACAAAATCTTCCATAGTAGTGTTCAGTAACTGCTCCTTTTTCTTCTTCACAATATTATAGAAATGTTCTTTCATCTCTTGAAAAATATGAGTTTTTCTTTTCTCATCTCCTGTGACAACATGAGGTAGTTGTCCCACTTCAGTATTCCCTACATTCACCTTCGAAACATTAGTTTTAAAATCATGAGATTCTAAGATCTCTCTAGATGATATTATCATCAATTCTTTCAACTGACTTCCATTGTCAAGACACTTCATCAAGTTCTTTTTGAACTCTATACCCTCTTCATCAGTTTTCCAAAGGAAAATTTCTGATTCTTGTTCACATGAATAGGCTTCCTTCTGTCTTATCATTCCTTGGTCTAACTCAACTTTCTTGAGCTCTCTATCCTTCTTCAAGACTAATGACTGTAGTCTCTTCCTCTGCTGCAATGCAAACCATTGAACTCTCTTCTTTTTCATCACCCATCCATAATACTCATCTTCATTTCCTTCTTGAATCAGCTTATCTAGTTTACTGAGTCTTTCTTTGATCTCAACAAGCTCTTTATCATTTTTCTTCTGACTTGTATTCTGAATGTCCTTCAGCTGAACATTCTTCTTCACCTGAATGTAGTTTTCCTCTATGTTCCTCATATGAACATGAGTAATCATCTCCTTTCCTGGCTTTATGACAGTGTCAAGAAACTGCCTTTCTTTCCTCATATCTGAACAATCTTCATAGCTACAGGAAGCCATTTTACCCTTCACTTGTGTGACAGTTCCAAGTGACTTTCCAGCATAATTTGATCTTGTAAAAACTGCATACATACACCAATTGTTAGTTTCAAAATCATAAGGCTTCAAGGCCTCTTTTTTGGTCTCAAACATCAGCTCTTCCAACTGATTTTCATCCCTCCAAGGTTCCACCAAACCATCATCTAATCTCATGTCTTCATCTTTATCATTACTCTCACCAAAAACAGATCCTTGTTCAGGTTCACATAAATAAACCTCTTCCTCAGCATACATTCTTTGTTGCAGCTCAGCTCCTCTGAGTTCTTCTTCCAACTGAACTCTTGTACCATACTTCAGTCTTCTTTGTAAATGAATCCACTTAACTCTTTTCCTCTGAAGAATCCAGCCATACCATTGGTCCTCCATATTCCTCTGTACAAACTCTTGTATTACTTCTAGCTGCACTTTTATTTCAGCCAACTCCCTATCAAGCTTTTCTTGACTTGATCTTATATAGCCCTTTTCTGGACCTTTACTATGGTTATTAGTAACCACTGTCTTCTTTCCCTCATGAACTCCTCTTTTTTCATCATGGACTACAACCAATCCATCACTACAAGCTGACTCCATCAAATTCTCTGTAGATACCACACCAAGTCTTCCCATGAATGGCCTTCTACTGGCACCTCTGCTAGTTTCTCTTTTTTGATTGTGACTCCTCCTTGAACATCTAAGATAACCATCAATGGTCATCTCTTCTTTCCTCTGTGGACTCATCCTGTTCCAACTTGTGAGCTGTGAACAACCTCTTCTACTTTTGAAACAAGTACAGCAGTTGTTCCCAGACCCAAGTCATCTCTTGGTGACTCTGCTTCTTCTTGTCTCTCCACATAGAACCTTCCCCTAAGCACTCATGCTCTTCAGCTTTCAAAGCTGTTAGGTTGTTTCATTACAACTACTAACCTTCCTTGGAGAAATAAAGTTAGTCTCCTTCTCCAGCAATACACTCTGCTGCTTTGGTTCATTCATAATCTTCTCTTGCTTTCACCTGCAAGAAATTTATCTTTTCATATGAAAGAGAATAAATCTTAAAACCTTTGACTCTTACTTCTTACCAATTTTTGCTTTAGTCGTAACACTACTGTAACTTCTCCAATCCCGCTAGCTGAAATTCCTGAATCTTTTCCCTTCTTTAAGAGATTTCCTTGCTCTTCTCCTTCACATCCTCCAAGCTATGATTCACTATCATACTTTTCCCTTCAACTATTTCCTGCCAAGAACACATGCATATTATCTATATACAATCAAATGACAAGACATAATCACTTACCAAACTTCCTCAACCTTTCCTGGCTACAACCCTTCTTGATGTATGCAATTTCTTCTCTGTTGTGAACTCTTCACAAGCCACTGTTTACAAATAATATTTTCAGAGTTCTCCTTTGTTCTTCCCAAAGAACCTTTACTCGCTCTGATACCAAAATTGATGCAGGGCCCCTCAGAGCCCTGCCTTAATTCTGAGAAATAACCTCTCCTTCCAGTCTACAGCTAGTACAAAAATGCTACAGTAACTAAATGGCACTACCAAAGTGACACTCAGTTACATGAATATTTAAATGATTGCAGAAATTGAAGTATGTTGTAGGAATTCAATAATGTTACCAGCATTTTTCGGTTACCTTTGAAGGTTGAATACACCCACTCTACCTTTTGCTTAATACAATTCTTGAACACTGTATTTTCATTCATATCATATCCACAACTTCAAGGTTCCTAACACTCATCTTCTTTCTTTAGAACTTGATTCTCTTTCACACTTGATCAACCCAAAACGTTATTCATGCACTTCTGCAAAACACAATACATAAAACCTCATGAATATCTTCAACCGTGGCTTTTCCCGAAACTCCACCCGACAATCATATAATAGACCCCACTCTGCACAAAACCCAGATTGTGGAATCTTTGAATTCATCTTCGTTTGTCTAGAAACTGAGCTACAAGTTCAGTGACGGTTTTTTTTCTTCTCCACGCATATGTTTCCTAAAATTCATAGGAACTTCAGTTCCTCAATCTCGCCCTTCATCTGCAAGTAATCTCATAGAACGACATAACCATTCATGGGATTTCAATCTCGTTCTACACACACAAATGAAACTTATCAAAATCATAGTGCTTGCAATATAAATATCTATTTCAAGTTAAAATCATCAATTCCATACATTCAAATACAAAGAGTAACACATAGGTTAAACATAAAACTCTGTTTCTTTTTCATTGATTCAAAAATTTGTGGAAGGCATAAGATCTTGCTACTCTACTACTGTACATAGTCCATCCCCAAGCTCTTCTCCTAAAAATTGATCTCTTGAACCCTAATTTCCTCTTCTACGACTTGACTCTTCCTCTCCCTAGCCTTCTCTTTCCCGAGAGTTACAAAATTTCCTCTTTTTACTAACTCCCCTTTCTTTCTTGAATTGCCACTGGAAAGATTCTGCCCTAATAGACACTTACCGAAATTCAGGAATTCTTTCTAAATTTATCTAACTAACTCCTAAAACTTGTAACGACTTAACTAGATGGCTAAGTCTCCTCACACAGAGCTATAGTTAACCATTTAATTCCTATTCAAACTCTTCAAATTGACAGCAATACCATCTAACAATATTTATCTACTTAAATAAACATTCAAATAGAATTCTCAACCTCCTTAGTTTGACTCCCAGCCAGAGCATGTGACAAAATGATCACATTGTTGGTTGTACCTTGATGCCCCTGCATCAAGATGGAGGAAGAAGAAAGTGTATAACCTTGTTATGTTTTCCAAAATATTAGGATGATCTTCTTCTAGCAATTGGTAGTTTACTCGATCCACATCAAAGTTTGAGGATATAATTACATCCTTGTGATCAAAGGAAATGAGGTGGAAAACCAAGATAGTTAGAGCATGGATTTCTTGTTCACGAGAGGTCATCCCCAAGACATAAATAAAGATAAGTCTTCAAGGGAGATATCTAAATCCAAAGGTAGATCTGAATATCCAGGAAAATATTTGAGGAAATGTGGTAAAAATGTTGATAAAGGGAAAGGATTTGATGATGTCCCTTTCACAGAAGTGAATATGTACTAAAAAGGAGGGGATGTGTACTTGGCTTCTGCAAGTACTCATTTAGATTGTGATATAAATGGTTGATTGACTGAGGTGCTTCTTTTCATATGACTCCTTAGAGGGAGTGGGTTTGTGAGTATGATAAGCATAAGTGAGGTGAAGTTTTCTTAGGGGAGGACTAGAAAACTAGAATCATATGACATGGAAAAGTTAATTTGTTTCTCAAGGATGAGAATAGAACTCTCCCTAGGTATTTTCACATTCCAAAGTTGGTTATAAACTCGATATCCATCGGCAAGATGGGTGATGTATACAAACTATGTTTGGAAAATAAACATGCAAAATGGTTTGAGGAACAATATTATTGATGAGAAGAGTCCAGAATGGAACTCTACAGAATTTGTTGGGAAGCGCTATCACTAATGAGTTTGATTGTTTTCTTGTTCATAAGGGTGGAAATAAAGAACATAAAATCCCTAATGTCTCTAGAGAAAAGAGAATGTTATGGCATAAATAACTAGGACATATTGGAATGGAGCTCTTCCTAGAAGGATTGCTATCTTGAACCATTCATTTTACATCCAAAGCCCTATATTCATTCTTTGTCATACAAACATTCAATTCAAAGAATTGGAAAATAAACTATAATCCATAGATCAAGACGTGTACTTGTCTTAAAATGCATGTTAAAGTTTAGTATTTTTTCCAATAAAATGTTGCTTAAGGTTTAGGTTTTACACATATAACTTTATTAAATATATATTCATCGCTCTCCATTTTGGCAACAGCTCTCTAAGTGTAGTAAATGGGTAACTACGCTCATAGGTAACATCATGATATGATGGGACTCAATGAAGCATGAATATGTCAATCGTATCATAGAGAGACCTAGCTTGTGAAAGATAACGATGCATTATGGTTTGAAGGTTTCTTCTTAGCAATACCTTTACCAAGTCGATTTGCCACTACTAGAAAGTTATTGCTTTAAATTTAATAATTGATGAGTTAATATCAATTTCATAATTAATAATTAAATATTAGTTATAATTAATTATATAAGATTAAAAATAATCCATTGTATGTTTGTACATATATTAATTATCTTTGTGGATTATGTTATATTTGAAGGAGTGATTGTAGCTTGATAATATTTTAAAAAAATTATATGCATTTTAAATTTGTACAACAAATCTCTCTTTTGAAACTTAAATTGGTTATCAAACATGGACTATGTCTAGTTCGGGTTTTTGGAATTATTATTGCATATTTCATCATTGAATTACAAATGCACCAAAATTAATACTTGAGATTTAGTTTTAAAGGTATAAGGGGTTTTATTTTATTGATTAATATCTTATCATGTTCATTCAAAAAAGGGGGTTTTAAATTGTGAAAAATAAGGTTAATATGTTGTAGGTAATGGGGGGAGATGTAGCGTATCAGGAGTTTATAGGTATAGGGCGGGTATCAAAATGGTATCTAGTAAAAACAGGGTTCCTTTAATTGGAAAGATGTATTGAGAGGGGGCTCAACAAAATGATTTGGTTAGATATTTATAAATATATAGTAAAATTATGGGTATTATTTAATATCCTACGAACACACTTGCTATGGCATAGTTTCACTTATTGAAGACCTCCTGTAAAAGTACCACTCTCAACATTGAAAGATTCTATTTGATTTTCATTTAATTTCTCTTATACATCATTGATATTTTCTTCAATTATTGTTCAAAGGAGTACCTGACCTTTCAATAATTAATCATGGGTGACAATCCACAATTCTTATGGAAAAGTTCGAGAAAAATCGTACATGGGTGTCTAGAGAATCACTTACGATAACCAAGAAGTCAATGTTAGAAACAAATGTATGTATTCTATTTAAAATATTTTATAGCAATTATGTTAATTGATTTATTGGGAATTTATCCAATACATGAAGCAATTAGAATATTTGTTTTGGGGAAATTTTACATAATGGTGCTAGATATTTGACATTGGACATGTACGATTTTGAGAACAATGTTTGGCTCTGTCATTTGTTCAAATCCACCTAGTAGTATTCCATATCCTTTGTAAGTTGAAAAAGTGATCAACCTTGTTTTTCTTAAATGAAATTAATATTTAAATATATTATTTTTACAAAATAAGGTTTTTGACAATAATATTGATTTCTTGTTCCTCATAGCGAGTGAAGGAAGTGGGGGAGGATGGCAACCTTGCCACAAGGCAAGGTGTGTGTAATATCCCTCTTTTATACCCATATTATTTTCTATATTTAAACATATATTGTACTTGTTTTCTGGTGACAAGCTCAAGGCCAAGACCCCACCACTAAAATCATGTAAGTTGTTACGTAATTTCTATGTTGTATTTATTGATTAATATACCTATGGGACTAAAGGCTGTGATGTAACTAAATGATAGGGGTCAACCGGCTCAGAAGCCACGAGAATCTAATATATTTATGGAGGGTATCATCTTAGTGCCGCGGGCACTTGAAAAAGAGTAAAGTGATTTACGAGTTGACCTTCAAATTTAAAACTGTGGTCGTCATAGATTGAGAAGAGTGGTTACTTGTCACAACCTTCTATTAAGTTATAGAGCTTATCTTTAGTGTGAAGATAGATATGATTAAATGACCCTAAGTAAACTAAGAGATCATGTTATTATTATTATCCTAGATTTGAATAAACATTGTATGTGTTATGGTAAGGATGGCTAGCCATAAGTAAAATGGAAACAAGTTTAAATACTTAAGTAAAAAAAAACTATGAACTTAGAATGAAGTTAAAAGATACTACAAGATTTCTATTTAAAATTAATATTGAGTATTTCCATAATTAGTATGATGACATATTGAACTTTTAATAGTAAGGACAATTCTTATAATATTTATGGCTCACAAGTATAACCTCAACGTGAGTAGAAATTATCTCTTTATATATATATATATATATATATAAAAGTAATTTCTTATGAATTATATATATATATATATATATTATGGAAAAGAGACATGACCTCTCTAACTAATGTCTTGGAATATATAAGTTAATGCATATAAGCATGAAATGGATAAACTAAGGGAATAGCCCTTGATTTTTCTCTTTATAACTAAATTAGGCATCCCTCGACTTAAAGAGTATGAAGCCTCAATGTTTTCTAAGTAAATAGGCTGTATTAATTTAAATACAACTATAACTACCATATAAAAGTTGTTTATCAATGAAAGTATTTGAAAGGGAAGTAAAATATTTTAAAAAGAAAATATATATTATATATATATATATATATATAAACGATTGAAGCTTAAGTGTTCAATCCTTTTGGAAGGTTTTATTATTACAGATAGTTGAGAGAGTTTTCAGGGAGGTTGTCTCCTTAGTGGAGCACCCAGATCTCTACTACCGCTAGTTGTAAATCACTCTAAGTCCTTACCCTCGCTATTTGTCTCATTAAAAGGAACACAAATCACTACCACTTAGGCTCCAAAATGCCTTCTTAAGGAGGCAGGGGAGGGAGCTAGAAGACACGGGATAGGAGGTGACAACTCTTAAGCTAAACCCTGTTAAGTTTAAGTTCTATATTATATATCTCTGTATTGTCTTTCGTATCTTGGTATTGGTTATTGAAATGTAGAATCGCAGGTAGGGGACAACGCTAAGCGCTTGATCCCTATGTCATTTATATATTATCTCTGCATTGTTTTGTAATGTGGAATCGCAAGGAGGGGATGGCCCTTGGCTTGATCCCTGTCAAGTTTTATATATTTGTATTGGTTATTGTAATGTACAATCATAGGGAGGGGACATCATTAAGAACTTTATCCCTGTGTCATTTATATTATATCTGCATTGAGTATCAGGAAGGAACAGTGCTAAGCGCTTGATCCTTGTGTCATTTATGTTATATATATAAGCTCTGCGATTCAAATCGGTAGGCCATACAAGGAAAGGAAAGCTAGAAGATTGATCCCAGTTGGAAATCTTTGTTTCATATATTTTTATATGTGAGCTCTGCGATATCTGTAAACACATGGTTTCAGTTTATCTTATATTCGAGATCTCTGTGATCTCAGGAAATGCATGGTTTTAGTTTTAATTATCTTCCATATCTCTGCGATCTATGTAATTACAAGTTTCTATTTTTATATTATATTCCAGATCCCTATGGATCACAGTGTATGGATCTACTACATAAAGACATGTTGAACCATGTGGATCTCTGTGAATGTATCTACTACATAAATTCGTGTTGATCCCTATAAATCTCAATGAATGTATCTAATGCATAAAGTCGTGTTGATCCTTGTAAATATCAATGAATGTATTTCACTGCATGAAGTCGTGTAGATCCCTGTGGGTCTCAGTTTATATGACATTTATGCCAAAGTTAAAGCAAGCGTAGATCTGATCTCAGCAAATGCTTGATCCCTGTATGCATCCTTTTAAATATGTTGATCTTTGGTTGGTTGGACAAAGTTCTCTGCCAATCGAGTATGTGATTTACACTTCTTTGTTTTATTCTATGTAAAATGTATTGGATAGTTGCATATTAATCCCTGGAAACAGTTATCTAGTGTTGAACTCTGTAAACCATATTTGGACATTTGAGTATTGATCCTTTCTGGAAACAGTTATCTAGTGTTGACCTCTGTAAAACGTATTTGGACATCTGCGTATTGATCCCTTCTAGAGATGGTCATCTAGTTTACCTTTGAAAAATGTATTGGATAGCTGTGTATTAATCCCCGCTATGAAACTGTTGTATACATTTTATTAGATTCGATCTCTGTTGGAAATGATAGATGATTAGTTAGGAGTTCTTCTTAGTAGGGAACTGCTGCACACAATCTCTAATCTGTCGATTGAATAGGGTATGCCAACATACGTCTGATTGTTTAGTAAAATATCTCAATGGGAGAGGCTTTGAGAAAGTGGATGGTCTGTTGTAAGATGTAACGCTCTATTTGATTAATAGAACAAGATGTGACATTTTCTTTGTGGATGTAGCCCATATATTTTGGTGAACCATGTATATATGGTCTCTCTCATATGTGTACTTGTGATGGCTTCGTTGTTTAAAACAAGATGCATCTTTCACTAAGTTCCTTTAAACATGCAAAATTTATTCAATTATTTTATATAAAATGAGCAAATTTTGCTGTGTGAGTAGAAACTTTTATAAAGATAATCTTTGCAGGAAGAATTGGCATGAATGAATATGTCGGTAATTAAGGAGGCTTTAATTTTCCTTTATTGATAACTCATCGTCATTATGTAGTTGCGAGAATGGCATTCTATAGTATTTAAATACAAATAAATCTCATTATGGAGTGGTAGAACTCTTTACCATTTAAAATTCTAATAAGAACCTATATTTGAATTAATCTATGCTTGTATAAAAGTCGATCTATTCAGGAGCTAATGGTTTTGGTTCATAATTCATATGTTGATCATAGAGTAAGGAGTAGACTTTGGTATGATTGTGACCCTTCCATTAGAGATTAGTTTTTAGGTGCATAAATCAAGGAAGTGTGTTTATGCCTCTTAGTTATTCTAATATGGTGATAACCATTTTCTTTAGTACTCATGGGCAATACATTTTAAATATGATTCAACTTTGAAGTTGGAATAATCGTATTGCACTCACTCTCTTGATATATATGGTTACATGAAGGTTTATTGAAGTATCTCTTTGATAAAGACAACCTTATAAATTTAACTAATCCTATTTCCTATTTAGTACTTTGTAGCTGAAGTGATATAATAGGGAGTTAGGTGATCAACATGAAAAGTTTTGAAAATTCCCTAAAAATGCTAACTTGGATGTTTGGGTATGTTACATATGCTATCAGAGAAGAAGTTACAACACTCGGGCTTATTTGGGCTCAGCATGAAGAAAAGAATATAAGTTGGTGGAACTAGGGAAGGGACTCTAACTATAAAGTGCAACTAAACAAAATCATTTTCAAACATTCAGCAAGAGGTAGCCAATAACTCATCGGTGAGTTACAAGTAATTAATTCCATTATGTTTATTTCTGAAGAATTATGTTTTAAACCGACAAATGAAATTGGGTTCAAAGCATATTCCGCAAGAAGTGTATATATTGCTTTAGAATGATAGTAGACTAGGATTTCTAAGATTATAATGGTATTTGATTTCATGAAACATACAAGATAGATATGTTGAATAAAAATAACTAGAATAGCTATGATGAATTGACATTATTCCCCATATTTGTCACAGGATAAGAGATTGTAGATTATGGGAAAAGTATACTAGTATTATGTGCGGTCGACCCTACAAAAGAATAAATAGTTATATTCGGCTGAAAGATTAGTAGTTATAATTGGTTTGATGAAATCAGATTCCATTGCAGATATATAAGTTGTTTATGAAAGTAGAGTGACATCGCCAATCAACCTTGGCATTATAGTTGATAATAGTATACCGGTTCATAAACAGTATCTCAGTTTCGGACAAAATATTACAATGAAGTTCAAATAACAATAATTAGAATGATAGTTAGTCTAAGTGGTTCTAATACTTTTGGGAAGGAATATGAACTCTATCATGATTTTATTGTTTAGTAGTTGTACTTTAATGTAGTACTCAAAGAGTAGCATTCTCCTAGTAAGATTGTATGGTCTCATAGATAGGAATACAAATACAATCACAGAGTTAAGGAATGTGTGTTAAAAGATGTGTTATCTTAAAACCAATGAACAAGTCATATAGAATTAAATTGTTGGAATATGGGTTTTCAGACAAAATAGTAGATAATGACTTTATATTGACAGTTGATTTTCCTTTCACATATGTAAGGAAAAAAAATTTAGATGTGTTTAGCTATGAATATATCGAATGAATGACCATGATGCCTAATATGTTGTATGTTTGTAACAAGAACAAGGAGATGTTTTGTACTCCATTTTCCTCGTATACATAAATGAAGATGTGGGAATTTATGGTAAGGTATGATATTACCTTTACCAACAAAAGTTTTGATTAAAAACTGTAAATCATAGGAGTAAAGCTTTCGTTTTGTTTTGGTATTATGTATTTTGTTGATATATTGAAAATGGAGGTTGGGTTAAAATTTTATTTTTGATACATTTAAGAAGAAATGTAAATACTTTCTAGAAATTTTCTCGATATATAGATAGATATATACACAAAAATTGTTTTGCAATAGTCTTGCAAATTGTTATAGACACAAGTTAGTAATGAAAAAGATGACCATTGGAATTATTGAAAAGGTTGACAACTTATCAAGAGGATAAGCTCTTTTTCCTAATAAGAAAAACCAAAGTTAATGAGAAGAGATTTATAATGGCTATCATTGTGCTAGCATTGAAGTTTCATGCCGTAAGGTATGTTTGATGAAAAATAATAAATGAAAGTAAGAATGTTGATTTAGTTCATCATGTATATCAGAATATGAAGGATGATTCTTCTTATTATTATGTTTAGGAAAATATTTCTTACAAATCTCGACTATGTCATAAAAAGTAGTATTAAAAAGTGATTTTGACAGATTGTCAACATTTGCGGTACTTGTTAGAAGAGAAAAGCATGTTGCATGTTATTCATAAGGTATGGTAAGAAGATTGTAAGAGTTCGAATAAACGATCAAAAGACTCATTCAAAGCATGAGTGACAATGGATGAGTAAAATAGGTAGACCTATTGTTTATCAACTTGATGATATTATGTTGCATGTTGTGATTAACAAAAAATGCAAGAAAAGATAAATGATCATTATTAATAAGTTTTTCCTGGACTCAAGTGAGAGGGATTGAGGGGAAAAGGAACATTTCCTGGACTCAAGAATGAGGCTGAGTGGAAAGGAAAACACCAAGTGGAAAAATTGATGATCCAGCTCTACTTTGCTAAAATAAATTTTTTTTCTGGACTCAAGTAGGAGGCTGAGTGGAAAAGAAATTCTTGGAATCAAGCGAGGAGGCCTGAGGGGAATTGTGAAAGATTTTGAGATATCAATGGAAAGACCTAGGCACAAAATTTAACATTTGTAAGACAAGACTTTGTTTGATGTTTTTGAGAAGGAAAAATTTTGACTAGCAATCAAAAGGAGGGTAATCTCAAAGTTTTGCCTCTAAGTCCACACAATAATTGGTGACATAACTCGAGGAAGATTTATGTGTTCAACAGAAGGTTTCCAAAGTTCCAAACTCAAGGGAGAGTTTGGTGTTCAACAAAGTGTTGTTGAAATTTTTTCTTCTTCAAGATGTAACAGTACAACACATATTAGCGAATTTCCAAGTAACTAGACTGTTGATTGTCTTAATGTGTGAATGTTATGAATACAAATAAAAACTTGAGTAGGAAAAATTCCCTCAAGAGGTGAGGATGAATGATGAATTTAAGTTTACTATTTGAAATTATGTGAAATAAATGATACTAATCTGTGAATGAAGGAGATGTCGACCTCAATTTGAGGACTAGTTAAAAGTGTCAAAGTATTGGAGGTAAAAGGCATCCTCCAAAAGATAAAGTAAATATGGATTAGTTATGAATTATTTTGAGTTATATTGAAAAATAATCATGTATTATGTTTTCTTATGATGATAAAAGAACAAACAAGGGCTAGAATATTTTCCATGAATAACAAATGTTTTGTTGAAAAAAGGAATCATTGTTTATGTTCTGAGTTGGATTATGAATTAATGATATGTTTTACTGAAAAAATTTGGAAGAGCTGCTTTTGTTGCACAAAGGTGCAGGTTATGAGCGATTACAGCTTGCGGGAATCATGAAAACTTATGAATATGATCAAAACCGAGATGACGAAGCGAGCAAAAGATGACTCAAGAGTGGGAAACAAATTGTTGAAAACTAGGAACACCGAGGACGGTGTTATTCTTAAGGGGGGGAGGATGTAATATCTTTCTTTTATACCCTTATTATTTTGTAAATTTAAATGTATATTGTACTTGTTTTCTGGTGAGGAGCTCAAGGCCAAGGCCCCACCAGTAAAATCATGTAAGTTGTTATGTAATTTCTATGTTGCATTTGTTGATTAATAGACCTAGGGGACTGAAGGCTGTGAGACAACTAAATGATAGGGGTTGACCAGTTTGGAAACCACGGGAATCTAACATATTATGTATGGCGGGTATCATCTTAGTCCCACGGGCACTTGAATAAGAGTAAAGTGATTTACGGGTTTACCTTAAAATTTATAAGTGTCTTCGTCATAGATTGAGGAGAGTGGTTAATCGTCACAACCTTCTATTAAGTTATAGGGCTTATATTTAGTGTGAAGATAGCTATGATTAAATGACCCTAAGTAAAATAAGATATCATGCTATCATTAATATCCTAGCTTTGAATAAAGATTGTAGGTGTTGTGTTAAGGATCGATGGCCATAAGTAAAATGGAAACAAGTTTAAACACTTGTGATCGAAGATAGGTGTCTAGTATTTACTTACCTACAAAAAAAACTATGAGCTTATAATGAAGCTAACAGATACTACAATATTTCTATTAAAAGTAATATTGACTATTGTCATAATTAGTATGATGGCATATTGTAACAACCCGAAAATTCACAAAAATTTAAAAAATTTCAATGTAGCATTAAATGTTGTACTTTGCTATGCGGAATTATATTAAATGCTTCTATGTCGACATGCTGAAATAAATGTTTGTAATGATCATACAATGTAATGTTTGCGATTTGTTATGAAATTAAATTAAATCTACATTAAAATGCTATTGGTTGTTTCCTTATTTCAGTTGTACTTTCAAATTACTTATGTCAATGCTTAATCAATTTTTAATGTTTATAAATGCTAACTGATGTTCTTCATTTGATGATGAAGGGGTCCTATGGTTACCCCGAGGATTACTTAGAATTTATGCTAAAGCAGTTGAACCTTCCTTTTCACAGATTACAGGTAAGAGCACTAATGTTTTCGAAGTGTAACAGAAGAATTCCTAAATAACTTCAGTAGTTTTAAAATGTCTTAATGGATTTAGAGAAAAATCTTGAATTATATCTGGGTGAGATCTCTTCGTTTAATCTTCAGTTATATTCTAGATTTATATTAAGTTGTATATATGCTATACCATTCTCATTTCCAATGCTATTTATTTCATACTTTTGTACAATATTGTAAGTGTTAACATAGCACAATAATTGCCAAGGTAAAAGGATTTTCTTCACCTAGTAACAACGACATGTAGATTAGGATCTAACTAGTGGGATCATATTTTAACCCTTAAGGCTTTATTGTAATTCTTATGACTACCTTATGATCCAACTTATGCATAATATAAGTTAATATTATTATGGTGACTTGACTAGTCTATAGTTGTGAGATATGTACTCCATGCACCTTCCTATAGTTTGCAAACTATATGTAACTACCATGCATTTCCTATGGTATGCGAACTATATGCAAATACAATACTATTCCTATAGTATGTCGAATGCATGCAAATATTATGCATTTTCTATTGTGTGTAAACTATATGCAAAGTATAAGATATGAGACCATATGCAAATATGAATATTATGCAAACTTTAAACATAAGTTTGATGCTTAAATGCTACAACACAAAGGTTGTGAACTATGGATTTACCATGTTATACGTGATAATATAATACAACCAAAATTATATTTATGTCGAAATCCCATATAGGGAAAGGTATTAATAGCTAAGTGGTTCTATGCTGGTAGGAATTCACATCAAGGATTAGCATTTAAACTCCCTATCTACCACATTTGTGGGAGGTCTCGGTGGCTGCTAACGTGGTGATTGTCATGTGAGGATGTTGTAAGGATACTACTGATGTTGTCGAGTTGTGCAAGTCTTTTCCCTAGTGTCTTACTGAGCTGGAATCCGTGGTGGAAAGGGTAATAAAGTGTTTTAAATGCATTTGGTGCTTCGTAAGGGATGGTTCCAGGATGGTAAGATCTCTACCGTTGATCTTGTAAAGTCCTCGGGTTTGGGAATAAACCCTATTCTTTCCACTAAGTCTTGTTGAGGTTGTTTTTATTTGGCATTCATTATATGTTACTGGTGGCTCGGTGGAGAGGCTGGAAGCCCTAAGAGGTTTTAGGGTTTCGTTAGCAGGGTGTTAGGACACTTCCCCGGTTTTGATGTCATGACTGGTGACTGTAAACTAGGATTTCAGAGCCGAGTCTGTTAAGAGTACTTGCTTACTGCAATTATTTGTAGTCGGAAATAGCTCCAGGGTGTTAAGATAGTCTTATGAGTAGATTGGACCAGAAGTTAATTTTCCTTGCATGTATAATGGTAGTTCTCAAAATGGTCTCCATTCTTCGCTGCGTTTGTTAGTGAGGTGATGGCTTCGGTTTTCTTGTTGGCTATGGCGTCTCTGCTCCATAAGCAACATTTTAAAGGTAATGGCTCGAAACTTGGTTTGATATCATTATTTTGTAATTTATTTGCCAACTCCGAAATGCATATTTTTAACCTTCAAATGTTTTGATGGAAGGTACTTTATGTTGCAGGTTGTAAAGCTTGAAGCTAACTGGCCATAATTCTCAACCAACTAATAAGCCTCAGTGGTTTAACCCCTGTAGGTTACTCTTGGAAATTTGTTGGCCATTGTTTTGGTGTTAGCTGGTAGGCTAAGGTTTGGAGAATTTTGGACGTCGTGATACTACTTTTTGTTCCAAAAGATGAATGGAAAGATGATGAGATCTTCGACCTATTTTGATGTTAGCACTGGCAGAGTTTCGTTGTAGAATTTCTTGTTGAATGTAACATCTTTTGAGAGGTTTTAACCCTTGATCGTGTTTAATCGAAAGAAGGTTCTAGTACTTGTATGGTTGTATTTATTGTGGCTGTGGGCAATGCCCCAGGTCCTGTTTTATAATGTTTCAATGTGTAGTTATAAAATGTAATGTATCGTCACTACTCGAGAGCCAAAGGAAATAACCTTGTTTTGGTGCACTTAAATCTTGAGCTTGTTTTGAATTAGAATATGACTTCAAAATTTTAAGAGGTCAAACCTAAAAACTAAGATCTAGTATCGAATGTCTATTCTGTTTGTTGCAGACGAAGGTTACATAGGTTGTTAAATAACTGCTTTGAAAATAATGATAAAGTTTCTTTTGTTTTAATTTAAACAATATACACATTATGTGATGCTGTGACTGTATTGTTCAAATGTTGAGTGTGGACAGTGAATTTAATGTTTAGCTGGATTTCTATAACGCTTGAACTTGTAACCTTTGATTCAAAACCACTACATGCTTGGCATAGCACCTTTAAGGGTTTTGATCTCTGTTTTGGATAATCTATTTGTTTTTCTACCTATTGATAAAATACTATATATTATAATATAGAAGCTAGCTGGGTTTTTCCAAATAGTAGGATGTTCGTCTAATACAAACTTATTCTATGTTAAAAAGGCTATGGTAAGATGATAAAAATGTTGATCAGTTTTGGTTACTCCATTTGTATTAATAGTTGTTCTCAGACGTGAAAGTTAGTAATTTTGATACTGAATATTATAATACAGAATGAAATATAATTCTTAAGCAAAGGTTTAGAAAAACATGGGAAAAGTAAAACCTTAGATTATTCTATTTGTGCAAAAGTAGAGATATAACAGATTTGTTTGAATGATGTGAATACTACTATGTTTATTTTGGCAGCATTAAAATTTCAAACATACCTATCAACGAAGGGAAATGTATTAAAGTAAAAGATGGTATGATAAAAATGTAAATAAACATAGATTGATATAGAAACCTAGAACTGTATGTGTTTATGTTATTTTTCTATTATAAAAAGAAACTATCCTACAGTCTGCACGTTAAATGTGTAACTAAAATCTTCTATGACTGAGAATATAAGATATTGTTAAATTTATTGGATATAACATAGGAAAGGAAACATGACAGAGTTAGTTAAATAAAACAGAGAAAGGGAAACTTAATAGAGTTAGCCTATTCATTCATCGTGCTTACTACTTTATCATTCATCAATTTTAATATTCCCTCCTTGTACTAGAGTACTATATAGAAAACAGTATGGGAAAAAATACAGTGGAGGCATTTTATCAATTCATATATTTATTCATGGTCTACAAAATCCTAAATAGCTCAGAAAATCACACTTTTACTTCTACATAATGTAAACTATCGATTTTAAACTAGTGAGATACTAAATCAGTAATTACATAAAATAATTTATCTACTTACGATTGAAATAACAAGTAGAACCTGTAACTATAGATAGGGTGGAAAATCACCCAAGGAGGCCTGTTCCTCCCAACCTTCTCTAGAAGAAGCAGTCAATCTACTTGCCTCCTTTGGACCCCTGAGCCTGTTTACTGAACCACGAGGTAGAAGACTCTGTGTAGAAGTAAGGCACTCAATTTGTATAACCAACAATTAATAGAGACTTGCCAAAAACCCTCAAGCTCTGCACTTAGGAGTAAAAACTCTACACTCAGCAGTAAACAAGGCAGACTTACACCATGATAAAAAACATAGGATTTCCCCTCATCGAATCTCGTGTGTGCATGCAGCAGATCCACAAGGTAATTTTCCTCGTCAGGAAAAGTGATGAACCTCAGTCCAAAATTTGATGGCTCTTAAAAAGATTGCCTAGCTCATTAGTGTTCAGTTTTCAATAAATTAGCCTCAAGCTCTAGTCCCATCTTTCAGGGCACTATGACCACAATTCAAGGGAGTTGTCCCATATGAACATCTAGTTACTTGACTCATGATGCTGCCACTTGTCCATTGCCTTCTACCCCATATGCCATTCCACCTAGTGGGTCAGTAAACACTCTTTCAGCAGTTCTCCTTGGGTGAGGGTCTCCTATTTTATTTATTTAAATAATAATATTATGCAATTATAGTCATCCTTGGACACTTGTCGAAATATAAAAATTTAGAATAAAAGTTAAGATAATGTCTTCTTCAAATATAAAATGTGTTCAGTAAATGGGTATGTTACAAACACCCCCACTTAAGCTCAACATCATCCTCGATGTTGTTTATTCTTCATCAAAGCCTCCCTGAAACAGAACTGGATATGCTTCCCGCATGTTACTTTCCAATTCCCAGGCAGCTTCATCAGGGATAAGGTGCTTCCATTGCATCTTTACCTGCACTATGGTATGATTCTAGAGCATAATTTCTCTCCTTTCGAGAATACAGTTCGGCTCCACCTGAAAATATTCTTCGGGTTCTACCTGTATGTCATTCCAATTCAGCACATAAGTAGCATCGTGTACATACTTCTTTAAAACAGAAATGTGAAAGACATTATGGATTCTTAAGTTAAATGGAAAAGCCAATTGATATGCTACAGGTCCAATCCTTGATAGGACTTCAAATGCTCCATAGTACCTTGGTGCTAGTTTAGCACAACTCCCAAGCTTAAAAGAACTTTTCTTGGGTTTTACCTTTACAAAGACATGATCTCCAACCTGAAATTCTCTTTCAGTGCGTTTCAGATCTGCATATCTTTTTTGTCTATCTTGTGCAACTTGTAAGTTTCCTTGTACCTGTTTCACGGTTGGCTCCATCTCTTTTAACAAATATGGTCCTAACTTTAATATGTCAACACGGTTATCCCAAGAAATACGAGTACAACATTTCCTTCCATATAAAATCTCAAATGGACTAAGTCTAGCAGATGCTTGATAATGATTATTGTATGCAAATTCATCTAAATGCATATAGTCTTCCCACTTAGTTGGCTGATATTTAACATACATTCTTTAACATGTCTTCTAAAATATGATTAATCCATTCAGTCTATTCGTCAGTTTGTGGATGGAAAGCAGTACTGAAATTTAATTTAGTATTTAAACCCTTAAACAATGTTGTCCAGAAATTTCCAGTAAACTTGGAGTCTTGGTAAGAAATAATTACCTTTGGAATCCCATGTAAGTGAAAGATTTGCTTCATAAATACATCTACAATGTTAGCAGCTTTGAAAGTAGTCTTAACAGGAACAAAATTAGCATATTTACTAAGTTTATCCATAACCACCATTATTGAGTCATTTTGTTCTAATTCTTAGGTAAACTTGTAATAAAATCAATACTTATGATTTCCCATTACCATTCTTGAATTGAAAATGGCTGCAATAGACCAGCTGGGTGTTGATGTTTAGCCTTAATGGTCTAACATTCAAAACACCTAGCTATGTACTCAACCACTTCATTCTTCATGTTGGGACAAAAATTATCCTTCCTTAACATAGTTATCATTTTCTGATAACCAGGGTTATCATTTTATGCATTTCATCCAAAATCAACAATTTAACCTTTGACACATTAGGTACATAAATTCTGTTTTTACAATTCAATGATCCTTTTTCATTAATGTTGTATTCTATTATTAAAATTTCAAATAAATTTACAGCAACCATATCATGCAATGAACTCTCATCTTGCTTAATTCCTTCTTCGATCTGATTTTCCAAATATATCTTAAATGTGTTGATTGCTGCCACAAAACATAATTTGGCATTTCTGCTCAAGGCATTAGCAACTTTGTTTTCTTTACCATTAATGTGCTTAATTTCAAAATCATTCTCGCTAAGGAAAGATAGCCACCTAGCTTGCCTTGCGTTAATATTTGTTTGATCCAACAAGTATTTTAAGCCCTTATTATCTATCATGAGTATAAACTTCCTTCCAGTCAAGTGATGGCGCCACATTTTCAGTGCATGTATTACAGCTGCCAACTCTATATCATAAGTTGCGTAGTTCTTTTCATGGATTCTTAACTTTCTAGACTCAAAAGCAATGGCATGACCTTCTTGAGTTAAGACCCCTCCAAGTCCTTTGTTAAATGCATCAGTGCGTACAACGAAGTCCTTATTAGGGTCAACAATTTTTAATATAGGTGTTGTTGTTAATAACTCTTTTAACTTCTTAAAACTTTCTTCGCATTTCTGATCCCAGACGAATTTCTTCCCTTTCTTCTGTAAAGAAGTGATGGGATTCGCAATTCTAGAGAATCCTTTGATAAACTTTTTGTAGTAACCTATTATTCCCATAAATGACCATACATCAGTTACGTCTTTAAGGATAGGCCACTCATTAATTTCTCTTATTTTAAATGGGTCGACAGAAATTCCGTCTTTAGAGATTATGTGACCTAAGTACTGTATTTTATCTTTATAAAAGTCACATTTACTAAGCTTAGCATAAAGCTGATTTTCTCTTCACATTTGCAGAATTATTCGTAAATGTTCATCATGGCCTTCTTTAGTTTTTTAATAGATTAGAATATCATTAATGAACACAATTACAAACTTATCTAAGTACTTATGTAGAACATTATTCATTAAGCACATGAACACTATCGGTGCATTAGTTAGCCCAAAAGGCATAACAACAAACTCGTAGTGCCCATAACGAGTTCTGAAAGCAGTTTTGAAAATGTCTTCATCCTTTATTCTAACTTGATGATATCCATACCTTAAATCAATTTTAGTGAATATCTTTGTTCCTCATACCTGATCGAATAGATCATCGATGTGGGGAAAGAGATATCTATTTTTAATTGTCATTCTATTAAGTTGACAATAATCTATGCACACTTGCATGGTACTGTCCTTTTTAACAAAGATAACTAGTGCTCCCCAAGGAGACACACTAGGCCTTATGTAGTTTTTATCTATTAATTCTTTCAGCTGAGATTTTAGTTCATTTAACTCTAGAATATTCATTCTATAGGGAGCCTTTGAGTTTGGTACCGCACCTGGTACTAACTCAATGGTGAAATCAAGTTCTCTTTTCGGAGGTAGTCCTGGAATTTCTTCTGGGAATACATCTGAAAAGTCCCTAAGAATAGGTATGTCTTCTAGTTTTATCTTATTTTCTTTAGATGAACCTTAGTCATTAATAACATTCACAACAAACATTTTACAACCCTTTCTTGCAGCTCTCTTTACTTGTAAAGCATAAATTTGTCTTACAGAAGTTTTCCTATGTATTCCTTTTGCCGTTTCAGTAATACCTTCATTATTCAAACCAGTAATAGACTTTTCATAACAATTAAGTACTACTCTATACTGTTCAAGCAAGTCCATGCCAATCAACAAGTCATATGACCCTAATGGTAAAACATTCAAATTAACTTGTGTTTTTAGCTGAGTCATAAGTATATCACAACTTTTGACAAAATCTGTAACCTTTCTTTTAGTGCATGTTGCTAACTGAACTAACCATGAATTATCAAATTTTTCTACCTTTAACTTGCAACTTTTCACTAAATCAGGTGAAATGTAACTCAAACTTGCACCTAGATCTATTAAAATGGAAATAGATTTGTTTTGTATCCTACCTTCGATTTCGACCATAGACGTTTGATGGTCTACTGGACGATTTTCCAGTGCTGCATTTATCCTGGGAATTTTTCTCGATACATCATCAACTGTAGGTTTTGCTTGTATGGTGTGAATGTTGCTGACTGTCTTTCTGTTGTGTGGGCATTGAGCTCTAGTATGGGGTCCACCACAGTCATAACACTTCAAAGGTTCCATCTGTTCAACATTTATGGTGTTGTTATTATTATTTTTGTTATTATTATTAGACACATTCCTTGCAGCAGTAAACTTTTGTGGTGCATTACCCCTGTAATTATTATTACTTGGAAAATTTCTGTTATTAAATATTTTTTTTTCAAACTTCCAGAATTCTGATTAAAAATTTTCTTTTTATGTCCAAAATTATTAGATTTATTACTTCTCCAGCTCGATACACCTTCTCTTGTCTTGTTCTGTTCAAAATAGAAATTAGCCTTCCTCGTGGCTTCTTCAAGAGTTGAAGGGTTATTGTATTCAATTTTGTCCTTTATGTGGAAGGGTAAACAACTTAGAAACCTTTGTATCTTAGGTTTTTCTTCAGATAGGTAAGGTACATACCTTAACAAGCTAAGAAACTTGCTGCATAAATCATTCATGGTCATTGAACCCATCTTTAAATCATAAAATTCTTTTGACTTATCTTCGTAGTACTGTTCGGATAAAATTTTTTTCTTAAACATGTTCTTAAATGTTCTCCATTTTATGTCTTTATCCTTAGTATTTTTAACTCTTTTGACATCTTGCCACCAAATATCTGCCCTTCTGGTCAGATTGTATATGTCCATCTTAGCTTTTAATTGTGATGAGTAGTCATAAATCTGAAAGTACTTCTTCATTCCAGACAGCCATGCTTCAACTGCCTCTCCCTTTTCATTTTTTCCATTAAAAGTTGGTGGCTTTATCTTTTTAAATTCTCCAGTAATTTGTTCATGATGCTTATGCTTCCTCTTCTTAGAACAACAATCACTATCACTACTGTCCTGATCAGAATTACAGTTACTTCGATCAGATTCAGATGAAGAGTAACTATTATTTTTACCATTCTTTGCTTTCTTGTTCTTATGTTTGTGAGATATTGTACCAGAATCAGAATTTACTTCTGATTTCCTTCCTCTTTCCTCGTTGTGGTAGTTTGCCATTAAACTCTTATTTAACTCTTCTTGCGCCTTCAAAATTCGTTCATTCTCTTCTTTAATAGTTCTTATTTCAGATTTTAAATCTTTTACAGTACGTAGTAGTTCAGAAGATTGATTATTTAACTCTACATAAATTCCTTCATTACCATTATTATTTGCGTTGTTATTATGTTCATTATGATGAGGAGATATGTTCTCTGTCGATTCTTCCGGTATTTCCATACCTGCAAATTAAATATCAAGTTGTTCTGTACAGAAACAAAATTAAATAAAATTCAATAACTAAGTTTTTTGTTTTCATTTTCAGTTTTGCACACGTGAGCCTATTTTAGGCCTAGAGTTTGAACTCGCGCTCTCATACCACATGTAACAACCCAAAAATTCACAAAAAATTAAAAATTTTCAATGTAGCATAAAATGTTGTACTTTGTTGTGCAGAATTATATTAAATGCATCTATGTCAACATGCTGAAATAAATGTTTGTAACGATCATACAATGTATTGTTTGCAACTTGTTATGAAATGAAATTAAATCTACATTAAAATGCTATTGGTTGTTTCCTTGTCTTAGTTGTACTTTTAGATTACTTATGTCAATGCTCAATCAATTTTTAACGTTTTTAAATTCTAACTGATGTTATTCATTTGATGATGAAGGCGTCCTATGGGTACCCCGAGGCTTACTTAGCATTTATTCTAAAGCATTTTAACCTTCCTTTTCCGAGATTACAGGTAAGAGCACTAATGTTTTCGAAGTGTAACAAAAGAGTTCCTAAATAACTTCAGTAGTTTTCAAATGTCTTAATGGATTTAGAGAAAAATCTTGAAATGTATAAGGGTGAGATATCTTAGTTTAATCTTCAGTTATATTCTAGATTTATATTAATTTGTATATCTGCTACACCCATTCTCATTTCCCTTTCTATTTATTTCATACTTTTTTACAATATTGTAAGTATTAACATAGCGCAATAATTGCCAAGGTAAAAGGATTTTCTTCACCTAGTAACAACGACATGTAGATTAGGATCTAACTAGTGGGATCATATTTTAACCCTTAAGGCTTTATTGTAATTCTTATGACTACCTTATGATCCAACTTATGCATAATATAAGTTAATATTATTATGGCGACTTGACTAGTTTATAGTTGTGAGCTATGTACTTCATGCACCTTCCTATAGTTTGCAAACTATATGTAACTACCATGCATTTCCTATGGTATACGAACTATATGCAAATGCCATAGTATTCCTATAGTATGTCGACTGTATGCAAATATTATGCATTTTCTATTATGTGTAAACTATATGCAAAGCATAAGATATGAGACCATATGCAAATCTAGATATTATGCTAACTTTAAACATAAGTTCAATACTTAAATGCTACAACACAAAGGTTATGAACTATGGATTTACCATGTTATACGTGATAATATAATACAACCAAAATAATCTTTATGTCGAAATCCGAGATAGGACAAGGTATTAATAGCTGAGTGGTCCTATGCTAGCAGGAGTTCACATCAAGGCTCAGCATTTAAACTCCCTATCTACCACATTCGTGGGAGGTCTCGGTGGCTGCTAACGTTGTGATTGTCATGTGAGGATCTTGTAAGGATACTACTGATGTTGTCGAGCTATGCAAGTCTTTGTCCTAGTGTCTTACTGAGATGGATTCCATGGTGGAAAGGGTATTAAAGTGTTTTAAATGTAGTTTGTGTTTTGTAAGGCATAGTGCCAGGATGGTAAGATCTCTATCGTTGATCTCGTAAATTCCTCGGGTTTGGGACTAAATCCTATTCTTTCCACTAAGTCTTGTTAAGGTTGTTTTTATTTGGCATTCATTGTATCTTACTGGTGGCTCGGTGGAGAGGTTGACATCCCTGAGAGGTTTTAGGGTTTTGTTAGTAGGGTGTTAGGGCACCTCCCCGGTTTCGATGTCATGACTGGTGATTGTAAACTAGGATTTCAGAGTTGAGTCTGTTAAGAGTACTGGCTTACTACAATTGTTTGTAATTGGAAATAGCTCCAGGGTTTTAAGATAGTCTTATGAGTAGATTGGACCAGAGGTCGATTTTCCTTGCATGTAGAATGGTAGTTCTCATAATGGTCTCCATTATTCAATGCGTTTGTTATTGAGGTGATGGATTCGGTTTTCTTGTTGGCTATGGCGTATCTGCTCCATAAGCAGCATTTTAAAGGTCATGGCTCAAAAATTGGTTTGATATGGTTATTTTGTAATTTATTTTCCAACTCCAAAATGCATCTTTTTAACCTTCAAATGTTTTGATGGCAAGTACTTTATGGTTCAGGTTGTAAAGCTTGAAGCTAACTAGCGGTAATGCTCAACCAACTATTAAGCCTCGGTGGTTTAACCCATGTTGGTTACTGTTGGCAATTTGTTGGCCATTGTTTTGGTGTTAGCTAGTAGGTTGGGGTTTGGAGAATTTCAGACGTCATGATACTGTTTTGTGTTACAAAAGATGAATGGAAATATGATGACATCTTCGACCTATTTTGATGTTAGCACTCGCATCGTTTTGCTGTAGAATTTCTTGTTGAATGTAACATCGTTTGAGAGGTTTTAACCCTCAGTCGTTTTTAATGGAAAGAAGGTTTTGATACTTTTATGGTTGTATTTATTGTGGCTCTGGGCAATGCCCCAAGTCCTGTTTTATAACGTTTCAATGCGTAGTTATAAAATGTAATGTATGGCCAGTAGCCAAGAGCCAAAGGCAATAACCTTGTTTTGGTGCACTTAAATCCAGAGCTTGTTTTGATTTAGAAGATGACTTCGAAATTTTAAGAGGTCGAACCTAAAAACTGAGATCTAGTCTCGAATGTCTATTCTTTTTGTTGCAGACGAAGGTTACAATAGGTTGTTAAGTAACTGCTTTGAAAATGATGATAAATGTTTCTTTTGTTTTAGTTTAAACAATGTACAGGTTATGTGATGTTATCGTGACTATATTGTTCAAATGTTGAGTGTGGAAAGTAAGTTTAATGTTTAGCTGGATTTGTATAAGGCTCGAACTTGTAACGTTTGATTCGAAACCACTACGTCCTTGCCATAGCGCCTTTAAGGGTTTCGATCTCTATTTTGGATAACCTATTTGTTTTTCTACCTGTTGATAAAATACTATATATTATAATATAGAAGCTAGGGTTTTTCCAAACAGTAGGACGTTCGTCTAATACAGACTTATTCTATGTTAAAAAGGATATTGGAAGATAATAAAAATGTTGATCAGTTCTGGTTATTCCAATTGTATTAATAGTTGTTCTCAGACGTGAAAATTAGTAATTGTTTTGATACTGAATATTATAATACAGAATGAAATATAAGTCTTAAGCAAAGGTTTAGAGAAACATGGGAAAAGTAAAACCATAGATTATTCTATTTGGGAAAAAGTAGAGACATAATAGATTTGTTTGAATGATGTGAATACTACTATGTTTATTTTGGCAGCATTAAAATTTCAAACATACCTATCAACGAAGGGAAATGTATTAAAGTAAAAGATGGTATGATAAAAATCTAAATAAACCTAGATTGATACAGAAACCTAGAATGGTATGTGTTTCTGTTATTTTTCTATTATAAAAAGAAACTATCCTACAGTCTACACATTAAATGTGTAACTAAAATCTTCTATGACTGAGAATATAAGATGTTGTTAAATTTACTGGATATAGCAAAGGAAAGGAAACATGATAGAATTAGTTAAATAAAACAGAGAAAGGAAAACTTAATAGAGTTAGCCTATTCATTCATATTGCTTACTACTTTATCATTCATCAATTTTAATCTTCCCTACCTGTACTAGAGTACTATACAGAAAACAATATGGGGAAAAATACAGTGGAGGCATTTTATCAATTCATATATTTATTCACGGTTTACAAAATCCTAAATAGCTCAGAAAATCACACTTTTTCTTATGCATAATGTAAACTATCAATTTTAAACTAGTGAGATACTAAATCAGTAATTACAGAAAATAGAACCTGTAACTTTAGATAGGGTGGACAAACACCCAAGGAGGCTTGTTCCTCCCAACCTTCTCCAGAAGAAGCAACCAATCTACTTGCCTCGTTTGGACCCCCGAGCCTGTTTATTGAACCACTAGGTAGAAGACTCTGTGTAGAAGCAAGGAACTCAATTTGTATAACCAGCAATCAATAGAGACTTTCCAAAAACCCTCAAGCTCTGCACTCAGTAGTAAACAAGGCAGACTTACACCATGATAAAAAAAAAATAGCATTTTCCCTCATCAAATCTCCTGTGTGCATGCAACAGATCCACAAGGTAAGTTTCCTCGTCAGGAAAAGTGATGAACCTCAGTCCAAAATTCGATGGTTCTTAAAAAGATTGCCTAGGTCTTTAGTGGTCAGTTTTCAATAAATGAGCCTCAAGCTCCATTCCCATCTTTCAGGGCACTATGACTACAATTCAAGGGAGTTGTCCCATACCAACAAGTAGTTACTTGCCTCATGATGTTGCCACTTGTCCATTTCCTTCTACCCCAGATTCCATTCCACCTAGTGGATGAGTAAACACTCTTTCAACAGTTCTCCTTGGGTGAGTATCTCCTATGTTATTTATTTAAATAATAATATTATGCAATTACAGTCATCCTTCGACACTTGTCCAAATATAAAAACTTTACAATAAAAGTTAAGATAATCTCTTCTTCAAACATAAAATGTGTTCCCTAAAGGTGTATGTTACACATATTGAATGTTTAATATTAAGGACAATGCTTATAATATTTAGTGGTGAGAAGTATAACCTCAACGTGAGTAGAAGTTATCTCTTTATATATATATAAGTAATTTCTTATAAATGGTATATATATATATATATATATATATATATATATATATATATCTAACTAATGTCTTGGAATATATAAGTTAATGCATATAAGCATGAAATGGATAAACTAAGGGTATAGCCCTTGATTTTTCACTTTATAACTAAATTAGGAATCCCTCGACTTAAAGAGTATGAAGCCTCGATGTTTTCTAAGTAAATATGTTGTATTAATTTAAATACCACTATAACTACCATAGAAAAGTAGTTTATCAATGAAAGTATTTGAAAGGGGAGTAAAATATTTTAAAAAGAAAATATATATTATATATATACAAACAATTGAAGCTAAAGTGTTCAATCCTTTCAGAAGGTTTTAATATTATAGGTAGTTGAGAGAGTTTTTAGGGAGGTTGTCTCCTTAGCGGAGCACCTGTATCTCTACTATCACCCGTTGTAAAGCACTCTGAGTCCTTACCTTCACCATTTGTCTCATTAAAAGGCACACGAATCACTACCACCGAGGTTCCAAAATGCCTTCTTAAAAAGGAAGGGGAGGGAGGCAGAGGACACGGGATAGGAGGGGACAGCTCTTAAGCTGAACCGTGTTGAGTTCTGGATTATATATCTTTGTATTGTTTTTCGTATCTCGGTATTGGTTATTGAAATGTAGAATCGCTGGGAGGGGACAGCGTTAAGCGCTTGATCCCTGTGTCATTTATATATTATCTCTGCATTGTTTTGTAATCTGGAATCGAAAGGAGGGGACAACCCTTGTCTTGATCCCTATCAATTTGTATATCTTTGTATTGTTTATTGTAATGTAGAATCACACGGAGGGGATAGCACTAAGATCTCGATCCCTGTGTCATTTATATTATCTATGCATTGAGTATTGGCAAGGGACAGTGCGAAGCGCTCGATCCTTGTGTCATTTATGTTATATATATATATATAAGCTCTATGATTCAAGTCGATAGGCTATCAAGGGAAAGGAAAGCTGGAATCTTGATCCCAGTTAGAAATATTTGTTAGATATATTTTTATATGTGAGTTCTAAAATCTATGTAAACAAATGGTTTAAGTTTATGCTATATTCGAGATCTCTGTGATCTCGGGATATGCATGGTTTTAGTTTTATTTATCTTCGAGATATCTGCGATCTCTATAATTACAAGGTTCTAGTTTATATTATATTCCAGATCCCTGTGGATCACAGTGTATGGATCTACTACATAAAGATGTGTTGATCCATGTGGATCTCTGTGAATGTATCTACTGCATAAAGTCGTGTTGATCCTTGTAAATTTCAGTGAATGTATCTACTGCATAAAGTCATGTTGATCCTTGTAAATCTCAGCGAATGTATTTCACCACATGAAGTCATGTAGATCCCTGTGGGTCTCAATTTATATGACATTTATGCCAACTTTAAAGCCAACGTTGATCCGATCTCAGCAAACGCTTGATCCATGTATGCATCCATTTAAATATGTTGATCTTTGGTTGGTTGGACATATTTATCTGCCAATCGATTATGCAATTTCTGCTTCTTTGTTTTATTCTCTATAAAATATATTGGATAACTGCGTATTAATCCTTGGAAACAGTTATCTAGTGTTGGCATCTGTAAAACGTATTTGGACATCTGATTATTGATCTCTCTGGAAACAGTTATCTAGTGTTGACCTCTGTAAAACGTATTTGGACATCTACGTGTTGATCCCTACTAGAGACAGTTATCTAGTTTACCTATGAAAAATGTATTGGATAACTATGTATTAATCCCTACTATGAAACTATTGTATATATTTTATTAGATTCCATCTCTGCTAGAAATGATAGAAGAGCAGTTAAGAGTTCTTCTTAGTAGGGAACTGCTACACACAATCTCTAATCTATCTATTGAATAGGGTACGTCAACATACTTCTGATTGTTTTGAAAAAGATCTCAATGAGAGAGGCTTTGATAAAGTGGATGCTCTATTGTAGGATGTAACCCTCTATTTGATTAATAGAACAAGATGTGACATTTTCTTTGTGGACGTAGCCCATAGATTTGGGTGAACCACATATATATGGTCTCTCTCATATGTGTATTTGTGATGGATTCATTGTTTAAAACTAGATGCATCTTTCATTAAGTTCCTTTAAACATGCAAAATTATTCAGTTCTTTTATATAAAATGAGCAGATTCTATTGTATGAGTAGAAATGTTTATAAAGATAATGTTTACAGGAAGAATTAGCATGAATGAATATGGAGGTAATTAAGGAGGCTTGAATTTTCCTTTATTGATAACTAATCGTCATTATGTAGCTGCAAGAATGGAATTCTATAGTCTTTAAATACAAATGAATCCCATTATGGAGTGGTAGAACTCTTTACAGTTTAAAATTCTAATAAGAACATGTATTCAAATTAATGTATCGTTGTATAAAAGTAGACATATTCTGGAGCTAATGGTTTTGGTTCATAATGCATATGTTAATCATAGAGTAAGGAGTAGACTTTGGTATGATTGTGACCCTTCCATTAGAGATTACTTTTTAGGTGCATAAATCAAGGAAGTGTGCTTATACCTCTTAGTTATTCTAATAGGGTGATAACCATTTTCTTTAGTTCTCGCGGGTAATACATTTTAGATAGGATTCCACTTTGAAGTTAGAATAATCGTATTGCACTTGCTCTCTTGATATATATGGTTACATGAATGTTTACTGAAGTAAATGGATACATGTATGCTTAAATCTCTTTGATAAAGAGAACCTTATATATTTAACCGATCCTATTTCCTATTTAGTACTTTGCAACTAAAGTGATATAATAGGGAGTTAGGTGATCAACATGAAAAGTTTTGAAAATTCCCTAAGAATGCTAACTTGGATTTTTGGGTATGTTACGGTGTGAACATCAAGACCAAAAATGGAAGGTATACACGATATTAGTGCATGATGAGGATCAAGGATACATTCAAAGGATATGGAGGTACCCTTACCTGAGCTTACATGTAGAAGTTGTTCGGGAGGTGCTCACATTGCTGAAAAGGATGAAGTGGGATTTCATTGCTACATGCCAAGTTTTATATTATGGCTTAGAGACAAGGGGTTGTGTTTTGGGTTTGGAGAGCTTCTCTAGGTGCCTCTCCTTTGGTTGCTCAAAAAATAAATGACTCAGATGACGAGAATGTCACGTCCCCATTTTTACCCCCTTTTTGTAAATGGTGTAAATACTGATATTTAATCATGGTGAGGAGCTCAAGGCCAAGGCCCCACCATTGATTTAGCGTTTATGTATCGGCAATTAAAATAGATGCCTATGGTTCTTGTGCGAGATGGGCACAATGTATATAAGACATCATGTAAATACGAAATTTTAATGAAAAACCCACAACCGGCTATGCAATGCAACAAAAGAGATGGGGCATGGTTCTACAAGGAATAGGGAGGGAAATTATTCAAACCCTTGAGCCAATGGTATTAATCCATGTGTCAATGGGGAAACCCATAAACCACCAACTACCCATTTTGTCTCATGTAACCAATCATTTAATTCTTCCAAGAAATTGGTTAAGGCAGTTAATGTCTTGGGAGGGGAGAGGTATGGCAGTCAGATTTTCGTGCATGGGCAAGCTACCAACCTGAAAATCGTATTTTTGGCTTGCTGGGCAAGAAAACCCCCACGAAATGCTACCCAAGGCCATTCCTCATGCATTACGTTCTTCCTCTCACGCAGATTGAGCTCACAGGAAGTTATTCTCACGTTTTTCACCATAACCCTGCGTTTTTCCTTGCCCAGGAACTCGTTTTTGGATTGTGCAACAGCTGGGGAAGGAGGGACGCGAATTTGGGACTGAGGGAGAGGGCGTTTTTGCCCTGGGGCGTTTTTCTGGAATGGGTTTTGCTCCCCCAGTCGAAATTCCAAAGTGCCAATACGTTTTGAGTCTACCCACGTTTTTCTGAAGTCCAGGAAACCCCATCTCATGCATCCCACTGTTGGAAACGTTTTCTCATGCTCAACCAGTGTAGGTTGCTGTTAGGTGGATCCCTGTTTTGTTTGGAGCCCATGAGCAAGAAACTGGAATGGTAGTGGACAGAATTGGCTTGATAAACCTAGTGTAGGGAGTATCCTCTCAAGAAGATTAAGAGGGCTGGCTACTTTTCTATGCACACCCTGAGAGCACTAGAAAGGAAGGTATGGCTTGAGGGACTGTGTGGCAGTGAAGAGAATACTTCCTGGTGTTGGGTGTGTAGGCATTGTGAGTGCCAAGCTAAATAGATCTGGGAGAGGTACCCATAGCTCTGTGGTTGAGCTCACTAGCTTAGCAATTCTTCCTTCCCATTTCCTAGCAGCCTGATAAACCCAATTGTAGATTGGATTGGCTCATTTTGGTGTATGTTTGGCTATGTGTGAGTCTGTTGTTCCCTGGTTCCTTGTAGAGATCATGCCCAGCTCGGGGGTGGCAGTGGTGCTGAAAGATTGAGGAGCACACTGGCCTACGGTTGGGTGGAACGTTGCAGTTGCATAGCCAGTTGCGTGGGACTGCCTTATTGAGATAAGTATTCTCTTGTGTAAATTGGCAATTATCATTTGAGGAACATCTTAAATGTATGATGGATGTGAAATTCTTATTACTCCGCTGTGATTTCTGATAATTATGCATCTTCATATCTCTCTTATGTATTATGTGAATGTGTATGCATATTTATTCTTCAATTTGAATGTTTGATTTCAATGTATGGGGCTGGATGCCCGGTTCAACCGTCACGATCCTCTCCATCTAGCTTGTTGGATGGGAGGGGACGTGACAGAGAACAATAGGGCCACCAAGGTTACTCCCCATTGACCTTCTGGTTATGGAAAAAAATCATATTTTTTTTGGTAAAATCCTTTTCTTTTAGCTTCATGCACTATGGCTCTATCTCAGTCCTTTATAGTTACTGCTTTCCTATTTCAGACATAGTCATATCATTGTTTATCAAATCTACAATCATCGAAATTATAGTTACTCTCCAAAGTAGTTCGGTTAAGTTTAGAATTTCATATACATAAATGTTTTATTTTGGACACTGGACATGAACCAAGTTCTCTATTATGGGGCTATGGCTCATTATTCAGAATATGGAACTCAAGAAGGGTCATTTTTCCATCTGTGGAGGATCCTCTTGGGCTGACAATTGTACCATTTGTATTTATAGTTAATGAACAACAACCATAACCCTTACATACCAAATAAAAAAATATTCATTTCTTGTACTATACCAATTCAGTTTGGAATTTTCTAACACTAATAACAATTAAGATTGTACAAGTTAAAGATGAGTGTTCTTGGGGATTTTTATCAATGATTTAGACACCTTGCATTGAAATATATGTAAATGTACATGTCTTAAAATAATGGGAAAAGATGATCTATCTATATTTATTTAAAAATAATAAGTTTAAAAAAAGTATTTATTTATTGTGTATCTATTAATGAAAAATCCCAAAACTTCCAAAGAGTTTCTTTATCAAAGACTTATCTAGGAGACATAACTACTTCATAGAATTAGGAAGCAATGTTTCAATCCAGAGTGTGGTTAAGATTCCATCCATTATTTCTCTTGTGGTTTGTGTCTTCAGTTTGTGGAAATAGTGTTGATATTCTAAAGGATATCCATTTTACTAATATATGAAGATTTAGATTATGAGAGTGATTTTTGTTTCTTTGTTTACAATGATGTTGTAGTAATTAAGGTTCTTTTGGTTTGTGTCTTTAGTTTGTAGAAATCGTGTTGAGATTCTAAAGGATATCCATTTTATTAGTCTATGGTGATTTGGATTATGAGAGTGATTTTTTGTTTCTTTGCTCGCAATGATGTTGTAGTAATTAAGGTTCTTGTGGTTTGTGTCTTCACTTTGTAGAAATGGTTTTGGTATTCTAAAAGATATCCATTTTATTAGTCTATTGTGATTTGGCTAAGTTCAACGTAGAGTTCATGTGAATAATTGTATCATAAAACTTTCCATCATAACATTTTCAAAACATGTCAATTACAAAAGTTCCAATACTATCGTGTGATCAATATTACATAATATTTTCAAATTATCGGATTTTGAGGACATGATATAAATGGGGTTAAGTATCTTGTAAAAGGAAAATATATGGATACGAAAGGGTACAAAGAAAAAATCTGAAAATTTGGTGGGCCTATGCTCATCCCTTGCATCTACAAGATTTTTAATTTAGGAGTGAACTAGGGTTTACCAAGCCCTAGGTATAAAGTCTGGTTGTTCCTATTTTTAAAAGTGGAGATAAAAATAATACATCTAATTGTAGGACCATCATGATTATCCCACTTTTAGCCAATTTATATGGAATTATTATGGAAAGAAGATCAACGTATGGCTAAAAATTTAGTGCCCATAACCAAAATTCTCTTTAGAATTGAGAATTGATACAATAAAGTTGCATAAAAAATTTGTTGTAAGTTTAATAATTTTAAAGAATAATTAAAATAAATTAATTGTAATATAAAAGTCAAAACATATATTGTAATATATAATATATTTTATATTTTATTTCATACAAAAAATTATAAAAGTAATTATAAGGAAATGCAATGGATATGTTGAAATTAATATTTCCTTATTCTCAATATTCGAACACAAAAACCTAAAATTAAGATAAAATATAAATATATATTTTATCACTCAGGGGTTTTTAAACAAAACCCAATCTCTAAAAGACTAAATAAAAATATTAAATAAACAAAATTGGTTGTCTAGATGTGTAGACAAAACCCAACCTTGACAAGGCAAAATATAAATATTAAATTTAAACAAAATACCTATACGTATTTTTTTTTAACAGAAACGACTAATAAGAATTATATATTAAAATAGAGGTTCTTACAAAAAGATTGGGGAGACTGAACCCAACAAAAGGAGGGCTGAAAACACCTCATAACAAGTCTTTTAAGTTCATACATAGCTGAAATTACATAAGAAATTACTTCCTAACATGGAAAATAAACACACAGTTCTAATGCCGATAATTTAAGATAAACATAATAATTGAGGTCACTTATTGTTCATCTGACGAGCCTTGAGCTTGCTTCCTTCTCCCGCATCCTCAGTGTCCATGCCCAGAATTGCCGCAGGGCTGTTACTTTTACTGGTCCTGATGCAGTCAACCTTCGCTTCTACTATCCTTAAGCAGGTGTGCACAACTTCTACTTTTCCAACCAAACCTTCATAATAATCCTTCATCTCGGAGTAGTTATTCCTAATATCAGAGTTTGAAATTTGAACGAAGGTGGCCAAGTGGGAGATTGACTTCTTCATATCCCCAAATTCCCCTCTCAGCTAATTTACCTAAGATTCAATGTCCTGCAGATGGGAGAGCACAGCAAGTGAAGGACTATCACGTTCTTGAGGAGAGTCCAGATTCACTACTCCCCCGACTTCACCATTTTGATTCAAGAACTTCCCAATGTTTAAGTCGTGAGGGCTACCACAAACTTGTTGCAGGGCGCCACTTTGAACAAGACAAGCACCTGCATTCACAGGTCTCCAATTCCTACTATGGTCCTGCTCTGTGCAAAAATGAACGTTGTTTGGAGCCAGTTTAAAGTTCTGACCGTGTCCTCCATCCATCGACGTCCAATTCTTTCTTGTCTCCACATTTCTAGGGCATATGTGCCTAACTTGCTTGGCCGGATTGCTGCTCGTCCTGTGAGCCTCCTTGCCCGTGTTGTCATGGCCCTGCACCACCTCCAAAGATGAGAGGTATCTTTTCAGTCCATTCTCCCCAGAGTTTAGTTGAATGTAGGCCTTGCAGCACTTGCATTGCAGAGCCGAAAGAAAAAAATTCCCGTCACCACAGGCCATACTGAAACAACCAGATGGAGAGCAGCAGAGGTGGTGAAGCTGAAAGTGAAGAATGAGGGCCGGTTCGCCACCACTGGTAGAAGAAGTAGGGGTTGAATCCCCAGGCACCTGCCAGCATTGAGGTCTTGCATGCAAGACAGGTGGGGACTGATGGAGGATGCTGCTGAGAATGTCTTGGGGAGTCAGGCGGGGATCGAGGGCAGATCAGGTGGCATAGATGAGGTCTGACATCCATGGCGGTGGCCCAATCCGGGCGAGGGAGGGAGTTAAGAGCTCTTAGGGGGTCAAGATCATCCCTATGGGACCCAAACATTATAAAAAAAAATTCATTTTAAACTAATATACCACAATTTAAACCCGCCCCAATGTTTGCCATGGCGTCTCCTTGATGGTTGTTTATTATGAGAATGTGAAGGAGGGAAATGGATCTTATTCCTTTGAGCTTGTGAGAGAAATGGAAGTGGTACTTTGAAATGGGCTTGTGAGAGTTATCAACTAAATCCCTTGCTTCTCTGATCACCAAGAGAGAGTCGCCAATAGCAATGAGCTCCTCCACATTATTTTCTTTAGCTATTTTGATGCCTTTGATAAGGGCAAGCCACTCCCCATCATTGTTGGTTTGCCTCCCAATTCCCAAGCATAACCAGTCATCCTGCTTCAGTCGGAGTCCAGAAGAACTCCCCCTGCACTTGCCAACCCAATACCTATACCTATTACCAAATACCTATAAACTATTTTGTTTACAAAAATTATCATATAAACTTAAAAAAATCAAATATAATAAAACATGAGTAGTCTAATGTGTAATAATGTGTGACAATGATGATATTAAGACTTAATTGAATTTTTTTAGTAAAAATAAATGTCCAATATACAACATCAATTTACTTAAAATATTTTCTTAATAAATATTTAAAATATTTTTTTAATAAAAATAAATATAATCCATTACACAAACCTAAAGAAAATGAAATTAAGTAATAGTGTTAACTTAAAGTTCTATTTAAGAAGATACCAACATTGCATAATTATTGAGTGTTCATCAATATTCAAACCAACTTGATGTCTTTGAAGGTCTTAAATTTATATAGTAGTTAAATTTAAAGAATTAAAACATAATACTCTTTCCATTAAGGTCTAAGTTTGCACCAAGTACCTAAATCTTAATACTTAAGTACGGACTATATGTTATTAGTATGTTCTTTTTAAATAATTAAAAAAAATAACTAAGAAGTTTATTTTATAAAATAAAAAAATAACATTAAAATAGTGGGTATACTAAATACCAAATTTCAGTTATATTTGATATAGTCATAAAAAAACACATTTTAAATCATAAGTGTTTCTATATTATATGAGTATGGGAGGACGTAGATGTTGATCCTATTTAAAATATTTTTTATTCTATTTAATATATTAAGATACAGTTTAACTTCTATACTTTTTAATTTATTTTGATTGTACTTTCGATAATAAAATGAAATTGTTTAACTATTATATATATATATATATATATATATATAACCTATTTTGAGATAAATTCCATACAAGATATAACAGTTAAACATTTCAATCAATTAACCCAACGAAGAGATTTAGTGAACGCCAATGTTATAAAACACAATCATAACCCATCAATTAAGATATATATGAACAACAATGTTATATAACACTACCAATCCAATGTCATCTAACATTACCAATCCAATGTTATCGATAGTGTTGTGGACAACAAAATGGATGACACTGTTCGAATTTATGATATACACTACGTCAGACATGACGTAGCGAGTAAAAACGGGAAGACCATTAAGAAATCTAATTACTACTAACTTCAATATGAGCAATTAACTTAGAGCAACTGACCAAAAACCAAGGAAAGTACAGAATAGTAATCATATCTTCCTTTGAATCTAGCTAAAATCTATCATATCTTCCTTTGAATCTGGCTAAAATCTTTGTATTTGTACCATCTAGCCCAAGCCAGATAGTGGAAAAAGTTGAGAGACGTGAGAATGCAGAGCACCAAGTAAAAGAGCTCGAGATGACTGCGATTTAGATTGTTGCCAGAGAGCCAACCTACTCCACTTCCTAGCCTCTCGCTTATTCTATTGACCGCAGACACCAGCACGGAGCTCAGATAATAGCCCAACGATAAAGAGCACCAGCAGAGTGCAGTGGACAACGATCTCATGCCTGCTGGGGCTTGGCTGTAGAAAAACTCCAGGAGTCCTACCAACGTAAAAAAATCGGACAGGCCCAGAAAAAAGTACTGCCATGCCATCCAGAACACTGAAATGGGCAACGGTTCGACAGTGTCAAGCAGGAAATGGTCCCTGGCCACGGTCTTTCTCTTCAACTCTACCAAGGCAGCCACGCCCATGCCCACCGCCGACATAACCAATCCTATCCCCACTCTCTGCAACTGCGTGATTCCCGTCTCGTGGCCCGTAATGCGACGGACCATCGGAACGAAAACCTGGTCGTAAAGCGGGGCGAGTATAAGCATGGCAATGAGAGAAATCGTAGAAAGGGAGGCCGTTGGAATCTCGAAACCCTTAACTTTCCTGTCCATGGTACTTGCCTGCTCAACAGAGAAAGTTTGCACCTGTGCCACGCAGCAGCACGTCATGATTGTACTGGCGAAAATGGGTATCAGTCTCAGCACTGATTTGGTTTCCTCTACCTGCTTCAAGGTACAAAGTTTCCACCGACTCCCAGTGCCCTTTGTGCTGCCGTCCACGATAGCTGCCTTATCCAAAAACCTGAACCAGCCCACCAACCCGAAAATTAGGTTTAGGTTTTGAATTAAGAAAATTAGGTTTAGATTTTGAAATAAGAAAATTAGACCAAAGTCATACTCGTAGACAGACAATTCTTTTTTCCGATAAGTTTTTGAAAAATATCAGTTTGCCGGCACAATATATCAGAAAAGGTTTTTAATAAATGTCGGATTTATACAATTTTATGAGAATTTTCTTAAAAGTTTTCCATAAATGTTACATAATTATGAAAAGGTGAATATTACTTAAAAAAAATGTTTTTCGATCAATCCTAAAATTTGAACTTAGAAAACGTTTTGAACTTCTGTCCAATGGATTCATTTTGAAAAAGTGAATATTATTTAATATAGCCTTTTTCAATGATCATAAAATTTATACCAAACTATAAATGTCTGTGAACCTATGTCCAATATTTCCGGGATTGGTGTTGAAAAAGTGAATATCATTCTAAATAAACTTTTTCAATAATCATGAAATTTATAATAAATACATTAATTAATATTTTCGGATTTATGGGATTTGGGTTCAAAAAGTAACTAATATTTTAAAATAACTTTTTTGAACAGTCATGAAACCAGAATTCATTAAAAAATCAATATTATTTTTAACAATTATGAAATTAAGAAAACATACTTAATGTGATTATCATGGAGTAAAAGGAAAACATGGTAATCTTAAAAAACTGTAGAGACTACTTGAATATTTGTTGTTTTAAAGGATTGGAATACCAGAATTGTTCAGTATGTTGAACCGTAGTCATTTCTATGTCACAGGCGTCGTATAGCATCTTTGAATCTGTCGGTAAAGGCAGCTTTCGATTCCTAATTGCAGCTATGAATACCTGAAACAAAGAAACTTCAAATTATGAAACAAATAAACTTCAAATTATTTGGCGACACAGTAGCGACCTGAGTTCATACATTCCACAGAAAGAGTAATTTTAAGGCGAACCCTAAACATCGTACAGAAATTTCATTTTTGAAAGGAACAGAAGAAATCATGAAATCTTTACACAATATCATTATAGGGTTTTTTATCTAAAGCCTAAATTCACCAAGTATATATATAGTGACCTTTGCGATCCGGGTTAGAGGACTCCCGGAAGGAATCTTGTTGCGATAGGTGAAAAAACCGGAGGAGAATACTACGAGTGCCAAAAATATTGCTGCTGTGGAAATTCCGAATCCCCACTGCCATCCTACGTTTTCTTGTATCCACATAACAAGGGTAACTGCTACTAGGCCTCCCATGCATAGACTGAAGAAATACCAGTTAAAAAAATTGGATATAAGCCTCCTTTCTCTTGGATCCTTTTCATCAAACTGATCAGCCCCATGCGCTGATAACGAGGCTCTAACTCCCCCTGTTCCTATAGCTACGATATACAATCCCAAGTAGAGCATGGCCGCCTGTCCAACCGTAGGATGCTCGCAGTTTCCAGTTAATTGCTTGCTATTGCAAGGTGGGGGTTTCAGAGCAGGAAAATGTGCTTGCAGAGTCACCATCACTAACCCCTGACAAACAATCGATATAGTGTTAGATTTGTATTTAAGTAGAGAGTATCACAGCATCAAAGGTTAAATTATATAGTTTAATATGGGGAAATTGTAACAGAGAGGTCTCTTTCTATAGTATAGTTTAGAATGGGGAGATTGTAACAGAGATATCGCATAGTATAGTTTAGTATTGGGAGATTGTAATGTCTGTAACACTTATGTATCAAAGTCATGTCGGATCTTTCAAAAACTTGGGAAAGAAAGTACAAACCTTTCCCAAGTTTATCGACATCGAATCTGTACTAATTTTGAGGAAAGGCAACTATAGAGTAAGTATACTCACAAATAGTTCTGCGGATGCGAAGGAAATTATTGTCCAAAACCTGGTAAGGAATGAGTCTGATATAAAACCTCCAACGAGGGTTAACAAGAACAAAGTACCCATATAATTTGTGATCATATTGGCAGACTCCGCTAGAGGATAGTGCATCAAGGCATTGAAGTACGTGACGAGATTATTAGCCATTGAAACAAATGCCATATTCTCCAGAGCCTCTACCCCTGCATATATACACAATTAGCATTCAGAAATATAACGTTTTGTCTGCCTTCCGAAATCTTTTGTCTTGATATTCTTATGATTTATAACAACGCTGCATGAACAAATTAAGGAGTGAGGGTACCGAAGACGAATGCAGCTGCCCTAATTCCGCCATGCTTGGATGGTGTAGCAGGTCGACCCCTCCAGTCAACATATGTCTCCGACCAGCTGTCTGCATACTCCGCCTGTCCGTCCATTAAACCACGTTAAGTGAAAAACACAGAAATAAATTAAAAGAAAGAAAGGTAATCTATTACCATTAGGGTAGCAGATGAAGAATGAATGATCTGAGATGAGACTTTTTCGCCTTGAGGAAGTTTGTTCGACTTGCTTTGAATTTGAAGGGGTGTAAAAGGGCCTTCCTCTTCACCAGGATTTAACATCCACTATGAAGGATTTAACATCCATTATCGAATGGGAGGTCCAGTTTAATCCTATGGAATTATTACTGCAATAAAATCATATGTAGCATCCACTAACATATATGGATGAGCACAGCAAAAATTGATTTGACCACATTAACATCACTATTTGATTCTAGAAATGATTCCGACTTAGTGCTGTAGAATTCATGTAGCATATATATCAGTGGTGAAAATATTAACCATCCACAATCATTCACAATCATCATTCTGGATACTGATGGAGTTCCATGATGTATAGCGCGCTACCCACTAGAAGCTGCTTCAGGGTATATGATGAAAGCAATATGCATGGTAGTCAAAAGTTAAAAGTCCAGTTGTATTGACCTGTTAAATTTATCATGAAAATGGCTTATCTATCCATTTCACATTTGAATTTGAATTTATCAATTTATCATGAAAATGGCTTATCTATCCATTTCACATTTGAATTTGAATTTATCAATTTATCATGAAAATGGCTTATCTATCCATTTTACTTTTGGATTTGAATTTTTGTCATGAAAATAAAAAAGAATAATATGGATGTATTCTTTTTTCTTTTATTTTTTAAGATGGAAGTACTTTGTGTTTTATATGATTAAGAATTTGATTCTTTTAAAATTATTTCATTTGATGTATCCATTTTACTATTGGATTTGAATTTATTATAAAAATAAAGAGATAATACAATGTACTTTTTTTGAAGATGTAAATATTTGTGATTTATATATTTATAAATTTGATTTTTTTAAAATTAATTAAATTTAAAAATAAATTTCAGTCAATTTATTAATATTTTTATAAGTTTAATTTTAATTATATTAAGTAAATATTATTAATATTAATTTATTAAAATTTAAAAACAATTAGTCTATTATTATTTTATTAAATCAAATAAAAATTCAAAACTAGAAATAGTTTTCTTAAAATTAATCTAATATATAAATAATAAGATTTTTTCTTAAAACTTATCATTCATATTATTTATAATTATCATTTTAAATATAATTTTGATTTTTATCAATTATAATCAACATCCTGGTTATAAATTTAAATTCCTTATTGTAGAAGTTTACTTACTAAAGTCATAAAGTCATGATATATATAGCTTCTATAAAACCTAAAGAGATTCTATCTAAACATATATTTAAAATTTTTAAAATTGTATTAAACTCCTTCATTTTTATTATAGATCTATGAGAGTAAACACATTATATTTATGATAAAAATTAAAATAAATAAGAATTTTTTTTTTTTTAATGGTGTGAACATTCTAATTGATATAGATTTATCTTTTTAATTATGAGTTTAAGTTTATTATCAAATAAAAATGATTATTATAGAGTATTTTAAAAAATGTAAATTGTGTGATTTTTATTATTAAGATTTTGATTCCTCTACAAATTAAATAAATTTACAATTAAGAATGCTCTAAAATAACTTGTTAACATGTTTTAATTTTAATTTTAGTCATAATTTAATTCTATTAATTTTAAATTCATTATTGAAATTATTTTTTAACTTACTTTGAATTGTATGAATTAATACATTCTAATTATTAGTTGTATTAATGAGATCTAATTTTAAGAACTTTGCTTATTAAAGAAGTATTTTATCTTGTTAATTTGTTGTATTTGTTTTAATGAAAATCACTTTTTACAATAATTTGTATTTATTAATCAAAATATGAATATGAGTTTTATAACATAAAAGGTTATCCACTAAAACTTTTATGATATATAACCCCAATAAAATCTAATTAAAATGATGCAATATGCATTTTAATCAAAAGTTAAAATTTTAAAAATTATATTCAAATAACCAATATTTTTTCGAGTAGAAAAAAACATAGTGCTTATTGTTATTCATATAAGTTGAATTAAATAGTACAAATATTCAAATCACCAATATTAATAGAAGGTTACCTAAAAAAAATTTCTTAATATGTATTTCCAATCAAATCTAATTAAAATGATGAGCAATAATACTATAAGACAAAAATCAAATTTCCAAAAAATAGATTAAAATGAACTATATTAACTATTTGCTTATTATAAAAAATGTGTATCTTTTTTAATGAAAATCACTTTCTACACTTATTTATAATTATTAATTTAAATATAAATATGAGTTTTATGACGTAAAAGGTTATCCACTAAAAAAATTCATGATATCTAGCTCCAATAAAATCTAATTAAAATGATTCATGATATCTAGCTCCAATAAAATCTAATTAAAATGATGCAATATGCATTTTAATCACAAGTTAAAATTTTTAAAAATATATTCAAATTACCAATCTTTAAAATTTTTAAAAATATATTCAAATGACCAATCTTAATAGAAGGATACCAACCAAAAAGTTCATGATATGCCTTTCCAATAAAATCTAATTAAAATAATAGCCATAATATTGTAAAACAAAAGCTAAATTTCTATAAAAAAAAAATAGATTAAAATGAATTATAATAACTATAAAATTATAGACAATCCATAGATCTTAATATTAAATTTGAATTTTACATTAAAAAAATAATCATTTTAAAAATAAAAAAGATTATATTTTTATAAATTTATCCTTTTTTATTATAAATCAATTATAATTTATATAAATTCATCTATATAAATTTATTTATATAATTTTAATCTTTATTATATATGTATTAGTTAAAAGTTTACATTCATGATAAAATTAAAAAAAAAAATAGGATTCCATCTTTTTGAAGTTGTAAAGATTATAATTTATGTAGATTTATTCATTTTAATTATGAATTTAATTTATTATCAAATAAAATGATTAATTTAGATTTTTTTAAATGCAAATGATGTGACTTGTATTTTTAAGAATTTGAATCTTATTCAAATTAAATAAACTTATAATTTGGATGGTTAAAAAATGCAAATTATGTGATTTGTATTTTTAAGAATTTAAATCTTATTCAAATTAAAGAAACTTACAATTTGGATGGTTGTGAGGTAATTTATTAATATGTATTTAATTTTGATTTTAGTTTTATTAATTTTAAAATTATTATTAAAATTATTTTTTTATATTTAACATATTTTGGATTTCGTGTCATAATACATTTTAAATATTAATTGTATATATTAAATTATTTTTGAAAATAAAATCGAATTTTTATATATTTTATGTATTATTAAAAAAAATTATCTTATTTTTGTATTGTTTTAATGAAAATCACCAACCCCAATATAATTCATAATCATTATTCTAAATATAAATTTGAATTCCATGAATTCCATAATTCATAACCATTATTTTAAATATAAATCTGAACTCCATGAATTCCATGATGTAGAAGATTATTCACTAAAAATTTCCTATCATATATCTCCAATAAAATCTAATTAAAATGCAGCTAACTCAAAAGTTAAAATTCTTAAAACTATAAGTTAAAGGTTAAAATTCTTAGAATTATATTGGAATGATTAATATTAAGTATAGATATATGTCATCCATTTTAATATTATATTTGAACGAATTATAAAAACAAAAAAATTATAAAATTTAATCTCTTAAAGAAAGATTCTAATTTATATAGATTCATCTATTTTAATCCTGGATTTGAATTTATTATAACATGAAGAGCAGTAATAAGGATTTATTTTTTAAAATGTAAAAATTTTAATTTGTATTTTAAATAGTTTGATTCCTCAAAATTAAATTAATTTAAAATTAAAAAATTTATAAGATACTTTTGGGATTTTTTATGGAGGAAAGCTCCTAGGTTGAGCTAGATCGAGAGTGAAATTGATATTATATTACTAGTTATTGATATGGAATTATTGATATGGAATAAACGTACGTATTGTCAAGGCATTGGAGATTTAACCTGCTACATAAGAAGAGCATCTTCCCTCATGTTAGTCTTTATAACTTTCCCTTATAATGGTTTAGAACATGATATATCTAGTCTTAAGAATGAAGGAAATATCCTATTGATGGGTGACTTCAATGCCAGAACTTCGAGTAACCAAGCTATTATTTTGAGCAATTATTCCAACCCTAATCCTCTTTAGTTAAATGAAAACCTTAAGCTAGTTAACAAGTACAAAAGGAGTTATGAGGATCTAGGCACAAATTTATTCGGCTCTTAGATGGTCAAGTTTTGTAGCGCTCAAGACCTTATAATTTGAAATTGTCTCATAAAATGGTTAAATTCTAGTTGAATGACTTGTATTCACGAGCTTGGAAGTAGTGTGGTATACTATGTTATTTTCGATATCTCTTCATACAACAAATTAATAGATTTTGACATCTTGAACGAGGATGAGCATGACTGGTCATGCACAATGATCCCAAATAGGAAAACATTCATGGTCATAAGCATCTAATCTTCGAAAAAAATAAAGATGAACTTTTTCTTCATGATTTAGAAAAGGATCTTTTTCGTGTATCTAGTATGGAGAATATAGAAAGTCTCTACCATAACTTTACTACATCCCTATCATCATCCATTAATAAGTTCTCTAATGAAGTATTGGCTAAAAGGGGAGATAGTAGGACCAACCCTTGCTACAGTATGGAGTGTAAAGATGCAAGAACATAAATTAAGAAAGCTAAGAAATAATCACAAAAAGTGGACAAGATAAATCATTAAAAAACCAGGTCGTTAAAAGGAAAAAAATGAAATATCTAAGTAAAAGGCAAGAAAATATGTTACACCTCTCCAAGATGGCTCTTAAGAAATTTTGGAGGCAAATTCTAACTCACAAAATTAAAGAAGATAATAAGATTGTTTTGAAGGATTCAAATTCATACCTTAAAAAACTTTATGAGTCGCTAGATATCAAAGACAATATTTAAACACTTCTTACAATGAAAGAATATCAAAGACATAGATTTTGGGGTTAAAAACCTACAAAATGGAAAATCCAAAGACATTGAAGGCTACCAAACAGAAATCTTAAAAATCGGTGGGCTTGTCCTAATCCTACATTTCGAAAAACTCTTTAATCTAGCTGTTAAGCGAGGATTCCCTACTCCTTGGAATTAGAGCCTCATTATTCCTATTTTCAAAAGTGGCGATAAAAATAACCCCTCTAATTATCGTACCATTATGACTAGCCCCTTCTTAGCTAATTTATATGCTATTATCTTAAAAAAGAAGATCAACGAATGGCTAGAAATGGAAGGTAAGAGGGCTAAAGGCCAGGCAAGGTTTAGAAGGCATCACTCAACCATGGACCACCTTGTCACATTTAGGCTCAATGCAGGGAAATATCATGATAATAAGACTAAACTATTTTGTTACTCTGTGGATTTTCGAAAAGATTTTGATATAGTGTCTAGAAATAACCTTGGGAAGAGATTAGAGGAGCTTAACTCTCCTCCCGAGTTGAGAGTTTCCACGATAAGGCTATATAAAAAGGTCATTGCAAAGTTTAAGAACACTAAAGGATGGTCAATGGATATAAACTATAATATTAGAGTTAAGAAAGGCTTTCCCCTCTCCCCTACCCTTTTCGGCATTTACATTGACAGGATAGAACGTTTTTTAGAAGAAGCAAGATGCACCGAGATTCTCATAGTCAAGGTAGTTATCATCCACCTACTTTATGCTGACAATATTTTTCTTATGGAAAGGTGTCCTTTTGATCTTGATAAGCAATTAAGAATTCTCAAATATTTATGCTCTAATATGGGTATGACAGTTAACATCGACAAAACAAAAGTTATGATTATAAAATCGACCAAGAAAGACAACTACGCCAATTTTATCTATGACAATAGCAATTTGGACAAAGTGACTTCTTACAAGTAACTTGGAATTGATATTCACCACAAGCTCAATTGGAACTATAGCATCGAGAAAAGGATCAACGAAGGGTGGAAAACCAATTTTGGTCTTGAGAATATTTGTAAATCAGCCAACCTGGCCATATGGGATAAAAATAAGTTGCTCTTTAAAACTCAAGTATCATTCTCGTTATCTTATATGGTTGCGAAGTATGGGGTTGTAGCATTTCTAGAGAATCTTAGAGAAAGATTGAGAAAATCTAGAAGTGTTTCTTAACTTATAACCTTAAAATTAAAAGCAATATGCCCTATCCTATTCTTTTCATTGAAGGTGGTATTTCCCCCATCAAGAGTATGACTATGTCTAGGCTCCTGATGTACAAGTACAAAATAAATAATATGGGTGATGAGAGACTACCTAAAATTTCTTTAAAATCAAGTCAACACCAAATACGCCTCAAGTGGGGTTGGTGTAAAGATAACATGGCTTGGTTAAACCATTGGGGCGTTGACGAAAATAACACTTTACAAAATATCAATAATGTCAAAAATATTATTACTTCGAAGTTTAAAGAGAAGCTATGATGCGAGAAAATTTTAGAGGTTAAAGGAAAATTAAGATAGGATAAGGAGGTTATTAATTCTAATCTAGAAGACCATAAGTATCTCTCAGTTTTAAATAGTTCAAAGAAGAAAAAATATTGCAAAGATAAGAATGAAATCTCATGATCTCCATAGCGAAACAAGACAATGTTCTATCCCTAGAACTTTGTGGGAGGAAAGGGTTTTCCTCCTTTGTGATTCTATGAGCATTGAAGATGAAAATATTTTTCTCTTAGAGTTCCCTCTTTACATCCACATTAGATCAGAGTTTCATAGTATTTTCTACAACACAAACCTTTATAACCCCCTAACTTTTGAAAACTATAGTGAGTTAGGAGAGCTTCTCGCCAAGCTTTTTGAGCATAGGAAGAAAATTTTAAAGCAATCCAATTAATTCCCTTCTTAATAGCTGATAAACCAAATGTGGTATAAGGGTAGGCTAACCATCATCATCATCGTTGTCAATATTATCAATAATAATGATTATATTATTGTAAATCAATATTTATCTATGAAAATTTAATAAAAGTAAGTTTTAAATATTCTATTTTATTATTTTTTTTTAATGATTAAAGAATTTATTTACATTGATTTTCATGGAATAATATATTATTCACATTAGTTTTATTAAATAAGTTTTGAAAATGTAATTTGTATATGTTGGTCTATTATAAAATAAAATATATTAGTTATTTTACCTTATTGTTTCTCTTTTAGAAATAACATTTTAGAATTATTTATAGTAATCATTGTAAATATAAATTTATGTTTTATGACTTATACACATAAAAAGATAATGATATATAGCTTTCTAAGCCCTAAATGTTGGCATATTACCCTTTATATTGTGGCTCATTACACCTTATTCATGTTGGCATGGGTCTATTAATTGTCACGTCCCCATTTTGACCCTCTTCGCATTAAATCGTAAATGATGTAAATATTGATATTTAATCATGGTGAGGAGCTCAAGGCCAAGGCCCCACCATTGATTTAGCATTTTATGTATCGGCAATTAAAGAAATAGATGCCTATGGTTCTTGTGCTAGATAGGCACAATGTAAATAAGACATCATGTAAATACGACTTTTAATGAAAATACCCACAACTAGCTATGCAATGCAACAAAGAGATGGGGGCATGATTCTACAAGGAATAGGGAGGGAAATTATTCAAACCCTTGAGCCAATGGTGTTAATCCATGTGTTAATGAGAAAAACCATAAACCACCAACTACCCATTTTGGGTTATGCACCAAATCATTTAATTCTTCCAAAAGTTGGTTGAGGCAGTTAATGCCTTGGGAATGGAGAGGTATGGAAGCCAATTTCGTGCATGGGCAAGCCATCAACCTGGGAATTCGTATTTTTGCTTCTTGGGCAAGAAAACACCCACGAAATGGTGCCCAAAGCCATTCCTCACCCAAGGATTTGATCCTCTCACGCAGATTGAGACTACTGGAAGTTACATTCATGTTTTTCATAAAAAACGCAGGGTTTTCCTTGCCCAGAGACTTGTTTTTGGTTTTGGACAGTAGTTGGGAAGAAGGGGTTGCGATTTGGGACCGTATGGAGGTCGTTTTGTCCCAGAATTGCCATGGGCATTTTCCCTAAAAATGATTTCTCCTTCCTGGGGTTTTCCCAAAACCTCCATTGTTCATTTTTAGCCTTCCCACATTTTTCTGAAGCAAAGGGAATCATTTTCATGCTTATCACTGTACAAACATTTTTCTCCTGTCCAGCCATTGTAGTTAGCTGATTATCTGCATCCCTGTTTGATTTGGAGACTGTAAGCAAGAGATTGGAGTGGTAGTCGACAGAGAGGGCTTGATAAACCTAGTGGGGGAGACAACCTCTCAAGAAGATCAAGAGGGCTTTGGATACTCTTCTATGCACACCCTGAGAGCACTAGATGGGGAAGGTATGGCTTGAGGGACTGTACAACAGTGAAAAGAATACTTCCTTGTGCTGGGTGTGTAGGTATTGTGGGTGCCAAGCTAGATAGATGTTGTAAGGTTATCCCTGGCTTTGTGCTTGAGCTCACTAGCTTAGCAACTCTTCCTTTCCATTTCCTAGCAGCCTCATAAACCCAATTGTAGATTGGCTTGGCTGATCTTGGTGTATGCTTGGCTATGTCTAAGTCTACTGTTCCTTGGTTCCTTGTAGAAATCATGCCCATCTCGGGGTGGCAGTTGTACCAAGAGGTTGATAAGTAAAACTGGCCTATGGTTGGGTGGAACGTTGCAGATGCATAGCTGGCTGCTTGGGACTACTTTGTTATAAGATAAGTACTCTCTTGTGTTAACTTTGCAATTATTTATTTGATGAATATCTTGAATGTATGATGGATGTGTAATTGAAATTACTTCCACTTTGTTTTCTTATAATTATACATTTCCATATGTCTCTTTTATATTATGTGAATGCTTATTTAATAAGTTCATGGGGCTAGATGCCCGGTTTTATCATCATGATCCTCTCCATCGCACTGGTATGATGGGAGGGTACGTGACATTAATGCTCATTGCATTAGTATTATTATATTAGTTATGTTGTCTTGGGTTTATTAGTTGTAATTGTACCTCTTTATATCGTATATATATATAGGAAGGAGACCTTTTCATTTGAATCATCTATATTGTCTTGTCTTGTGTACTTAATACATTGTGTAAGGAGGTTTACCCCTCAAAAGGACTTGCTATTCATGTATATTCTTCATTATTTAGGTGTGGGTTACTCATAATATTCTATTTATGCTCTTTTCATGCTATTTCTTGGATTTGGTTGCTTAACATTTGGTATCAGAGCTTAGATGCATTCAAAACAAGACATCTTGAAATCATCGCTATAAATTTTTCTCTACAAATATTTAGACAATGAAACACGAAACCCATCTATAAACAAGCCGAAATATATGTGGTAATATTTCCAAATCCTGATTCATTACAGATTCGGAGATATACCCTTTGGAAGTTAGGGTTTCCGACTAGTCCAAAAACTAGTCTAAAACAAATGTTCTAGGAAAAATGAGTATATCTAGAGAATTCAAGATCCAAATTGATTGAGACCTATTGCATCATAAATAAAACAGATCACACTATATTGGGTATCAATTTCAGAATTAGGCTAAAAAAATTGGACATGTGGCAGGTCATACACCATTGCTCTTTGAAAAGGCCAAAAATAACAAGTGTTGGGGAAATTGGCATAAATTGTTTTTGACACATCCAAATTCAACAAAACCTATGAAATTGGAAAGAGGGAATATCACGATAAAAAAATCCAAAATTTAAGAATCATAGGGTCCAAGATTTTAGGGTTAACTCAATTGGAAGGTCACATAGAAAAACAACCTTCAAATCAGGATTAGAAAAAAGTAGGCCATTTTCAATTTGAATAAATTTTAGTAGAAGGATTTGTTTGAGGTGAAACCAAGGTGTGATATATATATATATATATATATTCCACCAAAAGGTAGTGGAATAAATCACACTCTAATCATACCACCTAACGAGTCATCTCTGACCTACAATGAAAGTGAAGACCTATCTTTTCGAGTGTTTGGGTTGGAATAAATAATTAAAGGGTTTTGTCTAAAATGGTTGATTTACTTAATAGTGAGTAAAGGATGGGAAACATGTAGAATATGATGGGACATATGGATATTAAGATGGAGGAAAATCTGAAAAATATTGCTAAGCTCATACAAAATTATCCAACTCCCCAAGATTGACATGAGGATATTTTATGGAAAGGATCCCATGACATGGATATTCTAGATGGAGCAATTCTTTGATATAAACCCGGTTCCAAATCTCCAAAAGTTTTCTATTGCATCTTTATATTTAGAACCTAAGAAGTTTGTGTGGTACTAATGGTTTTGTGAATGCAAAAATAACTCCAATATCTCTTGGACCGTTTTTACATAATAATTGATATCATATCATGAAATAGCGGGATTGGATTGCGAGCACCAGCCTAGTCTCAAGTTGCCCCTAGCACAAAAACACAAAAAGATGCTTTTAATAAAGGGAGCACACTCCTTATTACTTTAGAAAAGAATAAATAAATTTAATGTTAAGTTAGCGGTTTTATAACGACAGTTGGGGCTCCGTAGAAGAGGAGGATTTGACCCATGTCTCTTACACTCGGTGTTTAATGTTATCTTCTTGGCATGGTATTTTTGTTGTTCACGTAGAGTGGGAAGATATGGACGTGTTTATGTATGCATGGATCATGGGAGACAGTTTGGTGTATGGGTATTTATGATTTCTTTTCCATAGAAGGAGACGGTGCAACCCGGTCTTGTGGGGCAGGGATTATGTTGAGTTTGTTAGCATTTGGTTATTCTCCTTCCACACACGAAGCAAATAATGCGGAGTCTTTTCAAGGGCACGGAATTCTTTTTGCGTTGGAGAAGAAGCACAGCCTCTTGAGTGGGAGTATCTTACTTACAGTATTATCTTAAAGAAAAGACCAATCTTTTTTCTTAGCAGTAACTTGGGGAAGTTACTATTTGGGGAAAACAGATTCAAAGAAAGAAGTTGAATTGAATATAAGAAGAGAATCTTCATCGTTCTCCATATATGGATATGTTGGTTGTTTATTTGGTTTGTTTTTTGCTTTAATACTGTGCAGATCCATCGTTATGGAGTGAAGGGTGCAACCCTCTCTCATTCGCATTACCTTTCTTTTCTCTTTATACTTGTGATGATTCTTGAAGGGCAGAGCCCTTACTTCGATTTGATGCTATCGACATCGAAGGAGAAGAGTGTGGGCTCTTTCTTCTTGTACCCGTTAATATTGTTCCACTTCAGAAGACCGTAGGATCTCTGTTATGGTATTCATTGTTATCTTATTCGGATGGAGGAAGGAGAGCATGGATCCCTTTTTCCTTTCTTTATGTTGTAAGTGAAGGAAAAAGCGTGGTTCCTTCTTGATAATCGTTGCAGAGATCACCTCTCTTCATGAGGGCAAGTTTTCTTTTGGGTAGCTGTATTTTGTTGGCATCTCATTGTAAATTGGGGAAGAGAGCGCAGCCCCTTCTTAAAACAGTATCTTTGTATGCAGTATTTCTTGGAAAGATAGACTGTAGCTTTTATATTCATAATAAACGACAATCTACGTATCTATTCCAGCACATCAGAAAAAACATCATGTTACAATTATTAAATAAATAATAAACACAGATTTAACAGGGAAAGAATACCTATCTGTTCACACAATGATCCGCTTTAGTATGCCAACGGTCAACAAGATTATTCCTTGGCGAAAATCTGACTTTCAATATACGAGCTCTTAGAATGAGCTTTCCAATGGTCCCACTTTTAGGGTTGGATTCATCCTTGTTTGGGCATAGAAACAGACAAGAATAAATACATTCACGATAACATTCATTACTGTTTATTTATGACAGCTTTAAAAGTGCAGCATAGTGCTTTTTCTGCAAATCAGTCCACTCTAGGGATGCAAGATTTCTTAAGGAGAAAATAACAATGTTGCAGAATGATGGTTCAAATAGCCTCATGGTTGAAAGAGGAGAGGAGCACTGTAGGTAGAATGAGTCCTGTAGAAATAGCCGTAAATATGAGCCCTAAAGATGAGCCCCGGTTAAAAAAAAAGAAGAAAGAGCCCTGTTAAGGATAAGCCTCGGTGAAAAACGACAAGCTTTGTCGAAATATGAGGATCCCTAAAGAAGAAGAGCCTGGTGAATATAGCCCTTGTCGAAACATGAGGATCCCTAAAGAAGAAGAGCCTGGTGAATATAGCCCTGGTTCAAAGAAGAGCCCCCTAGTTAAAAAGGAAACCTAAGGAGGAGCCCTGGTTTAAAGAAAAGAGATTGGTTTGTGGAATGAGAAGCCCGAAAAAGGAATTCGTCATCAGAAAATTAAAATAGATTTTTTTATTACCGAAACATGCCCTATCACAACGTTTCTCTAGGATTTAGAGGTTTTGGTTATAACCACGAGTACATGCCGGGACTATATCGGCCCATGTTTCAATGCGAGGTAGATGCTGTTGTTTGTGTTAAGGGCGAATTTTGGGGGGAATGATTTAATGGCGATAATCGGGGCCCACCTTATCCTGGGTATAACAAGTAGTAATATAGTCCCAGCGTCCGGTTCATGAAAATCTCGCAATAATGGGTAAAATTACTGAAAGGAGAGGATAGGAGCTGGTATCCTAACAGCAGAGGGTATGGTTGAGTAAATAATAAATCCATTTGAATGTTCTTATGAGGATTATTTTTGTCCCCCCAAAGAAATCTATCAATTCAATTATAAAAGAATGGTGACTGAGGTTGTATTGTAGAACCGGTAGCCCATCGGCGGAGTTTGTTGAGCTAGGGTTTTGAGCCCACTCCAAAGATTGTTGAAAAAATTGACGGCGAATAGATGATCTGAAGTAAAATCAAGAAGTTTATCACATAGAGATCCTTGCAATCATATGGAGAACTTTGCGTCATGTGCACAATTCATGGAGATCACATGGAGATCCTTGCAACCATATGGAGAACTTTGCTTTCTCTCAGCAATACATGGAGATCACATCTAATGGAGGCCCTATTTTTTCTATTTTCCCTCTCAATCTATTTTCTATTTTCTAATTTACCGCTCATTCAATTTTGCAACCATATGGAGAACTTTGCTTTCTCTCAGCAATTCGTGGAGATCAGATCTATTGGAGGCCCTATTTTTTTTTTCCCCCTCTCAATCCATTTTCTATTTTCTAATTTACCGCTCATTCACTTTTCACTTTTTTTTAGTTTCCCTCTATCTGTTACATTTGTTTTGTTTATATTCTTCTTTTTCTTAATTTGTTAATACTAGTTACGGCATATATTAATTATATAAATATATATATATATATATAATAACTATACAATATTAATATTATATATGGGTGAAAAGATACACGGAAAAAAATGTTTTCAATAATTTATTTATTTTATATGTGAAAGAAAGTGTTAGCTAAGACTATGGGGGTATTATTATTATTATTATTATTCAAGGAGATGGGAACAATTAGATTTTTACAAAAAAGGAGGAATTATTTTTTCTTCAAAATGGAGGATATTGGCTATTTCTTGTAAGGGAGGGATCCACTCGGACTTTAAAGATTTTCGAATTCAGGTGCAAAGAGAACCATGGTGAATGAATGCATATGGAGAATTAATGGAGGTTGTGAAATTGACAATTTTTAGCTAACATGACACAAAATACATGAACTTTTCGAAACTTTAACAGACTGTCAAGATGGTCAAACGACAATGGTTTTGTTGAAACAAATTATGAACACAGCCAGTACAACAAGCTGAACAAAGTGACACTAACTTCAAGACATGACAATTCCAAAAGGGAAATATGACAAATATCTAAGACTCGACTCAACCACATGTACTAGAAGAACCAATCTATTACTTGATAAACTATATGCAAGACATGATGTATTATCTAGATATCAACTCACCACACCCAATGCACTAATTAGTAGAGAAACCCCTAAATGAGCATCTCAATGATTCTCCTATCATCTAACGCAATAGGTATCTCGATGGCTTTATAAAAAAATGATCCCTTAGAAGATACGTATTGAAAAATAATCCAAGTTGTGTACTATTAATGTTACAATATACTAAATTTTAACACTGCAGATGGATTCGGAGACCCCATAAATTTTAGAACTGCAGATGGATTCAGAGACCCCCCCTAAATTTTAACACTGCAGATGGATTCAGAGACTCCCTAGGGGGTCTCTAAATCCATCTGTAGTGTTAAAATTTAGTAAATTGTTCAAATTCATTATCAAAATTATAATTTTCCATTACCGGAATGACACAACTAAAAATGACCACATAAATGACCAATTGTTATGTGATCATTTTTAGTTTAGTTCTTATCTCCTGACGAAATTGGTCATTTATCTTGGTCATTTTTTGTTTAGTTCTTATCCCATGACCAAATTGGTCATTTTTAGTTAGTTGACTTAAAATTTCTCAATTTTGGTCATTTATCCCTTGAAAAAGTTGTGGTGACCAAATTTTTTGGTCACCTGGTCACTTATCTCTCATTTTGTACTAGTGTAATATTCGATAAAATTAAGATTTACATGAGGAAACAAATTTTACCTCTTCTCAATGTTAGAGCATTAAAACCTACTTTCATACTTAGGATATAAGTATATTTCATTTTATTACTTTCCTAGGCGTTTTTACTAAGTTATTGGCCACATATTGCCTTCCTAGGCCCACCTCTTGTTATCCTCATCCACTTGAGCACATTCATGAGAAAACTGCCTGCTTTTATGGCTATCCTGAGTGGCAAAGGTGCACTTTCTCCTTTTGCACTATTTTACTACTTTCTTTTGCTTTTGAGTGGATAAGTCGAAAGCTAGGTGCTCCTAAACGTTTTGGAAACTACTTTCTTTATGGCCAACCCATCCTTCCTCTTTTTCTCTCCAAAAGACGTCATATTTTCTAATTGCATCATACATCACCTTCCACATCATTTTTGGACAATTTGTGAGTCTCTTGAATAATTTGGAGTTAGATGTTTCCACCTTGGGGGGTTTTAGCTAGTTTTAGTAAGCCTGCTTTGTGTGCTTTTCGAATTCCTTCTCAAGTATTAGAATTTATGATGTAACATTATATATTTGCAGCCAATTTATTTTACATGTTTGGATGATGTAACTTTATGTAATACAGTTTAATGTTTGGCATACATTTAGTGTCAATTTTCAGTGTTCTATGCACTTCTAGACTAGCAATTTTAGTAAGAGTGTTTGTTCAATCTACATGATCATCCTATGATCAGATTTCACATGGTATCAAATATTTTTAGGAGAGAATAATTGCATCCAATAGTGCACCATAAGAAAGGATTTTCCATAGCAGTCCCGTGGATAATTACCTTGTACTCTTGGGTTTAGCTTTATGATTATGAAGTTCCTTCAAAAGGAATTGGAAGGATCAATATTTATCATGGAAACTTCACTGATGTTCTCTATGTTCCTACCTTGGAATCCAACCTCCTTAAGTCTATCAAATGACACATACATGAGTTCCAAATAAAGTAATGTTTACTCCTAATGCAGTTGAGATTCAAGAGATCTCTTGTGGAAAAATTATTGCACAAGGAATTGTAGATCACTATTCCAAACTCTGTTAGTTCTCTCATTTCTGAGTTACTTAAAAAAAGTGCACTTATTACTCATGCAAATGAAGTGAGAATACTTTGGCCTGAGAGGTTTGGGAACCTCAACTACAAATATTTACAAGAATTGCACAATCAAAACATGGTTGAAGGCCTCCCAAACATCATATTTGCTAAGGGAACCTGTCAAGGTTGTTTGATCGGTAATCATCCAGAGTACAAGTTTGAAGAAGGAAAGGCAAGGAGAGACCCATATTCTCCTGAGTTGATTCACAGTGACATATTAGGACCTCTTTTTCAACTATCATTGAATAATGCTAGATACATCTTAACATTCATGGATGACTATTCAAGATTTAGTTCGGTATATTTTCTAAAGTTGAAGTCAGAAGTCTTTGAATAATTCAAACTTTTTAAAGCTTCTTTAGAAAATTTCACTGACAAGAAGATCAAGGTCCTTCATACTGAAAATGGAGGACATTAAGTGAAGAATTAGTTTTAGTTGTTTTGTGGAGATGAAGGTATATTTGAAATGCAGCACATTGTTCCGTACACACCACAACATAATGGTGCGGCTGAGAGAAAGAAAAAAATTCTAAAGGAGATGTCTACATGCATACTTGAGTCTAAATATTTCGCTCCTAGAATTTGGGCAGAAGCTGTCAATTGTGTTGCATTCCTCTAGAACAAAGTTCCTCAAAATGGCCTAAAAGGAAAAAATCCTTCCGAAGCTTGGATGGGATACAAGCCAGATGTATCTCATCTTAGAGTCTTTGGTTCCAAATATTTGGAAAGGATTCCTTCAGAGAAGAGGAGAGCCTTAGAGCCTCAAAGAAGAGAGTGCATATTGGTTGGTTATGCATAGAATGCAAAGGCCTATAAACTACTAGATCTATCTACCATTCACACCTTTCTTGAAAGAAGTGTCCAGTTTGAAGAATGGCCATGGGATGATGCCCACCAAGTTTAAGTAGAAATAGTACCAACTACTCCACCCCAATATGTTGAACAAGCTAGTGAATCATATTCCCATGAAATTTCAGAATCTGATTCATAAAATTAAGATGAGCACATGCTAGATCCAGATCCAAAAGAACCTGAAGACCTAGCACCATAAGAACTGGTACCACTTCCAAGATGGGCTACAAAGACCATAGAATCTGCTGGTAACCATGGTGTAGATCCACAAGATCCAAGAAGAACTAGATCTAAGTATCAAAGTGCAACTTTTGCACTCTCTCATATAGATCATTTTCTTCCAAACAGATGGTTTTTGATGGTTGGATCAAATCCAAAAAATTTCTTTGAATACTACCAATATCCAAAATGGATAACTGTTATGGATGAAGAGTACCAATCTCTTAAGAAAAATGAGACTTGGGAGCTTGTTTCTCTCCCTCCTGGAAGGAAAGTTGTTCAGTGTAAGTGGGTATACGGAATAAATATGGACTCAGATGGAGTAACATACAAGTACAAGGATCACTTGGTTGCTAAAGGTTTCTATCAGGTTCAAGGGATTGACTACACAGAGACCTTCGCTCCAGTTGCAAAGATTGACTCCATCCGTCTTGTTTTAACTTTAGCAGCATCTAAGCACTGGGAAGTGCATCACATGGATGTGAAGAGTGCATTTATTCATGGATATCTAGATGAGGAGATATACATGAAATATATTTAAGGATACATTGATGATCCTTCATTAGTGTGAATAGTGAGGAAGTCCTTGTATGGGCTCAAGCAAGCTCCCGAGCATGGTATGCTAAGATGGACTCGTTTCTACTATCACAATATTTTCAGAGATGCAAGTCTGATTCAAATGTATACATGAGGCATGATGGTAACTCTCTTCTCCTTATTGTACTATATGTTGGTGATTTAGTGATTATAGGGAGTCTCTCTTCATGCATTAGATCTATCAAAACAACCTTGCACAATGCCTTCTCTATGCCAAATTTGGGACTGCTAAAGCAGTTTCTTGGTCTTGAATTATCTCAGAGTGGTTCAGGAATCAAGATTGCATAGTCCAAGTATATATCAGATCTACTTGACAGGATTCATATGACAAAATACAAACCAAAAAAATTCCCTTTTCTTTCAGGTATATATCTTGAGGATGGTTCTTCTTCACATTTGGTGGATATTACCTTGTATTAGCAATTGATTTGGAGTCCTTTGTTTCTTACACGTACTCTCCCTAATCTATCCTATGCAATGATTCGTGTCTCCATATACATGCAAGAACCCCATGAGCTTCACTGGAAGGCATCCAAACGGATCTTGCACTATGTGTAAGGGATGAAGACCTGTGGCATTCATTATGCAACTGGGTCTCCCTTGAAACTAGTTGGGTACACAGATTCATATTGGGATGGAGACAACTCATATTGGAAGTCTACATTAGGTTTTGTCTTCATGATTGGATCCAGTCCTATCTGTTCCAATCAAGCAAAAACTAGACTTATCTTGCTCTATCATCAGCTGAGGTTGAGTATAGAGGTGTAGTGAATGCAACCACACAGTGCATTTGGTTGCAGGACATCTTGTAAGAGTTTGGTATTCGGTATAATACTCCACCATTCATCTATTGTAACAACCAAAGTGCAATTACGATTTCCACATATCTAGTTTAGAAACAAAGAACCAAACATATTGATATACACATGCACTATATATGAGGATTGGTGCATGATTGTACCATCACACTACTCTACTGCCCCTCAGAAGAGTAGATTGAAGATATTTTTACCAAGTATTTTTTAATGAAAAAGGGTGCTCCAAGGATCATTTCTTCTTTCCATGACCATTCATATTGTTTCATTCTCCTGTAGCAAGAGCTTGATCCCTTATTGGTTTTATGACTCCCATCTACACCAATTATCCTCTTCCTTTGTGAGAGACAGGATGAATGCATATAGAGTGGGAATCTTCCAATTTGGGATGGATAATTTTGTTGTTTGGAAGGAAGATACAAGCACATAATAGTTTGGTCCCAGTTTTGATAGAATAGAGAGAATAAGTTGCTCATCCTTCTTCTCAATTCCGCACAGTTTTAGCTACACAACCAAGTTCTTGAATTTAGTGAAGAATTTTGTGATGGATTTGAAACTACTAGGGCTCCGAGAGATCAACTCATTTTCCAATTGATGCCCTCTCAAATCATCCTACTTCCAAAATAAGGATTCGAGATTTGTGCAAACCTTCTTGGGATTTTTCAGACCAGGTAGATTAAAGATTAGATCCTTGGAAATGCTGAGATACAACAAACCATATGCTTCATCAATCTTGTTCAGATACTTGGCTTTCTCTAATGCACCATTTGGTTAGACTTCAACACCCTTTAACACCCTATAGAGACCTCTATTGCACATGAATATCTCCATTTGATCCTTCCATTAAAAAAAGTTGAAGGGAGTGATCTTTGGAGTTGAAGATAGATCCATTGATGGTGACTGAATGCACTTCTAATGATGGAAAAACCTGCAAAAACAATGGAAAAATATATATGGAGGATTGTTACTAAATATATTGAGCATTGATTTAGGACAATAGGAACTTTTATCTAGATCCTTCACACCTTGCTAGACTCCAAACAATTTCTCCAATGTCTTCAAAGCAATGACACCAGGATTTACCATGGAAATCCAGAGGCATCTTATGCACTAATGAAAGCAGTTGCTCAACCTAATATCTCAAATGAAATTGTGTTTATTTCTAGTGCAAGGATCTTCCACCTTCTCAACAATACCAACCAGTCTTAGTTCCTTTTCTAGTTGGTTGAAATGTTGATGCAGGAGCATCGGAGCCTAGGCAGATCAGTCGAAGTTGATAGCCATAAGGGAGCCAACTAGAGGGAGTGCCGACGACCACTGGTGCATGAAGCAGATTGACTCGTCGAAGTTAATAAGTCGAGCATAAGCTATCAAATCAGTTGACAAGAGTGAAGAGGTCGAGAGTCGACATTTCAGTGTCGAAAGACAACAGTCGATAGTCGACATGTTCATGTCGATAGGTGACAAGTTGCTGCAGAATCGTGGAAAGGTCGACATGTTGTCGAACCGTGACATCGACAAGTTTTGGGCACGAGCCAAGTGAGGAGGAAGGGGCAGACTGGCGAAGCCTAAATGCAAAGTGGAAGCTGACATAGGACAGTATGGCTGACAGGATGGTTTACTGTAGCTTGTCAAAGGAAGCGTAGAAGTCAAGGAGCGTACTTGGCAGTGGTTCGGGGTTGCTAAGGAAGTTAATGGAAGTTATTGTAGGTGGGTGAAGACATGACAGATTTCATCATAGGAAGAGGCTGTGCAGAATGGTCGGACGCTGACAGCTGCAGGTCTGCAGGATCATGGAAGGATCGGTTGGCAAGAGGATGCGTGTCTCAGGGATCGCAGTGGTATTGGAAATGACAATAGTGGGGCATAAGACCAAGGATTTTGGGTCAGCAGTGGAATTTTTTTGTAATAGGACGGCTTGGCATTTTGGGAGAGTCAAGCAAAGCCGAAGAGAAGATCGAGCCATAGCTCAGATTTCAGTAGCGAACCAGGAGACAGCGAGGTCGACACACTGAGAGAGCACACCGGAGTTACTTCTATATTGTAATGGATGAGGCCGACAAATAGTAAGTTATTTGTATTTGTAGCTATTCCTCATTTGTAACCAATATAGAGAAGTAATATAAGCCAGCTTCTGGCATGTTGTTTGCATCTTGTTTGTGTGAACATTTGTGGTTGTGTCGTGTGTATTGTTAAGCAAGAACCTTGATGCAATGGGGCGACTTGCGTCAATTGGTATCAGAGCCCGGAAGTGAGTCCAATTGAATCCTGTTGAGAAGGAAGAGTAGTGATACGGACTTGACTTACACCAGTTGGTATCTGAGCAGGAAGTGAATCCTTGTGGGTGGAAGAACTTCGAGTGATATTGAGCCTACAAGTGCGTTGAACAACTCTAGCTGAGGTTGGGTAGAGTTGTGCACGACTTGTTGAAGTTCGGTTACAATTGGATGAGTGAGAGTTTCAACAGAGGTTGAAAATGGCTCACAGAGGCGCTAATGTCTGAGGACGAAGAGCGCATGGCGCAGCAGTCACAGTTGATCGTGATATGTTCAACGAATGCATCCGAACGATGTGAACTTTGACAAATGAACTCACAGTGATTAAACAAAGCCAAAAGCGTGGTTGTATTCCTGATGCGTTAGACCACAACGACGAGGAAGTTGAAGAAGTGGAACCATGGGAAGTAGCGGAAGATTAACTAGAAACAAAACTCATCAAGATTCTGATGGATATGAGAGGTTGGAAAAAGATAGACGTTCATACCTACTCAGGAAGCTTGGATCCAGAAGACTTGATCGACTAGTTCAAAGAGATGGAGAAATACTTCGACATAGAGAAGATTGAGGATCCTAAGTGGGTTAAGATTGCATGTCTGAGGTTGAAGGGTCATGCCTCATTGTGGTGGGACAATGGACAGGCTGACAGAGTCAAGAAGGGAAAGGAGAAAATCAAGTCTTGGGATAGGATGGTCGCCAAGCTGAAGGGGAAGTTCTTGTCAAATGATTATGTGATCTCCTTGTTCAGGAAGTTACAAAACTTTCGACAAAAGGAGATGACCGTGAAGGAGTACACAGAAGAGTTCTACAGATTGTCGATAAGATCGGGACAAACTGACGAAGGAGAAGAAGCTGTCGCTAGGTATGTGAATGGCTTGAAATATGCCATTTAGGATGAATTGAGCATGTCTAGATTCAGAGCAGTGGGTGAAGCCTATCAATTAGCTTTGAAGGCAGAAGAGAAACTGCCAAGAAAGTCTGCAGTGACTAGAGTTAGGATGACTGGTCGGGGTGCGAGAACAGTTACCGCGAAAGGCCAAAGTAGTGGTTACAGGAAGGAAACTGTCGAAGATAGTCGAGATGTGGAAGGGACATCGACAAGGGAGAATGCACCACAGAATCGACGCGATGGTCGAGAGAACCGCAGTGGAGGTGCGTATGGTCGAATTGGTACATCCGATAGAAAATGAATTAACAGACTAGCCATAATTGGTTATAAGTGTCGTGGAGCACGACACAAGGCATAGGAATGCCCAGAGAACCTACATGCTGCAGAGGAGTCGAAACCCAGATGCCGAAGAGATGAGAAAGTCGACGAGAGGGAAGAATCGGCATCCGACGACAGTGGAGATGGTAAGAAGAAAATTCAAGCCATGACAGCTAGCAAGAAACTGGTTTTGGACGATAGATGCGACGAGTAAGAGCCGGTATAGTGGAAGGTGATCTTTCGAACGAAGGTGCGAATCAACGAATGGAATTACAAGACCATAGTTGATGGTGGAAGCACTAAGAATCTTGTGTTGACAGAGGTGATCGAGAAAGCAAAGTTGAGATGTCAAGAACATCCACAGCCTTACAAGATCTCATGGTTGCAGAAAGGACACCATGTGAAGGTGACCATATAGTGCCTGATTAACTTCAAGGTTGGGAAGTTAGAGGATAGTGTACTGTGCGACGTAATCCCAATGGATGTGTGCCATCTGTTGTTAGGAAGACCATGCCAATATGATCGCAAAATGATCTATGATGGTCGAGCCAACACAATCACAGTGTGGAAAAATGGCGTGAAAATGACTCTTAAGCCAAAACCGGAGGAGCAAGCCAATGGTAAGCAAGACGAGAGCAACTTTTGGGAGAAGAGCATGTTGATGTGCTCAGTGAAAGAATTCCTTGCAGAGGAGGAAAAGCAGTCGGGCTGTTATTCTATCATTCTGAATGGACCATTTGTCGAGAGTACGACAATGGAGAAAATTCTGGTCGAAGTTGGAAAGATGCTCGAAGTGTTTCACAGCATAGTGGTCGATGAGACATCGACGGGATTGCCACCGACAAGGAACATATCCCATCAGATCGACTTGATTCTAGGGTTGAGTCTACCAAACAAGGAACCACATAGGATGAGTCCAACAGAAGGTCAGGAACTCAATTGACAGGTCTAGGAATTATTGGATAGAGGGTTGATCAGAGAGAGTTTGAGTCTGTGCGCAGTACCAGCAGTATTAGCACCGAAGAAAGGTGGAGAATGGAGGATGTCTATAGACTCTAGAGCTATCAACAAGATCACGGTCAATTATTGGTTTCCATTGCCGATAATGGACGACTTGATGGATTGTTGGAGTGGAGCGAAGTACTTCACAAAGATAGAACTGAAGAGCAGTCATCACCAAATTTGGGTTAGAGAAGGAGACGAATGGAAGACAACATTCAAGGCAAAGGAAGGGCTATAGGAGTGGTTAGTCATGCCGTTTGGATTGACTAATGCACCCAGTACATTCATGCGATTGATGAATGAAGTACTGAAACCATTATTGGGAAAGTTTGTCATAGTCTAACTAGATGACATTCTGATTTTCAATCAAACCAAGGAAGAACACTTGGGTCACATTTGACAGGTATTGCAGAAGTTGCAGGAAGAGAAGTTGATGGTGAACCTGCAAAAGTGTTTCTTCATGAGGGAAGAACTAGTATACTTGGGATTCGTAATCTCAGGTAAAGGGTTGGTGATGGACCCAGAAAAGGTGAAGGCGATATTGGATTGGCCTGAACCGACAAGTGCGACTAGAGTGAGGATTTTCCATGGACTTGCCACTTTCTATAGGAAGTTCATCAGGGGATTCAATCATATTTGCACACCATTGACAAAGTGTATGTGCAAAGGAGAGTTCAAGTGGATGGAAGCAGCCTAGTGAGCTTTTGACAAGTTGAAGGAAAAGGTCACTGAGAGCCTAGTGTTGGTGCTCCCATATTTTGACAAAGTTTCCCAGGTCGATTGCGACGCAAGTGGAATCGCAATTGGAGCAGTGTTGAGCCGGGAGGGCCAACCAATTGCATTCTTCAGTGAAAAGTTGGATGATGCGAACCGGAAATATTCTGTCTATGACCAGGAATTCTATGCTATTGTCCAGGCATTGAAGAAGTGGAGGCATTATTTATTGCCCAAAGAATTTGTGTTGTACACAGATCATCAAGCGCTGAGGTATCTGAATACTCATTCGATGTTGAATCAGCGACACATGAAATGGGTCGAATTCCTACAGGGATATACGTTCATGTTGCGACATAGGTCGGGCAAGTCGAATAAGGTTTCTGATGCGCTACGTAGAAGAGTTGCATTGATGAACACAGTGATAGTTCAGGAAACAGGAATAGAGTCGGTGAAGACAGAGTATTTGCGATCGACGGAGATTTTGCGAAAGGATGGGAAGCTTGTCACGAACCATGGAGTGTCGACAGAACTCCATATTTGGATTATTTTTTTCAAGAAGGCTACCTATTCAGGGGACGAAAATTATGTATTCCTAGAGGATCAATGCAAGAGAACCTAATCCAAGAGTTGCATAGTGGAGAATTAGAAGGTCATTTTGGCATCAACAAAACCAGGGCATTGGTCGAATAAAACTATTATTGGACAGGAATGGCGACATATGTTGGAAAGTGGGTGCGACATTGTAGAGTTTTCCAGTTGGAAAAAGGAAGAAGTCATAACACGGGGTTGTATACACCGTTTCCGATACCAAATACCCCATTGGAGCACCTGAGCATGGATTTTGTGCTACCATTGTCGAAGATGCAGCAGGGAAGTGACTCAATATTTTTTGTAGTCGAAAGATTTTCAAAAATTGCACACTTTATTCTATGTCGGAAGACAAGTGACGCCATGAGCATTGTTGTACTATTCTTCAAGGAAGTATTCAGATTGCATGGGTTTCCGAAGAGTATCACATCAGACAAAGATACCAAATTTATGGGGCATTTCTGGAAAACCCTATGGAAGAAACTGGACACGAGGTTGCAGTTTAGCTCGACATATCATCCGCAGACAGATGGATAGACCGAGGTGGTGAACAGATGTTTGGGAAACCTTCTGAGATGTTTGATGGCCGAGAGACCCAAGGAGTGGGAAAATGTGTTGGTGCAGGAAGAGTTTGCATATAACAATTATGTTAATCGATCGATAGGTTTGAGCCCATTTTAGATTGTTCAGGGAAGAATCCCACACAGAGTGGTGGATTTGGTCGAGTTGTCAACAAAAATCAGGAAGAGCGCAGATGCAGAATCATTCACAGAGCACATGAAAGAAGTTCATTAAGATTTGCGAAAGCGCATAGAAAAGAGCAACGCGACATATAAGTTGAGAGCCGATAGAAAGAAGAGACTACAATCATTTAGTGAAGGAGACTTGGTCTATACTCATTTGCAGAAGGAGAGATTTCTGACAGGGACATATAACAAGCTGAAGCTAAAGAAGATTGGACCATGTAATATCTTGAGGAAGATTTCAAACAACGCTTATGTGTTGGAGCTGCCAAATAACTTGAGAATTTCGCTAGCATTCAATGTCTCATATCTGTACAAGTTCGAAGAAGGTTGAAGTAGTGGAAGCGCCGAAGTGTCGAGCATCGACTAGGCAGCGTAGATTCCAAATCGACACAAGGAGGAGATCGCAGAACTAATAGAAGAATGCAAAGTCGGGCGTACGCGCAATTCACGAAGGAAAGAATACTTGGTGCGATGGAGAGATGATGAGTTGCAGGAGGCGGCATGGATTTCTGAATAAGAGTTCAGGAGACTGACGGATCAGTTGAGTTCTTTTTCACCCGCGTAGTCTAATGTACGAGCATCAGAGCCTCGACATATCAGTTGAAGTTGATCGACAGAAGGGAGCCGACTAGAGGGAGTGCTGACGACTGCTGGTGCATGAAGCAGATTGACTTGTCGAAGTCAATAAATCGAGCAGAAGCTATTGAAGAAGTTGACAGGAGTGAAGAGGTCGAGAGTCGACATGTCAGTGTCGACAGATGATAGTTGATACTCGACATGTTAATGTCGATAGGCGACAAGTTTCAGCAGAATCGTGGAAAGGTCGACATGTTGTCGAACCGTGAGATCAATAGGTTTTGGGCATGAGCCAAGCGAGGAGGGAGGGGCAGACTGGTGAAGCCCAAATGCAGAGTGGAGGCCGACCAGTTAGTCAAAGTTGACAGAGGACAGTATGGCCGACGGGATGGTTTACTATAGCTTGTCAGAGTAAGTGTAGAAGTCAAGGAGCGTACTTGGCAACAGTTCAGGGTTTCTAAGGAACTTAATGGAAGTTATTGCAGGTGGGTGAAGACATGACAATTTCCGTCAAAGATAGATGATGTGCAGCACGGTCGAGCACTAGAAGTTGCAGGTCTGCAGGATCATGGAAGGATCCGCTGATAGGAGGATGCAGGTCTCAGGGATTGCAGTGGTCCTGGAAACGGCAGCAGTGGGGTAGAATACTAGGGAGTTTGGATCAGTAGGGGACTTTTCTTGGCATAGGATGACTTGGCATTTTGGGAGAGTCAAGCAGAGCCAAAGAGAAGATCGAGGCATAGCTCAAAGTTTAGTAGCGAACTAGGAGAGGGTGAGGTTGACACACTGAGAGAGCACACCGCAGTTAATTATGTATTGCAGTGGTTGAGGCCGACAGATAGTTAGTTATTTGTATTTGCAGTTATTCTGCATTTGTAACCGATACAAAGAAGTAATATAAGCCAGCTTCTGGCATGTTGTTTGCATCTTGTTTTTGTGAACATTTTTGGTCATGTCGTGTGTATTGTTAAGCAAGAATCTTGTTGCAATGGGGCGACTTGCGTCAAATGTTTAATTGTCATCGAATGAAACGTTTTTCCTAATCATGTCCCGTTCTATAGTTTTTTAGTATTGGTTATGCATGTGGATGAAATCTTAATATATACATTTGGTTGCCAGATGAGCTTTTTCAATCGAGGATCTAGGTGTTCTCAAATGGGATCAAGGTGAAGGCTCCATAATGTATGGAAAGAAAGGGTGAGGATGAGAACAAGGTTCTCAATACATTTTTTATGTCAACTATGAGAAGTTTAACTAGTTGGGTCAAATTGGTCATTTATTCTTCGGTGGACAAGTAGTACAATAGCCTTTGGTGCCTCCACTGCTAGTGTTTCACATGTGCCTTAGAAGAGTCAATTTTACTTAGCTAGTGTTGGGCCTGGCCCAAGTGGGGAAATTTTGAGCAAGAAGGAGTTTTGGAACTGCGGAGCTGAGTGTAGTTCAATTGAAACATTTTTGAATAAATTTTTGGGATGCTGCGAAGTTGCATGAAGCGCAGCGTCAGAAGAGCTGCGAAGTACAGTGCTGTGAGGAGACAGTGCTGTGAAATGTCCAGTCTACAGAGATACAACAAGGCAGAGTGTTGGATGGAAGATGGAACGTGTTTTGGTTAGACCGTCGATAGTTTATTTTTGGTAAATATGCTCTAGGAGTGCCAAGCGACGGGTAGGAGTGAATTGGGAAGAAAGCGACTTGTCACACATGTGAAAGATACCACTACCTAAACCAGTCACATGAGACTGTTAGAGGAAGAATGGATCGGTGAAAGTGACTTGTTGGAATCCACGCAATAGGAAGGCCGATAGTGACTTGAAGCATGTGTGGAAGACCACCACGATGGAATATTTGCTACCGGGAGCCAGTAGTCCAGTTTCAGGGGAACCGTGATAGTTTTGTAAACCTAAGGGTTTTTGCCTGTGGATTATAAAGACATGACCTATAGGAATGATCTATAAATAAGGAATTATTATATGGGAAAGGGTTACTCTTCGTTGTTGGGTTATTGAAGACTCTTCATTTTGGTTAAGCTTTGAACATTGTTGCATGTTTTAATCTTAGTGCTATTGTAAAGACTCTGCATGCTGAGTGCACAAAGATCTAGTTGAGAGAGAAGAGAGTCTGCAGCTGAGTGCGCAGACAAAGAACTGTTGTACCCTTCCCAAAGACTAATATAACAACAGTTCTTGTGGACATAGCCTCCATCTGGGGGGTGAACCACGTTAAATACCGTGTAGTGTGATTGCTGTGTTTTTGCATTTGCTAATTTGCTTACAGTGGATGTTTTGCTTCTCAGTTGTCAGCCGTTACATTAATGCTTTTATATGTATTCTCCATAGAAGAGACATGGGAATGATATGTTGAGTATTGTGTGAATGGATGAATGATGAATGCTTAGTATTCTAAGTTTGCAAAAGAATCAGTTTAGTGAATAATCACATATATATGAAGCGATCGGTTTGTATAACCCTTTGATGTGCAACACTGATTGTGCGCGTTGCTGAATGTTTCGACTGCTTGCAATTGTGATAAGCTACTTAGTATAAGGCAGTAGATGAATGGTTAAGTGTTGAAGTAAAGTCTTTAAAATCGGTTAAGTCCAGACGAGGAAGAGCATAAGTCATTTGCGCTGTCCTATAGTTTGCATCCTGTTGTACTATGCAGTCCTTGGAGGAGCTGGTCGCGTAAGTAGTTTGTTTAGAGAGCTGCGGACCACCAGATAGTCTATCGTTGTGCAATCATCAGTTCGCAGCACAAGTCCGGTAGTGTGCTATGCAGTAAGCTTGTCGGAATAACTCATCACACCACTATGGAAACTTGATTCTGCACCTTGGGTGAGACCTTAGCCTGTTCGCAGGCTGTTGCCGAAAGGGCTAGTGAGAAGGGGTTTTTTTGGTTAAGTGAAACCACGAAGAACCTGGGTCTACATTAGAAAACCTCTAGATCAGTTTGTAAACCAAAAGATAGTGTTAGGGGGACGAATCTGTAGATGGCTGTTACTCTTCCAGGAGTACGACTTTGAGATAGTAGTTAAACTTGGTAGGTTGAACTTTGGACCTGATCATCTGTTGAGAATTGAGTGAGGAGAAGAGCCCACCAGCCTTGAAGACAATCTGCCTGATGCGCAGCTATTTTCTATACACATTTTTGATGATTATTATAAGGACATCATTGAATTTTTAACCACAGGGTTGGCACCCGTAGAGTTCACTACGTAGCAAAAGAAGCAGCTGGTAGTGTGAACCGCAGACTTCACCATTATTGTGGCCCAACTATACAAACGGGGACTAGACGAAGTACTACGCAGATGTGTATTAGAGAATCAGAAGCCATTCATATTGGCTGATGCACACTCAAGAGCAGCAAGAGGTCACTATGCAGGAAGGGCCACTGCACAGAAGATATTGCGTGCAAGGCTATGGTGGCCTACAATTCATAAGGACTCAAAGGAAAATTTCCATAACTGTCATGTTTGTCAAAGCACAGTAAAGTCATTGCAAAGAGATGAGATGCCATTAAATCCACAGTTGAGCTTACAGGCATTTCAAAAATGGGCAATTGATTTTGTGGGACCTATAAACCCACCGGGAAAGAGAACTGGTGCGAGGTACATTATTACTGCAACTGATTGCCTCACCAGATGGGCAGAAGCGAAACCAGTGAAGGACTGTAGCATGGGTGCTACTGCGCAGTTCATTTTTGAAGACATCCTTACAACTTTTGGATGCCCTAAGATTCTCATGAGTGACTAGGACACTGAATTTTTTAACAGGACCATTAAGGCATTGAAAGAAGAGTTCCACTTAGTTCAGAAGCAAGAAATCAGGCACCACGAAGAGACTGTGTAGGAGCGATTAGGACCTGCCGTGCAGTTCGACGCAACACTCAGAAAAATAGCCGTTACAATGTCGGTTGAGAATATAGCCGTTATATAGCTGTTGCTAGCAACCGCGTGGGCATTTAACGCACAGATAGCCATTCTGCACGAGGTTATGAAGTAAAGGATCGAAGGATCCGTTGTATTTGGCCTATGAATACCATAATTAATGCTTATCTAGCCATTGAGGGGCATGGAGGAGGGTTAGCTACACTGATAAGTAATGCCACATTCAGACTTGCGGGCATTACCAAACACTTAGAATTTTCTGGCAAGCAATATTGTGTGAGTATTTTTAGCAAGCTCTCTGAAACCCTATGAAGTATAGCTAGTGAATGTATGACTGGTCTTCCATAGATGAAGAGTTCACCATCCAAGAGGTTGTGAAGGTATTTCACTACGGAGGGATTGAAGGGTTAATGAGAAACCCATCCAAGAAGGGAATCTTAGAACCAGGTCAGGCATCCAAATGATCACCAAGACACGGTCCAACGATGCAAGATAAAGGTAAAACTCTAGTAGCAGCAAGGATGAAGATACCCAAGATGGCTTCGACAGTGCAGAAGCCACCAGTAATGGAGAACGAGATACCTTTGACATTGACCCCAAACTATATTCCACCGCATGCACTGGATGCACCGGTTTTCAAGTTGATGAAGAATACAAAATACGACATCCCCCTATCATCAATCTCAAAACATGTCGAGGTCGATAAAAACTTGCTGGGTAAAATCCCATAATGTAGATGGGAGGATTATGATCTGCTTGCAATACAGAAGGAAGAGCCCTCTGAACCAAGGTTCACATAGTTACAACCTGACCAGTACATGTGCTTGAAGAAGAACGTAAAGGGCGAGCTTAACCTGGTAGCCCAAACTTGGCTATTTGAAGTAGTTCAGTCCGGACTGCTCAATCTTCTCATACTTCTACATTTTGACAGGTCACCAGAGTTGAATGTGGTGGTACGAACACTGATGGCATGCATTCACCAGGGTTGTGTATGGCTTGATCGCAATGTCGACCTAACTATTGACATCATCCACCGCATTACTAGACTAAGTAAAAGGGGTAAAGATCCTAGGCAATTTTTCCAAGGAAAGAGCAAGGACAAAGAAGCTGTGGTGAATATGAAGAAAACTCAAACGGTCATCAAAGGAAATCAGGGCTTTCAGACGGATGACATCGATGACAAATCAATGAAGTCCATCATGCAGATGTTAGCAGGCAAGATTTTAAGGAAATGCAGGCCTTTGGAGGTCAGTGTGGGCGCATTACTGCTTGGCGCTGTGGCCATGGAAGGAGAACAATTTAACTGGTATCAGTATTTACTAAATGAGTTCTTGGAAGAACTCAATGACGCATCTCAATGGAGGAAACTTACATAAGACTTGTCTCATAGTGTTGATCACCTTTCATGGCTGGAAGGAGCCGAAGGATTACGTTGCGTAATCATTGATCACAACGATTGCAGAGGACCCCGTTACGCAAACCTCTGGGAAAATATGAACCCAGTGAGGCAGCACGCGACAATTGAGGTTTTCTACCAATATTACAGCCAGCTGCATGACACAATCATAGCCACGCCCCCGATAACAAAGTAGGTAACAAGTAGGTATATTCGCATCATTAATTTTTATGCTGACATGCGTAGTATACATATTTCAACCAAAGCACAGAAGAGGAAGGTGGAATGGTTCCCAGGAAACTACCATATGTACAAAGATTTTATTGACACTATCATGAAGGAATGGCCCGCCGAGTTTTGAGTGGAAATAGTGGATGTTCAAAGCGACTCCGTTGAAGACGAACCCATTCCATGTCCTATCATTGAAGACAAGGAGATAGGAAAAAGGAAAGAAGCTGAGTGCCCAGGACATAAAAAGGAGCCGAGAAATAAGCAAAAGGCTGATGAGAGCCAGTCAGACGTAGTTCTCAACGAGGAGGATTATGAAACAATCACCGCGAAGATCACTGAATCGATGGAAGATATGTTCACTGAGAAGGAGAAAAAGGATAAAGTCATTCAGGATGGCCTGCAGAAGAATCTGACTGCGCTGCAGGGGATTACAGAGAAAATCCAAGAAGTCCATAAAATATTCCCCCTTCCGTGGGAATCAATGTCCGAAGGGAATTCGGGAGGAAATTTGCAGCAGAGAACACCGCAGTTAACCATGACCGTCCCTCTGAAGTCCCGTATCATCCAACTGGATCCGATAATAGTAAGCTTGCCAATTCCAGAGAAACTAATGTTAGACACAAAGGATGTCGAGCATGTGGAGCTTGACTTGGAAAAAATACCACTTCCCAGAGTACACTATTTACACCTACAGTGTGTAGAAGAAATGCATGAGAGAACCACTGACGCGATGAAGGGGCAGGCTGAGCTGCAAGCAACTAATCGGTAGTTGGAGGAAGCTAGCTCGCGGAGAGCTATGGAACTGCAGGATGAGTTCGATCATCACCAGAGGCTGGAATATACGATCACTGCAGTTGCAGATAATATTGATGAATTTGAAGTCTAGGCAGACCCTACGGATAAACTTGTTAAGATTGGCAAGCTAGTTACCAGTCTTAAGGCAGAGATGTAGTATATGGAGATTGTACATGAGGCCAACATTGCTGCTTTGAAGGAGAAGATAATCCCTCAGACCCCACCAAATGAGCAGCATCTAAGAGCGAAAGCAGTGAAGGCCACAATAGAGACCATTGTTGCCGAAGTGGCTAAGTGCCAGATTCTATTAGATGACGCGTCGAAGGCATTCACAGCCCTCGAAGAAGACCCGGGATTGTTGCAAGCAAAAAATGCTGTCAAAGATAAGCAAGCAGCACTATTATAGTTGGATACAGAATTAAAATCCCTATTTCCAAGAGAAAGGCTCGCGAAGTACCGAGAAATCAATGTGCTTAAAAAGGTAGTGCAGGCCTTATGGGAAAAAGAGACCGAACTAGGAGACAGGTCGTAGCCCTTACTGGAAGATGTCAGTACGATATCACAGGAGATCGAGGAGAAGTTAAAGGAGCTGCATAAGAATTAGGAACAGGTTGAAGGATAGATAGGTGATGAGATCACACCTGAGATGTTCGACACAGTCAACCAAATCGAGCAAGACACGAAGCAAGCAGTCCAGAAGTTGATTGCTACATACAATGAGTTTGCTTCGAAGCTAGCTCCACAAGAGGCGGAACAACTTGGGGAAGCTAAAGTTACTAGTGGTTCAGAGGCGAGCCACATGTGAGTGTTAGGGGCCTGCTGGGCCTAGCCCAAGTGGGGCAATTTTGAGCAAGAAGGAGTTTTGGAACTACGTAGCTGACTGCAGTTCAGTTGAAACATTTTTGTATAAATGTTTGGGATGCTGTGAAGTTGCGCGCAACACAGCGTCAGAAGAGCTGTGAAGTATAGTGCTGCCAGGAGATAGTGGTGCAAAGTGTCTAGTCTACAGAGATCCATCAAGGAAGAGTGTTGGACGGAAGATGGCACATGTTCCGGTTAGACCGTCGGTGGTCTATTTTTTGTAAAGGTGCTCCAGGAGTGCCAAGCGACGGGTAGGAGCAAATCGAGAAGAAAGCGGCTAGTCACACACGCGAAAGATACCACTACCTGAACCAATCGCACGAGACCGTTAGAGGAAGAACGACTCGGTGAAAGCGACCTATTGGCATGCACGCAACAAGAAGGCTGATAGCAACGTGAAGGATGCGTGGAATACTACCACGATGGAATATTCACTACCAGGAGCCAGCAGTCTAGTTTCGGGGAAACCGTGATAGTTTTGTAAACCTAAGGGTTTTTTCCTGCGGATTGTAAAGGCATGACCTATGGGCATGATCTATAAATAAGGCATTTTTGTATGGGAAAGGGTTACTCTTCGTTGTTGGGTTATTGAAGACTCTTCATTTTGGTTAATCTTTGAACATTGTTGCATCTTTTAAGCTTAGTGCTATTGTAAAGACTCTGCAAGCTGAGTGCACAAAGATCTAGTTGAGAGAGAAGAGAGTTTGTAGATGAGTGCGCAGATAAAGAACTGTTGTACCCTTCCCAAAGACTAATATAACAACAGTTCTTGTGGACGTAGCCTCCATCCAGGGGGTGAACCATGTTAAATACTATGTAGTGTGATTGTTGTGTTTCTGCATTTGTTTATTTGCTTACAGTGGATGTTTGGCTTCTTAGTTGTCAGCCGTTATATTAATTCTTTTATATGTATTCGCCATAGAAGAGACATGGGAATGATATGTTGAGTATTGTGTGAATGGATGAATGATGAATTCTTAGTATTCTAAGTTTGCAGAAGTATCAGTTTAGTGAATAATCACATCTGTATGAAGGGATCAGTTCGTATAACCCTTTCATGTGCAACACTGGTTGCATGCGTTGTTGAACGTTTCATCTACTTGGAATTGTGATAAGCTACTTAGTCTAAGGAAGTAGATTAATGGTTAAGTGTTGAAGTAAATTCCTTAAAATCGGTTAAGTCTAGACGAGGAAGAGCATAAGTTAGTTGCACTGTCCTATAGTTTCCATCCCGTCGTACCGCGTAGTCCTCGGATGCACTAGTCGAGTAAGTAGTTTGTTCAGAGAGCTGCGGACTGCGATGTAGTCTATCATCGCACATTCATCAGTTCGCAGCGCAAGTCTGGTAGTGCACTGCATAGTAAGCCTGTTCGAATAAATCATCACACCACTTTGGAAACCAGATTCTGCAGTGCCCCCATTATCAACACCTTGGGTGAGACCTCATCCTATTCGCAGGATGTTGCCGAAAGGGCCGGTGAGAAGGGGTTTTGTTGGTTAAGTGAAACCGCGAAGAACTTGGGTGTACATTAGAAAACCTCTAGATAAGTTTGTAAGCCAACAACTAGTGATGGTTGGGAGATAAAACCCTATCTACTTTATCAAGGAATTATAGGTTGCGGGGTAGCTAAGCCCAATCAACCATCCCTTGCACCCGAACCTATTGTTGCATCCGTTATTTCCTCTTAAAATTCTAAAAATAATCATGATCCCTTACCCCCAATCTTGGAATGATCCCATATTGTAAAACCGAAGCATATCGCCATTCCTCTTTATAACAAGAAAGTACTTGAACTTCCTTTTTCCTTTTCCAACCTAGAAAAGAAAGCTGAGAAGTTAGAGATAAGTGATAGAGGCGACATCACTCATTTAGACATGCTCCTTGGAATTTCTTCTCATTGAAAATATGAGGGTTTAATCGTTCTTTGGTGTTTTGGTTTGGGGTTAATTTTATTTGACTGAGCACTAACATTTTTGGCATAGAAGTGAATTACTGCTACATGTTTAGTACATGGCTTAAATGTTGAGACTAGTATAACTGACATGTTTTGAGTTGACTTATCTTTGGATGGGCTCTTATATAATACACTACATATACCATGTGATGGATTACAAATTCAATAATATATGTTTGGTTATATTTGGATAGGCATGCATAGTTTATTTGAATTATTTATTTATGCGAGTTACAAGTGGGGGTATATTAGTGATGAATGATATTTGATGATTGCATTGATGTGCTATATGTATTATCAACATATGGTGGTGCATGTTGCAAATTTAAAAAATTTCATATGAGAATGATAATATATGGGAGGCATAAGGTTGTGTTAGCCTCAAAATTTCACCTTCTTGATGGCTACTCAATGATGTCATGGGATGAAATGTGAGATGGGTCCCCTTCCTTTTCTTTATCTTTTACCTCATATTCCACCATGTACTTTTATTGTATCTTTTTACTCCTCCAACGAAATGAAAAGTATCCATTTTTTCTTTAAAAGGAAAACAAAATAAAATAATAAGAGTCACCATACAAAATAGTTAACTAAAAGGGGTTAGTTGTAATTTATAACTTCACAAGTAAAAGCATAAAAGGAAGGAGAGGAGGCTATCCCAGGGGGTGATTATTCAGAGAGAAAGGGTATGCTAAGAGCTTAAAAAATAAAATTTATGTTAGTTTTCATTATCATTCCACAATTTGTTTTTTTATAGGGCTAGACTTTTTTGCTGATAGCAAATGATGTTTTTATCTATGCATGCTTGTTGTGTTAGATGTTCCACGTCATTTCTTGGTGTTAATTAGTGGTCCATGATATGAATATAGGAGATTTGAAGTAAGCTTTATTGCTCTATTATCTTTACTGTTTGGGTAAATGTTGAAGGTTGGAGGCAGAAAATAAACAAAGATAATGCGGAATGAGCTATGGCTCTTCAATCTTTATTCATAAACCAATATCAACTGATGTGATACAAACAATAATGTAATGTGTATTTAAACACTTATGGAAAACCCTAAAATCTCTAACCTAGCTTTTGCATGCATGCAAAGCATGCTGTTGCATTTATTAATTGAACTTCAAGAATAGGAACTAATGTTAACTGAAGTAATTACTATTTCTAACACTCCCTCTTAATTACTACTGCTGACTACTGCAACTTTTACAATCCCTAAATTATTTCTATGAATTTCAAAAATATCTTTTGCCAATGGCTTTGTGAATATGTCAGCCAATTGGTCAATCGATTTACAATGCTCAACATGAACTTCACCATTGTTCACAAGTTCTCTTATGAAGTGATATATGGTATCAATGTGCTTTCTTTTCTGGTGAAAAACATGGTTCTTGGATAGAGCGATTGCTCAATTGTTGTTACAATAGACTGTGGTTGGTCCTTCTTGTTTATGTTGAAGGCCTTCTAAAACTCTGCGTAACCAGACTGCTTGACATGCTGTTGATGTCGCTGCTACATACTCTGCTTCTGCTGATGAAAGTGTCACAATGGGATTCTTCTTTGATGCCCATGTAATCACCCCTGATCCAAGATGAAAAACATGAGCAGAAGTTCTCTTCCTATCATCCAAACTGCTTGCAAAATCACTGTCAGTGAAACCTGTCAAAACATCATACTCAATGCTTGAGTATAAAATTCCATAGCTTGAAGTCCCTGCAACATATCGTAAGATCCTTTTGCCAACTTGCCAATGCAAGTCTTTGGGAGACTCCATGAACCTTGAAATCAAGCTAACAACAAACATAATATCAGGTCTCGTAGCTGCGAGATACATGAGACTCCCTACAAGTATATTAAACATTGTTGGATCTACATTGGGACTATCATCTTTTTTGCTCAACTTTGTAACTGTTGCCACTGGTGTAGGTGTCGTTTTGCAATTAAGCATTCTGAATCGCTTAAGAACTTCATTAGCATATTTATGTTGAGAGATAAATATACCTTTTTTTCTGACTTTTCTACTTCTAAGCCAAGAAATAACCTCATTAATCCAAGGTCTGTCATCTCAAACTCTTTCTTCATAGCTACCTTGAACTCATCTACTGACAAATCACCTATAAAAATCATATAATCAAGATATAAACAAACTATCAAAATCTATCCTTGTTGATTTACCTTTGTGTAAAGTGTTGGTTCGTTGTTGCTTCTGCTAAAACCATTTTTGATCAGATATGAATCAATTATGTTGTACCAAGCTCTTGGAGCTTGCTTGAGCCCATATAGAGCTTTCTTCAACTTGGAAACTTTCTCTTCATGTTCTTTTATTTCATACCCATGTGGCTGCTCCACATAAATTTATTCTTCAAGAATTCCATTCAAGAATGCCGACTTGACATCCATCTGATACACTTTTCATTTTTTGGGGGCTGCAATTGCTAGAACTGCTCTTACTATGTCCAATCTTTTTACTGGTGCAAAAGTTTCTCCAAAATCAATTCCTAGTTGTTGCGAGAAACCTTTTGCTACTAACCTTGCCTTGTACCTGTCAATCTCACCTTTTTCATTGAGTTTGGTCTTATAGACCCACTTCACACCAACGGGTTTCTTATTCTTTGGCAGGTCAACTAGATCCCATGTATCATTTCTCTCAATGGAATCTATCTCTTCGTCCATAGCATTTACCCAATGCTCTTGTTTTATATCCTCTTCATAAAACACAGGTTCACTAGCAATAAAAACGTAACTGGTATTTGCATCTAATTCATCATAAATATCTGCCAATCTTCTAGTCTTTTTATTACTGTGATCAGATTCATTACCTAATTGTGCACTTGATGATTCATCTCGAACTGAGTTTCTAGGTGTTCTTTCTGGAGTATTTGCTACTGGTGAAAATGCTACTGGATCTTGTTGTCCAATCAGCTCCTCTTCTTCTCCATCTTCTGGTTGGGGTATTGTAGCTCCCACACCCTTGTCTATGGTTCCATTCCATGACTCTTCCTCTTTGAACAAAACATTTTTGCTGAGGATAACCTTTTTGGTAATAGGGTTATACAGCTTGTAGGCTTTAGTTTGTTCACCGTATCCAAGAAATATACATTTCTCACTCCTGTCGTCTATCTTTTTTCTTAGCTGTTTAGGAACATGAGCATAAGCAACACAACCAAATATTCTAAAATGAGAAACATTACAACTCATACCTGACCACGCTTCCTCTGGTACTCTGTTCTTCACAATTTTGGTCGGAGATATGTTCATCACATGAACAGCACAAGCCACTGCATCTCCCCAAAATTCATGGGACAAATTTCTTCCTTTCAGCATGCTCCTTGCCATATTCATGATGGTTCTATTTTTTCGTTCTGCAATACCATGCTGCTGAGGTGTATATCTTGTAGTGAATTGCCTCTTGATTCCATTATGCTTGCAGTAATCATGAAATTCCTTTAATTCATACTCTCCCCCTCCATCAGATCTCAATACTTTGAATTGATAACCACTCTGTTTTTCAACCAGAGCCCTAAATTCCTTGAACTTGCCAAAAGTTTCAGACTTATGACGAAGGAAATACACGCATGTTTTTCTACTGAAATCATCAATAAAAGTAAGAAAATAATAGCTTCCACCAATCGATTGAGTTTGCATTGGTCCAACCAGATCACTATGAATAAGTTCTAAAGGTGCATCCACCCTTCGAGACATACCTTTAGGAAAACTATCCATGTGCTGCTTTGTAATGATGCAACACTCACAACTGCTTTCTAGCTCCTTCATAGGGGGTAGTCCTTTTACCATCTCTTTCTGTTGCAAAAACTTGAGACCACCAAAGTGAAGATGTCCATATCTAAAATGCCATAACCAATAATCATCCATGCAAGCGGCGTTTTGAGCAAAAGAGGTTACCTTGCTGCTGCAATTCATGACTAGTGGATACATCCTGTTCCTAATCACTTGTATTTTGATGATCAACTGTCGATTTGGGGGTTTGTCATAAATTTCATAGTCTGATCCATCAAAGACAAGTCTATATTTCTTTTCAATGAGTTTCCCAATGCTAAGCAGGTTATGCTTCAATCCTGGAGCATAATAGACATCTATGATTGCCTTTTGTTAGCCTTGTTTGGTTAGAATGTTGACCACTCCTTTTCCAAGAACTGGAATTACCTCATCCGTGCCAACTTTGACTTCTATCCTCACCGATTCATCTAGGTCTGCAATTAGACCTCTATCACATGTCATATGGTTACTGCAGCCATTATCTAAAAGCCAAAGTCCCTTTGGGATTTCATGTGTAGTATGACATGTAAGAAATAACATATCTTCTTTATCCTCAGAGGTATTAGTCACATTAGCATTATGATTTACTTGATCAGACTTTTTCTTTCTACATTCATGAGCATAATGCCCAAATTTATTCCAATAGTAACACTTAATATTGGATTTATCTGACCTTTTTTTGTCACAGTTCCTACCTTCATGGTTATGATGGTGATCTTGATCTTCATTGCCATTACTTCGGCCACTTCTGCCTCATCCTCTTAATCCTCCTCTGCCTCTGCCTCTTCCTCTACCTCTTGAGAATGAGACACGTGCTTTGAAAGCATTCTCCAGGGAGGACTCTTCATTCCTTTTGATTCTAGATTCGTATGAAAGTAGAGATCCGGTCAACTCGTCTATAGAGAGAGTACTTAGATCCTTTGCTTCTTCAATCACTGCAACTTTCGGGTTAAATTTGAGGGGCAAGGATCTCAGAACCCTTTCAACCACCCTTTGATCTTCGATCTTTTCCCCATAGGTATTTAGCTGATTAACAATCCCCATGACTTTGGTCATGAAAGAATCTACTGAGTTTGATTCTTTCATCTTCAGATCTTCAAAGTCTCTTCTTAGGTTTTGGAGTGTCATTGTTTGTACCTTACCAGCACCCTGATAACTAGTCGCCAAGATATCCCATGCTGCTTTGTCATGTAATGAAGCTGATATCTTTGGAAATACACTGTTATCCAAAGCATTCATTATGTGATGCAGTGCCTTTGCATCCTTCTTCTTGTGTGCTCGCAGGACATCCTTTTCTGCGTTTGAAAGGGCTTGAAAAGCTGCTTCATCTTCAGGTTCGGAATAGTCATGCATGACATATTCCCACGCATCTTCTGACCTGAGATAAACTGCCATCCTCGTGGCCCAGATATCATAGTCCTTTTTCCCTGTAAGAGGAGAAATCTGAGATTGATTGTTGCTGCTAGACGCCAGAGACGTTGCGGAGTCTTTCACTGGCTTTTCCAAAACAATCTCCTTCCTCTTTTTCAAATAATTCTCCCTCTTAAACAATATTTGAAAAAATATATTTTTCTTATGTAAAAATAAATTCTTACTCAAAGAATCTCTTTGTGAAAGGAAAAGAAAATCACGCTCATAAAAATTTTTACTCTCTTGCCCTAATTATCATGGGTCACTAGAAACTATCCCGTTCTGGCCTAAATGGTGGACACGATAATCCCTAATTTTTTTACCTCGTAACTCTCGAATCTACCGCTCTTTGGCCTATAGAGAGGCCGCGATAGTTCCCTAAATTACCATGCTCTGGCCTATATGGAGGCCATGATAGTTCCAAATTTTTATTTTATTTTTAATAAATTCTCCAACAATTTTTTTTTTCTTTGTGTGAAAATTCTTTAAAAAACTCACAAATTCTTCAGAGCTACGGCTTTGGCTTCTCCGAAAATTTATGCTACCAATTTGATCTTCTCCTAAGCTCTGATACCAAACTGAACTTTTATGTGAATAGAAATCAACAACTTGTTCCTTAAAATTCATCAAGAATAGGAACTAATGTTAACTGAAGTAATTACTATTTCTAACAAATGTCGAGAATAGTTTTTGAGTTTTCCTTACTCCTATCCTTCACAAAGGCTTGTAAGACATTTTCAAAACACAAATATTTTGTAAAATCTTTTCATTCTAATAAAAAATTACTATTAGGCTCTTGCATTTTCCTAGCGTTTTCTCTCTCTTATCTTTATTTTATGCATTCTCATTTCTTGTTTCTTTCTAGCCTCAAGACACCTTGAGTTTTCCCATCTCGAAAAGATCATTCTTCATATCAAAATTCACATAGTCTAGAATTTTGGTAATTTGAAAGCTAAAACAAAAATGAAAATCTTCAAATTTATATCTATTTAAAATATTTAAAATTTAATTAAAATTAAAATTATTATCTTGTAAGTGATAGAGAATGTAGATAGATATCACCATCAAACTAAAAATTAAATGGATATTCCTCATTCACTATTGATGTGATGTAGATGTGCTAATTATATATTCAATTTATTTATAATGGTATAACCATCATCATTTTATACATTATAGATCATTGATTATAATAATCTTCAATATATATTATCCTCCTATTATCATATTTTATAGAGATTCATATTTCAATAGCTAATTAAATCTCATTAATTTTAAAAATCTAAAAATAAATTCAATAAAAATGTTTCTATCTCCATGGATTTTATGGAGATATATAACTGCATATACACTTATCCCATATCCAATAATATGCATACAACTATACATACCATTAATTATAACAGTGTTATGTATGTTGTCCACCTACAAGGATTATTTACTAAATTAGATTTCTTCAACGGCGTATTAGATTTGAAGTTCATTTAACAAAATACGAATTGCCTTGAACGAGTTACATAACAAAACTAATCAATCGCAATTGTTTATATCATGTGTCTATTCAAATTCATCGCAATTGTTTAGATAATGTGTCTATTCAAATTCATGGAAATTGTTTAAATCACGTCGTGTACAAAATAATATGGATCATGCCATATGTTTTTTTTAACATGATACATTATACTTTAAATTATATATATATATAAACATTTTTTCTCAATTTCACTTTGTGCTAAAACATTAAAGTGTAATAGTGAGAGTTAGTTTTGATAGAAGACAGTTGATATAAGCAGTCATTACAATATGGGTTCAACAAGAGCAATATGTTACTTACAAGAATTGAACCTGGGTGAGGAGGGTAACAAACATTCCTCCTAACCACCCAGGCTACAAAAATATATGTAATAATAAATAAACAAAAAATATTTATTTTTTATAAACACAAAAAAATTATTTCTAACTATAATCATAGATAAAACTAACTTATTTGTTACTCTAAACAAGACATCGATGCATTAAACAACCATAACATCGCATCAACATGGACATAAAAGTTGAATTATATTATTTTCTGTGCTAGTAAAAATAAAATAAACTTAATTCAATTCTTACAAAAATAAAAATAACACTCTCGAAGTTACTAAAAAAAAGTGTAACCAATCACAAGTACCTTTATAAAGTACTTACATAACGCTGCTTAATATTTAGAATAAACGAAAGAAACAAAGTACAAGCATTTACATGATTATATTTCTGATTTATTGTTTTTGAAGTGACCGATCGAAAAAACATCATACGCGTGCACGCTGAATAGCTACTTCGCCATCATTGCGATTAAGGGTAATTTTAAATTAAGAAAAAGATTTAACCTTCCAATATTTGATAGGCCAATTTCACAACTCTAAATCTAAATTTAACTTTTAAGTAGGAGCACGAGTGCTCCTAAAAGTCATTTGAAAGAATATCAACTCAATTCTGAAAGCCAATTATAAGTGGAATTTCACAACCTTTTTTAACTTGGTTATCAACCACTAATTATTATAAAAGCCAATTATAAGTGGAATTTCACAACCTTTTCTAAAAGCTATTGAGAGCTCTCCTATGTGCAATGATTGAATTTGATCTTCTTTACAAGGAATCAGTCTTTGGTCGATGGGTTATTATTTATGAAATTTATGTTTTGGGTTCTTGATCAAAGTATATAAACAAGAATCACGTGTTGGCAATGTCCTCGACATTGCCATTGCCACGTGCTATTGCAATTTTGAAATGAGCGAATTAATTTGGCAAATGGTTTGCTATTTCTAGCCAACAACCATTGTTGTTGTTTCTTTTGCAGGGGTAAACCTCATAGTTTTGTTGAAGAGAATTTTGGAGATAGGAAACTCACGTAACATAGCGAACAAATCTAGAAGGAATATGCCCGTTGAAAAGGTCAATGATCCTAACACAATTGTTGACATGACAACCTCTAGTTCAGAACCACAGGTAAAGCGGTTGCGTCCAACGGACCCAACTCAAATTCCAATGTCAACACAATCTCCAACCAACAATCCATCAACGAGTCATGCTGAAGTTCCTCAAGACACAGGTATATTGGGGGATGCTGCGTGTGTAGAGATGGACGTACAAGCAGTGATTAATTATGTTATTATGTAAGGCTCTAACAAGTGAAGAAATTACTTTTGTTTCAATCGAGAATAAAAAAGTGCCTTTTTTTTCAACGAAAAAATTATGTTATTATGTTAGGCTCTAAAAATCGATGACTTCTTTTAACAAATGGAATTAGCAACATAGTTAATACCTACCACTTAAGAAAAGAACAAAATTACTTAATACTTGATTTAAAAAAAAATTATAAAAAATAATATCAATTTTTTTAGAATGGAATTATAAACAATTGCATAAACATCATATAATTAAAAATAGGGACATCTTACTATTACTAATTTTTTTTTAAAATTATTTTTCAATAAAACTAAAAAAATTAATTATTCTAAAATATATACTAAAATTTGTAAGAAAATTTTGGAAGAGAATAATGGATCTTCACATAAAAACTTATAACTTATAAATCAATAAACATGAACAAACATGCATATAAAATACGCAACATTATAATATTAAATTTTAGATATTATATTTATCTATAACTTTATACAAAACATGTATATATCACATAAATTAATAAATGTGTATAGTATATATAATTATAATATTAATTTTAGATGTTATATTTATCTTTTGATTTCAGTAAACTAAAACCAAACCTTAAGCTTATTTTGCATGTTGCTTAGTTTATCTTTCTTATATATATATATATATATATAGATATATATATATCACATAAATTAATAAATGTGTATATTATATATAATTATAATATTAATTTTAGATGTTATATTTATCTTCGGATTTCAATAAAATAAAACCAAACCCTAAACTTATTTTGGATGTTGCTTAGTTTATCTTTCAAATATTTTTATGTTGCTTAGTGTCATTTTTCAATTATTTTTATGGTCATATCTTTAAAGTGAATGATATCAAATTACTACTTTAAGAGTTGCTCTTTTTTTATAGTAAAGGGGAATGTGCATTCCTTCCCTTTTAAGAAGATAAGATTAGTAACTTAAGAAAGATTAATTCTAAGAATTGCAATATTTATTTAATTAAAAGTTAATCTATGCACAATTGTCTAAGGATAGTGGAAGCTAAAGTGGATTGCATCAAAACCAGCAAGAGCAATAGTCCAGCTGCAATTCTAGGCATGGAAGACAACGAGGACATGGAAGAAGGAATATTTATTTAAGAAGATAACATTAGTAACTTAAGAAAGATTAATTCTAAGAATTGCAATATTTATTTAATTAAAAGTTAATCTATGCACAATTGTCTAAGGATAGTGGAAGCTAAAGTGGATTGCATCAAAACCAGCAAGAGCAATAGTCCAGCTGCAATTCTAGGCATGGAAGACAACGAAGGAAGCAAGGTCAAGGCTCGTCAGCTCAACAACAAGTGATCCCTGTTCTGGTTTACCCTTGATAAAATTCCGTTGTCTCTTTATTATGTCTTATTTATGTAATCCACAGATATGGATGTTTGCTTCATTTTCCCTATATGCAAAAATATCAGCTATGTATGAACTTCAAAAACTGGGTATGAGGTGCCTACAACCCTCTTTTTGTTGGGTACAACCTTCCCAATCATTTTGTAAGACCTTTCTTTTTTAATACAAAGCTATTCAACTATTACTATTAAAAAAAAATTAATTAATAAAAAATATATTTATAAAATTTAAAAATTACTTTTCAATTTTCATAATATTTAATTTAATATATAATAACTTTCTATTTTTTTATATTTATGTATCTTAAAGCTACAACCGAATTTAATTATTAAAATTACAATTATATAGTTCATAGAAATATAATATGCATATATTTTCAATAGATCTAAATTGTTAAATTGTTAAAATCATCATGTGACTAGTTTTAAATTTTAAAATTAATAAAATAGGTTGCATAGCCTTTGAACCTATGCAATTGGAATATAAGGAAAAGCATGTTGTATAGCCTTTGAATCTATGCAAATTACAATTTGAATATAAGGAAAAAAGTTCGATACAATATAATATTAAGTTTTAAGTTTTTATTTTTTAATTGTTAAAATTAATCCATAAAAAAACTGAATAAAAGATCATTTGTATAAATGAAATTTATAGTAAACCAACTTGTTTCCATTAAAAAAATATTGTAAAATATTAATAAATGTACCATAATAAATAATAAATTTGGTAATATAATATGTAAAATTATACTGGTCGTCATTAATATTAATTTCCTGAAAGAGAAAAGGATTATATAGAATTTTCTTGTTGCAATATGATAGCATTGCTTGTTGCATCACATGAAGGATGGTGCCGCTATTATCGTAGATAGATAAGTGTGTTTTTAAATATAAACAATGAATCCCAATAACTAGTATTAGATTCTAATTTTACAAGACAGAAACCAAAACCCTAAACATTGGTAGGACATTAATCAAAAGGCATGGAGAACAATTTATATATAAAAAGGAACTACCCAGTTAAATATAAGTAATCTTTCATGATACTTCTCCATGGTATCGGAGATAAAATTAGTATCCATTCCTAAAATTGTAAATTAAAGCAAAATAATTCTGTAAGCCTATATTTATGGCGAAGGCCATATTTATATTTTAATACATCTCCTATTTACAATTTTATAGAAACTACTTCAAATAAAATGACAGTTCACGACCCGTGATTTAAGATTGCATAATGACAGAAGGGAACTAAATTTCTTTTCGGAGTCATACTGCATAGGTTTCCTTTTTTAGTAGTTAATACTATCCTTCGCGGAGGTAACTCACTTACATGCATTGTATGGTAATGCATACGAGAGTGAAAATGTGATTAACAGGTGCCCCCTAACTCCATGGACAACCCTACCAAGTTGAAAAGATGAGGATAAAAAACCTAATGGATTTATATTATGATATGAAATCATTCAAACAATGCAGATAAAACTTCAATTGAGAAATAATAACCTTACCGCTTCTTTAGACGATACCTACGGAAGGAGAGTATACCTACATTTACATAGAAGCTCATTAATTAAGAAAATCCATTTATTAGGAGTTTCCCACTTTCCAATAAAATAAAAGAAACAACAATATATATACATATGGTATTTGGTGCTCACCCTGATCGCAGTGGCATCTTAAGAGGAAGATTGAAGTATGCAAACATTTCTACTTTCTAGTCTATTCTTATCAAAGTTGTGATCTTCCTCAACGTGAAAACCATCGAGATGAAACTGAATAACATGTAGCTAAAATGAATGAAGATTCTAGATAACCCAAAAGGGATAAGAGATAGTGGATTCCTGGTTGCACATAATGCGTGGGTAAAATTAAGAAAACAAATGCAAACAACAACAAAAGGAGATTAAACGAGCTACTTGTCTAACCACGGCGACCTGAAAATCGAAGAAGCCACCGAACCGAGCAGACTATAGTCCAGGAATCGCAGTCGATGCCGAACGAAAAAACAACAGGAAAAGCCACGAACACTTGCGAAATCAGCTGTATACACCGTCCAGATGACTTGAACAACGTAACAGATCAAAACTAAAGCGACCATGCCGATAAATCCATCAACAAGCTACCATGAATAATAGTTCTCCATTCTGAAATAAATGATGATAATGAAAAGGAAAACGTCACGAAATATGCGAAGAAATACCCTGCTGGAAGCCATGCCTATACAGAGCTTGGTGGTCCCCTCCGAAATACAGCTATAATAAAAAAATAAAGACACCCACACCTTCTGAAAAAAATGACCTTGAAAACCTTCAATGCCGGAATGGAAGCACAGGCCCACCGCCATATCCAGAAAACAAAGCAACTTCAATGCGGGACTGAGAACAACCCCACCCACGGTCTGGAAATGAGTAAATTCAGGATCGAACAAGTGGTGGCCATGCCGAGAACACGTGCCATGCCATTAAAACCCTCAGCTCGAGATATGCACATGAGCTGATTATAAACATTCAACCCCCTTATGTTCTCGTATTTACTCCAGCAGCTGGATCGAGTTATTCTGGTGGCCTATGACTCTTAACTTTTTTTATAGCTAACATCTTGTCCGCTCCAACATTTACTCTAGTAAGTCCTCCCGCAGCAAGATCAATACTCCGACAGCTGGATCAATTTAATGTAATGTCATTCAGGTTGTGCATTGTTATGCGATACCCTGCAGTTGCAGGCATGCAGAGGAAACACATAAATCGAAAAAAAAACCCACTTTGCTTCATTGAATAGCATGCAGATGTGACGTTAGCCCGCAGCCCCCTTCTGGGAAGGGAGAATCGAGGATGACATCACCTCCTACAACCAATCATTTTTTTGAAAATTTTGAATTTGCAAAATTTGCAAAAATATGAAATAAATTAAACAATAGTTTTTATATAGTTCATGGGTAAAATTTTAAGTTTTCAAGCAAATTAATACAAGTTTGATGATCTATATATGATCCCCTTTGGGGACATAATAAGGATTTAAATATTATCTACTTTATTGTTTTTTCTAGTACTATATAGTGTTATATATACTTTGTTTTCTTCTTATACTATTTATATACTTTGGTTTTATTTTTCAAGTACTATATAGTAATATATATAAAGGCTTAAAAGTCATTAGACCTGTTGTTGTAATAGAGATTGTTTGGGCACATCCATGTAAATGTGGTCGTGGTGGAGATTAGTTTTCATGGTCAGAGGTAGAAAGTAGGGTGCTTTTTGAATAGTTAGGATTATATGTGCAAGTTTCAGTGAGTTAAAATTGTTAGTTCACGTATCATAACATAGCTAGGAGGTAATAGGGAAGGACACCTCATGAATGGTTTGGATGCACTCGTGCAAATAGCAATCCTATCCATTCGCAATAATAAATTTAATCTTAAAGTAATTAGATGTGGTTTCTCGCTAATGGTATAGATCGACTGAGCTACTTCCATCATTCAATCCTAGTCATTCGGAAGAATAAAGTTAATTGGGTGGTACTTTGTAGGGATCCCTGATGAATTGTGTGGATTTAATCATGCATGTTCCACATCTTGATCCTAGTCATTTACATAAAAAGACTTGATACAACATGGGCTTCCCCCATGAATTGTCATGATGACATCTTGATCCATGTGTAGATCAATGTTAGTCATTCGTGTGAAAGGTTGCTTGATCAGGCCTATTGTAAGTACTACCCTTGTGAATGGATAACATCTATCCATGCATATTCCATCTTTTAATCTTGACAATTCATGGCCCTGAGGGAAGGCCAATGCCTTTTGAATGTGTGGGAATTTTACCAATGAATCAAATCTCCTCTTGGTTAAGATTGATGATCCACAATAGTGTAGGGAGATCTAAATGATATTCAAGATTCATTAGACATCCCCCACCACCTCAGTATAATGTGAATGGAAAATCACCCAAGTGAGGCAACACTGTTAGGATAATTAATACTCCATCCTTGTCCTACTTAGCATTATTTACCTTTTCCTAGTAGTTGATGATGTTATTTGCCCCCTAGTGGTGTGCATATGTCATCTAGGACCCATTAGCCACCTAATGTTCCATGCATGCATGATTTTATGCCCACCACGGTTAGTTCCCTACGTTTTAGGAGCTAACTCTATGTTCTACTTCAATGCACCTAAGTTCCTGAAATCTACTGGGGGTTTGAGCTCTAGTCACCACCAATTGTGATTTAATGTGCCCTTTTCTGACTGATTTGCATGACAAACTCACAATTGCACCCTCCTTGGTTAGTTAACTAAGTTTTGGTTGAGTTGAGTTGAGTTTGTGACTTCCAGAGCACTCGAGTGGTGACAATTCCTATGCTAGACTGACATGGACTTGAATTCTCCTAGGATAATTGAATTATATCCATTGTAACATATATGTTGACTATATTGATTAATGGATCACAGCACACATTTATGTTTCTATCTAAGTTCCAATGCATGATTAATTTTATTACTCATTTCACTGCAATTTTCATTGTAATTCATCTTTTCTGCTCATTCTTTTCTTTGTGAGGTATTCTCAGCTCTATGATCTTATGTGTTCTAGAATTTCACATGGTATCAGATCTCAAAGAGCATAGGTTGACTAGCTCCTTTCAGTAGTGCACCAGAAGCCTCTGGATTTCCACAACAAATCCCGATTCCATTGCATTGAATTCATTGGAGAAATCCTTTGAGGTCTAGCCAGGTGTGAAGGATCTTGATATAAGTGCTTATTGTCCTGAAGTAGTGCTTGGTAGAAGTTTATCTCCATATTTGAGAGTTTTTTGTAGTATTTTGAAGGTTTTTCAGTGCAACATAAGCTAAAGTTTTAGATTGTATTCGCTCCAATAGTTTCACATGGAGAATTCAAATGTTCCTTTGTCTCCAAGGATCTTGACACCCTTAAATTATCTTGATTGGAGGGCTAATATGCAGATGGTGTTGCACAACAAAAGTCTGTACAAGGTCACAATGGACAAGGAGATCGAACCTCAGGAAGTTGTTGAGAAGGCTAAGTACCTGAACATATTAGATGAAGTGTTTGGTTTCATGTGTATTCATATTTCCAAATATTTTATCTTCCACCTTGAAGGATTGAAGACTCCAAGAGAGGTTTGGTTGAATCTTGAGACTCTCTTCGATAAGAAAGTTGAGCTGAGAGGCCATATTCTAGAGAAATGAATTAATTGCTCTTCAACCCAGCAGTTTTGAAACCATACAACAACTATTTTCTAAATTCAAATCCTTGGTTATGCTGTGAAAACAATGTGGCATTGAGAAGAAGGATGAGTAGTTGGTGCTATCCATCCTAAGAAAGCTTGGTCAGAAATTTTCAATATTTGTTTCTACCTTCCATTCTGGGATATTGTCAATCCCCAATTGGAAAATGCATTCCTTAGATGCATTCATTGAATCTATCATCGAAGAAAAAGACAAACTAATTCAGAAGGGTGCCTTGAAGGCCTCCAAAATTCAAGCTCTTATGGCTGGAGAGTCAAAAAGTGTGAAATTATGTTGAAGGGAAGCAAAAAGGGAAAGAAAAGAAGAAATTTCAATCCAAGAAGAAGGAGAAGTCTATTCCATTAGAAGGAGCCTCTAGCTCCAAGAAGGATAAGAAAAAGGGGTTTGAGAAGACCAAGTGTACCTATTGCAAGAAAGGAAACCATCTAGAGAGATCTTGCATGAAGAAGAATATAGATCAATTGACCAAACTTCTTGAACAAAACAACATTGCCCTCCCAGAAGGAGCAAAGAAGACTGATTCCAGAGGTGAGAGAGATGATCATGAGAGATGCCATGCATTGAAGGATGAATTCTCCTAATCACGAGCCTTCCTTATATATTCCGGATACTCCAACCACATGGTTTGATCCAGAGAATATTTTTGTTCTCTAGATGTTACCGATTGTCCTAACATTCACATGGGAGATGATTATGAAATCTCTACTGAAGGGAAAGGCACAATACAACAAGACCATGGAAAGTTCGGTAATGTCTGTATGTGCCTTCTTTGGAAGAAAAATTGTTGCCTGTTTACCAAATGACACACATTAGTTCATTGAATAAAATTATGTTTCGACCTAACATAGTTGAGATTTCAGATATCTCATCTAGGAAGCTAATAACTAAAAGTGTTGCAAACCATGCCTCAAAGGCATATGAGTTCTCACATTTTTTTGCATATCCACAACAAAGTGCTCTCTTGACTCATGAAAATGAGACAAGTAGACTCTAGCATGAAATATCCAGAAATCTAAACTTCAAGTACTTGCAACAGTTGCACAAGGAAGAGATCGTTGAAGGATTTCTTGACATAAAGCTATCTCAAGCAATTTTCAAAGGTTGCTTGGTAGGGAAGCATCTAGAGTGAAATTCTGATGTTGGGAAGGAAAGGAGAGCTTCCTCCACAATCAATATGATACACAGTGATGTATGAGGACTGATGCCCACAACTTCTATGAATGGATCGAGATACCTTCTGACCTTCATAGATGATTACTCTAGGTTCTGTTGGATCTATTTTATTAAGCATAAATCTAAGGTATTTGAGACTTTCAAAGTTATCAAGGCCTTGGTTGAGAAAAATAATGGGAAGAAGATCAAAGCACTCATATTTGACAATCAAGGGGAGTACATCAAGAAGGAGTTGCAGCAGATTTATGCTTCTGAGGGTATCCAAATGCAACATTCAGTCACATACACACCACGACAAAATGACAACCTGTATGCTTGAAGCAAGGAATCTTCCACCATCTCTCTGGGAAGAAGCAATGGATTGTGCTTTGATACATTTAGAACAGGGTACCCCACAAGTCAGTGAATGAGGTCACTCCATTCAAAGCACTAAAGGGACACAAGCTAGATGTGTCACACCTAAGGGTTTTTGGATCCAAGGTATTGACCAGAATCCCATCTAACAAAAGAAAAGATCTTCAACCGTAAAGTAGTGAATGCATTCTCCTGGGATATGCAAAAGATGCAAAAGCATATAATTTGATGGAGATTGCAACTAAAATATGCTTCATTGAAAGAAGTGTCAGGTTCGATGAAGATCCATTGCAATATCTACAGCCAGCTGAAGACTAAGGTAGATTTGATCTTCCTACTCCATTTTCACTTGATGAAGATCAGGATGATGTCTCTTCTGATGAGTACCAAGTTGAATCAGATCTTGATGTTGAGAATGAAGACCAAGCAGATCTAGATCCAAAACCAACATCTTCTCCCAATTCATGGCCAAGGCCAAAATGGCCTCACAAACTCCTTGAAGTTGTTGGGAGCACAGTTGGGGATCCATCTGACCATAGGAAAACTAGATCTCGGTATCAACTTGCAAACATTGCACTGTCATACAGATCCACTTCTCTTAGAGAGGTGCTACATGATGATGGGGTTTTATCTACAATCCTTCAAAGAGACTTGCAATGATCCAAGATGGAATAGTTATTTTCACATGCACTACATCAGGGAACTAGTGCACAATAGGACCAACACACTACATTACTTTCCTATAGAGGAGTGGAATTCAAACAATTTTACCAAGTTTTTGCACATGTGAAAGCAGCTTGAGTTCCCTTCCATTCATTTTTTAGGGGGAGTATTTTTCCCATGAGCTTTTTCCCATTTCCTTAGTTTCATGAACAGTTCTTTTTTATCATTTATTTTACTATATGGGTGACCTTGGTCTCAGTGACCAAGGCCTAAGATTTCCAAGTTTGGATTAAGGGGGGTGTTAGGATAATTTTTGGCACGGGATAGATCCACAGGAAGTGTGGAATCCGACAGGTGCGAAAGGGTCATTCCGCGAAAGAAGGATCATTCGTGGGAGCACAAGAATTGATAGATTAGTTGAGCCGGTCATGTGGACCATTTTGTAATAAGATAAAAGCATATAAATAGAGTAGGATTGTAATCCAAAAGGAATCGAAGTCTTGGATGATGATCCTATCATTCGAGTTTTGCTTTGTATCCGTAACATGATGTATTAATGGTTTCTACAAGGTTAATTCCGTAGGTTTGGTGAATGAATGGAGATGTTCGGTTATGATGTAATTTTTGTCTTTATTCTTATGCAATGATGTGATGGTGAATAATGGGTTATGTGAATGTTTAGAATATTGACTGATGGGAAAATGCTGTTAATTTGAATAAGTATGTGGAATCTGTTATGAATGTTTGTTGAGCTCTGCGAATGACTTAAGATGCGAATGATAAGTTAATAGTATGTTTTGTATGTCATAATCTTTGGTTAGTGCAAAGGTAATGTGTGCATATCCTCTATATCACTGCAAAAACTTGGTTCCAACAGCCCCCTTATCCATCTCGGGTGAGACTGCACTTGCTCCGCAAGTGTTGCTGGCAAGGGTTACACCTTTCCGGGCGGGTGTATAAGGGAGTTTGAGTTGATAGTTTGTTGGTGACAGTGCGAAGTGAACCCCTGTCGATCGACGTTTCGTCAACAAATGGTTTCGTTGCCGGGACCCTAAGGAAGAAGAGAAGAGCATATGCTGTGGCATCAGAAATACACGAAATATTCTTCTGTGAATTCTCGACATTGTTGCATGAGTGGCTAGCATAGCTGACATTTCGAAAGAATCACTTCCAGAAGACTGAACTTGATTGTTGGACCCCAAAATTTGTGCGATAGCTGAAGCAAGTCGATAACAAGGTATCGCGAGCCGTTGATTTTTGGGTAGATAGTATCCTTGAAGGGTACGTGACTGAGTTCATAGTAGATACTATCAAGTCATACAGTGATGCCTAAAGGAACTTCTTCAAGGGTACAAGAGGAAGGTTTCTATCATTGTTAAAATTGTGGATTAAAATGCTTGCCTGCGAAAAAGGAATATTGAGGATGTCTTCTGATAAGTCGAAGAATCAGTGTGCGGAGAGTGAAGGTATTGCGTAAATGCGAATCTGATGAAAATATGTGGTAGATGGACATGAGCGATGATGAGTTTCTAATGGAATATGATGATGAGTGTCGTACCTTGAGGAGTGGAGCAATATTCCAGCGTCCTGAGAAGAAGAGGAGGACTAAGAGAGAGTATCCTGAGAGGACCAGAGCAGAGAACTACGAAACAGGACCAGAAGGGAGGAAGCAACCTTATTGCGAAGGAGACGTCGACCAGGATACCCCAGAGGCAGAAGAAGGTCATATCATAAGTTACCACATAACTTTGACCTCGCACACTATTCCAAATTTTATAGGAGTAAATCCAAACTATTCGTGGATTTTCCCTACATGTAGTGGCAAGAGCAGTGCTTCAATAAACAACAATAGTAGGAGCATTAGGATGGCCGACGAGGAAAAGATTCCTACCTTCCAGGGGAATGGGATCGAGGATCCCGAACAGTATTGGCTTATATGCGAAGCAGTCTAGACCATGAAGCAGGTTCAGGATGACGCTATAAAGATGGGATAGCTAGCGACGACCCTTAGGGGTTGGGCGTTAGACTGGTGCATGAATTTTGTAAAGGTTCCAGTGGGAACAACAACTAAAACATTGGAGCAGGTTAGAGCAACGAGGATTGACGAATTTAAAAAACCAAAATCTAAGTCGCAATATGTCACTGAGCTTAAAGAGATTAAGCAATTCCCGAATGAGTCTGTGTGGGAATTCGATCAGCGGTACAAGACGTTGATAGCAAAAGTGAGTTTCAAGATAAATGAGCTGCAACACAAAGAATGGTTCATTGCAAGACTAGTACACATATCCGTGGACCTTTGATGAAACAAAAGGTTGCGACACAGGAAAAAGCATTAGAAATTGTGACGAAGCTGGAGGCTTCACCAATCGACAAAGCAGGGATAGGAATGGACAGAGTATAGGTGCAGTTGGCCAACTAAACATTTCAATTGAAGGATTTTAAGAAGGGAAAGGAAATGCATGGAGGCATATGGTGTACCAGATGCAGAGGTGAGGGGCACCATAAGGATAATTTCCCATAATTTTGTGCATATTTGTAGTCAGGGGAACCAAAACCCCTTCGTCAAGGAGGCATGCCATGGTGTATTGTCAGTCAGACCAGAGGGCACCAAGCAGAGGAATGTGTATATGTGCAAAAGATGTTATCAAATCCGACAAACTTATACTGCAAGTTTTTGTTGATCATTTGGCCATGATGAAAAGGACTATAGGGCATATGAGAAATAGGAAGTAGCTAACTCTTGAGGAAGAAACCTATGACATGCCATCAATGTTCGACTCAACGAAGTCACGAAGGAAGGCCAACACTCTAAAGGGCTTCTTGGAAAGTTTCCTGGAATTTGAAAAGGACCCAGATGCACTGGAAGAGATAGCTGACCAACTGCAACGATGGGGAGGTGCACGACTGGAACAAAGAGTTAATCGCATACAAAAAAGAAAGACAGGCAGGGAGATGCAGATGTCAGCACAGATCGGAGAATTTGATGTTGACTCCATCATTCTAGATTTGGGTTCAGACGTGAATATCCTGACTAAACAGACATGGGAGACAATGGAAAATCCGCAGATGACCTAGTCACCAGTACAGCTGCGACTGGAAAACCAGAGCAAGGTTACCCCACTCGGTCAGGTATGTCAACTTCTGGTTGAAATCGAAGGGCTTAGAACGTACGCGAATTTTGATGTCATTGAAATTGTGGATAATACCAATTCCTATCCGGTTCTGCTAGGGATAGAATGGGCCATGGAGAATCAAGCAATTATCAACTTTAAGAAAAGGATAATGTCATTCGAGAATCAGGAAATGAGAGTCATCGCACCACTGGATCCTGCGGAAGGTCTGCGCTATACATAACCAACCATAGATGAGTTTACAGAAGGATGGGACAATTTGTACAACATTTCTGAGGATTAGTTAATCCCACAATGAATGGAGATTTGAATGGTGTAGTGACAACTCAGCATCCTCCGATTCAGAAAAGGCCCTTGAGAAATGGAAAAATTGATTGCATGAAGTGTCCTTTCAAAGATGCGCACATATAACACAATCCTTGCCAAGGGTAGTCATAGAGGAGTATGTGTTAACTACCTATGAGGGATTTCCCAACTTGGGCACATTCCTCACAGAATTTGAGGAAAACGTGGCAGAACCGCAGTGTCTACTGGCCTTGGAGGAAGTCTTGAAGGCTACTCCTGCGCAATGGTGGGCAGCACATAAATCAAACATCACATCTAGGACACTATGTGGATGACTCATGGAGGTTACGTTCGACAAAGCTACAGAATATGAACAATTGAAATATGATGGAAGAAGCGATGCCAAGTAGCATCTGAACACCTGCCAACACCATTGGGGATCAAAAGCAAGACAGGAGTGGGTGCATGCATTCATACATACGTTGGATGAGGTATCATAGATCTGGTATGCCGCAGCAAAATTGTGACATGGAAAGACATCTTGGGAGCAGCTTACCATTGGCTTCATCCAATCGTTCTCGTTCGTAGACGAGAATCCCATGATCCACACCATGCTACAGGAGATCCATGGAAAGATATTTGAGGCGGTACCATCTGGACAACCGATGGAACTCCAATGGACTACGACCAGGAAAGGGTAATCAAGTGTTATAATGTCACTGGAGAGACCGAGACGACAATGAACCAAGAGGTACATATGAAAAAAAATCAGAGGGTAGTCACAATGTTGTAGCACCAAATATACCGTTGGACACATTTCAACAACCATAGACAATCAAGAAGGTGAATAGTGGGTTGGAGGAAAACCCAAAGTTCGCAAGCATTGGCGACTACTGGGATGAGTCAACCATTGCAAAAATGATTGACCCACTGCATAAGTTTCAGAAGTTGTTTCCAATGAAATTCTCAAAGATAAATGAAATTTCTAGGGACTTAGGGGAAATAAGGATCTCCCTAAAACCTGATGCAAATCCGGTCAAGCAACGGCCACATCAACTAGGAGTAAGACATCCACTAGTACAAAATGAGAAATTAATGACTAAAATTCGACTATAAACGACTATTTTTGAGTCAGTGACTAATAGTATCTGATTTCCACTATCTTATCTCTAGTCGTATTTCACTAGTCATTGATTGGTTGACTTATTAGTCATTGATTTATTCATTGATAGCCACTGATTAAGTCATTGATTTAGTAATTGATAATCACTAATTTAGTCATTGATACTCACTGATTTAGTCATTGATTGTCACAATTAATGACCAAATACACGACTAAATAAACTACTAGATGATAACATATTAATGACTAAGCTAAATATGACTAAACGTTAGTCACGCTATAAGATACTGGAAATTAGCTACTAATAGTCGTAAATATGCGAATTTAGTCGCTTTCTTAGTCACTAATTTATGATAGGGTATAGAGGAATCGAACCACCAATCTCCTGCCTATAATTAGGCAGGTGCTCTACCATTGAGCTAGCACCCTTTAAGAAGTTGTTATTGCTTGACAATGATGATATTCAAACAAATTTTGCATGGGAACAAAATGAATGTCAAACATATTCAAGAATAATGCTTCAAGTACTAAAAGAATGTCGATCTACAGCATTCTCTGCCTGAGAAGAAGAATGAAAAGAATATCCATAATATTATCAGATGAACAAAGATTCCATTCTAACCAATAGGAAGAATACATACAAGGTGATATGAGGAAAAGATGCTTATAATGAGACTCCATGAATTTTCTTACTAAAATAAACAACACGGTAAACATTTTCAATCTTGTCCAATTATAAATTCAATAATCAAAATTAATGTAGGAATATTTAGTTTGAGAAGATTCCATGCATATACACCCGTGAGAGATTAAATCTTGTCATGTACCTGTAGAGTATAAATCTTTAATGGAGAAATTATACTGAAACAAAAACGTAAATCTGTTTTCTCTGCATCCACCTTTATGGTAGATGTAAGAAGATTCACGGTATGATGTGTCACAGACTTCCCATCCTGGGGTGTCCCATGGTGAGAAGAAAGTAAGCATCCAAGCAAACAAGTGATATGCTCAGATGAATGGGAAGCTTTCTGAATTTCCAGTTGGTTTGCAGCTCCCTGACAAATAATTAACAGAAAGAACTTGCATGATGAATGCTAGCTATGCTAGAGAAAAGATTTTTGAAATTATTAAAGCAGATTGGGAAACTTTCATGAGCATATACTCCCTCTTGACAACAACAATGATGACATACCACTGGATTTCCCCATTGTGTGCAGTAATAATACAACAATCCATGACTATCAAGTACAAAAAACCTCCTCTTCCAATCACCCCTCAAATTTGAAGATCGTTTTAGCAAGTATCCTTGTTTTATTGTTTGCACCTGAATCATTAAGCATTGCAAGATCTAAAGTATTTACAAAGATGCTAATACACACACACAACTCTAATGACCTTCAAATTTTTAATCAAAATACCACTCCTCTGATCTAATATCTAGGATAAAAAAATTTGTAGTAACAACTGCAATACATAACCAATATTCTTTGTTATATGCAAAGAAGGTGATATGCCAATCATAAAATAAGATCAACAAAGCTATAACAGAACATGTACCTTCCCTTTTGCAGTAGATTGCATAACTGCTTCAATCATTTTATGAGAACTCCTGTGAATGGCCTGAATACCATCCCCAAAAGTAGAAGTCTCCACTTCATTAAATGAGCGTTGACTTTCTTGTTCTCTCTGCCTTCTAAACTCCTGCATCCTTTCTGCAAGAGTAGCTTTCTCATAATTAATCCTTTCCTTGGACTGCTGTGCATATGTCAAAACCTGAAGACCATAGACATGGAAGAAGAGTTACACATTATGCCTCAACACTGCTATCAACTTTTTGATTCAAAAGTATCTTTAACAAAAAAAATCTCTATCAGAAATGATGAAAGGAGATAAGCAGCCCATATGCACCAGTGATCACAGGCAAATCATAGCTTACATATGATCAAATTCTAATCTAAGTAATAAACTGCAAGTCTGCAACTAGCTACAATTCATATATGGAAATTTGTATTTTGTGCCCATTTCCTTCAAATGATTAACATGGATACATGATATGCCAAATCAAAGGATATTGTTGTGGGCATAGAACCATGATACTGAACAATTAAATGTAGCCCAACAAAAAGTTATGGAATAGATCCTTTCATCCTAGCGATATCAATCATAATCCTGCTCCTATTGAAAAGCTATAACTAGTCATGAAAAGTTGGCCACTCTTGTCTTAGCAGTATCTTAATTAGTACTCGGGAGAAAGTGAATCCATATCACAATTGCTTTGACAGTGCCATTTGATGCTGTAATGGCATTCCCTTCAATGCAGCATTGGCATTTTAGGGACTTAATTTGGTGTGATTCAATTAGTATTGGCGCACTTTTTCAGAAGGAAAGCTTTAAAAAACTCACTGATTTCATCAGATAAGGTCTTCTACGGAATCAAAATGGGTGGCTTACAAAATGTTGAATTTTGTATGCTTTAATCATCAGCGCAAACTATACTTCGAAGTAGAAATAAAGCATTTGGAAGCACTTGATGTAGCAGATTCATTTTGAACAAGGATATATCTTATTATAATTTGAATTTCATACAACTTTATGAAACTATGTGTCCAATATATCGACCTGGTGAATGTATGGTTCCATTTGATGTGGTAACTTGTACCCCTACAAATATGCCAAAGACAAATATTGCAATCAGTGGACACATTCAACAGAAGCAATCGATATTCAGGCAAGTACAGTGTCATGTTTTGAATATAAATCATTCTGACAACTGCATTATCACTTTTTTAGAGTTACCTCCTTAAAATAGCGTAGATGGGAATCCATTGTTCCACTCATAGCTTCCAAGAATTCGAATTCTTTCTTGGCCTCAATGTTTGAAAGAGTAGTCACCTGCACTTTTGAAATACAGTTTACTTATATGAACTCAAAGGTGAACAATTTAACTAGATGCAGCAACATTACATTTTGTTGCAAATAAGACTATATCTAAGATTCTAAAAAATGTTGCAAGTTATGTGGGAATCAACATGACAGGCGAGTGAATTCATACATACTATATTGAAGTGGGCTTGTTCAAATGATGCCCTTGCATTGTGCAAATCCTGCATTGAAAGTTGAGCACAATATATAAACTAGAGAACACATCGGTAATGCATAACCTTTTGTGATCATTCCTACTTAATCTCATGATCACAATATGTCATACTTACCTCTTCTGTTTTTGAAACAATGTCCATACTTGTACTTTTTCTCAATGACATAAACTTTTCACGTGCCTATAGCAAAGGCACAGGATTAGAGGTGTCAATGAAAAACCAAATTTGTCATTTTACTCTATATTACCAAATTTGTCATTTTACCAAATTTCTGGGAGTCTATCTGTATCACAATGCAATATATTAATTGCACATAATCTTAGCATGTATCTTTCAATTTAACTAGCATTTTCCCCTTGAGGGGAAAAAATGAATGCCGATTAGTTTTAAAGACCATAATAAGCTTTTCAACCACTGATGATTCTCTTCTCAACACTGGTTCCAGTTTGAATAGGAATTGAAATCAATGAAACCCTAGCAGAGATCGCCTAGAGGATGATTGAAATGAATTATTTTGACCCCTATTTTTATTGAAAGATAACCTATTTCCATACTTTTTTCCACATGAAAAAGCAGGTCATGTATGCAACTACAAGAAATTTGCATCTGAAATAAATGTTGTACTCAACTTGAACTTGCTGATGAGGACTTTGAGGCAGTGGATAATGACCAAATACATATTCCAAAAGTTGAACTTGTGCCATCGTTATTCCACAGTGGAGTTAAGTATGTTGAACATTCTGGAGATGGGATGTTGCAAAATCTCATATCGGAGACCATAGGCTAAAGTCTTTATAGATTTTGTTGTATACACAGTTGTGAAGTGCCATGTCAAAATGGTAAGCAAACTTATTAAGATAGCCAGCATCACCTACATGATATAGGAAAGAAATTGAAAAAACTACAAATCCATTGTATCCATTTAAAACTGTGCATATATAAGAAAATGAAAACAATTAATAGTGTCATTGGTAAAACCAAGAATCAAGGATAACACATCAATAGTTACATGCACAGGAATGTCCAACTGCAAGCATCACATTTGGTACCCAACTAAAAAAAATCCAGGTGAATGTGTAAGTCAATAACAATAAAAAAAACTTGTATTCAATATTTACATTTCTCTTTTATTATAGTATTTGACACGATTGAAAACAAGGAAATTTATCTTTAACTACAGTCTTTGCCACAATTGCAACATAGGCAGCTTTCTTATCAATTAAGTAATTGTTGGAGGTTAAGGATTTCATGAAGGCAATTACCCAAGTTCATGGGTCAACAAGACTGTCGACAGCCAACAAGATTTCATTGAATTGTCTCCATTGAATCAATTAGGTGGCTTACATATTGTCATTGTCAATTGCTCATTCAGCTATAACAATTGGTTGACAACCCAATGTATAAATACAGGGTGACCATAATATGGGAGTATGTTGTTATACATATCTTCAATATTTTCGTACCTATTTTTTAGTGCCCCCTGCATGTTGTTGAAATCATTGTGCAATGTTGTATGCAGCTGTAATTAAGCATGTTACTCTTGGGTATATGTAACTAACATGCTGTTGAGTCAGGACCCAGAACCTGAGCAAAGAGGTCCATGTGGAAAATGTCTTTCAATGAGGTTCATGTGGAAAAAAGTATGGAAATAGGTTATCTTTCAGCAAAGAGGTTCATGTGGAAAATGTCTTGCTTGGACGTCATCATTATTATATTGACTCCTTTATGTTGAAATTAACAAGACTTCCTCTGGTGAGATTTAAGTATCTTTATACTAGTTTTTCCTGTCTTTGTATCTTATTCTCTTTTACTTGAAACTAATGAGAATATTTTTCTCACTTAATGCATTTCCTGGGGAAACCCATTGGGTACTTCCCCTCATTTTGAGGATGGTACCTAGGGTAAAATGGATTCTTTAGGGCTCAAGGCTAGGTCAGCTGTCAACAATTAAATCACAAAGAGAGCAACAATTAACTCACAAAGGGAGCAAGCATGTCATAAATTGGGATTTGAACCTTGTAGGGGAGCATAACAAGTTTTCTCTGATCCTCTCAAGCTATACCCAATTGAGATGAAATTAACAAGAGTTGCATGCCTCTACATTTAAGTTAAAATAATTGTTGAATATGTAATATTTCTTATGTATGTGGACAAGCAAGAAGGATGTGTTACATGGGTTCTCATTTTGGGTGCAAATAAGCTAATTTATGATTTACAAAAAATGAAACTAGAAAAGGTGAATACTATCATAATGACATGTACTTAATGACAAAGATTAACTTAGGTGACATTTCTTTCCATGATTCTACACATGAATTCTTTTTTTCAATAGGAAATTGTCATTATTCAACTGCTAAGCAAAGACCCAGAGTAGATTGATTTCAAAACACCCATTTGATTCAAATATACTTTCTGTCTAAAATATCCATTCACAAATCCAATTTAAATGAAATAGTATATGTATGGATAATACGTTTTCCTTAATTATTGTCAATCTATTCCGAGGTATGAACTGAAAGATGATTGCAAAGGGAGGCATGTTCTAAATATTGGCCTACTTCTAAAGAGTGTACTAATGGTAGTGGATAACTATAATGTTAAAAATGGAACCTTGCATGTAAGAGCATTGGGGATAAAATTGCTACAATCCAATCGAAAGTGATTTCTGAAATGGTTTTTCTCTAATTACAACCCCATGCTATTTGCTGTGTATTTCCCTAAGAAGGCCAAATGAAGCTAGCAGCAATCTCGACTCCACAGTGTGCTGCAGACATAGAAGATAGGAGTTGAAATGGAGGCCAAACTACTGAGTAGTTTCGCCACGAAAATAATAAAAATAGGAGTCAAAAGCATTCATTTCAATCATCCTCTGGGCGATCTCTGCTAGGGTTTCATTGATTTCAATTGCTATTCAAACTAGAACCAGTGTTGAGAAGAGAATCATGAGTGGTTGAAAAGCTTATCCATATTGGTTCTAAGTTGGGCCATTGCTGAGGTAATAAATTATATTTTGTTGATGCTAGCTAATGCTTCAGAGCTAATTTCTTCCAAACCTATTTTCCATGTGAATATAAAATTCATGTCCATACTAAGTCTTGACTATTTCGGAACATAAATCATTAAGACCTTTTCGGGCATCAATATTTAAGGTTATATTATCTGGAGAAACCAAAGACCAGATATAAAATTTATTTATTATTTATAAGTAAAATTTGCAGAACAATTACATAGTGTGAGTTACAACTTACCTTAGAAAAAAGTGCGGTAGAATCAATTCCATGTTGTAAGGATGCCAAGTAAGCACATGATGGAAGAACACTGGAAATGGTAATGGAATATTCCTTTTCACCTCTTTGTTGCATTTGTCGAAAGAGTATCAGGGCATCATCGCTACAACCATTCTGCACAAATCCTGCTAACATTGCATTCCACGATACAACGTTTTGCTTAGGCATTTCCCAAAAGAGCTTCAGGGCATAATCAACACACCCACTTTGCACAAACCCTACAATAATTACATTCCATGAGACCAAATTCCTCTTAGGCATTTTCTGAAAGAGCTTCAAGGCCTCGTCGCTATACCCATTCAGCGCGTATCCACCCACAATAGCATTCCAACTAACCACATTTCTTTCAGCCATTTTGTCAAACACTTGGCATGCATCCATCACATACCCGCATTTGGCATACATATCTACGTCGAGGGCATTACCCATAAAAGCATTGCACAAGACTCCACTTCTAATTATGTATCCATGGACCTCCTTGCCTTGTTCCAGAGCTACCAAGTTGGCAAACGTGGACAGAACATAGGAAAATGTAACAGAGCTTGGATGCACACCTGTTTCTTGCATTTATTGAAAAACCTCCAATGCCTCCTGAAAATACCCATTCTGCGAATAAGCTGCAATCATGGCATTCCCTTGTTCAATACCAAGTCTTCCCTTGTGAACTTTAGTTTGCTAAACTGAGATGTTCTTGCAGCTTGTATCTCAGTTCCAGATTTAGTTACCTACTCTCTTCTTCCATGAAGATGACAGGGGAGGCAATTTTGACCAATTTTGGTGCCCACCAGACTTGGGGATTTTGTTTTTTGAATTTAGTGAAATATTTTTTTTTTCAATTTTTTAATATAATTAAAGTTTAATGGATAGTTTGTGTGTGCTATAACACTCTTTTTTTCAAAACCCCATAAAAGCCATACTCCTATTCATATAAATAAATCAAAGTATATATAATTTACATCCGATACATCAAGGATCAAAGATCAAAGAGAGAACATAATATGTACCAAATTATGTAAATGTCTGTGACAACATATCCATAACATAAAGTATAAATAGCATATTGCCTACCCTGTTAAAGTATCTCAAAACTGTAAAGAAAATAAGAATAGTTGAAATGATGAAAGGATATGTTTTGATCCATGGAGAGACTGCTCTGTATATAAAATTCCCTAGAGGAAGAGAGGGCCTTCTTTAACAACATATCCCCTACCTTGTTGAAATATCTTATATGTGCCTAAACGAAATGTTCAGAAAAGACTCTTGTAAGGCACGAATTCTAAGCATCCACCAGTCCAACAGTGCAACCTGAATATTGCAAATTTTGTTTTCCCAATCAATGATGACTTTGGAGTTCCCCATAACATGCAAAGTAGGAATGTTTCTGTCATTTGCTAAGAACAAGAGAATCCAAAGTGCTAATAGCTTAGCACTAGTGTTTATATTGCTTCCACATTCAATCCAAAAACTGATCGAGTGCCCCTTTTCTAAATGCAATTTATCACCAACCCCACCTAATGACTGACCCTCTTGAGAGGCTCCATCGAAAAACCCCAAAGGCTAATGTTGATTCAAAATAGGGGTGATAAGGGAATGAGTCTTTATAGATTTTGAGGACCCTTTCCACTCTTTATAGGTTCTCACAATGGAAAAAAAAACTTGTTTATAGTTTAGTACCATGTTTCCAAATAACACCTTGTTTTGGTGTGTCCATATATGCCATAAAACAAAGACCAACAGAGTCCTATGCAAGGGTATGGAAGATTTCCATGAGCTTAGAGTAGTAATAATTGACGCAGAAGCCTAGTTCCATATTATTTTTAATAGATCCCTTAATTCATCCCATATTGTATAGGTGAACTCACAATGCATGAATAAGAGTAGAGTGGATTCATCTTATTTTTTGCATAAGAGACAGACCCCAGAACTGACGCCCCCTGTCTTCAAGTAGTTTTCCCAAGTGAGGATCTTATCCTCTAGAACAAGCCAAGTGAAAATTTTAATCTTAATGGGCAGTGCCACTTCCACAGGTTGCAATACCACCAATGTGTGTTGAATGGGGAAAGATGGAATTCGGCTTCATATGCCATCTTAGAGGTCAGCTATCCTGAAGAGTGATCCCAGGGCCAAGCTAATGAGTCTTATTTTTCTTTAAGAATAATTCCACAATGGTGAATTCCAAGACTATAGTGTGACCATTTTGTGTCCAGTTCACCACTAATACCTAGATCAGTTGCCTGAATCCAGTTAGAAAAAGTATGTGAATTACCAACAATATTGACAACTTAATATAGGAATATTTTACTTGTTCTCTTAATAAATGTAGTCAGGGGCTCCAAAAGCTTGTAAAAACCTTCACCACTTATGAAAGGATCCTACCCACAAAGAACTCTATGACCATCTCCCACACGTCGGGCCAACCACTTCTGGATAACTAGAAAAGAAACAACAAGATTTTTCCATATGTTAGAGATTATTCCATATTGCACTATGGTAATGTTTGAGGCCGGTGCATGCTCCAGTCTGGCTAATAGAAGTAGAAATGTACTTTTTTTGAAATTTTCTTCTAATTTTCAGGCTGTAAATTAACTACTTGTGAAATTGGAGAAAATATAAGTCAATAGACATATTTATCTATCCCTTAGCCTAACCTCATGTGACAGGGCCATGTTGCTGAAGCTTGAAACACACAATGCACTAGATAGGTGGGGAGCATATACCATAAGACGCAAACTTGTGAAATTGAACTAACTAGAGACTGCCTAGCTCAAACACGTACTAGGGTTGATATAAATTACTAATGTTACAACACACTAACATACATATTTGTTGACCAAGCCAAAGGAATTATTGTGAACCATTTCAGTCTATTGCCTGCAGTGCCTGTAGTGAAAAAAACCTATACTACAAACATTATGAAACTGACATAAATATTTGTAGACCAATCCAAAGGCGTGGTGTGACTATATTAAAAAAAACATACTTAACTGAAACTGCAATGTGGAGGCTATTACAACATGGAAATTTTTGTTTTAAACTTGTTTTTAAGACCTAGACTATCTGAATGTCTTGGATGCTGAGAGAAGGATGAAATGTCCAGTATCAATATCTTTAGAGCTTTGATGATTACACTCTACATTATTAGCGAGAAACGAGAACATGCACTTAGTTTAATCTGGAATTCCATGCTAATATTAGAGATAGCTTCCACCAAAACCGTTTCCCAAATTGTCTTTCTTGATAAATTTCAATCCCTGCAAGGAAACCTTTAAAATATGATCCCCTGAGTAATCATTTAGATAGCCCTGTTCCACTATTAAACGTTATTTTTACGATAATGATGCCACTTCCTCTTGCACTTTATCTGGACCAACATTTTTGGCATCCATCAAGTTACAAGCAATCTCCACGCCCTTAACCCCATGTAACAGAGCCATAGCCTGTACATCAGGTAAACCTCCACCTCTTGCACTGAGTTTCTTCGCAATTCGATGCCCTGTGACCAGATTATTAATGGAAAGTATGGGCACATTATAATTGACCACAAAAGGGAATGCACCAAGAATCACAACCCCAGTACTAGAAAGAACTTGAGATGGGGCAAGTCCAGTGATAAACTCAAGGGAACAGAAGCTAACCCTACCCATTTCCCATCATGGTTGGGCTTGAAATAACCCAATGCTCTTCTAATGGAATATAAATTTATGTTTTCATGGTGTGCTGCTCCAGATATATAGAAAGGTCGTTATTATAACATGTCAAGGCCTCCTATCAGCTATGTGATTGGTGGTGATATAAGAAATTCAATGAGATTACAGTTTGGTCGTTTATGCTAATATGAGATATTGAATGATATAATATATGGGTTGTTTATGTTATCATCCAGGTAAATTTATGATGGTTGATGAATACAACTAGTGGGATACATGCTACACACACTGCAGTTAATCTGCAGAGAAGAATAAAATCCTTAATTGTAATTAACAATGATTTTGCAAGGAAAAAATAACTTGTGATACAGACCATTAAGAGTGAGACCAATGTCAGCTGCCAGAGATCGATCCAGAGAGGCTACCTGATGCAAAGAAGCATCCCCCAAGGGGTGGTAACATATGTGTTCAACAACTCCCAATTATCTTGGATGAGTTCCAGAATGCCCTTCAAGATTTATTGTTTGTAATGCAACCCTCACCATTCCCAATACTGTGTTTTGGCCAGGAGGACAAGATGATTGTTGTTTTTGTGATGAAGAGAAAGGAAATACAAGTGTGTAACCAACACGTTTGTACTCCTCGTTTTCAAATGCATTGAGGAGGGAAGCAACATGTGAGTGGGCTCTAGCTTAGGAAAGTGTTAGGAAATAAAATACATAGTAAATATGAATACCTAATTAAGAAGAATATTTTCACGATGAAGAGAGAGGAAATGGGACAACAACTTGAGAGGTGGTTTCATATTTTTATGGTAAGATTAAAACTAAAAAATGATATATATTATACTAGTAGCTAGTAACTAATTGCAATTTTCCCATGACTATCTAGTCGTATTTATATTCCAGTGACTAAATTAGTCATTTATGTTAGTCATTTTTATTTTAGTCACTTGTTATCTAGTCATATATTTTATCCCGTAACTAAATTAGTCATTTATCTTAGTCGTTTTTTGTTGGCTTATTTAAAATTGCTCAATTTTAGTTGTTTATCCCTTGGAAAAATGGTGGTGACTAACTTTTTTAGTCGCCTAGTCACTTATCTCTCATTTTGTACTAGTGATCAGCAACACATGCCAACTGTGATAGATAGAATGATCAAAGCAAAACCACTGACAAATGACATTGATAAGTACACAATAGCGACCCAAGGAAACCAGTGAAGATTGGCCACAACAGAGAAACCAACGATATGACGACATATCGACACAGCAGCACTCTCTGCGTCGAGGTAAAAAAAATAAAAAAAAAGGTGTCAACACATTGTAGGCAAGTCAGGAGCTACCACGATGCACGACAGTCCAATCTGGCATTAAAAGAAACAAAGGCGGCAGTTATACCACACTGGACAACGTCAAAACTAGGAACACCGGGAGTTAATAAACAACACACATGAGGGATTTGGTGGATCCCGACGAGATTTTACAACTATGACCCATGATCGAATGGATACTTCCGGCCAGTATATAGGAGGGGAAATGGAAACAAATCTAGCTACTTTAGTATTCCAAGAGCCGAATGGAAGTGTATGTTTCCAGCACCAGCAATGAAAGACCACAACCCACACCAGTTGTGCAGGAGCATCCAGAAGTTATGTCTACAGTCCCATAGAAGAAAAAGCAGAGCATAAATCGAACCCTTGACACTAGTTGGGAGAAAAAGAAGGGCACCCATGCATCCACGAGGTTTACGAATGACACTGCAGGGCCCTCAGCTGCTGAGGTTGTGCAAGATGGATACGATGGTCCCATGCTCTCACAGTACATTCCACCCCGTCGGGCGGGGGAGCCCACACCGTAGATCAACAAGAATGAAAAATACTCCATTAAGGTCGCACTGGTACCACTAGGGGTTACCGAAAGTGGGGATATTACAACCAAATTGCAGAGGTTACAATACACTGACCATGAACTAGCCAAGTTTAAAGGATATGCGAAGGCTTATGAGGATGTCCTCCATGCAAGAGGCACGACTACGAAGGAACCTAAAAGTGGGCATTGGGATTGGCACACTTAGGGCTGCTCGGTATCACCCTCCCACCACATTTTGGGTTCCTGGCACAGGTCAATGCATGCGTCAAGCAGCTCCTCGCATGCTTCCATGAAAGATCCCTCTGGCTACATGATATAATCATAGTCACGATTGACCTAATTTCCAGAATCATTGGCCTGCCTCAAGAGGGAGCCGACCCTTCATAGTTTTTCAACGGTAAGGACAATGACAAGAAATTAGCCGAATAATTGTCCGCAAAGTATGGCGTAGAGAAAGATTCCAGAGGCTACCTGATCAAGAAAATTAACAACCAAGTAGTCATAGTAGCGGCGAAGATACTTGCAATCAAAATAACATGGAAAAACCGACCACTACAATGTAATTCAGGTGTCATCGCAGCTGCAAAACAGTGCGCCACAGGGGAACAGATGAATTGGGCTCAGTTCCTGCTCCACAAATTGACTGAGGATGCATATGATGCACAGGAATACGGGCGGCCATTCACGTATTCATGACTACTCCTCCTCATTTCCTTAAAAGCATTTAGGGAACTAAATGACTATCAGTGGGTGGATCCCACGGAACCACAAGTATGCGATGGGGCGTGGTACTAGAACTTATGGGCGACCACTGACAAGGAACGACAGAAAGAAAATGTCATAGAGTTTTATATATGTCTTGAGAGAATGCGGGAAGACGCCCAGATGATACCGCGAATCACACTATAGGCTGCGACAAAGTACCATTTCATCGCTCAAATATTCGTCGAATAACACACAATTTACCTCCAGGCCCGCACATATCTGACCAAGCAATGGCTGAGGACACAGTACAAGATCGACAACATCATCGCCAAATGGCCAGATATATGGAAGGTTCCTATAGATCTGAAGGACATAGAAAAGGGGCAGGCGGTGGGACGACAAGACCCAGCCAGGGAAGACAAAGCTTCCAACACCCAGAAGGAGAACGCATAATAGGAGACTGACGCACATGACCAGACGGTAGAGTCTGGCCACGATGGGGAGTCCACAGCCAACACCTTAACAGATTCAGAACTAGACCTCCAACAGGAAGAATGAAGGACAAAGAAGAGAATGGACTGTGCCAGAAGTAGCACATAGGCAGCGCTCACTGCATAGTAGGCCGACAAATTTCTGGATAGCATTACACAGATCGTAGAGAGTAACCACTGAATGGTTACACAACATTCAATGGATAATTTTCAATATATAGGGGAGTTGTTAAACACCATGGTGAATACAATAATCAACATCAAGGTACCACATGGGGACATCCAGGAAAACCTGTTGACTCCCAGCAACGCATAGTCCAATTTGAAACCCATGCCATGGGGACAGGAGATGATACCTTGGACCTCGATATTCGGAAGGCCGACCTGGAAATGATCGATTTCAACTTGCTTCCAATGTTGACACTACACCAATTCCAAGCGGCAGCAAGCGCAGAAATCCGCGACCACGAGGATGCAATGCACAACAAGATGGTCGAATACAAGAATCAACTACAACACAGCGAGATGGAGGCGCAACACCTTCGAGATAAACATACAGTAGTACTAGCTGCAAAAATACAAGCCATCGAGGAGAAGGCTCGATTAGAAGAAGCACTGGCTGGGAAAGAGAAGGTCAATAAGGAGCAGACTACAACACTCACTGTGAAGGAAAAGGTTGTAGAGGAATGGATGAGGTTAGAACAAGCACTTACGCAGACATGTGAAAAGGCGGCGCTAGATCTAGATGTTGCCCCGGAAGCTCAAGCTAATATGCTAGTAGTAGCCATTACTGAGAATAGAAAGGAAAATGCAGAGCTCCATACTCGAGTAACACCTAGAACCCCACTAGCACAAATTCAGAGTCAGCAGATGGCAATATAGGAAGCAGTGGTAGAGATTCATGAGATGGAACAAGCATCATAACAAGTTGCGGTAGGCCTTATAGAGTTTTGGGACAGTTTGGTTGAGGATGACCAATTCGCCACACTAAAGAGAATGCTTTGCAAAGCAGAAGAGCAGTTGGAAACATTTAAGGGATCGTTCAAAACGATGCCCATAATGATGCGAATGGAAAAGGTTGCGAAACTACAAAGTATGAAGCAGCGGGTTGAAAAATCCCACGAAAGGAAGCGATGACGAGCTGCGCATTTGGATGAGCTTCAGATAAAGGATGAATCCCTCATAGCATGAGTAGTACCAGTGATGAAACAGGGACAGGAGAAATTGCAGGAGGTATGACATAAAGTATGCGACCATCCAACGAAGCAGCAGGTACTAAAGAGTGCGTAGCTCTATGCATCAGTCAGAGAGGTCGTCAACCAGATCCAAACCACCTATGATGACTTCCAACAGCAGTACAACAAACCAGCAATGTACAGCTGAGGTGGCTCAGGAAAAGCCACAATTTTGTGTTGGGGGACTATTGGCACGGGATAGATCCGCAGGAAGTGCGAAAGCCGACAAGTGAGAATGGGTTATTCTGGGAAAGAAGGATCATTCACGAGAGCACAAGAATTGATAGAATAGTTAAGTCGGTCATGTGGACCATTTTTTATTAAGATAAAAGCATATAAATAGAGTAGGATTGTAATCCAAAAGGCATCAAAGTCTTGGATGATGATCCTATCTTTTGGGTTTTTCTTTGTATCCGCAACATGATGTATTAATGGTTTCTGCGAGGTTAATTCTGCAGGTTTGGTGAATGAATGGAGATGTTTGGTTATGATGTAAATTTTGTCTTTATTCTTATGCAATGATGTGATGGTAAATAATGGGTTATGTGAATGTTTAGAATATTGACTGATGGGAAAATGTTGTTAATTTGAATAAGTATGTGGAATCTGTTATGAATGTTTGTTGAGCTCTGCGAATGACTTAAGATGTGAATGATAAGTTAATAGTATGTTGTGTATGTCATAATCTCTGGTTAGTGCGAAGGTAATGTGTGCATATCCTCTATATCACTACGGAAACTTGGTTCCAGCATCCCCCTTATCCATCTCAGGTAAGACTGCACTTGCTCCGCAAGTGTTGCTAAGAAGGGTTACACCTTTCCGGGCCAATGTATAAGGGATTTTGGGTTGATAGTTTGTTGGCGATAGTGCGAAGTGAACCCCTATCGATAAACGTTGTGTCAACAATAATTAATACTCCATTGTTGTCCTACTTAGCATTATTTACCTTTTCTTACTAGTTGATGATGTTATTTCCCCCCTAATGGTGTGCAGATGTCATCTAGGACCCATTATCCACCTAATGCACCCTGCATGCATGATTTTAGGCCCACCAGAGTCACTTTGCTACCTTTTGCGAGGTAACTCTGTATTCTAGTTCAATCCACTTGATTTCTTGAACTCTAGTGGGGGTTTGAGTTACAATCACCACTGATTGGGATCCAATGTGTCCTTTTCTAATTGATTTGCATGAAAAAGTCACAATTGCACACTCCTTGGTCAGTTAAATGACAATAGCTTCAATTAACTGATTTTTGGTTGAGTTGAGTTGAGTTTGGGACTTCTGGAGCACTCTAGTGATGACAATTCCTATGCTAGACTTACATGGATTTGAATTCTCCTATGATAATCGAATTCTCTCCATTGTAACATATATGTTTACTATATTGATTAATGGATCATAACACACATTTATGTTTCTATCTAAGTTCCAATGCCTGATTAATTGTACTGCTCATTTCACCGCAATTTTCAATGTAATTCATCTTTTCTGCTCATTCTTTTCACCACGAGGTATTCTGATCTCTACAATATGTTGTGCTCTAGAATTTCACACACACATGGACTAAACCCAACCCATTTATCCTTCTGATAGCCAATCATTGGGTGCCACATGTCCCTCCATATTAGACAAAATGGAATCAACACCATTCTTTTTCCTTTTCACATAGAAAAATTGCCAAGTGAAGGACAACCTACCACATTTCCAATCCATCTATAATGTCCCCATCCAAATAAATCACACGAAGGGAAATTTCCACCAATCTACTAGTTCCCTAGGTTGGTGTGGAAACATTTAGACTTGGAATAAGGGAGCTATAAGAGCCCAAATGGACATTAGATTGAAAAATATAAATTAAATGGGCTAAATAAATAATAATCATCATAAAATAAGGTGGCACTTGGTCATGAGGTTGTTAATTTTGATCAATAATTCAATATACTCTAGGATCTTTACTGAGAGAATAACATGTACAGCATATCAAGTATAACAATGCATGTCAATCACACCAAGCAATCACATGAGACAATAGACACACAGAGTTTCACTAGGGAAAACCATAAAGGTGAAAAACCACACAAGTTCCTCAGAGATAGAAAGAGCAATGATACAACCAAAGTACAAGAGATAGACTTCTCCTAGCAGCTGATCCTCCTCCTCACATGTGCACCACATTTCGAGTGATGGAAGAGTGAGTAATGAGATGATCAAATAGAGATCTCCTTATCTCTATTTATACTTATCCTGTCCTTCCCAATAAACCAGTGGGGCCGACTTGTCTAACTCAGTATAAAAACCCATGGTTACATTAATTCGGGCTGACCCCTTACTAGGTGATCTAATAACCCATCACAACAAGTTACGACACTTGCGACACTTGTCAATACAAGTGACGACACTTCCGTATAGAGGAATAATACATCTCTATAGGAGTACAATAATACATAGATGAAATACATTCGGAAGTTACATATACATCAACACTCCCTCGTAACTAGGGAGGTATTTCTCGACACAGATCTGCTAGCACAAGTCTTCTTCTCTGGATCATCATCACTACTGCTATCTCAATCAATCTCCAATCTACTCGTCATAGGAAGTTCTACAGAGCCAGTCCTTTTTCATACTGGATGTAGGCCCACTACCTGTAGGTCTTCATCATCACTGGCCATACTGTGGAATCCTCAAGACTAATTACGTGCATCAACAAAACCTCGAAAGAGCATCCCAAGACTGATTACGAGCATACTGCTTAACCTATCGGATCTCCCAGGATCTTTTATATGTAATTGCACAACCTGTCCATGACCACGGAGTATCATCCTGATACTCATAATCATACTGATCATCGCCCACGAAGCACAGTCCAAATGCACACAACACAACACTTACACTCACCGGCATGGAAGGACTTTCCTCTAACCATCCAGGAAAGGCTCAACACTCACATCAACGCACATGGGAGAACACATCTACCACCAGGTCGAAAAGGCTCTGCACTTACATCAACGCACATGGGAGAACACATCTACCACCATGTCGGAAAGGCTCCGCACTTACATCAATGCACATGGGAGAACACATCTACCACCGTGTCTGAAAGGCTCTGCACTTACATCAACGCACATGGGAGAACACATCTACCACCATGTCGGAAAGGCTCTGCACTTACATCAACTCACATGGGAGAACACATCTACCACCATGTCGGAAAGGCTCTGCACTTACATCAACGAAGATGGGAGAACACATCTACCACCATGTCGGAAAGGCTCTGCACTTACATCAATGCACATGGGAGAACACATCTACCACCATGTCGGAAAGGCTCTGCACTTACATCAACGCACATGGGAGAACAAATCTACCACCATGTTGGAAAGGCTCTACACTTACATCAACACACATGGGAGAACACATCTACCACCATGTCGGAAAGGCTCTACACTTACATCAACGCACATGGGAGGACAAATCTACCACCATATCAGAAAGGCACTATGCATCCGTGTATTTGAACTCATCATACATCATCCTGATGTACATCATCACATGATCAACCTGATCATCATCGTAGCATCATCCTGATGCATATCATCTGGAGCAACATCCTGAAGCTCGTCATCCATGATCATCCTGATCATACAATGCATCCACCTGATGCATACACAGTATCTACCTGATACATATCATCATACATGATCTACCTGATCATACAATGTATCCACCTAATACATATCATCATACATGATCTACCTGATCATGTAATGTATCCTCTTGATAAATACACAAAATAAATGATCCACCTGATCATAACAAGCATCCAACATGATGCATATACATAGCAGTAACTAGAGCATCGTCCTGATGCTCATCATCCAACACTTACATGTATATCCATGGGAATGATCCTCCTCTCACCATGCTTGGAACGGCTCCTGCAAATGTGTCCATCACTTCTTCCTCGAAGTGTCATCAATCTGAAGAACACCAAGCCTCTCTCTGAAGTACTCGAACTTCACTCTGGCTAGTGGTTTGGTTAGCACATCTGAAATCTGCTCATCAATCGCAACATACAGGAGCTTCACTGCTCCTCTCTGTACCATATCCCTGATTTAGTGATATTTTATCTCAATGTGCTTCAACCTGTCGTGGAACACCAGGTTCTCAGACAGTTTCACACAACTCTGGTTGTCATAAAAGATACCAGTAGTCTCTAGCGGCAGATCAAATAACTCAGGCAGTAGCTTCCTCATCCAGACAGCCTCACAACTAGCTGAACAAGCCGCAACATACTGTGCTTTGGCTGTACTCAGTGCTATGCAGGATTCTTTCCTGCTAAACCAAGAGATCACACCTAATCTCGTATTGAAGTAGCAACTAGAAGTGCTCTTCCTATCTGTAGCACTGCCTGCCCAGTTCGAATCAACATAACCCTGCAGGTTAAACTTTTGATTCGCATCATACTTGAGCCCATAATCAACTGTACCCTTCAGGTACCTCAGAATATACTTTACAACAACCAAGTGAACATTGCTCAGAAATGTCAGGAATTGGCTCAATGTGTTCACCACAAAGCAAATATCTGGTCTCATGTTCGTCAGGTACATCAAGGACCCAATCATCTTATGATACATCGTGACATCAACCGGATCAGATGAAGCATCACACAAAAGATTCATGTTCGATGCCATAGGTATGGCCATGGCCTTGCAGTCCATCATCCCGAACCTCTTCAGGATCTCCATTGCATATTTTCCTTGTCCAAGGAAGATTCCACCTGCACTCTGCCACACCTCCATGCCTAGAAAATAGTGCATCATCCCCAAGTCCTTCATCTCGAACTCAGCAGCAATCTTCTTCTTGGTATCAGCAATCAAACTATCTTCTCCTATAACAAACAGGTCATCTACATACAGAAGTAGTATCACTGGATTGCCTTCCTCAACCTTGTAGTAAAAGTTGGAATCTGCTTTACTTTGATAAAGCGCAAATTGGATAGAAAACTGTCCATCCTACCATACCAAGTCCTAGGAGCCTGCTTCAATCCATACAAGGCTTTCTTCAGCCGACACATGTATGATTCCCTGTCATGTGTCTCAAAACCAAGTGGTTTCTCCACATACACTTCCTCTTCAACTACACCATTCAAGAAAGCTATCTTGACATCCATCTGGTGTATCTTCCATTTCATCACTGTAGCCAGAGCAAGTACTAATCTGATGGAAGTGTACCTGGCTACAAGAGCAAAAATCTCTTCATAGTCTATTCCCTTTATCTGGGAGAAGCCACGAGCTACAAATCTCACTTTGTATTTCTCTATGCTAACATCTGTAGCATGCTTTATCTTTGGAAGTCACAACAGACTTCCCATTTGGTCTTGGTACCACATCCCAAACATCTTTCTTCATGATCGATGGATCATGGTATTCTTCCATTACTTCATCCTGGATCCTGGGAACTTCAATATCTTCAATAGATAGCTTTGTTACTTGAACAAATGTTGTAGTCCTTCTTTTGTAGGTGATCTTTCCTACAAAAAAAGTTAAATTCCATGATTAGAAACATCTCATAGTTTTTAGAACAAATTCTTATACATAAATAAGTATGTCATACAATCATGCAATTATCTTAGCCAATGCTTCAATACAACATTTATCCATATCCCGTAACTTTCTAGATGCATTCCAATCTCTACCAGAACATTGTTAAGAGTGTGCACAACTCCCAACATGTCAGCAAAGAGGTTTCATTCTAGATAAGTAGCAATTGAATGTTGTATAGTGCCATATGCCACTTACCCATCACATGCATATTAGTAGTATACTGTTCATCAATGCAATTATTCTAATATGCATAATACACAACCTAAGTCTAGGAATGTAAACATATACATCACTGAATAACATTATTTAAACAAACAAAATATACAAGAAATGACAATTCAAATACTTATCTTTGTTTGTTTGTTGGGTGGACTCCCTTTGAATCCTTGCTTCTTTGCAGGAGCTGCTAGAGTCCTATTCTGAAGTAGCTTCTTCTACTCCTTTCTGTTGTGAATTGTAAGGAGTGGTAAACTCCCCCTTAATCACTGCATAGCTTCTTGAAGTCTCGGAGTGAATTTTCCATCATTGTCAGATCTAAAGGTCTTGATCTTCTTTTCAGTGTGGTTTTCTATCAAGGCTTTGAATTCCTTGAATTTGCTGAATACTTCATCTTTGTTCTTCAAGAAATAAATCCAAGTCTCCCTAGAGAAATCATCAATGAAAGAGACATAGTATATATACCCACTCAGAGAACTGGATGACATTGGACCGCATACATCGGAGTGGATAATTTCCAAGATCCCTTTAGCTTTGCTTTCACTGCTTGGAAATGCCTTCTTAATGTTCTTTCCTTTTTCACATCCTTTGCAAAGACCTTCATGCTTTGTCTTGATTTCAGGAATACCTTCTACAACTTTGCTTGCAATTGGTACTGCTCTGTAGTGCACATGTGCAAGCCTTCTATGCCAAAGTTCACTTGGCTCCATGGATTCATGTACCATGGCATGTTCAGGTTGTCACTTCAATTTGTACAATCCTCCCTCTTTCTCTCCAATCACCACTACATCATCAAAAGTTTTACCCTTTGGCCACATTAGGACTTGGCCATCTAGAAATTCAACTCTCATGCCTTTTGCATCCAATGCAGAGATGGAGCGTAGGTTCTTCTTAATCCCAGGTACAAATAACACATCTTTCATCTTCAAGGATTTTCCAGAGTCTAGGTTGTAGGAGGCTTCACCACTTCCTTTGATAGGATATTGATAATCATCCCCAAGTTTCACCTTATGGGGTGATTCATGTTCAAATAGATTTACAAAAGATTCTTTAAACCCAGTCATGTGTTTGGAATCCCCACTATCAATGAGCCAATCATTACAACCATGAGAGATAGTACCTATGAGGGTAGATATTAGAACATATTCATCTTCACTTGATGAACCATCACTTTCTGCTCTAGCCTTGTTCTTGGGAGGTTCATCATCCTCGGCAGCATGGGCATGATATCTCTTCTTGTTGTTGTTCTTCCTTTTGTTGAAGTTGTTGTTTTTGTTCTTTTTGTTCTTAGGACAATCTGAAGCAAAGTGTCCCTTCTCATTACATGTGAAGCATATGAGATCGTTCTTATCTTTATGTTGATGGTGATGTGAAGATTTCTTGGTATGAGAATGCTCCCTCTTTGACCTTCCTTTCTTGGTGTGTGCTGTGAGAGCTTGATCTTCATTTCCCATCTTTTATTCTCGAGCCACAAGCCTTGCTTCTTCTTGTGAGCATTACTCCCATAGTTTACTGAAAGAGATCAAATTCCTTCTTGCACAGATTCCTTGGATGAAGGAGTCCCATGACCTAGGTAGTCCATTCAATGTGGTCATGACAACTTCACCATTATCTACTACTTCATCCACAGCTTCAAGTTGTTCCTTGATCTGAGAGACTTTAGAGAGATAGGATTGAATGGTCTCTCCATTCTGAAGCTTTACCCCTTTCAATTGGTTTCGCACAGTCATCTTCCGATTTATGTTCTTCCCCTCAAAGAGCTTGGTTAGGGAATCAAACATCTCCTTGGGTGTCTTTAGAGATGACACATGTGGTATGAGATTGTCTTTGATAGAATCAACAATGATCCTCTTTTCCTTAACCAAATTCTTCTTTTGTAAGGCCTTAGCCTCTTCTCCCTCTGGGACATGGACCTCTTCACTTATGTAAGTATCCAATTCATTTTCTTTCGGGATTAACCCAATCCTATACTTCCATGATCAGAATTTATCATCCCCTTCAAGCTTATCCTCAAGCTTGGTGTGGTGAGACATCTTTAAAGAGTACTTCAAATGGAAATAGAAAAGATTTAGGTCTTACCACTTGATTTGCAGAAATCTGGATCTGGTGCTGGATTAGGGTTTGTCAGAGAAACCCTAAAAATTCAAAATGTGAATTTCAACTTTCTGAAAGGATAGAAACATGTGCGTTGATGAGATGATCAGCCTGGTATATTCATAATTTGAAATCTGCAAAGTTTCACCCTTCAGAAATGCCTTTTAGTCTTCCCCGATTGAGTAGGGAGGACCCTGAATTAGGGTTTGAGTTTCCTGAAGCTTCACCCAACTGAAAATCTCGATCCAAAGCTCTAAAATTCATTTTTTCCAAGGAGCTTCCAGCTATGTCCTCAGATTTCATAAATTCCTATTTTTGTGGAAACCCTAATTTTTAGGGGCAAAACTGAAAGTGCTCAGAATTGAATTCGGATGGGACATAAAGATTCCCCTTGATGACTAGAGTCAATCTACCTTGCTGCCTTTCCAAAATCTATGGAGGGAAACACAATAAATAAGAAACCCTAGTTTCCACCACTGCATAATGTCTTATTCTCAGGGAAGCTCTGATACCATATTAATTTTGAGCATTAATTCAATATACTCTAGGATCTTTACTGAGAAAATAACATGTACAGCATATCAACTATAACAATGCATATCAATCACACCAAGCAATCACATGAGACAATAGACACATAGAGTTTCACTAGGGAAAACCATAAAGGTAAAAAACCCTACAACTTCCTCAGAGATAGAAAGAGCAATGATACAACCAAAGTACAAGAGATCGTCTTCTCCTAGCAACTGATCCTCCTCCTCACATGTGCGCCACTTTCTGATTGATGGAAGAGTGAGTAATGAGATGATAAAATAGAGGTCTCCCGATCTCTATTTATACTTGTCATGTCCTTCCCAATAAACTATTGGGGCCAACTTGTCTAACTCATTCTAATAACCCATGGTTACATTAATTCAGGCCGACCCCTTACTAGGTGGTCTAATAACCCATCACAATAAGTTACGACACTTGCGACACTTGTTAATACAAATGACGACACTTCCATATAGAGGAATAATACATCTCTATAGGAGTACAATATTACATAGATGAAATACATTCTGAAGTTACATATACATCAACAAAGGGCACATAGGTGGTGTGGGACCCACACAAGGAAATATTATCCATGCTAGATGGCATTCTATTCTCACCCATTCGAATCCAAGGTGGAGTATAATTTTCTTGGGGGAGTTGGAGAGGCATTATTCATGGCATGAATCAAGGGGGGTTGAATTAGAGTGGAAGAGTAACTCCCATGGAAGAGGAAAAGGCATCTTAGAAGTATTATAACACTTGGAGCTACATTCCCTAACTTCTATGACAACAACGATGAAGATTATGTGACACTTATGACAAATATCAGACCTGATTTCTGACATATTGTAATGCCCGCCTCGGTACTTTAACTGATTAGACTAATGAGGGTACTAGTTTTGAAATGAACTGGCTAAGTAAAACATGAACCATTTGAATTTACTTTGAAAATGCTTTAAAATGGAAAATGATGAAGGTTGAAATTACTTGAAATGAAAATGATGTATGCTCAATTGACAGAGATATAATGTTAAAATGATGAATGTTTAGTAGACTCGACTGACTGAGATACTGAAAAGAATGATACAAATGTTTTATAGTGTAGCGCTACTAATATGCGTTTGAGTGTGTGTGTAGTGGCAAGTAAGACAATTTATCGACTGACCCACAATGGAATTATCGGGGTCGTAAGAATGGAAAGAACACTTAAGGGTACGACAACTGATTATCGACCTTGAATTAACAATCGATGCATGGGTGAAGCCATTTGATCTCACCCGAGGAAGCATATGCTGTACAGGCAAGGCCATAATGATTTGGTCGCGTACGATGAGTTGAGGGGCACGCAATAAGGAGAGCCTTATCCCTCAACATCCCTTAGTCTCCATGGAGCGTAGTTGAGAGATCGCGGTAACGATTCCCGGTCGCTACACAATATTCCCCATAGGAAGGAAGAAATGAAATTGTCGGAAGGGCCCGTCAAAGAGGCACCTGGACAAGAAAAGATAATAGCATTTAAAGAAAAAAATTGAAAACTCACCGAAGATAAATTCACGTGACCTTAAATTAAAAGACAAATACCAGAAAATAATATTCATTATTCTATTGTTAAGAGAAAAGAAGAAAAAGAAAAATGAAAAAGAAAAACAAAACAAAACTATTAGTTTAGTCTAAACTATTTTATTTATCTACTCTATTGAAAGAATAAAATAAAAGTTAAACTAGAAGTCCCTATAGGAGTTAACACTAATAGGAGTTCTTTTAGAATTGAACACTAATAGGAGTTAACCTTAAATGAGAATATTCTAGTAAAGAATAAAAGAAGTAAAGAGATGATATATATAAATTATTATTAATTTTCTAAAATCTTTTAAATATATATATATCTTATTTAACAAAAGAAACAAACTTCTTTTATAAATTTCATTATTTAAAAGAAATGAATTAAATAAAAACAACAAGTTTACTAAAAAGGTATTTAGTAAACTATTTGAGAAAGAAAAGAGGAGTAGAACTCTCCTACACCTAACTCCCACTAATTTAGGGAATTAGGTGCACATTAAAGACATTGAGACACATGTATTTGAGAATATTTGAAATTAAAATATTAAATTAAATTAAATATGTGCATGGACAGACACATGGCACACAAGAATTTGCTATATAATAAGGGAGGAGAAGGAGAGAAGGACATCTCTTGCTCCCTAATGCTGGATGGTCATCATAATCTCGGATTATGTTATGATCCTTGGAGTTGGCATTAGCCGGAATGGGGATTGGGAGATCCTTTCGGGAGGCTAGCTTGTGTGTTCTTACGACCCCAATAGCTCGGGGGTTCGTGGTGAAGGAGAGTAACCCCAATACGGTAGGGAGTTCAACCGAGGGGTCACTCAGTACTTCGTCAGGAAATTTGATTGGATCGTGTGGGAACCACTTCGAGAACTCCATCGATTCGCTGGACCAATCATCGAAAACAGGTTTGAAGTATTTAGTTTATTTATTTTGCTAACCCTTGTGTTGGAATGAATAAATCTAGGTATATTGTTTTATTTATTTGACATTCATGTACTGCAATAGATAGAACTAGATCTGTGGCCTCTATATCTTCTTCTGAAAAATCATACTGGAAGTTCTGAAATTAATTATACTTATGTGTTCAAATTCTGTGGAAGTCATTTTGGGGAATCCGAAATGGGAGTCGCTACACATATGGCCTATATGACATGTCAGGGATAAAAATAGCCTCCAAGAGGGCGCACAAGGGGATTTATGGAATCCAAGATTCCCCCTATTCAAATTGATGGAAGAGGAAGGCTGGGAAATGTTGGACAAGTTTCACTCATGGGAATCTCTCCCTAATTTGTGTTGGGATGAAGCTCTTGGATGGAATTCGAGCCATGGAGTTCTTGGGAGGTTAATAAAAGACAAGAAGGACTAAGGGGACCAGCTTTTGATCATTTCTCATTTGGAAAAAATTAGAGAGATTAGCTTGTCATTACATGGTGGATGTTCATCCTCCCTGCCTTAGAACCAATTTTGAGGGTGAAAGATTCCCATCCAAGTTGGTTGATGGAGATGCCATTCAGACCTTGTTGGCTTGTATAACCATTCTTGAGGTTTTCTATAAAGACCCAGGTTTTGCGCAGTTCCAGGAACAAACAAAACCCCTTTTCACCGACCCTTTCAGCAACAGTCTATGAATAGACTGAGGTCTCACCCAAGGTGAAGGAATGGGGGGGTTCCAGAATCAGGTTTCCACAACCAGGTGATGAGTGTCTAAACATATTGGCAAGTAGCATGCTATAGTACTCACACTATGGACTTTTGACTACGTGAAGTTCCACTTCTTCACGACAAAGACTTAGGTTGTCGTGCATCCAAGCACTGTGCAAAGCTAGATGTTTCTTGACGATAGGACAATGCCACAGAGACTACGCTCCCTCTTGAGTACTTAACCACTTTAATTGATCTTACTCAGTGTTATAATACACATTTAATTGAAAGGATAGAATGACCCTTGCAACCTTATACACTCCAATAATAACCATATCACTGTGCACTTTCGGTGCTGCGCTCAGTGTTTAAATGTTAGGAACCCGTGTCAACCCTTCTCTTTACTTTGTTAGTATATTGTTGTTGGACGCATATGCTTTGTAGGTCGTCCCGTAGTATTTTTGATCCATAGTTTATATTAACCCATGGTATTGACCCATAGTATTGGACGCATATGCTTTGTAAGTCGTCCCGTAGTATTATATGTCCCATGGTTTTGACTCATAGTATTGGGCATAGGCTTAGTATATAAGTGTGTGTTGACGTCATTGAAGTCATCGTGAAGTTAATTGTATTGAGATTGATCAAAGGAGGTTGCCCCCTCGAAGTGGCCCGTGATCAATATAAAAGTGATTCTGAGTTCTATTATTTCTGATATCTCGTGTATTTGCATTAATTAATTATTGCAGGTTCATCACATCTGGTATCAGAGCACTTTCTTGGGCTCACTAGGTGAAATTTATGCTAATTTTTTTTTTCATATCTGTTGCAGGTTCGGATTTGGGAATAATCCCTATTCGCTTAACTATGGGAAGTACTTGGGTATAAGCTTTAAAACTCATTGTGAGGAGTACCACAGGAACCCCGAAGTAGCTGGCCCATTGAGAGGACCTGCCAGTGAAAAGGGCAACGACCCCTACCTGATTGACTAGTTCCCACCCATGAGGTAAACCAAGAGATATCGTTTGTGGCACAACGGTTATCAGTTTTACCTGAGCCGTGGAGTGAGGGGTATTTCCCCAATATGCAAGCCCTCAAACAACATTGGTGGCTGAGTGAAACCCCTGAACTGTTAGGAAGTCGCACATACCTAGGGTCCATATCTATTTTCAGTTGAACTGTTGTCGATCACTGCTGCGCCATTCCAGATCCAGTCGTTTCAGATCTATTTCAGATCCAGTCATTTTTTATCCATTCGACGCCATTTCAAATCCCTCTGTTTCCGCTCACTTCCGGGCCGTTGCAGATCTATCTATTTCATATCCCTTCCGAGCTGTAGCTGCTCCATTCTGAAAAGAAAAAAAAAAGCTAAAAAACAAAACCCTCTGTTTCCACTCACTTCTGGGCTGTTGCAAATATATCTATTTCAGATCCCTTTCAAGTCGTAGCCACTCCATTCTGGAAAAAAAAAATGTATGTTTTTCGGCCATATCTCCCTTGTTTCAACTCTGTTTCCCCTTAAACTTCACTGACATCCCTGCAATCCCATTCTACATATTTCATTCCTGAAGACCCTATCCCAAATTCCACTTCCCAAGACCAGAAATCTCACATTTGTCTATTTTTAGGGTTTTCCATAACTCCTTCAATTTTCACCCAAACGCCTTCAAATTTTGCCACAGTGTTCCTTTCCTAATTCTGCTTCTTTGTCCCTCTATACCAAATCTTCTCATTCTTTCACCCCGTTTCTGAAATCCCCATGTTTTGTCTCCTTGTCCATTAGAAAGTGTCCAAATCCTAGTCAAACCCCAATTACCAATCCGAGTTTTTCTTAAATCCAAATTTTCTTTTACTAAATAAGCTTTTGTTTGTGTTTTTCTATCCATTTCCTTAAAAAAAAAAAAAAAAACTCCTGGTTGTGGTTGTCACCCGCGCTGGAGCAAAAACCATGGAGGAAGCACTTGCAGCCATCCAAACCAAACTCCAACATCTGGATGAAAAGTTTCTCAGCCTCCATCTTCAGCATTCAACCATGAACAATAACCAATAGCCAGAATCTTTTGCAACCACCGGGTTCTCTTCTTCTAGCAATTTTCGGGGGCCAAAGCTTGATTTTCCTCGCTTCAATGGTAGTGATCCGATGGAATGGATATACCGAGCAGAACAATATTTTCGTCTGCATAATACTTTTGATGTCCAAAAAGTTCCACTTGCATCCTTTCATTTCGAACAGGAAGCCCTTCAATGGTACCGTTGGTACATCAAAGCTCATCCCGAGCCAAGCTGGATAGATTTTTGCCAACTCCTTTTGCCACGATTTGGTCCTAGTGCTTTTGACGACTTCACAGGAGCACTCACTAAACTTCACCAAACTGCCACAGTGAGAGAGTATCAGACGGAATTTGAGAAACTAGCTAATCACACAAAAGGATTGTATGATGAATTCTACAAGAGTTGTTTTATCAGTGGTCTCGAGGATGAAATCCGCTCAGATGGTCAAAATGTTCTATCCCAACACAATGATGGAGGTCCTCGGGTTGGCTAAGTTGGCCGAAGACAAGATCACAGCTCAACAACACTCCAAACCCACCTTTGTTCCCTTCAAAAATATGGGTTCCCAATGACCTCCCATCACGCCTGATCCTCAACCAACTCCTATCAAGCATTTGTCTGAAATAGAGCTGCAGGCACGTCGAGAAAAAGGGCTTTGTTATAATTGTGATGAGAAATTCACTCGGGGACATAGATGTGTTCAACAAAAGCTTTATCTCTTGGATGTGGATTCTCCGCCTGCCTTTGAACTTGGTGAAGAAGCTCTATATCCAACAGATGATCAGGTTGACATTCAACACTCGCCTGTTGACACCCCATATCAGGACAACCCACTCGAGATCTCTCTCCATGCTGTAACCGGCGTCACCACCCCACAAATAATGCGGGTCAGGGGATACTTCAAGAAGCTCCCTCTTACCATACTCATTGATTCTGGTAGCACTCATAACTTCATTAACCCTCAGATTTCCAAACAGGTTGATTGTTTTTTCCATCCTTGCTCCCACTTTGAAGTCATGGTTGCCAATGGGGGCACCTTACCTTGCAAGGGGAAGTGTCACAATGTGCATATCTCTATGGAAGATTATAACCTATGCTCTGACATGTTTTCCTTGTCCTTAGGCATATGTGATGTGGTTTTGCATTCAATGGTTACGCACACTTGGCCCCATCTTATGGGATTTTGCTAAACTTTGGATGCAGTTTTCAGTCAATGGGGCACAACAAAAATTTATGGGCTTACAACCAGGATCTCTCTGCATCATCAGTTTACATCGCCTGGAAAAAATCCTTAATAATAATTCACATGGTGTCATCGCTCAACTCCATTCCATTCAGATGCACCCATCAATAGTCTCCACTACTTCCTTGGATAGATATGCAGGTGTCTTTGCTGAACCAATGAGCTTGTTTCCTTCAAGAGACCTTTCCGGTAAGAATTTATCTGCATCTACCTCTCAGCAGGAAATGATGGCTATTTTGCATGCAGTACAAAAGTGGTAGCCATACCTATTAGGGAATTATTTCTGCATCAAGACTGATCTCCAGGGTCTGGAAAATTTCCTGGAACAATGGGTCTCCTCCCCAACACACCTGAACTGGGTTATCCAACTCATGGGTTATCCCTATGCGATGACTTACAATAAGGGTAAGGACAATATGGTAGCAGATGCTCCTTCTCGCACAATTGATGCCCCGGTTTCTCTTACAGCTATTTCTCTGCTTGTTCCAAATTGGTTGCAATATGTTCAACAAGGCTATCTCTTCTATGAACTCCATGCTTCTTCATCAGTAGGGCACTCTGGGTTCTTCAAAATGTATGACCGGGAACAATGTAACTTCTTTTGGCAGGGACTGGAAATGACAATTCAACAGATGGTGGCTAACTGTGATACTTTCCAGGTCAACAAGGGTGAAACGACACTCCTTTTGGGACTGCTTAAACCCTTGCCCATCCCTACACAGATTTGGCCAACTATTTCTATGGATTTCTTAGAAGCGCTTTGGTGGTACAATACCACATCTACAAGGACATCATATAAAGCAGTCTATGGACAAACACAGCCAATTCTTCTTACATACACCCTTAGTAGCTCCCCAGTTCAGGCAATTGACTTGATTCTTCAAAACCCCGATCAGATTCTTCTCATTTTGCAAGACAATCTTCACATGGCCAGAATTTGACTGCAACAACAAGCCGATCAGCACCATTCTGAGTGCACTTTTCATGCAGCTGAGATGGTTCTTCTTCATCTACAGCCTTCCAAGCAGTCCTCCCTGAAACTCCAAAGGTGTCAGTCGCCTGAAATGCAACTCAAGGATGCTACCAGGGAACCACTCATTCAGATTCTGCATCAATTTTCCCAACCAAAGATTTGAGGACAAATATTTTTCTAAGGGAGAGGGGATGTTAGGAACCCGTGTCAACCCTTCTCTTTACTTTGTTAGTATATTGTTGTTGGACGCATATGCTTTGTAAGTCATCCCATAGTATTTTTTATCCATAGTTTATATTAGCCCATGGTATTAACCCATAGTATTGGATGCATATGCTTTGTAAGTTGTCCCATAGTATTATATGTCCCATGGTTTTGACTCATAGTATTGGGAATAGACTTAGTATATAAGTGTGTGTTGAGGTCATTGAAGGCACCGTGAAGTTAATTGTATTGAGCTTGCTCAAAGGAGGTTGCCCCCTCGAAGTGGCCCATGATCAATATAAACGTGATTCTGAGTTCTATTATTTTTGATATGTCGTGTATTTGCATTAATTAATTATTGCAAGTTCATCACATTAAACGATTACTCCATACATTCATCTACTGTGAATTACTTGTACATTCAATTGCCCATTAATCCATGTGGTCACTTAACATATTATTCCCATCTCTATCTTTCGAGCGAATATATATAAAACCAACAATTCATGCATTCATAAATTGAATCTCAACTATTCACATAATAAAATACACAGATATAAAAGCATACAATCAATCACACAACACGGTATTTAACATGGTTCACCCCTAGGATGGGAGATATGTCCATAGGAACTATTGTTGTATTATCCTTGGAAAGGGTACAACAGTTCCAATCTACACACTCACCTGCAGACTCTCTTCTCTCTCTGTAGGTCTCTGCGCATGCAACTTGCAGAGCCTTTTACAATAGCATTCACTTCTTAGCACTTAGAAGATTTTAAAATGAAGATTATTCATTTACTAGAGAGTATTCAACCCTTTCCCTTACAAAATTGTGCTCTCTTATAGATCGTGCCCTTAGGTCACGTCTTTACAATGCATAGGCTAAAAAATCGTAAGGTTACGCAAAACTAGTGCGGTTACCCGCCACCCTACCTATCACCATCGACAACTTGCTCCACTTGCTTCAAGCTGCCTTGCTGGGCCACTCGTGGCTCACACATTCTTCTGATAGCCATGTTGAGGCCTCGGTGGTGCAGGGTGATTGTAAGGTTCTGGAATGGATCTAAGGCTCCCAACAGAGGGTGAAAACCAGGACTGAAAGGATTTGAAAGACCCTACACAAGGGTAGTTCTATCCCCAGCCTGTTTGGTATGGAAATCGTGCATGGATATTCGGACTCCACTGGCACTCTATGAGTTGGTATTTCAATCAGTAGATCGGTTCTCCACTTAAGGAAAACAAGAGTAGGAAAACGTAAAACATTCTGACTCAACCTATGTAAGAAAAGAATCTATTCTAGGTTATATCTAATCTAGGGAAAAGCTTGTTGTTGTGTAGATCAATCTTGATGTGAAAGGAATAAGTGTGTTTTCCAACATCAATAGAAACGTAAAAGATGCATTTACTCATTCACTTAGATCATAATCAATTAATGAAAATTAAATGAGAATAGTTTAAGCATGTAAACTATTCAAGATAAATCTGCAATCACCTTGTTAATAGAAAAATTAACAATGATTAATTTAAATGTTGATCATTTGTAGAAATCGATAAAAAAATCTTAATTGACAGAAATTCAATTAAACATTTTCACACACAGATCAACCATAAAGAAAAATCTGCATAACAGATCCCTATGCAAATTAATGCCTACGACAGATCACACACTGTAGATGACAATTGGAAGAAAGAAACCAAGTACTATCAAAGAAACTTGAACAATAAACAAGAGATGATTCAAAGGGATTACTTTACTATATAAAAGAAGTCTGTAACCAAAATTACAAAGCTCTACTATGACAAAGTATCTCCAAGTCTTCTCCTGCCGATTTCTAACCCAACAATTATCAGCCCCTAGCATCAAGAAGCATTCCTTGTTCAATCAGAAATTACAACGAAGTACAAAATGGAAATTCCCAAAAGATAGGGATTACAAAATCGAATCCAGCTATCGGTCCAGAAAATGCTGTCATAATAATCTGAACAGTTTTAACTCAAATGACTCCCTCAAAGTATGAGATAGAATTTGAAATACAGATCATATTTCTAATTTCGGGAAAATCCCATAAAAAAATTGTGGAATTGAACAATGACCCACTAGCTGTCAACAACAGGCAAGAGTCGGTCCAAGAAATTTTCCTGTTGAATCGCCATGGGATCCTCCGGCTGATCCATAACTTTTTCGAAAACAGAAAAATCAGACAATGGGTCTTGCTTCTTCGGAGTTGGTGGAATATCAGGTTCCTCATTAATTATAAATTCACAAATAATGGAGTCATCTTGCTCATCCTGTTGTTCACTGATTTCCTCTTCGTTCTTCTAATGGAGCAGTAAGCAAGCGGGCATAATTCCAGAATATTCCTCTTCACTACTACTACTGGCATTAGGAACATCTACGTTAAAGGGTGGTGACATAGGTTCTGGAAATAGCAAAGCATGAAGTTCCTCTTGCATATAAAAATCATCAAAGGATTCATGACCTGCATGCGTGTTACTCATCAGATCGTCAGACAGAAAGCTTCCAAAATAAACAAGAAACTTTTCTAACAAATACAGACGATCAAATAAATGCTTCATACTTGCGGCCATGTTTAAGAAGGGTTAAGGAAGATCAAAATGATTGAATATGATGAGCTACTATGATTAAAATCATACGAATCTAGAATTACAATCATTTGAACTGGAATGAAACGACGTCCTAGCATGTTAATCTGATATGGATCATAACAAAGTACAATTTCAAGAGAATCAAATATAATCCAACGTCGCATCTAAAAAATGTCATTACAGGTCAATGTTATCAAATAATCATATCTTCAAAGATGACCATGAGGTGCAAATTGAAGTGAGCAACCTGTTTGTAAGAAGGACGAAAATAAGGAATTTACAACATAAGTTTGAATTTTTGAATTTCATCCACTGTATTAATAGGAATCAACGGTGAAGATTAACCAATGCAGAAAGTGGGATGAGAACTTGGACCGTAACTCGCAAATTTATTCATGGTTCCCGAAATCCGCAACCCGAAAAATTGCGGGTTTCGGGTATGAAAAATAACATCAAAACATAAACGAGTTCTCGAAAACCGCAACCCAAAAATTGCGGGTTGAGGGTTCCATAAACACGTAACACAACTGTAATGAAAAATGAAAAATCTGAAATCCAAAAGCCGCAACTGCGAGTTTCAGGTTTCGGGAAGACGATTTCCAAAAATTATTAACAAAGGGTTACCTCAACCCGCACCGTTCGGGTTGCTGGTTTCAGGTTGAACCAAAACCAAAAAACTAAAAAAAACTTATTTCCGCAACCCAAACCTTTCAGGTTTAGGGTGTCGGGGTGTCGAAAAGTCGGGTTTCGGACTAGAAAAAAGCAAATGATAAAATGCTTAACATTTGAATCTTTCCGTGACCAAAACACTTCGATATTTCTGAGGAGAATAGTGATAATGACTCCAAGTGAAAGTGTAGGTACAAAATCATAAAAGACAATCTCAAAACTCACATCTACAAGAACACTTAGACAAATTCCCTTGTGTTTATTTTAAAATCCAGGATCTGAAGCTCAGTTGAAGCATGGGATCTGTTGTGGCCACAAAAAATGGAGACTAGCTACGAACAACCAGTTATCTCTGTGAATGCAACTTTAGCCAGAGAAAATAAGTTAGTCAGCCGCTTTTCCAACCTAAAAATGTTAGAAAATATTTGTAAAGGAGACAACGAATACATAGAAAACATAAGATTCATATATTCCCGTCGATGATCATGTGAAAATAATGTAAATATGATAAGGAGAGTTAGGAAACAACAAGAATCCTTTACCATCCTGGAATCATTGGGTGCCAGCTTGTGCTAAATCTGAAGCTAACTTAAAACTGCTCATGGATATCCAATTTACATAGCACCTTGGTTTATTAATTGGTTTGATATACAACAGTTCTTTTGGTTTAATACATATTTTTTTATTTTTATTTTTGATTGAAATGTACATAAGACCTTTTTGATACAAGACCACTTCCCTGACTTGGTAATCAGATATCAACAGTGTCATTCCCAAACCTAATCCAGAAACTAATCAAGCTAGCTCGGTAAGGAGAACCCTTGTCCTTTAGCTATGACACTGAAGGAAACTATCGTGGCTTGGTTACCACATGATGATAGCTCCAGTCCAAATTAGACCCATGATCATGGCAGGTATGGCTTGTAATAAGACCCCCCTATCCTTATACACAACAAGTATTTTATAAAAGAAAAACACAAATTTTATTCAAATAATAGACTACAAGGCACTGCTAAGGCTTGGTAACCTTATAATAGTAGCGTTACTCACCAATGTTTCGCATATCATGAATGGACCGACCTGCGATAGGATCTTCCACCTCTCAGCAAAACTGAAAGTCATATCCCACTTCTCTTTCTTCCTCCAGCTTAAGCAAAGTGTCAATCCTGTGCTGAAGAGGAGAATAATCATCTTCTTCAATAGATTGGGATAATTGCAGTGATGAAATGGTGAGGTTGGAAGGAAGAATGGCCTCTTTTCCATAAACCAAACAATAAGGGGAATTCCTAATGGCTGCTTTTGGAGTGATCCGATCTACACAAAGAGCATTATAGAGCTTTGTGTGCCAATCCCGGTGATAAGTGGCTACTGTCTTCTTGAGAATATTTATCAGGTTCTTATTGGAAGATTCAATGAGCCCATTACCCTGTGGGTAATAATTGGTAGAAAATTTTAACTTAATCCCTCTTTCAAGGGCATACTGTGTCAATTCAATCGAAGAAAAGTAGGACGCGTTATCAAAAACAAGATACTCAGGGGCACCAAACCTTGTAACTATCTGACTGTCTAGGAAAGATATAACCTGGTTTGCATTGCACTGTTTCAAGAAAACTACTTCTATCCATCTAGTAAAGTAATCAGTGGCAGTAAGGATATACCTGTGCTGAAGGGAAGAAGTAGGATTAATGGGACCAACAAAGTCTAATCCCCACTACTGAAATGGGAACCGAACCGTCACTGGTTGCAGAGGAAAAGCAGGTCTCCTAAACTTCCCTGCACATTTCTGACATGGTTCACACTTCCTTACATAGGCATATGCATCTTTAAACAATGTAGGCCAATAATATCCCACCCTGAGGATCTTGTGTGTCGTGGTCTCGCCTGAGAAATGGCCTCCAACAGGTCCTGCATGAAGTTGAAAAAGTATATCATTAGTTTAAGGCTTCTCCAAGCACCTAAGAAATACTCCATCATAATTTTTCCTAAACAAGATTCCATTAATGAATTGATAAGGAGCAGACTTTAATCATAAAGCTCTTCATTTTTTGAAATCTAAAGTTTTAGGAGAAAACCCATTGTTCAGAAAAAACCTGATATGGTCATACCATTCAGAAGTCGGAGTATCTATTGCACTGTCAAACCCTGTAGGTAGTTCTTCCTCCTACTCCCACTCAGTCTGGTGACGTACAAGGTCATTTGACTGAGCAGTCAGCAGACACAAACCTTTCCCTTTGACAATTTTAGCTAGCCTGATTTCGAGATCGTATTCTTGTAAAGCAGTCATCGAATGGGTGCTTTTTTCACCTAGTTCATTTTGGACCAGTACATTCCTTATGGATGTATACGGCATAGTTACCTTAGTATTAGATTTCAACAAATAAGGCATGTAATGCTTAACAGACTTGTAAACCGCATAAGCATGTTTATCAATTTGAGATTAATTCAATTCAGCTCCCTTGAATGTTGAACTCATAAAAGAAATTGTAATTTCTGCGTCGCTGTCATGCTTATGTGTTAAAAAAATTGCATAAGAGAAATCAATGGCAAAGGTATAGAGAATTAATTATTTGTCAAATTTAGGGGACATGAGAGTAGGAGACTCAGCAATAGCGCTTCTAATTTCGACAAACGCATCTTTATGTCCTTGTGACCAAGTAAACTATACATCTTTCTTGACTAAGTGCTGCAAAGGTTTAACTATCTATGCGAAATTAGGTACAAACCTACGGGAAAAAATTATCTTACCTAGGAAGGACTGCATGGTCTTGTGTGAACCGGGCAAGCCAATTTTTGAAATGGCATCGGTACGTTTTGGGTGAATAATCATACCTCCTTTGGACACAATGAAACCAAGAAGCTTTCCTTCTATGACTGCAAAAATCGACTTTTTTGGAATGAGTGAGATCCCGTACTTCCTGCAACATTCAAAAACCTGTTTAAGGGAAAAAAGATGTTCATGTCATTTATTTGAATATATGGTAATATCATCTAAATAAACTTCGACAGAGTTATGCATTAAACCTCTAAAATCTATATCCATAGCTCTCTGAAATGTAGCCCAAGCATTTATCAACCCGAAAGGCATCCACCTATAGGCGAAAGTGCCCCAAGGGGTTCTAAAAGCAGTTTTGAGTTGGTCATTAGGAGCAACCTCGACCTGGTTATATCCCGAAAAATCATCCAGGAGTGAGAACATATCTGATCCTACTACCTTTTGCAGAATCTGTTCCATGTGGGGAACATGATAATTATCTTTTTTGGAGGCCCGATTCAGATTTCGGAAATTGACACACAGTCTGATTTCACCACTCTTACTACGCACAGGAAACAAGTTGGTGATCCATTGGTTGTGTCTAATAGGAAAAATTATTCATGCCTCCAGTCATTTTTCTAGTTCTTTTTTCACAGAAGGTTCTAAGTTGGGGTGCATTTTGTGCAATTTATGTTGATATGGCTTTACCTTCGGCTTCATAGGTATGTTGTGGTGCATGATGCTTGTATCAAAGGTTTTCAATTCGTCATAGGTCCATGCGAAAATGTCCTTGTATTCTTTACATAATTTAATGATAGCCCTTCTTTCCTCGGGAGAACAGTCAACTCCTATATTGATAAAACATGGTTCTTGCTCAGTGCCTAAGTTGACTGGTTCATAATTAAGTGAGGAGCTCTGGGTTTTGCAATTGGTTTTGTGTCTGAACTTATCCTGTAAATCGTAGAACTTCTCTAGACTAATAGCAGCTTTCGGGATAACGTTCAAAGTGCCAGAGAGTGCTTTTTCATGTTCTTCTTCATCTATAGCCATGTTTTGAAACGTATCCTGAGCTGTGAGGAAACCAAGTGTCTGCTGGTCGTCATCAAACACTTTGCAATGTGTCACGTTGTCAGGTATGGATGGCCTGTACATGAGTTCAATTGAAAAGGTTTGAGGAGACAAACCCTCTAGTGGTATCAATCTCGATTCCGTGTTTTCTAAGAGGTCAGCATCGAAGTTCTGTGACCTAGGGACTGAATTAATATTAAGTGCAAAAAAGGAATTGGTAAGGTCTCTTACTAGCCTCTGATAATTCATCAAGCGTGGGGACAAGCAGTGTATCTTATTCCTTACCTGTTTGACATTGATTTCAGAGTCGCCAAAGCAATGAATTACCTGTACACCCATATCAACAGCTTTATTAATTCCTTGAACAAGGGCTTCGTATTCTGCTACGTTGTTGGTACAGTCAAATTCCAGTCTGCATGCTATTATAGTTTTAATCCCCTTTGGGTTAATGAGGACACAACCTACACCAGCTCCTTCCTTAGACTTGGAGCCATCAAAAAAATAAAGTCCAAGAAGTTGGATCTATTCTAAAATTTTTATTTACATTAAAAACATTATGTACAACATCTCCAGTGAAAGGTACATAGGTAACCTGAGTGATCTGCGATTCTTTCTGTAAATTTTCATCTGGGGAACAGTCAATAGGAAAATCTCCAAAGAAAGTATCAAACGTAAAATGTTCAATATGTGCACTGTAGAAATTGATAGCTTCACTAGAATCGTTAAGGTCTGTGACTGTCTATTTCATGAAAGGCTCCCTACTGATTTTGATTTTGTTGGGTTGTCCATTATAGGGTAACCATAGATGAGACCGGTCAGTGGAAAAGTAGCCCTTAAGCTTCTCTGACCAGTCCCTACTCAGCCACATCCCATAGGATTCAGGAATGTCAGCCACTACAATGTCTATAGTTTTGTGGATACGACGATCTACAGACAATGTAAGCAACACATTTCTCAACCATCCTACTACTCTGACTTTTGATCTGTCGAGTTGGACAATCTAAGTAGGGCAGGGTTCCCAAATGGCATTCAATTTCATACACGCATATAAGGGCATCATGTTTGATGAGGCACCCAAATCTATCATGCAGTTATGTACATTCCTGTTGAAGATTTCGAAAGTAAGAAGAAACGGAGGTGTCCTTTTGCTTCCAGGTTTTTGATCATCCAGTTTAGTGAAAGAGTCTAGGTTGTTATTCTGCGATTCTCTAGGTTGTTTGATTACCATGCTTTTGGGTAAAGTATCCCTCATAGAAGGGATCTTTAAAAGTTCAAATAGAGATATATTTTCCTTAACTCTTTTCAAATCTTCTGGTAGATTGTACTCCATTTCTGGAATAACTGTATCCTTTTGGGGAACATTCTTTCCTTTATTGGGAACTGTTATCGAAGAAGAAGGTTCTTGAGGAGGTTTTGGTCTTGCTATTGTTGTTGGAGCCTAGGCCGCAGCTATGGTAAAGCTGCGAATTTTGAGGAAAAAGCGCAAGTGTTGAAGGGAAAGTGCTAATTTTGAATAAGCACCAATTTTTGGGTAGAAGCAAACGGTGCGCAGTATGGTGCCAGATGGATGAGCTCAGCGCAGATTACGGACCGGAAATCATGGAGCTCGCGTGCACACGTCAAAGGAGAATGAATGTGGCTGAGTAGAAAGTTCAGCTACCACAATAAATGAAGCGACGGAGTAGAGGGCTCAGCTACCCTCATTAAGGCTAAGTACAGAAGTTATGGTTGCTCTGATCAAGGAAGAGAAACGGACCAAAGTATTGAAGGCGAAGGACAAGGAGCAATGAATGATGAAGCGGCGCCCATACCCACAATCTACGCCGGAAGTCACGGAACCTACAGGAAACGGCGACGTGACTACAAGCGATGCCTACAGTACACCTAGCCATGTCCGTGGTTAGGGTTTTTGGGGAATACTGCTGGGAAAGTCCCACAGTTTTGTAAAGGTGTGACCATCATGGCCACCTATATATATGTATAATTGTAAAGGTTAGACATTAGTTAGCTAGCCATTAGATGTTGAGACGTAAGATCGCTGTCTGAGATAAGCTAGCCAGCTAGTTAGTCATCTATTGTGTTAGAAGACAAGAGTTAGAGCTTGGATAGCTGTGAAGCTAATACCTGAGTTGTAGACAGTCTTAGTCGACGTCTGAACTATTGTAATCTCTGTAGAGGAAGAGACTAGATCGAGAGAAGGGCTCCCAGCTGTGTGCGTGGAGTTTCCTGGAAAGATCTAAGGCTGCAGCTGTGTGCGTAGCATGATTGTAATTCCTATTCTAAGATTAATATAAGATACACTCCCCGTGGACGTGGTTTCCCCGTGGAGGTGAACTACATAATTCTCCTTGTTATGACGTTGTGTTGTGTGATTGCATGTTTTAGTTCACTATCTGTGTATACATGAACATTGTGTTATCTTGATGAATATGTTAAGTAAGTTCTCAGAGCTTCCTTGGTAGTTATAATCGTTAAGTGTCGAAGAACCCTGTAGAATGTTGTCGCTACGGCGATTGAGGAGTGTGTTGCTGCGTCTTGGCGCAGAGCCAGAAACGGTACAGTATCGGACGAAGAGGGTAAATACCTCGCGCGCTGGAGCAGATATACCATGCAGCGAGGTTGGTGAGCGTAAATTCCAGTGCCGTTGCACTGAGAATTCTGCGGAAGGGTAAGACGTTTCACCTTTGAGGAATCCTCTCGGGAGAAAGAGAGGGAGAAGGTGCGCAGTCTCCGCGTCGCCTAGGTTAAGGAAGCCTGATTCCTTAGCCCCCCCATAGCCACTTCGGGTAAGACCTTGAGCTACTGCGTAGCTTGTTGCCGAGAGGGCCAGTGCACCAAGGGGTTTTGTTGCTGCGCCTCATTAAAACCCGGGTCTGTCCAAAAAGCATCCAACAATTGTATTATAGGGGTGTTGAACATTAAACACGGTCTCAAGTTCTTCTTCCTCTTCATCCATAGGAAGTTCAGAGAATTAACTAATAGTGTTCACCTATAAGTCCTCTTGTTCTTCATTCTCTTTAGGTGACTGTGAATCTCGGTTGGTGTGATTATTGGAGGATTCATGAGTAGTTTGGGATTCTGTTGCCAAGGCTCTAAAGATGGAATAGAGTTCTTCATTTGAAAGTCCTTTAGTGGGATCAGGAGGTGGTGGATTCTGAGGAGGATGGTAAGGTCTCCTAAAAGGTAGTCTTACAAAACCTCTGTTCTGGTTTTGATTCTCATTGTTATTTCTTTTCAAATCGACCATCTCATTCGACATTTTCTGAAGGAATTTCTTCACATCAATCATGTCAAAAGGATCCTTGTTTTGGGTAGAATCCTTGGGTACAATGTTAGTTTTCTTCCTAGATGTGGAAGTAGAAGGTTGTTCTTCTGTTGCATCTGAACTATCCTTCAAACAATAGATATCCTTTTCAACTTCGATAGCTTCAACATAGGCTTCGTATAAGTTGTTTTTATGTGCCCTTTTTACCCACATTGCAATAGGGGCAGAGAGACCTTCTTCATAAAAGGCAACCAGAAGCTCTTCTGCTAGGAGAACATGAGAAGGGATTCTATTCTTTATGTAAGAGAATCGTTGGTTGTAATCTTTAATCCTTTCTTTACCTTTCATCTTTATAGAAAATAACTCCAAAACTAAATCCTGTGGTGTTTTTTCATCTCCAAACTTTTGGATAAACAACTTCTCAAATTCATCCCATGATGTTATAGACCTGGCTTCCAAGGAAAAATACCATGTGGAAGCTTTTCCTTCAAATGTGTAAGGGAAGAGTCTACCAACCACATCCTCATGTATCACACTCCTAAGTCAGATAGCTTGCATGAAATTTTTGATATGATGCAACGGAGGTGACTTGTCATTCGGATTGAAGTTGGGAAGCCATTTCTCAGGGTTCTTAGGTAACCTGTGTTGATATCCGACTATCCACACAGCATCTTGCTCAATCCAAGGTTTGTTCTGGCCTTCTCCAGCCATAAGTTATTACTCTTCTTCAGATGAAGAGTTAGAAGAATGCTCACTCTCAGATGAGGAGGATGAAGATGAAGGAGCAGAGGGTGGCAGTCCAGCTGAAGGAATTACTTTTGAAACTGGTTCTATTTTAGTGAATAATAGATCAAGATCAAATTCAGGGAGCTCCTGTTGGTTTGATGAACTATTTTGTTCAGTTGTTTGTTCAGTACTTTGCTCAGTAGAATTTTGATTATCTTGAAAGTCTACCTGTGGGTTGGTATTTTCTTGGTGAATTGTTGGTAACCCTTGATTTATCTCTACAGAGAGTCTCTGCTGCAGCCTAGCAGAACTATCATTAGACCTTTTGAGTATTTCTTCGAGTGATATAGGTCTTCTAGTAGGTGATATAATGATAATATCCCCTGTTCTAGGATCTCGGTGAGCTGTTGGGGTAACATGGATAGTATTAGGTTGTTGTACCAGTTGATCAAAATAAGTAGATGCTTGAGTGTGATTATGAGTGACAATCAGTATTCTTGATGGAGGAGGTTTCTGAGTATTCTGTTTACGCATAGCTCACTACTGGCCCTCCTTCTAACGCCATTTGTTGAGGCCTCGAGGGTGCAGGGTGATTGCAATGTGCTGCAATGGATCCAAGGCTCCCAATAGAGGGTGAAAACAAGGACTGAAAGGCTTCGAAAGATCCTTCGCAAGGGCAGTTCTATCCCCGTCCTGTTTGGTATGGAAATCTCCCACGCATATTCGGCCTCCACTGGCACTCTATGAGTTGGTATTTCGATCAATAGATCGGTTCTCCACTTAAGGAAGACAAGAGTAGGAAAAATTAAAACGTTCTGACTCAACCTATGCAAGAAAAGAATCTATTCTAGGTTAGATCTAATCTAAGGAAAAGCTTGTTGTTGTGTAGATCAATCTTGATGTGAAAGGAATAAGTGTGTTTGGCAACTTCAACAGAAACGTAAAAGATGCATTTACTCATTCACTTAGATCATAATCAATTAATGAAAATTAAATGAGAATAATTTAAGCATGTAAACTATTCAAGATAAATATGTAATCACCTTGTTAATTGAAAAAATAAAAATGATTAATTTAAATGTTGATCATTTGTAGAAATCGATAAAGAAAACGTCTTAATTGACAGAAATTCAATTAAACATTTTCACACACAGATCAGCCAAAAGGAAAAATCAGCATAACAAATCCCTATGTAAATTAATGACCGTGACAAATCACACACTGTAGATGACAATTCGAAACAAGAAACCAAGTACTGTCAAATAAATTTGAACAATAAAATAAACAAGAGATGATTCAAAGGGATTACTTTAATGTATTAACGAATTTTGTAAACAAAATTACAAAGCTCTGCTATGACAGAGTACTCCAAGTCTTCTCCTACCGATTTCTAACCCAAAAATTATCAAACCATAGCATCGACAATCCTTCCTCGTTAAATAGGAAATTACAACGAAGTACAAAATGGAAATTCCCAAAAGATAGAGATTACAAAATTGAATCAAGGTATAGATCCAGAAAATCCTGTCACAATAATTTGAACAGTTTTAACTCAAATGACTCCCTCAAAGTATGACATACAATTTGAAATACGGATCATATTCCTAATTTCAGGAAAATGCCATAACAAAATTATGGAATTGAACAATGGCCCACTAGCTGTTGACAACAGGCAAGAGTTGGTCCAAGAAATTTTCTTGTTGAATCGCCACGGGATCCTCCGGTTGATCGATAACTTTTTTGAAAATAGAAAAATCGAACAACGGGCCTTGCTTCTTCAGAGCTAGTGGAATATTAGGTTCCTCATTAATTATAGAGTCACGGATAATGGAGTCATCTTGCTCATCCTGATGTTCATCGACTTCCTCTTCGTTCTTTTGAGGGAGCGGTAAGCAAGCGGGCATAATTCTAGAATCTTCCTCTTCGCTGCTACTACTGGTATCAGGAACATCTACGTCAAAGGGTGGCGACATAGGTTCTGGAAATAGCAAAGCATGAAGTTCCTCTTCCATATAACAATCATCAAAGGATTCATGACCTGCCTACATGTTACTCATCAAATCGTCACACAGAAAGCTTCCAAAATAAATAGGAAACTTTTCTAACAAATATAGATGATGAACTAAATGCTTCATACTTATGACCATGTTTAAGAAGGGTTAAAGAAGATCAAAGTGATTGAATATGATGAGCTACTATGATTAAAATCATACGAATCTAGAATTACAATCATTTTAACTGGAATGAAATGACATCGCAGCATGTTAATTTGATATCGATCATAACAAAGTATAATGTCAAGAGAATCAAGCATAATCCGATGTCGCATCTGAAAACTGTCATTACAGGTCAATCTTATGAAACAATCATATCTTCAAAGATGATCATGAGGTGTGAATTGAAGTGAGCAACCTGTTTGTAAGAAGGACGAAAATAAGTCATTTACAACGTAAGTTTGAATGGTTGAATTTCATCCACTGGATCAATAGGAATCAATGGTGAAGATTAACCAATGCAAAAAGCGGGATGAGACCTTCGATCATAACTCGCAAATTTATTCATGGTTCCTGAAAGCCGCAACCTGAAAAATTGTGGGTTTCGGGTCAGCAAAATAACATCAAAACATAAACGATGTCGTGAAAGCTGTAACCCGAAAATTGTGGGTTGCGGGTTCCGTAAACACGTAACGCAACTGTAAGGAAAAACGAAAATCCGAAATCCGAAATCCGCAACTACAAGTTTCAGGAAGACGATTTCCCAAAATTATCAACAAGGGGTTCCTGGAACCAACACCTTTCGGGTTGCGGGTTTCAGGTTGACCCAAAACCAAAAAACTAAAAAAAAATTATTTTCGCAACCTGAACCTTTTGGATTTGGGGTGTCGAAAAGTCGTGTTTAGTACTGGTAGAAAGCAGATGATAAAATGCTTAAAATTTGAATCTTTCCATGACCAAAACACTTAGACATTTCTAAGGAAAAGAGTGATAATGACTCCAAGCAAAAGTGTAGGTACAAAATCATAAAATCCAAGCTCAAAAAACACGTCTACAAGAACACTTAGACAAATTCCCTTGTTTTTATTTTAAAATTGGGGCTCTCATGCTCAATTGAAGCATGGAATATGTTGTGGACACAACAAGCCACAGTCATCACCAAAATGGTTACAACCGCATCGTGGCATGTCGCTTTCCACCCCTTTATCCTTCCTGTCACCGTCGACCTCATGGCTTAGCTCCTTAAGTGTTTGCTGGCACTCCCTTGGCAGGTCTCTTCTGTCTTCCATTATGCCGCTCCTTACCCACTACCGGGAGCCCTGGAGGTGCTTTACTCAAAATGGTTGCTTTCTCAACTTGACCTTCCTTTATACTTTTTTCCCAAAATAGCAGCTGCGCTGGCACTGCATACTAGTTGTTAGTGCAAGAATTTGTTCCTAGACTACAAAGGGACAAGCCAACACAATCTTCACAATCTCAAGATAAATATGCAATAGTTTTTTCTGTTGGTTTTACGTTTAATGATTTGAAGGTTTCAATATTAAGAAAGAAAGAAAAAATCAACTTCAATTAAACCATGTAGCATAAAAAACTGAAACCATGATCTTAATAAAGCATAACCCATCACATTCCAAAGTCATACATTTAGGTTTCTATCTACAATACATAAGCATTCATTGAATCAAAAACATCAAAACAAGAATGAAATTATGCACTGTATGATCACACTGATCAGGAAAAAAAAACACAGTCAAGTAATATAAAGACTGGCTTATAACATACATATATGATCTCAGTCTTCAAACTTACATGATAAACTTACAAGCATATTCAACAGCACTGCATAGTAGCTTCAAACCAAAAACATCGAACCCTTGTTCATTCCCATTTACTTCCTTTTAAACATCTTTCAAAGAAGTAGTTTTGTAACTACTTTTAGGTCTTTAGGGTCTCAAAACAGTTACCTAATCGAGCTTTTTAAACTAGTGTCTTTAATTAAAACCTTAACTACTAGTTATTACATACTTGATACAAAAATGAAAAAGAAACTAGGCATTAGGTATCCTTCCTTGTAGCCCTCGACGAACATTGCAATCCCTTCCAAAGTATGAATTCTTTTGTTGTGTTGTGGCTGCTCGGCTTCCAAGTCTTTGACCTTGTTTGATAGAATTTTGTTCTTCTCTTTCTGCTTTTGCACTTGTCTATTTAAATCATCGACTTTAGTCTCTGCTTCTCTTTTCCTCTTCAGAGCCTTCCTAGCAACACCAATTAGCTCTTGATAACAATCATTAACTTATCCTAAGTCCTCCCTTAAAAATTTATTAGACTTTGTAAGCCTATCATTTATCTCATTAAGAAAAACTATTTTTGCTTGCTGTTGTTTTTGGACTTTTCCCGAGTCTTTTAATCTCTGAACATATGTTTATTTCTCCATGCAAGGTTGAATCCTAGGATGTGGAAGGTGGAATATCCAGCTTTTTGAAGATCAACTCTTCTTCATCTTTATCTCTTTTTAACCTTTGTGCAATTTCAAGTTCATCTTTCTCCATTCTAAGAATCATTTCTTCTTCTTCGACTTCATTTACTTCTTCCCCTGCTTCTTCTAACTTGATGTAGTCCTGCTGTGGGGTAGTTTGATAAGAATCTGACCCAGTTTCTACCTCTTTACCTTCATCATCTTTAGATCTTAGAATTATATTTATGTCTTTTGTTTTTTGATTTGAACTTGACCCTCTTTTCATATTTCCTTTCATCGTTGATCTCATTCTAAATCTCTAGCTTGATTCCTTTAAATGTGTAAGAAGATTTGCATCTGCCTCAAAATATTTATCTTGTGTAGTTTTATCTTTTGAATTCTCTGCAGAATATTGTGCAATTGGAATTTCAACCTTATCTTGTTCTGATATAAGTTTGTTTTGAAATTGTTCAACAAAAGGGTTACTAGTCTGTTTGATTTCTTGAATTTCTTGACCCTGTTTTGGTTCTCCTTCAAATACATTAATCTTATCACTTCCCAGGCTTCCTTGTTTGTCAATTTCAGATACATCTATCTGCTCGTCATTCTCTGAGCCTTCAAATTTATCCTTTGACAGGGGCTTCTCTGAAATTTCCTGTAACAATACTCCTGCCCCCCTTATTCTTCTTGTTTTCCTTTTTAGGTTTTCTTTTGCTCACCTTGCTCATCCCTCTCAATGATAAAACCAGACCAGTAGATAAAATGTTCCCCAGGTCTTCTGCTCTTTCTTTAAGACTGTTTGAATAATAAGTTTTATCAGTCCATGGTGAAAGATTGATTGCCTTGAAACCCTGGACTGCGTCTTTACCTTGTTTGACATTTTCTGGATACTCTTATATAGGTAGAATGGCACATGCATCTTATAATTCATCTTAAGATGCATTAAAAATCTAATATTCACAAGTGATATAAGTTTGTATAATGCTTAGCACCTGCCTTCGTTCAGGTTGAAAATTTGAAATATGAATTCCATTACCCCAATTCAGAGTTTCTTTACCTGGAAGTAGGAAAGGATTTGGGTCAAAGTCGAAATCAAGATTCTTGAACCATAAATCTTCCATGGCAAGAAATGTAGCCTCGAAAATTAGGGCTTCCGTGAGCTGAAATCTCAGGGTTTTAAATTTAATAATATCTTCATTCAAGTTCTTTGCAAGGAAAATCGAAACCTCCTCATTAAACCCTGTGATCTTTTCAAAAGAATTAAGCCATCCGGTGGGACCTAAACATGTCTACACATAACAAAAATTTCTCTGCCCACTACATATCCATTGGTTCCAACCTGTTGGTATTACCACTCCTATTTTCCCATTTTAATAACTACAGATCACGAATTATACCTCTGATTTTAAGAAAAATGACAAATGTTTAAGGTTTAAGAGATAACCGCATTCAATGAACAGGTGGCTTCAAATCTGCAATCCCCCAAATTAATTTGTCGACTCCAACTCTGATTTTCCCGATGATGAAATGTTACAAAACCCATCGCCATTATAAATCTTTGACATGTGTGTTAGAACGTCAAATAATCATAGCAAAGCTTTCTTCGGTCATCATAAATTTAGCAAACCATTACCAGAGCATAAATGATCACGTTTTTCTATGATAGCAGATTCTTGTAGTGCATTAGGGTCTATTTTACAATTTGCGCTACCAGAATCTTCAAAAATAGCATATTTTTATCAATACCCTCCTCATAAAACTTGAAACTTAGTCATAGACTTTATAATAAGGCTTGAACAAGCATATCATGAAAGTTAGAGATTAATACTATGTTGATAAGCCATTTGAAAGTTCCGATTAAAGTAAAATAAAATCAATCAAAATGAAATAAAAATAAATTGAAACAAAAATAACAAACTAATCATAAGAGAAAAATCGTAAAAACAAAAGGGAACAATTTAAGCATTAACATATGGCTCCAGCTGCGGGATGAAAGCCTCCTTGTGAGGTTTCAAGAACTCGTAGACCAATGCCTCACTGTCACCTAAAACTGGTCCTTATTCTACAAACTTCCATTGGGCATGGAGTCTTACTTCACACTGGTATATACAATGTCGAGCGTGACACTATTTACCTTCAATAACTATAAAAATTTTTTGAGGAACCATCCATTAACTAGAGTGAACAGCTTCTTACCTTCCAAAGTTTGTAGTATGAAAGTGTTGTTCTTCTAAAAATTTTGAAATCATGAAGGGACCCAACCAAAGATTGTCAAACTTACCATGCTGACCTTTCTGATCTCTCCTTACATCCCATCTGAGAACCATATCACCAAGAGAGAAAGTATTTTCCTTTACCTTTTTATCCAACCCAACTTTAACCTTTCTTCTATATGCATCAGCTCTTTCTGCTATAGCTTCACGTTCTTGCCTGCAATTCAGTTAATGAGAAAATCCTCCTTTGGAGATCATTAGGTTCTTCTTAACAATCTTGAAAAAAATTCATTACTGGAGCACCTAGCTCAATATGGAAGACTGCATCTGTACCATAGACTAATTGGAAAAGGGATAGACCTATTGCTTTCTTAGTAGTTATTCTATCTGCCCATAATGCATATTTAAGCATTGAATCCCATGACCTCATCTTTTGATTTAGCAATTTTTTAATACTCTGAACAATGTTCTTATTTGATGACTCTACCAAACCATTTCCCTAGGGATAGTATGGAGTAGAATGCCTCAAATCAATTCCATTCTGCTCACAGACACTCACCATAGATTTTGAGTTGAAAGTAGGTGCATTATCAGTCAATAACCTATGTGGACATCCAAACCGACTCAAAATATTTTCCTGTATAAAACTCATGATAACTCCTTCAGTTGCTTTACGTGTTGGAATTGCCTCCACCCATTTGGTGAAAAAATCTGTAGTTGTAAGTATACACCTGTGTTTTCCACTTGATGCAGGGTTATTTTTGCCTATAAAATCTAATCCCCACTGTTGAAAAGGGGCATTAATGACAATAGGCTTTAATGGTAAAGAAATGAGCTTTTGTCTTCCTTCAAACTTTTGGCATTGAACACATCCTCGCACCCTGCTGGTACACATCTAAAAATAAAGAGGGCCAATAAAAACCAGATCTAAGAATTTTATATGCTGTATATTTCCAAAACTTGTGACCCCCACAAGCACCCTCATGCATTTCTAAAATCACCTCATTCACTTATGATTTCTCTGGACATCTGAGTAAAATTCCACCTGGATCCTTCCAAAACAACTACTGATTAACCAAGCAATATTTTGTAGCCTTCAAATTCAATGATCTAGATGTCTTTTTGTCAAAATTATCTGGACATTTTAGATGTAATAGAAAATAAACAATATCATAATACCATTATGATCCTACATATTTATCTAAAATCTGCTCTTCATTATCTTTCATCTGCAATTCTTCTTGAGTTGGCTGATTTGCCACCAAATGGATATCCAAAGCCTCACAATTTGAATCAGCTAACAGTTTTGCTAAACCCTGACCGTTCACTAACTTTGTAGGTCTGATTTCAACCTCGTATTCCATGATTTTTGCAATCCACTTACCTCTTTTGCCCTCACTATCTAGCTGAGTTAAAATCTCCTTAATAGCAGCATTAGGTACACAGGAGATTATCTTTGAATGCAAAATGTAAATTCTGAAAAACTTTAAACCTTTTACAAATGCATAAGCTTGCTTAAGCTTGCTTCTCAAGTGTACTATACTTCAATTCTGAATCGTCGAGAGTTTTACTAAAGAAAGCTATTGGCTGCTCTAAATCATCTGCATTCTTTTCTAAAAGAACAACTTCTATTGTATCCTGGGATGCAAAAGAAAAGGTAAGGAAATCTTTTGAAAAATCAGGACTTACCAAAACTGGAGCTTCTATCAAAGCTTGTTTAATCTTCTCAAATGAAGCCTTAGCTTCTGCTGTCCATTTCACTTCTTGATCCTTCCTCAACATGGATGTAATGTGTTTAATAGTTTCAGAAAAGTTCGGGATGAACCACCTCAGAAAATTAATTTTCCCAATGAATGATTGGACATCTTTTTTACTCCTCAGAATAGTAATCTTCAGAGTTGCTTTGATTCTTTCTGGGTCTATTCTAATACCATCAGCTGAAACAAGATGCCCCAGAATCTTACCTTCTTGTACAGCAAAATGTGACTTCTTGGGATTCAAAGACAACCCAAATTTCCTACACTTTAGAAATGTTTGCTCAAGATGCTTCAAGTGCTCATCATCAGACTGAGAGAAGGCTGTAATATCGTCCAAATAGATCACAACAAATTTCTCTTTTTCTCCTACAAAGGCTATATCCATAGCTCTTTGAAATGTTACACATGCATTCATCAATCTGAATGGCATCTTATCATACATGAATGTGCCCCATGGATTAGTGAAGTTTGTTTTCTCCCTATCATCCGGATGTATAGCTATATGATTATACCCTAAGAATCCATCAACCATGGATATTCTCTGAGCACCCACCACTTTTTGCAGAATTTGCTTAATATTTTGTAAGGGGTAATTGTCCTTCAATGAAGCTCTATTAAGATTTTGGAAATCCACACATAATCTAATCTCTAAATTCTTCTTTCGAACTGGAACTAAGTTAGCATCCCATGATTATTATCTCAATGGATCAATTATATTTGCATCTAGTAACTTTTTAACCTCTTTCTCTATAACTGGCAGCAGAGCTGGGTTAATTCTCCTCAATTTTTGTCTGAATGGTTTCACATCTGATTTTAAAGGCACTCTATGTTGAATAATACTTGTATCATAAGTTCTTAAATCTGCATAGCACCAAGCAAAAATATCAACAAACCTCTTCAACAATGCAATATATCTATTTCTTTGTTCAACTGGAAGAGACTTAGAAATCTTCACCATTCATGGCTGCTCCTCTGTACCAATATTGCAGCTCATGATATTTTCTTCTCAAGATTGCATTGATGGTCTCAGCAGAGTATCATCTTTGGTAAAGATTCTTTCAAGGGGGACCAATCCCTTAGGGATACAATTACCTTTTAATTCAATGATTTTTTTATCAACAATTATATTTTCTGTGTATGCAACAGTGTCATCTAGCTCCTCATCTTGATCTTGATCGATTAAAGAATTATAAAACTCTCCAGCTAATTCCAATATTTTTTTAATCTCTACATCATCCTTGAAAACTCTCCACTGTTTTATATTATCTGGTACTGAGGGTCTATATTTAACTTCAATTGAATATTTCAACTAAGTATGCTTTGGAATTCTGAAATGAGTGGCTGCCAAAGCCAGTGAATCTGCAGTCTGATTTTGATCTCTGGGTATAAAAGTAATATTAAATGCTATAAAAAAATTGTCAATCATATCCCAAACCTCATTTCTGCAGACCTTCAACAAGTCTTGCTTCACTTGATATTTTCCCTTCACCTATTGGACAACCAATTCAGAGTCGCCATAAAGAGAAAGTTGTTGAATTCCCAAATCCTTCGTAGCCCTTAAGCCAAGTATCAATGCCTCATATTCTACTATGTTGTTAGTAGTGACAAATTCCAGTTTATACATCAAACTAATTACTTCTCCACCAGGGGAAATCAAAACAATGCCAGATCCTGCTCCCTCTTTACATGAAGAACCATCAAAATACATCTGCCACAACTTATCTTTTTGTTCAATAGTAGGTTTTATTAATTCTTATTTTTCTACCTGCAGTACTCCATTTGTACTCTCATCACTAAAATGAATCATACAAGAGCCCAACTCTTCATCTACTGAATATAGGGGATGATTAGTTGGATTCTTATCATCAGTGACTATAAATGCATACTGTAACTCTCTGTATAATCTTCTGTTCACTCCACCAAACACTGGAATAGTTGCATAAGCCAAGTCCATCTATAATGTACCACCTATTTTCTTCGCCCAAGACCTTGAGAGCAACATGCCAATCTTAGGATATATGTCAGCAACTACTACAGCCATTATAACACTCTTCATTGGTAATTGAGAAAGATTAACCACCAGATCCTTTATTACTCCTAGACATTTCACAGCTCTAGAATCAAAGGAAAATAAATCATGATATGGTTTAGTGACACTCAAACCAAGAGAATCCATTACTGCCTTAGGCATCAAATTATGCGAAGCTCCAGAATCTAGAAGGCAGTTGTGAATCATTTGGTCATGGACAATCAAAGTTATATAAAAAGGTGGAGGAAAGGTTGAAACACTCTCTGGCTTTTCGGATGAAGCTGACCCAAGAATTATTTTTGGCTATTCTTCTTGTAAATTCACTGTATCTGAAGGAGAAGAATTGACTGGAACATTCAATAATTTACATGCAGAATCTCTAAAACAAGGAGTTTTCATTAACTTAGTCAATGGTACTGGGACATTGATTTTACACAATTCATTCTCAAAATTAAAGGTCTGTGAACTTTTGTTGTTTTCTTCAATTTCTGCTGCTTTGGTCTGATCACTATGATCTTGTTTCTTTTGCTGAATTTGATTAGGCAACTGTCTGGCAGGTGGAACTATTTTCTTTTTTGGAATCTGAACAGCCTATTTAGGGCCTGATCTTAAATTATAAGACTTTTTTGGATCAGTTTGACATATACTAGCTGAAACCTGAGGACAATGATCACTTCCTTCCTGACACTGATATGAATCGTAATATTCAGAATTTTGATAGCTACATTTAGTTGTAAAAATTTTAGATGATAACTCCCCAAAATAATGTAAAATTTGATTTAAATCATTCTCATAATGCACATCTTCCACCTATTCAATTTCTTCTACAAAATTATTTTGAAAAGGTGGTGGGACTCTTTGATCTTCATTTTCTCTCCTTTCCCTCTAAATATCATTGTTTCTCCTTTCTCGAGGTATAAATCTTGGTACAAATGGTCTTCTAAATGGGTTTGGATTTTGATTCGGATTTCTTTCTCCATCTTGAAAAGGTTTATTAGAACTCTTCTCCAACTCCAATCTATTTATTTTTGCAGTTAAGCTTTTTATAATCTTACTCATCTCCTACATCTGACTTTCTTCCTTCTTTTATGTATGAGCTATAAGTGTTACTACATTTTTACCTTTTTGATCATGAACTTGAGGGTCTACCTGCTCTTTAAGTCTATTTGAGGCCATAATATTGGACTCCACCTCTAAAGCAGCTTCTTGCATATTAATTAATGTTACAGGTCTCCTCTCTCTCAGGTGTAAGGAAAACTCATGGTCAAATGCATTTGCATATGTTAGTTTAGACAAAGTCTCTGAAGGTTTAATTTCCAATGGGATCTTGCCATACATTTTGTTGAAGCGCTTTGAAAAGTCAGCTATGGTTTCATCATGTTTTCTCTTTAGAGCCGCAAATTTAGTAATATAATATGTGTGATCCTTTGTGTCTCCCCATTGCCTCATGAAAACTTCTTGTAATTCTTCTATCAAGGTTATTGAGTTTTGTGGTAGCTCCTTGAACCATTTTCTAACATCACCATCCAAACTTTGCACAAACATGCGCATCCAGAAATCCTTTCCTTCTATGCTTTGGTTATCAGCATAGCTAAGGAATGCAGTCCAGTGTTCCTCTGCGGTTGTTTCTCCTAGCCCATTAAACCTGGGTAGATATTTTTGCTAATCCCCTGCTGGAAGAGCATTTAAAGGTGATGGAAGCACTAAGGGTGCATACCTAGCTGCAATCATTCTATACATCATATCCAACTCTTGTCGAACCATCTTGGAAGTAATTTGACTGGTTGAAGATAAAGGTTTATTGGTTTTGAATAAACTAAGTTGAAAGATAGGTGTATTAGTTTTAGACTGAAGTAATGGAAATAATTATGTTTTGAGTTTTTTGGGAGACAATGAACTTGTAAAAGTTTGAAAATCAACCTCTTGTAATTTTGGTTCAGAATACAGAAATGGAGACAAAGAATGTAGTTGAGTCAGTGAAAACAAGGATGGGGAAGACTAATATCTTCCAAAAGAAGAAGTATGTGTATCTCGTTTTGATTTCTTTAAAATATTTTCTAGATCTAACACACCTGGGTGTAATGGTGAAGTAGGCTTCCCCCTAGTCCTGGACCTCCTGGAAGCCACTGTGAAATACTACTTTTGGTGAACTGTAGTCTCAAATAAAAATTCTCTGATTCTATCCACCTCAAAACCAGAACAATAAAGATATCCCAAGGAAGATGAAACTTCACTTCCGTCCTCAGCAACGGCGCCAAAAGATGTTAGTGCCAGAATTTGCTCCTAGACTACAAACAGACAAGCCAGCACAATCTTCACAATCTCAACATAAATATGCAATAGTTTTTTTCTGTTGGTTTTAGGTTTAATGATTTGAAGGTTTCAATATTAAGAAAGAAAGCAAAATCAACTTCAATTAAACCATGTAGCATAAAAAATTGAAACCATGATCTTAATAAATCATAACCCATCACATTCCAAAGTCACACATTTAGGTTTTTATCTACAATACATAATCATTCATTGAATCAAAAACATCAAAACAAGAATGAAATTATGCACTATATGCCCACACTGATCAGGAATAAAAACACAGTCAAGTAATATAAAGATGGCTTATAACATATATATATATGATCTCAGTCTTCAAACTTACATGATAAATTTGCAAGCATATTCAACAACACTACATAGTAGCTTCAAACCAAAAACACCGAACCCTTGTTCATTCCCATTTACTTCCTTTTAAACATCTTTCAAAGAAGTAGTTTGTAACTACTTTTAGGTCTTCAGGTCTCAAAACAGTTACCTAATCGAGCTTTTTAAACTAGTGTCTTTAATTAAAACCTTAACTACTAGTTATTACATACTTGATACAAAAATGAAAAAGAAACTAGGCATTAGGTAGCCTTCCATGTAGCTTAGACCAACATTGCAATCCCTTCCAAAGCAGGAGTTCTTTTGTTGCACTGTGGCTACTCAGTGTCCAAGTCTTTGACGTTGTCTGATAGAAGTTTGTTCTTCTCTTTTTGCTTTTGCACCTGTCTATTTAAATCATCGACTTTAGTCTCTGCTTCTCTTTTCCTCTTCAGAGCCTTCCTAGCAACACCAATTAGCTCTTGATAATGATAATTAGCTTCTCCTAAGTCCTCCCTTAAACATTTAATAGACTTTGTAAGCCTATCATTTATCTCATTAAGGAAAACTATATCTGTGTGCTGTTGTTTTTGGACTTTCCTGAGTCTTTCAATCTCTGAACATATGTTTATTTCTCCATGCAAGGTTAAATCCTGGGATGTGGAAGGTGGAATATCCAACTTTTTGAAGATCAACACTTCCTCATCTTTATCTCTTTTTAACCTTTGTGCAATTTCAAGTTCATCTTGCTCCATTCTAAGAATCCTTTCTTCTTCTTCGATTTCATTTACTTCTTCCCCTTCTTCTTCTAACTTGATGTAGTCCTGCTATGGGGTAGTCTGATAAGAATCTGACCCAGTTTCTACCTCTTTACCTTCATCATATGCAGAGCTTAGAATTATATTTATCTCTTCTGTTTTATGATTTAAACTTGACCCTCTTTTCTGATCTCGTTCTAAATTTCGATCTTGATTCCTTTAAATGTATAAGAATATTTGCGTCTACCTCAAAATCCTTATCTTGTGGAGTTTTATCTTTTGAATTCTCTGCAGAAGATTGTGCAATTGGAATTTCAACCTTATCTTGTTCTGATATAACTTTGTTTTGAAATTGTTCAATAATAGGGTTACTAGTCTGTTTGATTTCTTGAATTTCTTGACCCTGTTCTGGTTCTCCTTCAAATTCATTAACCTTATAGCTTCCTGGTATTTTTGGTTTGTTAATTATAGATACATCTATCTGCTTGTTGTTTTCCGATCCTTCAAATTTATCCTTTGACAGGGGCTTCTCTGAAATTTCCTATAACAATACTCTTGCCCCCTTATTCTTCTTGTTTTCCTTTTTAGGTTTTCTTTTCCTGACATGCTCATCCCTCTCAGTGATAAAACAAGACCAGTAGATAAAGTTTTCCCACGTATTATGCTCTTTCTTTAAGACTGTTTGAATAATAAGTTTTATCAGTCCATGGTCAAATACTGACTGCCTTGAAACCTTGGACTACGTCTTTACCTTTTTTGACATTTTCTGGATACTCTTATATAGGTAGAATGGCACATTCATCTTATAATTCATCTTAAGATGCATTAAAAATCTAATATGATATTTAAAGACCATTGAGAACCTACCTTCGCAAGTGATATAAATTTGTATAATTCTTAGCACCTGCCTCCATTTGGGTCGAAAATTTGAAATATGAATTCCATTACCCCAATTCAGAGTTTCTTTACCTGGCAGTAGGAAAGGAAGTTTCTTGAACCACAACTCTCCTTGCATGGCGATACCTGTAGCCTTGGACATCAGGGCTTCCATGAGCTAAAATATCAGGGTTTTAAATTTAATAATATCTTCATTCAAGTTCTTTGCAAGGAAAATCGAAACCTCCGCATTAAACCCTGTGATCTTTTCAAAACCATTAAGCCATCCAGCAGACCTAAACATGTCTGCACATAACGGAAATTTCTCTGCCCACTGCATATCCATCGGTTCCAACCTATTGGTATTGCCACTCCTCTTTCCCATTTTAATAATTGCAGCTCACGAATTATACCTTTGATTTTAAGAAAAATGACAAATGTTTAAGGTTTAAGAGATAACCGCATTAAACGAACAGGTGGCTTCAAATCTACGATCCCCAAATTAATTTGTCGCCTCCAACTCTGATTTTCTCGATGATGAAGTGTTACAAAACCCACCGCCATCAGAAATCTTTGACATGTTTGTTAGCACGTCAAATAATCATAGCAAAGCTTTCTCCAGTCTGTTTGTGTCAGAAATTGTTACTAAGGCTAGGGTAACAAGCCAACACAATCTCAAAAATAAAATCAATCCAGACTAGGTTTTTAGGGTTTTGTTTTGTAGGTTTTGGTTAGAAACTTCAAGAGCATAAGGGAATACATTCAGCAGATAAGTAAAAACTAATTCATACACATATATCCATGAAGATGCATATATATCTCAGGAATCCAACAAAATATTGCAATGAAGTTCATACAATAAAAGACAAGCATCACTGGAAATTACACATAAAACCAGAAATGAATTTGTCAATCAAGAAACTATATAAGTTCAAAATGAAGCCAATACATATCAGAGGTGAGATAAGGAGTCATATATTCATAGTTTCATCAAAAATGCATATGAGAGTTTGCAATACTTAGCAGTGAACAAGTCTGGAAGAATCAACAGCTTGCAGACCTCCTAAAGCTCTCCAAAAATTCCAACCCTCATTCAGTCCCTCTATCCCTCTTTTTTAACTGACTGCAATTCATTTTTCTTTGACTGCTCCTCCATGGATTCTTCATCAGAAATGTCTACCTTATCAGTCTTCAATTTCGGATTCAACAACTTTTTCATATTTAATCTTAATTTGTTTTTAGACCTAGTTTTAGGTCTCCATAAAGAAGCTGGCTCTCCCATCATTTTTAGTGTCTTCCCTTGATATTGGACAGATGATAACTCTACCACTTCTAGCTTTTTTATCTTCTTCTTAGGCTTGGTAGTTTTGTCCTCTATAGCTTGATTTTCTTTAGTCTCAGCTTTAACCTTGATCTCTGGAATGAACTGCTCATCCTCTAACATATAGCCCTCATCATCTGAGAGGACTGTGATAGGGCTTTTGGGAAGATTCTGGACTTCCTCTTTTGCTACAGGAATATCCTTGATATCAATTTTCCTCTCTTCATGAACCACTGTTATAGATGATGACTTATTTTCAAGAATTTCCTTTTCCTTTTTGTCATCGAATAATGAAAATTTGACTTCACTGTGCTGTGAAATTTCCTGAGGCTGACTGTCAGTCTGTCCTTCATCTGCTACCTGCTTTGTTTCCTTTTTAACTTTAATGCCATGTTTGTTTCCAGGTTTAGCTGAATACCCCAACTTTTGTACCATTACTCTTCCCTTATCAGTTTGCCTTTTGGGTTGCTGGTCTTCTCCTTTAGAATGAATCCCTGACCAAAACAAAAAGGAGTCCCAAGTTTTTTCCTCCTTCTGCAACACTGTAGAGATGATCAACTTGATGAGACCATGATGAAACAATGATTGAGAAGTATGATCATCCTGCTGTTTAATTTTGCTAGACATTTTCTGCAAGCTTTTGAAGAAAAAGAATGGCAAATTCATTTTTGACACCCCTGCCATGTGCTGCAAGAACCTGAGATGGTATTTGAAAACTAATGAGTACCTTCCTTCACAAGTTATATAGCTCTGAAGAATTCTTAAAGGTTCAATCCATTCCCTCTTGAAATTATGAATGATGATACCTTTGTTCCAGTCAGGAACAACATTGGGCAATAAGTATCTTTGAGGGTCAAACTCAAAAGGAGATTTCTTAAACCAGAGCTCGCCTTCATTATCAATTTCAGTGGCTTCTGAAATTAGATCTACAGTCAATTTGAATCTTAAGGGACCTATTATGATCATCTCATTCTTAAGTCCTTTGGAAAAATTGCATGATACTTGGGCATTAAATCCATCTATCTTCTTGAAGAATTTCAACCATCCTGCCTGTTGGAAAAGCTCTGCACAATCTGGAAGTTTTTGGATCCATGTCAAGTCTGTGGGTTCATCCCTATTAATCTTACCACTTTTACTGTTTTTTCCCATCTCTTTCTTGTCAAGGAACTGGAACAGTCTAGTTTCAGGTTTCAGAATTGACTTATAAGCTGCTTTCTGGGCAAATAGTACTGCAGGTTATAACAATTTAACCCATGCACAAATCTACAAACCTCCCTGTGTAACACCCGTATCAAACTAGCAGACTTCCGTCTGTTTAAACAAACTGAATTCTACGGGAAATTCTGTGAGTTTTTCAACGCCCTATTCTGATTAGGTCATAAAAAGAACAGTCATGCTAATTCCTCCTATCATGCTTCAGCTAACCATTTCAGTGATGAATTCTTCATCCTTTCATTCTATTACACCTTTCTCAGCGACCAATTTTTTCAGAAGAACACGCAGCAGCAAAAACCCCAAATTCTTCAGTTATGAGGGTTTACGTAATACCTGTCAATTACTCCTGCATCGTGGCGTAATGTCTTCAAATTGAGGTGTCAATAACGTTCCTCTTCGAGCACAGGTGTCCTCCTAACGTTTTCTTGGCTGCAGGTGAAACGAATTCAAAGCCCTAATTTCTGCTGGCGCCGGAATCACAGGTGTCTCCTTCCACAGCAACGTAATCCAATGTTCAACGATGAAGACTCCTCCTCAAACACTAAATCCTTAGTGATTATGCGTGTGACGAGGGAGATTTGACAGCGAAACCCGGAACTGGCTGATCTCTGTGCAACTGAAATCCGCATAACCTGTAATGATGCCCTTGTCTCTCTTCGTGATTATCAACCAACAAACATCATGCTAAAAATGCTGCATACACGTGTTAAACACTTCACAAGATGCGATTAGACTCTCACACTCTTCATGATGATTGAAATCAGATCGAGATTTTACGAAAAACTCATGCCACGATATTCCTGTAGCGCACTCTGTGTTAAACTTTGGTGTAGCGCTACAAGAATATCTTTAAACCAAAATTTAGCAGATTTTCTAACTTTTGCCAAATTTATCGGAGATTTTAGCAGCTTTTTGGTTTAGGCCACTAGTTTAGCTACTCTCTAAAGTCATAATTGATTCTTCTTTTGAATATATAACTCATATTGAACCACTTCCAATATAAAAATGAGCAAAATCAAATGAAATGTGAAGACTGGGCTCAAACTTTATTCAAGCATTCATAAGATTCTTAAGAAGGCAGAAAACCAAAACTGAAAACCAACAATTAACTAAGGTAAACTCAGAAATCAAACCAAAATTTGGAGAAGAAAAACTAAAAATGCAGAAAAATTTACTGACTTAACATCTGGCTCCAGCTGTGGGATGAAGTCCTCCCTGTGAGGCTTCAAGAACCTGTAGACTAGTGCCTTCAGTCTTCCATTGGGCTATGGAGTCTTTATTCAATCTCACTCACACCGGTATATACAATGAAAAGTGACCATGATCTTCATTTAACTGTAAAAATGCTTGAGGAATCGCCCATTAACAGGGCTGAGCAATTCCTCTCCTTCCAAAGACTGCAATATGAAAGTATTATTTTCCAAAACCTTAGCTATCAGGAAAGGGCCAAACCATAAATTATCAAATTTTCCATGTTTCCCCTTTTGTTCCTTTCTTGCATCCCATCTTAAAACCATCTCAGCTTCTGAAAAAATATGATCTTTGATATTTCTGTCAAACCTGGTTTTCATTTTAGCTCTATACAGCTGGGCTTCTTTGTCTACTTTCTCTCTGTTCTGCTGTAACTCAATCATCTCAAAAATTCTCCTTTGCAAATCATCTGGTTCCTCTTGAGAATTTTGGAGGAACTTCATTACTGGGATTCCCAATTGTACTGGAAAGACTGCTTCTGTTCCATAAACCAGCTGAAAAGGTGAAGTTCCAATGGCTTGTTTTACAGTAATCCTATCTGCCCATAATGCATATTTCAACATTGAATCCCAAGATTTTTTATTTTGTTTGAGCAATTTTTTGATGCACTGAATGATATTTTTGTTTGATGATTCAGCCTGACCATTTCCCTGAGGATAATAGGGAGTTGAATGTTTTAGCATAATACCATTTTTTTCACAAAAGGCCACCATTGCCTTGGATTTGAATGCTTTAGCATTATCAGTAGTCAATCGTTGTGGGCAACCAAACCTGCTCAGAATATTATTTTCTATGAAATCCATAATTACCTTATCTGTGGCATTTCTTGTGGGGATAGCCTCCACCCACTTTGTAAAGAAATCTGTGGCAGTCAAAATCTAATGATGTTGGCCTGAAGATGCTGGGTTTATTTCTCCAATAAAATCCAGGCCCCACTGCTGAAAAGGGGCATTGACTACAATAGGCTTCAAAGGTAAAGACAGCAGCTTCTGTTTTCCTGCAAACTTTTGACAAGGTATACAAGCTCTTACAGTTTGATAAACATCTGTGAAAAGTGAAGGCCAATAGTAACCAGCTCTTAAAATTTTATAAGCTGTTGTTTTCCAATATTTATGCCCTCCACAGGCTCCTTCATGAGATTCTGAAATTACTCCCTTTATTTCAGCTTGATCTAAACACCTTAATAAGATTCCTGCTGGATCTTTCCAAAACAATTGACCCTCTATCAGACAGTATTTAGTAGTTTTCAATTTCAAGGACCTGGCAGCTTTCCTGTCCAAATGTTCTGGACATTGCAAAAATAGCAGAAAATGAACAATGTCAGCATACCAATCTGAAGATGAATAAGAATCCATGATTCTTTCTTTTTCCAGGATTACTTGATTTTCTTCAGGTGCTAATTCTTCTGTCATAGCATGTAACCCCAATGCCTGACAATTTGAGTCAGCCAGCAGTTTGGCCAATCCTTGTCCTTTGACCAGCTTGGTAGGTCTAATTTCCACTTCATATTCCATAATTTTGGCAATCCACCTTCCCCTCTTTCCTTCACTATCAGGCTATGTCAAAACATCCTTCACTGCAGCATTTGGAACAAATGAAACAACCTTGGAGTGTAAAATATAAATTCTGAAAAATTTTAAAGCCTTTACCAGGGCATAGGCTTGTTTCTCCAAGATACTGTACTTTAGCTCGGAATCTCTAAGTGTTTTGCTAAAAAAGACAATTGGTTGTTCCAATCCCTCTTCATTCTTCTGAAGTAATACAGCAGCAATAGTGTCTTCTGAGGAAAAAGAGAATGTAAGAAATTCTTTGTCAAAATTTGGACTCACCAGAACAGGTGCTTCAGTTAGAGCCACTTTAATCTTTTCAAAAGCTGTCCTTGCTTCCATAGTCCACTTGATTTCTTGATCCTTTTTTAACATGCCTGTAATTTGCTTAATGGTCTCAGCAAAATTAGGAATAAACCATCGCAGAAAGTTGATTTTTCCAATAAATGATTGCACATCCTTTTTACTCCTGGGAAAACTAATTTTCAGTATTGCTTTGACTCTCTCAGGGTCAATCCTGATACCATCAGCTGATACCAAATGACCCAGTAACTTACCTTCCTGTACAGCAAAATGTGATTTTTTAGGGTTTAAGGATAAGCCAAATTTTTTGCACTTTATGAAGGTTTGCTCCAAATGTTTCAAATGTTCATCATCAGATTTGGAGAAAACTGTAATATCATCCAGATAAATCACCACAAACTTATCTTTTTCACCCACAAATGCAATATCCATGGCTCTCTGGAAGGTTGCTCCAGCATTCATTAAGCCAAAAGGCATCTTGTCATACATAAATGTCCCCCAGGGGGTTGTAAAAGCTGTTTTTTCTTTATCATCAGGGTGCATAGCAATCTGATTATACCCTGAGAATCCATCTAGCATTGAAATCCTTTGAGCTCCAACCACCTGCTGCAAAACCTGTTCAATCTTAGGGAGAGGATAATTGTCTTTTAATGAGGATCGATTCAAATTTATGAAATCAACACATAATCGAATCTCTCCATTCTTCTTTCTAACAAGAACCAAATTTGCCACCCAAGAAGAATACCTAAGAGGCACTATTATTTTTGCATCCAACAACTTCTTCAATTCTTTTTCAATAATAGGGAACAGTGCTGGATTGATTCTTCTTAATTTCTGCCTGAAAGGTTTAACATTAGGTTTCAAAGGAACTTTATGCTGAATAACTGCTGTATCATAGGTTTTCAGCTCCTTATAAGACCAAGCAAATGTATCTACATATTTCTTCAACAGCTTAATGTATCTACTCCTTTGCTCGGCTGTTAGGTTTTTAGACAATTTTACCATTCTGGGCTGTTCTGCTGAGCCAATATTGTAATCCTCTACATTTTCTTCTGAAGACTGGATTACTGGTCTGGAAGGTGTATCATCCTTAGTAAATATTCTCTCCAAAGGTACTAAGCCTTTCGGAATGAAATTACTCTTTAATTCAATAATCTTATGTCCAGCAATCTCTTCTGCAGTAAATTCATCTAACTGTTCATCCTTTTCATCAATTTCTTGATCAATTTGATTGTTTGAAAATTCATCTACCAGCTCAAGAAATTTTTTTATTTCAAGGTCATCTTCAGAAACCCTCCAATGTTTCACATTATCTGGGACACATGGCCTATATCTCACTTCTATTGGATACCTTAATTGAGTGGTTTTTGGAATTCTGAAATGTGTGGCAGCCAGGGCTAAAGAATCTGCAGTTTCATTTTGATTTCTGGGAATATGAGTGATATTAAATGCAATAAAATAATTTTCAAGCATATCCCATACCTAATTTCGATATACTTTCAACAAACCCTGCTTTACTTGATATTTGTTCTTCACTTGTTGAACAATTAGTTCGGAGTCGCCAAATGCAGAAATCTGTTGAATTCCTAAATCTTTTGCAGCCTTCAATCCCAATAGAAGGGCCTCATACTCAGCAGTATTATTGGTGGTAGCAAATTCTAACTTATACATAAGTTTCACCATTTCACCTCCAGGAGAAATCAATAAAACTCCAGCTCCAGCACCTTCTTTGCATGAAGACCCATCAAAATACAACTGCCATAATACATCCTGCTCTTCTTGACTATGTTTTACAGGCTGATCTTTTTGTACTTGTAACACACCAGCAGAATTCTCTTCTTCACTAAACTGTAGTATGCATGAACCAAGGTCTTTATCCACAGAATACATTGGGTGATTTGTAGGGTTTTTTTCATCTGTGACTATGTAAGCCAACTGTAACTCTCTATAAAGTCTCCTGTTTTCCCCACCAAAAACAGGAATAGTTGCATAAGAGAGATCCATCTGTAATGTTCCTCCAACCTTCTTAGCCCATGACCTAGACAGAAGTAAGCCAAATTTTGGTGTGATGTCAGCTACCACAACATCCATTATTACACTTTTCATGGGTAACTGAGTAAGATTGACAACCATATCTTTTATCACTCCCAGACATTTCACAGCTCGGGAGTCAAAGGCATATAGATCATGGTAAGGCTTAGTGACATTAAGGCCCAGGGCTTCCATCACAGATTTTGGCATCAAATTATGGGATGCTCCTGAATCTAGTAGACAGTTATGAATCATCTGCTCATGCACAGTCAGAGTTATATAAAATGGAGGAGAAGCACCAGCCTCATTTTCAGTCTTCTCAGCTAAAGCTGATCCAATAAAAATTCTAGGGTTTTCTTCCTGAAGATTCACTGTATCTGAAACTGGCTGATTATTTGGCATATTCATTACCTTCAAAACTGTATTCTTGTATGATGGATTTTTTATAAGTTCAGAAAATGGCACAGGAATTTTGAGTTTTCCTAATTCATTTTCCAAACTAAAATGTTGACCTGACTTGTTTACCTCTTCAATTTCTGTATTTTTCTTGGGTTTTTCTGCAGGTTGTTTCTTTTCTGCTACAGGATCAACAGTTGGTTTATCACGAATAACTGGAGCAGGAACAGCAGCTTTCTTCTTAGGAGCTTGAACTACTTGTTTCGGTCTAGTTCTGAGATTAATAACTTTCTTGACTCCATTCTGATTGGTAGCAGCATTTATAGCAGTCTTTTCACATTCCAAATCATCTTCAACCTCATATAAATCAGCATCAAAATATTCAGAATTTAGAAAATCCTCTTCAGTAACAAAACCTGTAAACATTTTGTCTCCAATGTGGTTCATGTCTTGATCAGTCTCAGTTTCTTCAAAAAGCATCTGCTGATCAATTTCTTCCTCATCAACCAAATTATTTTGGAAAGGTGGGGGCACTTTTTGATCTTCATTTTCTCTCCTTTCTTGCTGGATGTCATTATTTCTTCGCTCCCTTGGCATGAATCTAGGTGCAAATTGTCTTCTAAACTGATTTTGGTTATTTGGATTCCTCTGAGCTTCTGGAGCAGGTTTAGCAGAATTCTTTTCAAGCTCTAGTTTGTTCAACTTTGCAGTAAGGATCTTAACCATTTTGGCCATCTCATCTATCTTGGCCTCAGCAGATTGAGAAGCAGAACCTGCAGTGACAGCTTCTTTCTTTCCCTTTCTTTCATACAACTGCTGAGATGTTTCATTCTTAAGTCTATTTGAAGCTAACAAATTAGACTCGACCTCTAGGGCTGCATCTTGCATGTTCAGCAGAGTGATAGGTCTCCTCTCTCTGAGTAATAAAGAAAATTCATGATCAAAAGCATTGGCGTATGTCAACTTAGCTGATGTTTCAGTGGGTTTAATTTCTGCTGGAATTCTACTGTACATCTTATTAAACCTCTTGGAAAAATCAGCAACAGTCTCATCTTTCTTTCTTCTGAGAGCTCCAAACTCGGTTATATAGTATGTGTGATCTTTAGTATCTCCCCACTGTCTCATGAAAAGCTGATGGAGTTCTTCAATAATAGTAATGGAGTTAGAAGGCAACTCCCTAAACCATTTTCTTACATCCCCATCTAAACTCTGAACAAAAACCCTCATCCACACATCTTTAATTTCAATATTCTGATTGTCAGCATAACTCATAAAAGCTTCCCAATGTTCCTCAACAGTATTTTCCCCTTGACCATTAAATCTAGGCATATATTTCTGATAATCACCTCCGGGCAAAGGATGTAGAGGCTGCGGTAAAACTAATGGTGCATACCTAGCTGCTACCATTCTGTCCATCATATCCATAGGTGGATTTTGAGCTGCCATTGTGGACTGAAGTTTAGACTGAAGTTTCAAATTAGGGTTTGAAAAGGAAGGGGTTTGACTGGGTCCTTTTTGAAAGGTATTCTTTCCTAGTTTCAATTGAAATATTGGTATTTTATCAGGAGAAGAGGTTTTAGCCTTCAAGAAACTTTTAGGATTAGTGAAAACCTGAAAACTGCTCTCAGAAAGGGTAGGTTTTATACACGGTGAAATGTCAGCTGGGTCTAATGATTCGCCTAACTGATGAGAATCACAACAAGTTGGCAAAGATTTGGATTTTCTGAGTTTGTTTGCTGTTTTCAGAATCTGCTCAGGGTCTGTCACACCCAGATTTATTGGAGAAACAGGGTTATTCCTGGTCCCAATCCCTTTAGAAGCCAGTGTGACTTTTTTGGTGAAAATATAGCCTTCAAAGTGCTGGTTCAAGTCCACCTCTTAAACCAGGAAAAATGATGAGTATCCCAGGGAAGATATGCTTCAGCTTCGTCCCCGGCAACGGCGCCAAAGATGTTTGTGTCAGAAATTGTTACTAAGGCTAGGGTAACAAGCCAACACAATCTCAAAAATAAAATCAATCCAGACTAGGTTTTTAGGGTTTTGTTTTGTAGGTTTTGGTTAGAAACTTCAAGAGCATAAGGGAATACATTCAGCAGATAAGTAAAAACTAATTCATACACATATATCCATGAAGATGCATATATATCTCAGGAATCCAACAAAATATTGCAATGAAGTTCATACAATAAAAGACAAGCATCACTGGAAATTACACATAAAACCAGAAATGAATTTGTCAATCAAGAAACTATATAAGTTCAAAATGAAGCCAATACATATCAGAGGTGAGATAAGGAGTCATATATTCATAGTTTCATCAAAAATGCATATGAGAGTTTGCAATACTTAGCAGTGAACAAGTCTGGAAGAATCAACAGCTTGCAGACCTCCTAAAGCTCTCCAAAAATTCCAACCCTCATTCAGTCCCTCTATCCCTCTTTTTTAACTGACTGCAATTCATTTTTCTTTGACTGCTCCTCCATGGATTCTTCATCAGAAATGTCTACCTTATCAGTCTTCAATTTCGGATTCAACAACTTTTTCATATTTAATCTTAATTTGTTTTTAGACCTAGTTTTAGGTCTCCATAAAGAAGTTGGCTCTCCCATCATTTTTAGTGTCTTCCCTTGATATTGGACAGATGATAACTCTACCACTTCTAGCTTTTTTATCTTCTTCTTAGGCTTGGTAGTTTTGTCCTCTATAGCTTGATTTTCTTTAGTCTCAGCTTTAACCTTGATCTCTGGAATGAACTGCTCATCCTCTAACATATAGCCCTCATCATCTGAGAGGACTGTGATAGGGCTTTTGGGAAGATTCTGGACTTCCTCTTTTGCTACAGGAATATCCTTGATATCAATTTTCCTCTCTTCATGAACCACTGTTATAGATGATGACTTATTTTCAAGAATTTCCTTTTCCTTTTTGTCATCGAATAATGAAAATTTGACTTCACTGTGCTGTGAAATTTCCTGAGGCTGACTGTCAGTCTGTCCTTCATCTGCTACCTGCTTTGTTTCCTTTTTAACTTTAATGCCATGTTTGTTTGCAGGTTTAGCTGAATACCCCAACTTTTGTACCATTACTCTTCCCTTATCAGTTTGCCTTTTGGGTTGCTGGTCTTCTCCTTTAGAATGAATCCCTGACCAAAACAAAAAGAAGTCCCAAGTTTTTTCCTCCTTCTGCAACACTGTAGAGATGATCAACTTGATGAGACCATGATGAAACAATGATTGAGAAGTATGATCATCCTGCTGTTTAATTTTGCTAGACATTTTCTGCAAGCTTTTGAAGAAAAAGAATGGCAAATTCATTTTTGACACCCCTGCCATGTGCTGCAAGAACCTGAGATGGTATTTGAAAACTAATGAGTACCTTCCTTCACAAGTTATATAGCTCTGAAGAATTCTTAAAGGTTCAATCCATTCCCTCTTGAAATTATGAATGATGATACCTTTGTTCCAGTCAGGAACAACATTGGGCAATAAGTATCTTTGAGGGTCAAACTCAAAAGGAGATTTCTTAAACCAGAGCTCGCCTTCATTATCAATTTCAGTGGCTTCTGAAATTAGATCTACAGTCAATTTGAATCTTAAGGGACCTATTATGATCATCTCATTCTTAAGTCCTTTGGCAAAATTGCATGATACTTGGGCATTAAAGCCATCTATCTTCTTGAAGAATTTCAACCATCCTGCCTGTTGGAAAAGCTCTGCACAATCTGGAAGTTTTTGGATCCATGTCAAGTCTGTGGGTTCAGCCTTATTAATCTTACCACTTTTACTGTTTTTTCCCATCTCTTTCTTGTCAAGGAACTGGAACAGTCTAGTTTCAGGTTTCAGAATTGACTTATAAGCTGCTTTCTGGGCAAATAGTACTGCAGGTTATAACAATTTAACCCATGCACAAATCTACAAACCTCCCTGTGTAACACCCGTATCAAACTAGCAGACTTCCGTCTGTTTAAACAAACTGAATTCTACAGGCAATTCTGTGAGTTTTTCAACGCCCTATTCTGATTAGGTCATAAAAAGAACAGTCATGCTAATTCCTCCTATCATGCTTCAGCTAACCATTTCAGTGATGAATTCTTCATCCTTTCATTCTATTACACCTTTCTCAGCGACCAATTTTTTCAGAAGAACACGCAGCAGCAAAAACCCCAAATTCTTCAGTTATGAGGGTTTACGTAATACCTGTCAATTACTCCTGCATCGTGGCGTAATGTCTTCAAATTGAGGTGTCAATAACGTTCCTCTTCGAGCACAGGTGTCCTCCTAACGTTTTCTTGGCTGCAGGTGAAACAAATTCAAAGCCCTAATTTCTGCTGGCGCCGGAATCACAGGTGTCTCCTTCCACAACAACGTAATCCAATGTTCAGCGATGAAGACTCCTCCTCAAACACTAAATCCTTAGTGATTATGCGTGTGACGAGGGAGATTTGACAGCGAAACCCGGAACTGGCTGATCTCTGTGCAACTGAAATCCGCATAACCTGTAATGATGCCCTTGTCTCTCTTCGTGATTATCAACCAACAAACATCATGCTAAAAATGCTGCATACACGTGTTAAACACTTCACAAGATGCGATTAGACTCTCACACTCTTCATGATGATTGAAATCAGATCGAGATTTTACGAAAAACTCATGCCACGATATTCCTGTAGCGCACTCTGTGTTAAACTTTGGTGTAGCGCTACAAGAATATCTTTAAACCAAAATTTAGCAGATTTTCTAACTTTTGCCAAATTTATCGGAGATTTTAGCAGCTTTTTGGTTTAGGCCACTAGTTTAGCTACTCTCTAAAGCCATAATTGATTCTTCTTTTGAATATATAACTCATATTGAACCACTTCCAATATAAAAATGAGCAAAATCAAATGAAATGTGAAGACTGGGCTCAAACTTTATTCAAGCATTCATAAGATTCTTAAGAAGGCAGAAAACCAAAACTGAAAACCAACAATTAACTAAGGTAAACTCAGAAATCAAACCAAAATTTGGAGAAGAAAAACTAAAAATGCAGAAAAATTTACTGACTTAACACAGTCCTCATAAATTTAGCAAACCATTACCAAGCATAAGTGATCACGTTTTTCCATGATAGCGAATTCTTGTAGCACATTAGGGTCTATTTTACAATTTGCGCTACCAGAATCTTCAAAATAACACCTTTGATCAATACCCTTGTCATAAAACTTGAAACTTATTCATAGACTTTATAATAAGGCTTGAATAAGCATATCATGAAAGTTAGAGATTAATACTATGTTGATAAGCCATTTGAACAATTCCGATTAAAGTAAAATAAAATCAATCAAAATTAAATAAAAATAAATTGAAAGAAAAATAACAAACTAATCATAAGAGAAAAATTGTAAAAACAAAAGGGAACAATTTATGCATTAACACGAGTATAGTTGTGCAAAACTGACTCTGCAATCTGAACTGCGCACTCTGCCAAAATGTGCTATCTGACCTCGCATCCCAAACTGTACATTTCCCAAAACTGTCCTTCTTCCAAAGTATGCTAACTTGGGCCATGCCCAATAGGCCCATAACACTTACTTGTGGCTCGTCCCCAAGCCACTTCCATCGGCCAATTTTTCCTGCGTGTCTTCAACGGAACTTATCTTATCTGTGAAGATGCGCAGAATAACAGTTATCTCTACGGCCTTATTCTCGAATTATTTTATGGTCTCCAGCATTGCCTGTGAGACCTCCACCTGAGCTTGTTTCTTCAATGTTCCCTCTATTGATTTAAGTTCAATGGACTTCTCATCAATTTGTTGCATTAGTGCCATCCCTTCGTCCTCTATAGGCTACAACTTCTCTAAAATGACAGCCTCTCTTTCCCTTAGCACTACTAACTATTTTTGCATCTCTTTCACTTCATTGAATTTTTGCATCTTTGGTCTTGCTGGAAAAGTCTTCATTTCCATGTTTGCGACCTCGATTGCCTGCTGCTTTTGCTGTAAATCCTCTCTGATTTGCATAAGGTCTAGGTCTTCACTCAATCCTTCCAACACCATATTTTCTTCTTCTACTAAATTCTGACAGTTCTCCACCTCGGCCGAAATGTTGTCTAAAGCGGCGTTTACCTCTTCTGTTGGAGTTGCGCACTTATCCAGTGGGGTACTAGGATGCCAAGCCTCCAAGTCCATGATTTTCCCTTTATAGGAAATCTCCATTTCCATCATGTCTGTAGTAATGGACTTTAATTTGGCCCCAATCTTGATTATTGTGTCTTTGACACTTCCTTCTTCTTCACATTTGTCAATCTTTGCACATACCGCTGATACCATTTCTTTGATTTTGCGGTTTATTTCTTGAACCTCGGACAACTCCTTGGTGTTCTGCACTGATTCCTATTTTATCTCATCGAAGCTTTCTTGAATCTGGATACTCTGGTCATATGAGGTGATCTCTCTTTCATGAATCTCCTCTACAATATTCATATGCAAATTGTTCAAATCTTCAATCAGTAATGAGCCAATGTTGAGGTCAAAATGCTCCAAGTTCTTCACTGCTTCAGTCACCTTATCATTTGGAAAAATAAGGTGCCCAGGGTCAATATGCGCCACTCGAGGGTGTGTGCTCATAGCATGGGGTTGTCTCTTCCGTTTGCTTGAGCCACCCACCTTTCCTTCTGATTCTGATCCTTGCAGCAACTCTGGATGGGCTTCTCGAATGTCCGTGACCATCGTTTTCACTTATTCGACCGCTTGAAGGAGGCTTAGCTGCATCTTTTCTTTTTTTTTCCTCTTTCTCTGCATGGGTTTCTTCCCATAGTTCCCAGACCTTCGTCACAATGGTTTCACAATCATCCTCGTGCAGCATTGGAACCAACTTAGGCTTATTAGCCTTCAGTTTCTTATGTTTTCCTTTTTCCGATGAGAGGCTCGCAGTTTCTTTTCTCTTCCCTCCTGCCTGGCCTTCCAGCTTGTCCTCTGTGGCTTCTCCTTCCTGTTCAATAGGTGTGCCTTTGATTTCTTCCTTGTCTTTATCATTGTCTTCCCTGTAGTCGGAGTCGACATCCTCGAGGACATCCACCTTCCACTCTGCTTTCCAATCCTGCATCATCTTCTCTAGCGCTTCCACATCCAACTGATAGAAGCTTGGATACCATGAATTTCTATCTGGGTTAGCCCTCGACTGAATGTATGTGAAATGGAGGTCAGCCCTAATCCTTACCCTTCCTCTATATGCAGTGTCAACCTCCTGAGATATGCGCGGTGTTCGATGAATTGCATCGCGTAGACTTTGATAGTAGATAGAAAATATCTCATTGTTTTTGTTCTTCCCGTTGGCCTTTGTATTTTCCCAAAAATTGGCATAGAGTGTTCCTTTTCATTCTTCTCCATAAAGTGTGTACAGCTGATAGAAAAGTGGTTCTTTCCAGCCGACGAACGTGATCTGTACAATGAGCCAACTGTAATGGAACGCTGACCCTTTTTCCTGAGTTTCCCAGACATCATCCAAGAACTCCTTCAGTAAATATTGTTCCCAATTGTACAGAGTTCCATTCTTCGTTTGCGCTGCAAGGAGGACGGGAGAAGTCGGCCCTTCTACTGGTTGGAGCTTACGCAGTATCTTTCCAGCTAATAACTGAAGTGTAAAGTGCGTAGTTTGATCATTAAGTTGGGTTGTAGGGAAGCCCCGTTTTCCTCAGACTATGCAAAATTCTTCTTGCATCCTTCTTGCGAGCTCCTTGTCTTGTGTATTGTCAGTGAAATCAAGCTTGGGATTTGTGCCCTTCTTACTCATCCCTGTGATTCTGTGTATTAAATCGATATAGATATCAATTTTCATGTCTAACCGAAGATATCCCGAGTGTATGCATGAAAGCAGTGTACGCACTACTGCATTCAATTCTTTACTTCTGTCAAAGTGGGGAATTGTTAGCAGATTAAGCAGCCCCGATTTTTGTATCCCTTGAATCTCATCTTTTAACTGTAATGTTTCATTGCCTTTCTCATCAACATGGTGAACCATATATTGATCAGGTCGAAAGTGGTGGTATTTTCTGTCTTTTGTCTCCTTTGCTTCCAACAATTCCTAATATTCAAACTTGCAGGTCTTGACTCTCCCCAATAGGTTCCCAACAACCTTGACATGGAGGGAGATAGGTGGTACCGGGATCTCATAATGAGCATTTATTTCGAGATCGATGGGTGGTGCATCATCTTTTAATGGCGTCATGTACTCAGGCACCAAACGAATGGGTCGAGCTAGAGGTAACTCTGACGGTGGTGGCATCTACACACCTACTGGCATCGACTGCTCTGATTCTTTAGCCTTGTGCTTATCTTTCGGCATTGGAGTTGTATTTCTTGGTGAATTTCTGGATGACCCACCCTTTTGTGCTATAGGGGTCTTTCCCTGTGTTGACATTACACCCTGAATGCCTAAGTGCTGAAATATTTTCACCACTTCATCTTCTATAAATGGCTCAGTCATGAGCTTACAAAATGCTCAGTGTTCTCTCTGTCAAGCTCGGAAATTGCAGAGACGAAGGATAGCAATGAACTTGTAAAAGCCCGTAAGTGCCGAGTTGATGGCTATTTATAGCTTCTGCTCATCCCATAACATGCTGCTTAACTGTTAGTGGTCCCTTTAATGCTGTATCCTTCATCCAGATCTCCCCTGAGATCTCGGTCACATCCACCAATGATGATCTCTGATCTGGTGTTGTTTCTTTAAATTCCAAAAGCTGTCGGTGCCGCCAGACTGTGTGACAGTTAAAATCCATGATTAACTGCTAAGCGTGTTGGCCATATTACTGTATGATATCGGTCATTTCATTATTAATTGTGCTCGAATGGCCATATTTCCTATTAATGTGAAATTTTTATCGGTGCCTCCATTTTGGATAATGGCTTATTAACTAGCTGACAGTTGTCATGGTTACTTTTTTTCATCATGATGTGATGGCGGCTTTGACAGAAGGTTTTATTGTATACATGTGCTTCTTGTCTTTTACTGCGTAGGTGTGTCTTAATTTCATGCTTCTCGTCACAACTTCTAATTCTTCGCATTTGTCCTTCTCCATTTGATCTGTGCAGCTACACTCTGAACTTTGCACTCCGCTTTTTTTTTTTTTGGATCCACGCAGCTTCTCTTCTCGACTAGTGCTACGTGGTACATGCATCCTTTCTATCAAACTTCGTGTATCGGTCCAAAATTGTGTATAGACTCTTTTGCATTTCTAGTGCTCAATTTCAACTGTACTTGACACTTAGAAATTCACTTTTCTTTTGATCGTTGCGGGTTCTGTGAAGTAGGACTATCTCGATAGGGTTTTAATGTACTTCCATTCACCAAACCTCGTAATGTATCTCTGGATAATGTCGCTAACTAAACTGCGCCACCATTAGTAAAATGGATAATAGTATATGGGCCAAGCCAATGCATCTTAAATTTTCCAGGAAATTTCATAAACTTGCTGTCATATAGGAGGACAAGATCGCCTACCTGAAAGGACTTGTTCTTGATATGGCGATCATGCCATGCTTTTTCTTTGTCCTTCTGCACTTGCTGGTGAAAGACTGCGATGAATAAATCTTCCTCCAATCCAACCAAGTGTACAAGCCTTTATTCTATTGTTTGTTCATCCTCCATGCTTGTAAATGCATCTATTCTCAAGCTGGGTACAATATACTCCATAGGCCAACCTAAAAGGTGTATGGCCAATCAATTTCTTGCAAGTAGTGTTGTACACCCATAACATAGCTGAAATGCGCAGATCCCAATCATCTTTTTTTTCATTACATACCTTTGTCAGTGCATTCTCGAGTACCTTGTTGAAATATTCAACGGTTCCGTTTTCTTGAGGATGATATGGTGTACTCCTATGATGATAAATGTGGAAATATTCAGAAAGGGCTTCAATAGTTATGTTCAAAATGTGAGTCCTTTGATCATTCATCAAAATATTTGGGCATCCAAATCTAGTAAGGATGTTCTCGAAGATAAACTATGCGGTATTAGCTTCGCTGCAGTCCTTCACTGGTTTAGCTTCTACCTATCTGGTGAGATAATCAGTCACATTGATAATATATCTCACACCAGTCCTTTTTCCTGGTGGGTTAATTGGTCCCACGAAATCAATGGCCCATTTCTCAAATGCTTGAAGTGTCAACTGCATATTCAATGTCATTTCGTCTCTTTGCGATGGCCTTCCTGTCCTCTGACAGACATCGTAGCTCTCACAATGTTCCTTTGAATATTTGTGAATTTTAGGACACCATAGCCCTGCTCGCAGTATATTTTGCACGCAATAGTTCTTCCTACGTAATCACCTATCGATACACCTGAATGTGCATCAACCAATATAAATGGATTTTCATTCTCTAACACACATCTACGCAGTACTTCATCCAGTCCAAACTTATATAATTGTCCCGCAATTATGGTGAAGTATGATGGTGCTAATCCTATATTCAAAAAGTATACAATGTCTTTATAGTAGTCATCTGTGATCTGTATAGCAACTAATTGTGCGTTAGGCAAATTGTCTTCAAGAGTGGTGGGTTCCTCACCTGAATCGATCCTTGAGAGACGGTTAGTTCCTAGGTTATATCTTCTTGGCTTAACCACAATTTTGAAGTCGTAGTCTTGGAAGAGAAACAAACAACTGTAGATTCTCCCCCCTAACAATGAATTATTGACCAAATATTTCAGATTTGAATGGTTAGTATACATGGATAAGTGCGCACCCAACAAATAGTGCCTAAATTTATGTAGTACGTACACCGTAGCTAGACCCTCTCTTTCAGTGGTCGTATAGTTCTTTTCAGTTGACGAGAGATTCCTGCTTGAAAATGAAATGGGGTGATCAATGCCACCTTCACCTGGTTGAGCGAGCACAATGCCTAATGCTATAGATGAAGCATCAACATGTACACGGAATGACTTCTCCCAATCTGGAAAAACTAGGATCGACATCGTTACCATCTTCTCTTTCAGTGTGTCTAGCCCTTGCTCACATTTTGCGTTCCATATGAATTATGATTCTTTCTTCAATATTTTAACCATTGGCGCAGTTATCTGTGCATAACCCTTAATGAACTTTCTGTACTAACCTGTATGTCCCAGTTTCATGCGAAGCTTCTTTACTGAATTTGGTGCAGGTAAATTCACAATCACTACGATCTTCTCAGGATCAACCAGCAAACCTTGTCTGCACACAATGTGTCCTAGCAGAATACCATAAGGCACACAGAAAATAAATTTCTTTAAATTCAATGATATTTGATGTTGTCTGCACTTAGCTAACATCATTCTCAAGTTTTCAAAATGGTTTTTCAGCAAACCAAAGACAGTCCAATCATCAAAATAAACCTCTAAGAACTTATGGATAAAATCCTTGAATGCAACCACAACAACTCTGGAAAATATGGCAGATGCATTCTTCAAGCCAAAGGGCATAACTGTATACTGATATGATCCCCATTCAATAGCAAATTTTGTCTTATGCCTGTCTGCTAGATCAATCCTGATCTGATGATATCCAGGGAATCCATCAGTGAATGAGTAGGCCTCATTTCCTCCTACATTGTCTAATACTTAATCTATAAAAGGAGTAGGAAATGGGTCATGCAGCAAAGCATCATTCAACTTCCTTAGATCTACGCAGATCCTAATTTCACCTTTAGTCCTTTTACCTTGGATAACCATCGGGCTTATCCACTCTTATTCTTCAATAGGATCGATGATCCCTGCATCAAGCATCTTATCAATTTCTCCCTTTACTCTTTCTTTATATCTGGGGTCCAGTCTATAAGACCTTTGCTTAATAGGATTCACGCTTGGCTTGAGAGGTATTTTCATAACTCCCAAGTTTCCCAAAATTCCCTTCATTTCGGAAAAATTCATTGGAAATAAATCCTGATACTCATAAAGAAGGTCGACGATCTACGTGACCATCGCATCATCCTAGTAATCTCCAATGGATGCGAACTTTGGCTCTTCGCTTGTGCCAATGTTCACTTTTCTTGTCTTAATAGGTCCACTCATATCTTTAATTTGCAATGGAGGTCCCTCTACATCGCGTACTCCCTCTGACTCAGGTATGTTGATGTTGCACGGATCCTCCTCATTGCTCTCTTCTTGTTCTTCTTCAAATCAAAGAGGTTATAGCATTCATAGGCATGTCCTATCTTCCTTCCCCATTCAGGTTGTATGTTCACAAGTACCTTTACATCTTCAAATACCCTCTTTTTTATTTCTTTTAATGCATCATTTATACTCGGGCATTTGTCTCTAAATATCCTTTCTTTGATAAATTGCAGAGCTTCGTTTATGCTTGGGATTTCATCTTCAAAGCTAAAAGTTCTCTGGAAATTCGCAGTTAAGGTAGACCAATCTGTAGTTCCTCTACACAACTCTGTGTCTGCATACCAATTCTTTGGAATCTATTCCTCCAATGTGTGTACAAACAGATGAACCCATTCTGTCTATGGTCTCTTTATCCATGCTTCTCAATAGATCTGCATGTGATTCCTCGGATCCGTCTATCCATTGTACTTCTCAAATGTTAGTGCAACTTTCTCTGTGAATATGATTTGCATCATTTGTCTGCACTGATCCCATGTGGTCAAAGTCTACTTATGCGTAGCCCACCATCTGGCAGTTGTGTTGCGCAGTGCTATATCTAGTGCTGGTATGCGATGTCTAGCTCCAACTGAGACAATATATTCTTGAATAAATGAGAAAATGTTAGTTGAACCATCATAGGTGGGGATTGGACTTACCTCGGTTCCAATCCAACACAGTGACTTTGTGACCTATGCACATCTTCTTGCAGATACTTCATGCATATGGATTTTCAAATTCTCCAGTCCTGCATCAGAGTATGATACGCAAGAAATGTCACATCGCCAACTAAGTGTTCCATCCGCCATAGGATTAATTTAGTCATCCTGATTCGTAGTCATCTTGTAAATGCGGTCAAGATCCTATGCTCTGGATTCTTCCTGAATCGGCTCACTATATCGTTCTCCTTGTGAAGGGTCCAATGGTGCTATGAACCTAATGTCCTGCCCTTCAAATATCATCTTCTTGGTCTTCAGGTTTATGATGGCGAGGTTATCCATCGCCTAGTCTATACCCAAGAGTGTTGGATAAGGTTGACTATCATCCACAATTCTGATAACCTCGAAGTCTGCATGACTTCGCACTCCATCGATGTCAACAATAATATTGGCTAATCTCCCAAAGTGTATGACTTTCTATTGGTTGGCCAATCTCAAATATATGGGTGACCATGACAACTTTGGTCTTCCCATCTACTGCCATGTCTTCTTAGTCAAGAAATTTACCTCTGATCCTAGATCAAGGATGATCTCATCCATCTCATAATATCCTATCTGCGCACTGAGCCTCATTTCTCTTCCTATTATTTTATGGCTCTTGATGTGATGAACTACGCTCTGGGTAGTGTCTGTCTCACTGCGTGGTTCATACTAGTTTAACAATTTTTCTAATTCCACTACAGCATTTGCGCTCTTCAGTAATTTCATGCAGCTCCGTAGGAACCGTGCAACAGAGGTGCGTGTATCTGCTGCATGGCACGTTTTTCCATAAGCTGCTGGCATATCCTCCATATGCGGTGTTTCACTTCGCAATGGGATTCTTGGTGACATAGGTGCTTTCTCTTTGAATATGTCCCATGCTTCTACAAAAACTTCCTTGTCCTTCTCAAGGTTGAAAACAAGTGTTTTCCCAATAGATTTTCTAATCCAGACCACTTCAGCAGGGGTCTGCTTAGTTTCAAAATCTCAAGAAATCGAAGCTTCTGCTTTCCTGTCTCTTGCCGTGGTAGCGGCACTTCGCGTCACTGCATTGATACTTGGATCCATAGAACTTTTCTCTGTTGTGATCAACTGAATGTTCGAGTTACGTACATCTTGATTTCTCTTCTACATTTTTGCTGCTAACACTAGGCAGTCCTCAATAACATGATCAAAATATTTACAGTAATTGCAGGTAGTACATGGATTGGTACAATCTCTAGATAAGTGACCTGGCTGGCCACAATTATAACAGATCATCTGGCCTCTTCCTCTTCCTTGTCCTAGGCCAATATTTCTTCCTCTTCCGTGGAATCCTCCACGGCCTCTGTATGCACCTTAATCATACTGCGCGTTATCCTTTTTCTGCGGTGTTTCTACTCAAACTCCGTATACTCCTCCACCATGCATATGCTCCATATCTTGTTTTCTTTCCATCATGAGGTCGTATGCTCTACAGTTGGAATCATCATGTCCAACGGATTTACAGAATGTGCAATATAAATTCTTAGGAGTTCGCACATACTTCTGAATTAAGTAATAGTCTTCTCGCCAGTGTTGTCTAGTTCTACATATCTCACACCATGGCGCTTGGTTCTGATTTAGTGGGTTTGGTGCTCCACTGTTAAGGTAGTCTGAAAATAAGGGATAGTGCTCTCTAGTGTGTTCTTCTCCTCTGCATCTTGTACACCAGACTTCTTGTCTTTGTTCTTTCCCCTTCTTTATGTCCTACAACTGTAATGTCAGGGTAGCTAGATGGGTATGTATCTAGGACATTCCAGTGCTACTCTCTCCTATAGGTGAAGCTTCTAACTTCATCATGATCTCCATGGCTTCTTCTTGTGAAGCCACTTTCTGTTGCATCAGCGACAGTCTAATATGGGGCAACTGTGTGGCTATAAACCACTCTTGGTGCTGTTGTGATGCTATGATAAAACCAACCTAGTCTAACAATGTCTTAAACTTCTGGCCAAATTCCCAGACTGTCTCATTAGGTTTTTGCTTAATTTCCTTCAATTTTGTTATACATTGGGATTCTAACTTTTGTTTCTTGAACTCGCTCAATAGTGCAGCCTTAATCTCCACTAGAGTTGTATTCTATCCCTAAGAATACTTCATGAACCAGTTCAAGGCTCTATCTCTTAATGTTGTGATGAGCTGCACTTGCTTCATAAAATCTTCTTGAACTAGCTTGACACTTTATACTGCTTCACATAGAAACCAATGTTGTTCAGGGTCCTCTAAAACCATTCCTTTAAATATCGACAGCTTAATATTGCCAGTCATTCTCCTTCTAGGTTGTATAGTAGTATTATGCACAATATTTTGAGTGGTGTTAGGAATGTTACTGTGCGGAATATTGTAAATCGGAATATTCTGAGTGGGAATGATCTGAGTCGGGATGGTTTGAGTACTCACTCTCGCACTGTTACTGGTATTTACACTCGGAGGATTAGCAATATTAATAGCTGGAGGGTTCTGAGCTGGTGGGTTTTGTGTAATAGGAGGTGCGGTGTTTGCAACTGGTGGGTTCTGCGAAGTCGGAGGCTGATAGGTGGCTAATGGAGGGGCGGTCTGGCTATTAGGCTCAAATTCTAAGTCAATATCTACGCAGATCCCATGTTCACTGGAAGTATTCTTAGTAGTATATTCAAATTGTGTGTATCTTCATCAGAATCAATATATATGCTATTGACCATTACATATTCGAAATCTTCTAGGAATTTTACTGCATTCTTAAAATGCCTTTCTCAACTAAAACCATTTTAATATATAGACTCAGATTCTTCAAGTACTTACCTTTGAAACCTTTGAAAAATTCTACTTATGCCTCGCTGTAGGACTTCAGGGCATCCACAATGAACTATGTCACAAGGCCTTGTAGTATGCTATCAACCCAAAAGTTGACTGCTCGTGAAAGTGGGCTATCTATTTCTTTAAGCCTCTAAATGAGCTCTGGAGTCCACTCAGTCGGTACTCCTTCTGGTCAAAAAACGTTATTTTGCTCTGCGAGTCTTGACAACATTTTGACTTGGAATAAGGGAGCTATAAAAAACCAAATGGACATTACATTGAAAAATATAAATTAAATGGGCTAAATAAATAATAATAATCATAAAATAAGGTGGCACTTGGTCATGAGGGCACATAGGTGGTGTGGGACCCACACAAGAAAAGATTCTCCATGCCACATGGCATCCTATTCTCACCCATTTGAATCCAAGGTGAGTATAATGTTCTTAGCTGAGTTGGAGAGGGATTATTCATGGCATGAATCAAGGAGGGTCGAATTACAGTGGAAGAATAACTCCCATGGAATAGCAAGAGGCATCTCAGAAGTATTGTAACACTTGGAGCTAGATTCCCTAACTTATATGAAAATAATGATGAATATTCTATGACACTTATGACAAATTTCAGACCTGATTTCTAACATATGACCTATATGACATGTCAGGGATACAAATAGCCTCCAAGAGGCCACATAAGGGGATTTATGGAATCCAAGATTCCCCCCCTTCGAATTGATGGAAGAGGAAGGCTAGGAAATGTTGGACAAGTTGCACTCATGGGAATCTCTCCCTAATTCGAGTTGGGGTTAAGCTCTTGGATGGAATTCGAGCCATGGAAGCCTTGGGAGGTTAATAAAATACAAGAAGAACTAAGGAGACTAGCTTTTGATCATTTTTCATTTGGAAAAATTTGGGGAGCTTAGCTTGTCATTGCATGGTGGATGTTCATCCTCCCTGCCTTAGAACTAATTATAAGGGTGAAAGATTCCCATCCAAGTTGGTTGATGGAGATGCCATTCGGACCTTGTTTGCTTGTATAACTATTATTGAGGTCTTCTATAAAGACCCAGGTTCTGCGTGGTTCGAGGAATGAACAAAACCCCTTTTCACCGGCCCTTTCAGAAAAAGTCTACGAATAGACTGAGGTCTCACTCGAGGAAAAGGAATGCGGGGGTTTCAGAATTAGGTTTCCACAACCAGGTGATGAGTGTCTAAACAGATTGGTGAGAAGCATGCTACAGGACTCATGCTCTGGACTTTAGACTGTGCGAAGTGCAACTTCTTCGTGACGAAGACTTAGGTTGTCGCGCATCCAAGGACTATGTGATGTTAGACGTTTCTCGATGATAGGACAATGCCACAGAGACTGTGCTTCCACTTGAATACTTAACAAATTTAAGGGATCTTACTTAGTGTTCTAAGATGTGTTTTACTGACAAGATAGACTAACCCTTGCAAACTTATACACTCCAATAATAACCATATCGCTGCGCACTTCTGGTGGTGCGCTCAGTGCTTAACCGATTACTCCATACATTCATCTACTGTGAATTACTTGTACATTCAATCATCCATTCATCCATGTGGTCACTTAACACATTATTCCCATCACTATCTTTGTGGCGAATACATATAAAAGAAACAATTCATGCATTCTTAAACTGAATCTCAACCATTCACATAAGCAAATACACAGATATAAAATCATAAAATCAATCACACAACACGGTATTTAATGTGGTTCACCCCCAGGATGGGAGATACGTCCAAAGGAAATGTTGTTGTATTATCTTTGGGAAGGGTACAATAGTTCCAGTGTGCGCACTCAGCTGTAGACTCTCTTCTCTCTTTGTAGGTCTCTGTGCATGCAGCTTGCAGATCCTTTTACAAAAGCATTCACTTCTTAACACTTAGAATATTTTACAATGAAGATTATCCAGCTACTAGGGATTATTCATTCCTTTCCCTTACAAAATTGTGCCCTCTTATAGATCGTTCCCTTAGGTCACATCTTTACAACGCATAGGCTCAAAAACCCTAAGGTTACCCAAAACTGGTGCGGTTACCCACCACCCTGCCTGTCACCGTTGACAGCTTGCTCCACTCACTTCAGGCTGCCTTGTTGGGCCACCGGTGGCTCACACATTCTTCTGACAGCCGCAGTCATCACCAAAATGGTTATAACCGCATCATGGCCTACTTTCTACCCCTTTATCCTTCCTGTCAATGTCGACCTCGTGGGTTATCTCCTTAACTATTTTCCACCACTCCCTTGGTAGGTCCGTTCCATCTTCCGTTACATCGCTCCTTACCCACTACCGGGAGTTCTGGAGTTTCTTTACTGAAAACGATCGCTTTCTCAGATCAACCTTCCTTTATACTTTTTTCCAAAAATAGTAGTTGCGCTAGCACTACATACCAGTATAGTTGCACAAAACTGTCTCTGCAATCTGAACTACGCACTCCACAAAACTGTGCCATCTGACCTCGCAGCCCAAACTGTGCTGTTCCCAAAACTGTCCTTCTTCCAAAGTATTCCAACTTGGGCCATGCCCAACATACCTATAAATAGAGCTTCATGGAGGATTTTTGATGCAAGTTCAAAGCCCAAGTAAGTTCGAGTTCATATTCTCTCATTCTTCTCTATGCCTATTCTACTATCTTTCTCTTAATGTCATGTAAATGTGCAAGGGCTCACTTCTTGTTGCATATAGTTAGTGGAGTATTGTTTTTTGGAATTCATGGACATGTTATAATTTTTTGCATATCTCTGTAATAATCATATCATGAGAGCCACAACTCGAAGCACCATGTATTTCTGAAAGTGATATTTCCAATCGAGAATGAGATTCAATCCATTTTCCCCATAGCATTTGCATAGTGATTTTGGAATGATGTTGTAACTATTTTATATCATATTTTTCTGAGATATCTATCCATGTTATTTTCTCTATATGAAGCTACTTTTATGTCCCAAATTATTTTTTCAGACCCCTGAAGTGTCACTATGGTTTATGACTAAATTCGAGACTCCTTGTAGACCATTTTCACCACAAATTGTAGACTCTAGACGCTGATGTTAATTGGGATACCTATTTGACCATAAAACCAAATATAATGATGCACACATATTTTCCTTAATGTCCTCTAACATATCCAAGTCTCAAACCAATAATTAGTCAAGGTCGTACAGTGTTTGGAAGAGCATTTAATGGAAGACCTAGGGGGGATTTCCACTTCTCAAATTAACTAGTCTCGTCTTCGAACTTATTTCCTTTCAAATTACAAAACATGGATGGATATATTAGTTTTTTAGGTTTCTTATAGATGTGTTAATGTTCCCTATTCCCCATCAATACCTTCCTTGAAAAATTCAAAAGCATTTGGAGGTGTTTGGAACCAGTTGTGAACTACACCCCTAGAGTCTAAACGAGGTGAACACACTCACTTTCCTTTGGAGGTATATTACAGTGGTATCAGAGCATGGTCCTTGAACATGATTTGACTGATGATTTATGAGTTCAATAGATCATCCCCCACCCTTAGAGACCAAAATTGAAAGTACCTTTGGTGAAGAGGAAGAAGCGGGAGAAGAGGTGCACTCTGTTGAAACCATTTTTTGAGGACATGATGAGGCATATAATGGAAGGGTTCAAATTTATGGCTATTCAAATTGGAATCAAATTGGAATTAGGAGGAAGCAGTAGTTCTCATTTTGAGGGAAAGAGGGCATTTGGTGAAAACATTTTCTCAAAGATAGGGCCCCACAACCGACCGAATGAATTCCATATCTCAACAAGATCCACCACACCCTAGTTTCTTGAAGCCAAAGAGGACCTTAATGCCCATCATGGAATGCGAGAAGTTCTATAAGAATGGCAGCAATTGAGTGAATATTGTAGGAGGACCTTACGATTTGATCAATTCTTTACTGTCTCAAACAAGCTCAAAACGAGGGGAGGTAACAGAACTCCTTTCCAAAACAAAGAATTGAATTATGCCATAGGTAAAATTCCCCTTCCTACCATTCATGACGCATCCCAAATTTCTTCAAATACTTGGGTATGAAAGTTATATGTATATTTTCTTTTGAATCCAATGGTTGAAGAGGATGCTTTAAAAATGGATATTCTGCATCTCGAGGAAGAAGCAAATGATTGGTGGTTCCTGGGACTCAAAACCCTGGGACTTGATCAGGTCACATCATATAAAGAGTTTGTTAACATGTTAGTGGAAATATTTGAGCAAAAAGATCCTGGAATGCCTTTCAAGGAACTAGCAAAGTTGAAGCAAACTGGAACCCCTGAGCAGTACATGTTGGAATTCCAAAAACTATTAGTTATCATGGTTGGTGTATCTATGGTTCGATTGGTATTGCTCTTTACTTAAATATTAGCTGAACCTTTGAAAGGTTTAGTTAAAGCTGACAAACCTACTTCCTTAAAAGATGCCATGAATTTGGAAAGAGATTTGCAAAATGTGGTACCCAAGACAAAGTATCCTCCCAAGACAAATTTTCCTCCTAAGTCTAGATTTGACAAGAGACCATGGAAAAAAGATTCATTTGGGAAAGAAAAGAAAGAGGGACCAAGCAATGAATAACTCAGAAGAAATAAACTATGTTACACATGTTTTCAACCATGGGTACTAGGGCATAAATGTGCTAAGGAGAAAGCACAATTCATTGAAGTATTTTCTGATGATAAAGGCGACATGGATGAAGAAGAACAACTTTCAAACCAATAAGAGGGATATGACATAGAATAAAAAGATCATCCATCAACTGAAAAAGGGATAATGGCAGTGCTTTCAGGAGTGACTCATTTTCACACCATCCGATGCAAGGTAGTGGTACAAGGGAAGAGTGTTTCAGTGATGGTAGATGGAGGAGAAACTCATAAATTCATTGATGCAGCCTTGGTTGAGAAGATAAAGTTACCTACTGAATAATTTGAAAGGTTCACAGTCATCATTCTAGGTAAAAATTCTATGGAATGCAACACATGGATTCCAAAGCAACAACTTACCATAGCAAATTACACATTTTCTGACAGCTTCTATGAGGTGGATTTTGCTGATACAAATGTGGTTTTGGGAGTACAATGGATGTACTCTATAGGAGTGTCGGTGTCCATTTTGTCACTATTTTTTATCATTCAATCTACTCGAGATGGTGTTATTTCTATCATTTTTTTCTATATTAGGTTGTTTTCTTATCATTCATCCCATAAGACACACTAGGTATGCATATATTTGCCTATTACGCAAATCTTGTTTATATTTCATTATATTATGGATTGTTTATGTTCAAATGAAAATTTTTGGACATTATTGACATTTATGTTTTTATTGACAGACTGTGTTTTTCGAATGACCCTTCGTTTAGACTATGTGCTACGTGTTAAAGCTTAAACGCATTCAGCTCATCATTCAGCCCTGCGTTCAGCCCCCGAAATCCACGGTTGGCATATCCTAGACTGTTAGATGCAAAAACGAGCACGTGGGTTTTGTTTTCCATGTGGAGGTAATCGTTAATGAGCTGTTTCTATAGAAGATCCATCCCCAAGCTCGTTGAGCCTTCCGATGCATCACCATGCCCATGAAAATGCTCCAAATGTCGATTCTCTTGTTTGCTAAGCCAAGAATCAGGTACGTCTTCTCACGCAGTTGCACACTATCATTTTGGAAGGAGTCCATGTTGTCGATGCTCGGTCTTCCGACATAACTTCTGCATTTACATCAACACTCCAACACGTCGATTCAGCCTCACATTAAGCTTGGAATCATGCTACCTGTTTACGCCATTGTTCTGGAAGGAGTCTAGGTCACACACGTTCATCTACCAGCACACCGCCTTGCCACAACAGTTCTCCAATAGCCTCTCCTTCGTCAACAGCTTGCTACCTCTCTGCCCACGTCAAGGATAGATCGATGCTATAGTACCTGCGTGCTGAAACCAACCCCGTGTAAGCTAGGTAGATGCTCCCTGCGTTGGCATGCACCATTCAATCAACAGTTACAGTCATTTAAACACCTCTATTATTAGAGAGGTCGACTTTGTCAACCCTCTCACCTATTGTAACTTATAAATAGTTGTCTCCATGACTGAGACAAGTTACTCTGGTTAGCTTTTTCAGTCTTTCAGTTTAGAGATAGTTCGCAGTCGTTAAGAGTTTTCAGTTGGAGACAGTTCTGTAATTTCTCTCAAGTTAATAGAAGTTCTAGTTTGTTGATAGTCTGAGTAGCTAAATCAATCAAGCTTTCCATCTCTGATTATTGGGAAGGGCCCCTCATCAACCGGAGGTTTCATCTTTGTTTTCTATATTTTCTTTTCGACAAATAGTTAGTTTTTTTTCCTGTGTTTATAATCAATTTCGTATGTGATATTTCTTTCTCCTCTTTAATATGTGTTATGTTGCTAACTTAATTTGTGTTTACAGAATTAGTAAATGGTCGACCAAGCTTAATATTTCGTAGTTGCTTTCAGCCTTTCTTTCTTCCATCATCTATAGTTCGATATTGCCTCATAATTCTTCCATAGTTACCATTAGTTTCCTTCTTTCCTCTCTGTTAGATTTTTCTTTCCTGTAGTTATAGGTTAACTCTTTACTTTCATCTCAATCTTCTTTTCTACATATCATAGAAATAGTTTATTTCCTTTAGACAATGATTAAAATAGGTTTTTGTCTATTAACGTAACTCCTCAACAAGTCTTCTAACTAATTTCTCTGCATTATAGGTTCATGTGCATTCTCCAGCTGACGTCAAGATCATCAAAAATCTCATTTTCCTTAGTTTAGTTCATTTTTCCTCCATTCAGACTATCATTCGGACTGTCCTTTGGACCGGCATTCGGACCGTCATTATGATTTTTATCCTTCTTGCATTAGTCTTATGTTTTTCAGATTCCAGTCTTTTCTGCCTATTAGATACAATGCTTCTTGCTTCTAATTTACCGTTTTAGGTATAATTTAAATCTGGTTCTATGTTACATAGCTTTCAATTGAGTTTTTCTTATTATTTCCTCCTTCCAAATTTCCTTCCTTCACTTTCTTCTAACCTTCTTCTAAAGTTAAGCTTTTTGTATCAGATTTGATAATTAGTTACTGTTTCAGAATCCATCAGTTTGTTTCTAGATAGTTTATTTCCAAATCATAGTTAACAATTTCATTCTTTAAGTAGTTTTAATAATTTGTTAATCATAAGAATTATTTTCCATTTCATGCAATTAGTGAATACATTCATGATTTGAGATTTGGATCAGAAATAAGCATCTTTATCAAGTTTTCTACTTCCTTCTATATTTATATCTTTATCAAGTTTTCTACTTGCTTCCAAATCAAGTTTAGAAGTAAATATCTTTATTAAGTTTTCTACTTGCTTCTAGTTTTCATTAGTTTTATATTATTCGGCTCATGGATAGTAGATAGATCAGAATGCTTAAAGTTAATTGTAGTTTCTCTCTTTGTAGTTTACATCTCTTTATTGAAGTTAGATTAGATTTACTTCCATTTTGTTTCGCTATTACATTTGTAAGTCATTACGATACATTCACTCCAGTTCTTGTTACATGGGAATAGATGTTTCTTCTTGAATTAGTTGTTGAAATCATTTAGCTTGTAATTTACTTTGATTAGCATAGTTTCTGTTTATGTAATTTATCATCGAATTCAAGTATCTCATAGATAGTTTATTTACAATTGTTCTCTAATTCAGAATCTGAAATTAGGCAGTTCAGTTTTAGAATTATTTACATTTACAAGTTCTCCCTAGCAATTCTTATTTGGTTATCAGTTATTTTTCTATCCCTTTCCATCATTTAAATATATAGTAGAGTAGTATGATTTGATACTATACTAGTTGGTTGTTTAGTTAGATTTGTTTTAATTCTCTTATTGTTTTTTTGAAGTTTGACTCGGTTTTTCATTTTGAAAGATCTTTCGATCTCTTCTTTATTAAATATTTTGAAGGTCTGACAAGCCGGAAAAATTAGGTACCATTCTACCTTAGCATATATTTTTCCTCAACTCTAAGATTACCAACCCCGATCGATAATTAAATATTAGGTGTTTTATTTGAGATAGCTCACACACCCAACATTTTGGCACCTTTGCCGGGGAGTTGTAGATGAATAGGTAGAATTCAATCATAGATAAGTTGAACTTCCTTTTAAAATTCAATTCTTTTCCCTAAAACTTAGATTAGGCTGCTTGCGGGTGAGCGATAAGATGAGAGGTAAGAACCTAAAAATCTGTTATAACAGGCATCCCCAAAACCCAACAGTAGTAGTTATGTAGTCATAGTTTATTTTAGTTATAATTTGCTTTCATGAATAGGTCTAGAGATTCACAAGGTCGATTTATTAAAACTAATTCTCTTACTAAAATTCCTATTAACTTATATGGGGGGCATGCCACCCCAACTACTAACTCAGCAGAAAGGTATCGGAAGACACCTAAAGGGGATACTCCTACTTGGAAGGCTAAAGAAACCTTTTCTGGAAACATTTTAAGGGAAGTTATAGGGACATCAAAATAGTCTGTTCATATAGAAATTCCACTAGAAGAACCTCAAGCTCATATTGAGACTGAACTTAGACAAGAGGAAACTCAGAAGGATAAAACTTAGGAACTTCCTAACCCTCTGTTAGTCCAAAATCCAAAAGACACTACTTTTTCAATAATAGGTGGTCCAAATTTGGTAGATTTTGTCAATCCTGCACAAGTAGATGTTCTTTTTGGGAGCTCTACAAACATCGTTATCTAACAAATTGACACAACAACAGTAGGACCTCCAAAACTGGATTCCCACGTAGCTGATAATTCTCCTCCGAAAAAGAACGACACCCTTCCTGAAACAGAACGTTGGGACATCCCATATTCACTAAGAAAGGAGCAACCTAGATTTTCTCTCTTTGGAAATAGAATCTTCATGGGGGATGAAAATGAGGATCATGTCTGACAAGATGAAGAAGATGGAGAAGTTAAAACTGACGGTACCTTTGGGTTCCCTATCTTAGACACTGCGCAACATGTTACTATGAAAAACATCCCTCCCTCCTCACTACCAACCTTCTATGGGAAGAGTAGTGAGGATCTGGACACATTCTTGTTCGAGTATGACATTTTGCGTAGGAGTTATAATTACCTACAAGACGGCCAAAAACTAAAACTCTTTCCTTCTAGATTAAAATATTCTTCTCTTCGATGGTTCATGGGATTAGGAGAGTCTAGTATTAGAACTTGGGAAGACATGAAGAATGCATTTCTTCAGAAATATCAGGATTACTGTAGAACCAAAGACTCTCGCAATGATATTTTTAAAATTCAACAACTTGAAGAAGAGAGCTTAGAAGACTATCTCAAGAGATTTAACTATGTGTTACACAAATCTAAATATAGTGATCTTCGAGAAGATGCAGTAAGAAAACTCTTCCTCAAAGGAATCTCAGAAGAATTCTTAGATAACCTTAATGTCATGGAAGCATGAGACATTTCTCACAAATATTTTTCAGATATTTGTGAACTATGTAGGAATTACTCTAGGAGCAGAGGGAAAGGTGGAAGACACTTTCGAGAATCTTATGCTAGGAACCCGAAAGGAAACACATTTGGTCCTGGGGGAGTTACAAGGGTAGAATTGGGAAACCTATTGGAAAATTTCAAAAAAGATATTTTTAGGGGCCATGGGTTCTCAATTAGATGCACTACAAGCTAAAAAGAGACAAGATGAAGAGCATCCAACAATGAGTGTTTTCTGTCCTAGGTGTAGAACTAAACATCCTCAAAGAGAATGTCCATTAAATAATGTTTCAGTCTATCACATTTGTACTGAAGAACATCCAACCAATGATTGTCCATCATTTCGTGGATTGCAAGCTGTATACAAGAGTGGAAACTTTGGCGAACCATCTAGGAGGCCTTGGAAACCTAGAGATCTACCATCGTGTCAAGATTCATCTCAAATTCCACCCTATTACTATCCTTATCAACCTTCTCAACAATAGAACACTTCAGGTTGGCAGAAATGGCCACCGTAGTACCCTCCTCAGAATGCTCAACAACAGTAATGGCCACATGGATGGAGAGGGAAAGCTTATGCTCAAACACCCCCTCCTATGCCTAACTATCCTTACCCATCTAATATTCAGCAACTTCATCCTGGATTTGTACGTCCTTCACTACCCCCTATCCCGAATCAACCTCATCATTTCTAGAACATGAATCCTCCAAGACCCACAATATTAGCTGCACAACCGATACTAAATCCTAACAACAAACCAACCCAAGCTCTTAATAGCATTAGGTTTTTACCTCTTCCATCATATGTTATTTCAACCATGCCAATACATGAGATACAACTGCGGTCTGGAAGAGTTTTGCAAGATAAGCCCAAGTCATCAGTTGTTTTTCAAGAAGAGAATGAAGAAGACATACCTAGTGAAGTTTTGAATAATGCCATTCATGAAGATGTGGTTGCTTCTAAACCTTCAGCACAAAACCATCAACGTAAAGAAGTAATTTCAAGAGAAAAATTACGCCCATATCCAGAGCGTCTAATAATAGAGAAACTTGTAACTTATCCAGAGTACAATATCATTAATGAATTGAAAAATATTTGCATTAAGATCCCTTTGTTACAAGCCATTAGGGATATTCCAATCTATAGCAAGGTAATAAAGGAACTCTGTATTAAATGACTAGGGAGAAAACAAAAGGACCCTCCAACAATTCATGTAAGAGGAGAGATATCCGATTATATAGCAAACCAACCTAGAATTCCAAAATATTATAACCTAGGGAATCTTGTGGTGACTATTACTATTAATAACACCGCCATAGGAAATACACTTATTGATCTAGGAGCTATTATCAATTTGATGAGTACCATAGTTGAAGAAACTCTCAATCTAGGACAATTCCTCTGCCCTACTCCAACAATACTAGAACGAGCAGATCGCACAATGGTGCAGCCTGCCAGGATCTTAGATGATATCACTGTATCAATAGCTTCTTGGGAATATCCCGTGGACTTCATGGTTATTGAATCAAAAGACCCTTCCAATGGTCACCCCATTATTTTGGGAAGACCTTGGTTAGCTACTGCCAATGCATTTATAGGATGTAGGGATGGAGAGATGGTTATCTCTGATGGATTTTCTACAAGAAAACTAGCTTTATATCCACCAGCTCATCCAATAGTTGAAAACATATTTTGGTTAGATTGTCCTTTCAGAGATGAAAACTTGGAAGAAATTTCCCTTATTAGTGATTTCTCCTGGGCACTTCAAGAATAGAACACCGAGAACGTGCTGAACCAATTTATCTCTTCCACAACCTGTATAGACTTTCCTCAATCTTTTTCCCAATTTGACCATATATTTGGAGATGAATTCCAAGAAAATATGAGCCTCTCAACATTCTCGAGTACATCCTATGTCTTTGCAATCAAAGAACATCTAGGATCTTATACCATACCATGCGAGGTTAGTTCCGACAAATTTATGCATATAAATGCAGGTTTAGATGAGAACCAACAAATACAAGTACTAAAAGTTCTCAAGAGTCAAACTGGAGCATTTGCATGGGAGTATACCGATATGAAAGGTATACACCCAAATACCTGTATCCATCACATTTACAGAGACCCAACCATACCTCCTATTAGGTAGCCCCAGAGAAGAATGAACCCAGCACTGGAGGACATAGTAAAAGATGAACTACAAAAGCTCCTTAATGCTGGATTCATTTACCCAATTTCCAACAGTAAATGGGTCTCTCCTCTGGTGGTAGTTCCAAAGAAAGTCACATGGAAATGGCGTATCTGTGTTTACTTTCGAGAACTAAAAAGGCAACTATTAAGGACTACTTCCCTTTGCCTTTCATTGATCAGGTGTTAGATACCTTATCTGGGAAACAATATTTCTCATTCCTTGATGGGTATAGCGGATATAATCAAATACTAATAGCACCTAAGGATCGGGACAAGACAACCTTCACTTGTTCTTGGGCGACATATGCCTATCGAGTATTCCCATTTGGCCTGTGTAATGCACCTGCTACTTTCCAGTGTGCAGTTCTAGGAATATTTGTTAATCTCATACACGACTGTGTAGAAGTTTATATGGATGATTTTACAGCTTATGGTAATACATTCCAAGAAGCCCTTGATAACCTCGAAACAGTTCTTATTCGGTGCCAAGAAATGAACTTAGCTCTGAGTCATGAAAAATGTAAGATGTTATTGACTGAGGGCATAGTCCTGGGACATCATGTCTCTCTTCAAGGTATCAAAGTGGATCCCTCCAAGATCAAAATCATTGTTAATATTACTCCTCCGAACAATCCAAAGGAAGTAAGAATTTTTCTTGTCCATGCTGGCTATTATAGATGTTTCATTGAAAATTTCACTAAAATAGCCGCACCGATGTTCAAACTACTTATGAAAGAAACAAAATTTCAATGGACTGAACTGTGTCAACATGCCTTCGAAACTTTGAAGGCCAAGCTATCCATGGCACCAATTCTTAGGGGCCCAAATTGGTCCCTTCCATTCCATATATCCACTGATGCTTCCGACATAGCCATAGGGGAAGTTTTAGGTCAAAAAGAGGGATAGACATCACGTGCCATTTATTTTGCCAGTAAAAATTTGACTCCTGCATAATCGAAGTACACTGTTACGGAAAAGGAGTTTCTAGCAATAATCTACTCCATCAACAAGTTTCGTCATTATATCACAGGATATGAAATTTTGATACACATTGACAACTCCTCCATTAGGTTTTTAATGAATAAACCCATCACCAATGGCAGAGTGACTTGATGGCTTCTTTTTTTGCAAGAATTTAACATTACCATTGTTGATCATCTCGGTCGAGAGACTGTGGTAGCTGATTTCCTCTCTCGAATTCATATTGACGATAATTCCAGCCCTGTCGATGACAGCTTCCCAGATGAACATTTGTTCGATGTATCTCTTCGAACCCCATGGTTTGTAGATATAGCCAATTATTTAGAAACTAGAAAGCTACTTAACCATCTCTCCCCACCTGAGAAATGTAGGATCATAGTTCAAAGTTCCAATTATTCTTGGGTAGATAATGATCTCTTTCATCCTAGTCCCGATCTTATTATTAGACGATGAGTATGAGAGGACGAGATGGAATAGATCGTACCTGCATGTCATGGTGGACCTTCCGGTGGGAATTTTTCTGATAAAAGAACAAGATACAAAGTATTACACTCTGGGTACTATTGGCCAAGCATCTTTAAAGATGCTGCCAAATATGTCAAGGGATGTGACAGTTGTCAAAGAATGGCTACACATGCACCATCCGATGAGATGCATTTGCAACCCCAAGTTATGACTAAGCCATTTGAAAAATGGGATCTAGGTTTCGTTGGACCAATTTCCCTGATGTCTTGGACGAAGAAATACATCCTAGTCTGTACATATTATGTCACCAAATGGGTGGAAGCTAAATCTTTATTCCAAGCCATAGAGAAATCTATGGTAGAATTCATTTGTGAAGAAATATTTACCCAATTTGGTGTACCTAGGGAAATTTTACCGATCAAGGATCTCAGTTTACCTCCAAATTAATGAAAGAGATTACTGATAAATATGGTATTAGACACTGCAAATTATCACCATATCATCTTCAAGCAAATGGTTAGGTAGAAAGCACAAACAAAGTATTAGCAGCTATCTTGACCAAGACTAGCCAGTTACACCACAAGGACTGGGCAAATAGGCTCCCAGAAGCCTTATGGGCTTATAGAATAACTTGGAGAAACACCACTGGCCACACGCCTTATGAACTCATTTATGGTAAACAAGTTCTTTTATCCATTGAATTCCAAGTCAAAACCTTTCATATGGCTGCACAATTAGGGATGAACTTAGAAGAAGCACAAAGTCAATGAATCCTGTAGCTAAATGAATTAGACGAGATTAGGAAAGATGCTATTCAATGCACAATCTTAATACAAAATCAACGTAAAAAGTGGCATGATAAATACATTAAACAAAAACAATTCAAAACTGGAGACTGGGCACTACTCTTTGATTCAAGATAAAGAAAATTTAAAGGTAAATTAACTACTCGTTGGATGGGTCCATATGAAATTGTTACAGCCTTTGATAATGGATCCATTAAAATTAAGACAATTGATGATTCTAAAATTTCCTTTGTTGTAAATGGACATAGACTTAAACTTTATCATCAACCAATATCTAAACAAAATTTTGTACATAATGCCTTACAATAGGAGGAAATGGAACTGGTAGAAGAGGAAGTCATTCCTCCTCCTCCTAGTCCTTGAATTATTTTGGTTTATCTTCCTTAGTATATATGTAAATATGTTTTTGTTTTCAATAATAATAGTCATTTCGAACGATTGATAAAAATTTTACAGGAAAAATTATTATGATCAGTTCATAAAAAGTTTGTCAATCAAAACATGAAGACTCTTTTCCTTTTATTAATTTCAAAAATTTTACATAACTTGTTTTGTACATATGTTTTGTTTTGAATAAAAATTTGAATCATCTGATAAGTGGTTTTGCAGCTTAATCACAAGAACCCTATCTTTGTAATCATCTTATGTGATATTATTCGAAGAAGGGAAGTACTTAAAATAATTTTCCAATATATCCTACCCCCTTCTCTTTCAATTATTTGAAATTGACATTTTTTTAAGCAAAAGATAAAGTGTTCTTTATGTTATTTCGAACCATTTCTTTTATGATTTTGAATATAGTATTTGATTTAGACATGCACATTTCTGATTTATCATTAGAACAGTTGCTTAAAAGACCTAATTTCATTATTATGATCTCTAGAAATCTTTATCCTACACCTATGGATCACTAGGTCATCCATAGATTCATTATCAAAACTTGTCTCTTAAAGCATCTTTTAAAGGTAGCTTAGAAGTGAATGATGTTTTTATTTTTGTGGGGAACATTACTTATTTCTTATGAAAAAGATAGATATAGATCAAAGAACAACTTTAGGTTATTATCTTTTGACATGATCTTGAACTTTGGCCATTATTAATAAAGTTGCTCATAAAGGTTTGTTCTAATATTTTGAATTATGTGTTTAGCAGGCTTAGCACACTCTAGTGCCAACTGGTATCCTTACAAAAAATATATATATACATCATTATACGAAGAAAACTCGCCGGGGTACTGAACAGGCTCGCTCGCAGCGGGTCCATGCTAAGTAAAAACTTAAACAAGGAAGCTAGGTAAATGCAAGTAAACCTGTCGGGGTACTGAACAGGCTCGCTGGCAACGAGGCTATGCTTGCATGGTACCAAGATAAACTCGCCGGGGTACTGAATAGGCCTATTGGCAGCGAGTCAATATTGGGTAAAAGAGATCGGTTAATGAAATTCTATGAACATGATTCATATATAAGAAACCTGAGTATACAAACATATGTTTAGACCTATTATTTATACTGTCATTAGAGAATAACTGTAAGTTGAAGGATTGCTGAATGGAAAGGGGCGGGAGCAAGAATCACAGAAAGAATCATTGTATGAAGGTGTACGTTTAACCAAGATTGGGATTACACAGAGGCTTTAGGGTGGCTTCGAGGAGGATTTTTAGCTGTGCACCATTGTTAATAGAGTTGAAGACACCTGCAATGGGCACGAGGATGGTTTGCAGACGCACATCTCTAATAATCAGCAGTCCTGCCTTCACCTTGGAATTGGCTGATGGAGTGTACGCTTGATGGACAGAGTTGCTGTTCGTTTTACAAAGGATTGGATTTCCTTGAGAACGCTGGTGAATTCGCGTTGGAGCTCTGCGATGGTGCGGTGATGATTCTTGATTCAGCATTGGATCTTTTAGATTGATTGAAGGCCGTGGGTACAGGGGATCCATTGATTTCTGTCGTTGTAGTCCTGCTGGGATGGGAATTCTGCTGGGAATTTAAGGTTAGGGATCGATGGATGATTTTCTTGGACGCAACCATTCGGATTAATCTGCCTGGATCCTGAATTACCTTGATTGTGCCAGCCATTTCTGTTTTTCCTTTTTGTGAATTGCATTTCTACTGGTGCTATGATGGCTGCCCCGGGGAGAGGAGACTTTTCGCCTGGTGAAGAATCCCTGCCTCGATCAGGGATGTCTGCTAAAGCTGGATCTCTTAAACACCCTGTAAAAAGGGTCAAGGAACGAAAGAGACAAGATCTGTTAGTGTTGGGGGTGGATGTGACTATGGCAGAGGCAGAGGACTTCTCTAATACTGCTGTGGTTGGTCATGTGAGGGGAAGGAGATTTGGCCGTGGCTTCCTTCAACGCTGGGTGTCTGAACAGTGGATGAACTTCGTATCATCAGCTCCTGAGGTCCGTGTATTGACGAAAGGCTGGTTTTCCTTTATCTTCAGGAACCAAGGGGAGGTCAAGGCTGTCTTGAGTAGAAATTGGTCGATTCTGGGAATCCCTCTTGTTCTGAAAAGATGGTCACCCTTATTTGACTCTAAGACGGAGAGAGTTGCGAAAGAACCTCTGTGGGTGAAGCTTCCTGGACTTCCCATGCATATGTGGAATGAAACACGGTTTACTGAGATTGGGAATTATCTTGGTGAATATGTGTGTTCTGATTCCTCCCATATTAATACTGGCATCTACACGGTTGCTAAAATATTGGTAAATATCGATATTCGGTTGGGACTCTCGGCTGAGATTAAAGTTCACTCCAAGGATGGGGATTTTACTCAATTACTGGATTATGTGGGTGTGCCGTTTCGGTGTCATCGCTGTCACTCTCATGGTCATCTTGTATCCTGCTGCCCTTTACCGTTTCGGACCTGTAAGCCTCTTTCCGGTATAGCAGCAGATGTAGAGGCTGTTCCAGAGTCGAAGGTGGACTCTCCGGCGGTGGTGGATGATGGGAGTGGGCCTGCTATGGATGGGGGAGTGAATTATGTTTCTGAGGTGCCACCCGTTCATTGTGGGAGGCTTGGATCAGAGGATTTGTTGCCACCTTTGGTAAACATTGGTTTGGAGCAAAATGGGAGGGCGCCTCCTGTTGTTGAGGGGGTTTCTTTTTCCATACCACCGTCTTCTATGACACTGGAGCTGCCTATTTTTCGTCGGGATTCATCTGCGAATCCCTCAGGTATGTCTCATTTAATTTCCCCTACTGTTTCATTATTGGACGACTCTATGGTATTGGGGGGGGGCTGGCATGGGTCTCCACCACGTCCGGTTGCTCCTTGTCATCGGCCTGATGTGGATTGTATTGTCACTCCGACTATGGTTTCAACCAACCACTCTTCCAGCTCCGAGGGCAGTATCCGTTATGCCCTTCGTAGTAGGGAGATTCCTGAATGTGGAACGGGGGGCAAGGGTCTACCTGAATTGGCATCCAGTGTTGGGGGGAAAGGTCGAGGACGAAAATCCCATTTGTCTAAAGCTAAATAACGGGCTAAAGTGGATGTAGTGATGGGTACACAATCTTCTATCGAGTGGGCACTTAGAGCAGTTAAAGCCCATGATGGGGGTTTTTTATGAAACTTATGTCCTTCAACTGTCGTGGGTTGGCGAGTCCCATTAAAAAATCGTCACTTAGGCGGCTGGTAGACTTAAACCAACCGGATGTATTAATGCTGCAAGAAAAATTGGGTGGCAGTGAGGACGTAGTACGTACTTTAGAATCTTTGCTTCCTGGTTGGAAGTTTGTAGGAGTGGATGCTCGGGGGCGTTCGGGAGGTCTGGCCTCGGGGTGGAAGGACAAGAGTTGCAGATGTGATTGTTCTTGGGGCATCTCCTCTGGTCTCGGTTTGGAGGTTTGGGATGCAGAACTTGGTCGGACGATCACGGCTCTCAATATTTACGGGCCCTACTTAAATAGGGTGGGCTACTGGGACTCCTTGTTAGGTATGGATATTTTTGATGGCAGGGATGTGATTATGGGTGGGGATTTCAATCTTACTCTGGGGTCTTCTGAAATTTGGGGGCCTCGGGCAGCTCCGGATAATTTAGCAAACTATTTCATTAATGCCTTTGTCAGGAAGGATCTTCTTGACATTATACCATCCCAGCTATCTCCTACTTGGAGGAATATGAGAGCTGGGGTTCATAGAGTGGAAAAACGACTGGATAGGTTTCTGGTGGCCGAAGGGTTGGCACTAGGTGTTGATGTTGTCAGACAGTGGGTAGGATCAGGTGGGATATCTGACCATTGCCCCATCTTCCTGGAGTTACGAGGTAGCAGGACAAAACCACCCAGCCCCTTCAAATTCAATCCTAGCTGGCTGAAGGAGGAGACTTTCATTAATCTGGTTCAGGAGCATTGGGTTCATCGACCACATGACTCTCAGATGCATGTTGGTGCTCACTTTTATCACAATCTTAAGAGAATTAAAGAGGCCACTAGTACATGGGCTCATGACAAAAGGGTGCTGGATGATCTGAACTTGCAAGCTGCTGAATTAAACATTGCTAGGATACTTAATAGTCTGGGCATGGGATTCCTGGATGAACTGCAGAAAGGTGAGTTGTTGGAGTGGGAGAGATGCAGGAATGTGATTCTGTGTGAGAGAGAAGAGCTGTGGAGAATGAAAAGCAGGGCGGTTTGGCTTCAGTGCGGTGATGAGAATACAATATTTTTTCAAGCTTATGCAAAGGGGAGAAAATTCACAAACTCTATCTGGGAACTATCTGCTGATAATGGGGAACAGGTTTCCAGCTTTGATGGATTAGCGGAGTTGGGAGTTCGACATTTTGGAGATTTATTCACGGCTCCACCTGGAGTCTCCATCGCTGAGGTTATTCGGGTGACACAGCTTTTTCCCAGTTTTGTGGGGGAGGAAGATAACAGACTGTTGATGGAGGAGGTGACGCAGAATGAGCTCTCGATGGTTATGAAATCCTTTAATAAAGATAGCAGCCCGGGGGCCAGATGGCTGGCCTATAGAATTCTTCTTAGGATTCTATGATTTCTTCGGGGAGGAGATTTTGAATGTGGTGGAAGAATCACGCAAGGCTGGGTTTGTCCATGGACCCTTCAACTCCACCTTTTTAGCTCTTATACCGAAGACGGACAAGCCTGTCAGCTTTGATGAATTCAGACCCATTTCTCTCTGCAATTGCATCTACAAGATCATCTCTAAGGTTATGGCGCGTAGACTCAAGAATATATTGTCTAAGCATATTTCTTGTGAGCAATTTGGATTCTTGGAAGGACGCCAAATTCATGAGGCTATTGGAGTTGCACAGGAAGGATTACACACTCTCAAGGTGCAGAAGTAGAAGGGTGCTGTGATTAAGATTGATCTCTCCAAAGCATTTGACAGGGTTAGCTGGCTTTATATCCGGATGCTTCTTACCCATCTGGGGTTCTGCTATGAATTTATCAGATGGATAATGGCCTGCCTCACAACAATGAACTTTGCTGTTCTGATTAATGGTTCTGCTAGCCCTTTCTTCCAGGCTGGGAGGGGGCTACGACAGGGATGTCCCCTGTCTCCGCTGTTGTTTCTCCTTGTTGCAGAAGGACTTAGCCGATTTATTCTGAATGCAAAAGCTGATGGTTCTTTTAGAGGCATATCTATCTCTCAGGTACTGTTCATTACACATCTCCTTTTTGTTGATGACATTCTGATTTTCTGTGATGGCACGAGACAGGATATTGACAAGGTGGTTGAAGGCCTCCATTTAGTGCAAGTTGCTGCGGGTATGTTAGTGAATATTGACAAATCTACTATCACATGCTCGAATTTAACCGAGCAGGATATTCTTAGTATGGTTAACAAACTACCATATAGGACTTTGGATATAGATGATGGATTAAAGTACCTTGGATTTCACTTGAAACCGAATGCTTACTTGAAGGCTGATTGGTGCTGGTTAATTGCAAAATTAGAACAGCGAGTTCATGGTTGGAGTCATAAATGGCTCTCTCGGGCTGGGAGGCTGGTATTGATAAAATCAGTATTGGAAGCAATTCCGGTGTATTGGATGTCTCTTGCTTGGATACCCATAGGAGTTCTGGAGTAGATCAGGCGACTGTGTTTTGCCTTTCTTTGGAAGGGTACGAGTGATCATCGTGCATTGGTGTGGGTTAGATGGGAGAAAATTGCTGTTCCTAAAGCATTGGGAGGGTGGGGATTAAAGAATATTTTTATGTTTGCAAAAGCCTTGGGGGCCAAAGTGTCGTGGCGATTAATTCATACACAGAGTCTCTGGACTAGAGTGGTATATCATAAATATATTGCCCCTTTAACTCTTCTCGAATGGATCAGGATGAGAAATAAGTCGAGGGCAAACTGCTCTGTGGTCTGGAAAGCGGTGGTGCAACATTTCTCTTTAGTCGGATCTGGATTAGTGTGGCGGATTGGCGATGGGCGTCTCCTTCGAATTGGGATGGACCCTTGGGTTGGATGCAGGGGTGGAAATGTCCTTTCTGTGGAACTGAGGTCCTTTTTGGCTACTAGAGGATGTCACTATCTGGCTGATTTAGCGGATCCGGGATCATCTACACTTTGGCAACAGGGGTGGATTTCTGCACGACATCTTGGGATCTCGGCTGAACTACAGGGGGCCTGGGAGGTTTATATACGGATGTTAAAACATACTCATATTCGATTGACCGATAGGACTGATGTACTTATCTGGGATCACCATCCCTCCGGAGTATATTCACCTAAATATGGATATATCCAGCTCAATGTGGAAATCCATAACAGGGAATTGGTGTGGTGGTGGAAATATTTGTGGAAGTTAAGATGTCCGGGTAAAGCAAAATTACTCTTCTGGGCGATACTGGAAAATAAGGCCCCTACTTGGGACATTCTGCAAAAACGTTTTCTCCAGGGTCCGCGGATTTGTCCTCTTTGTAGGGATGCCGAAGAGAACATGGCTCATCTTTTTATTCATTGTCGTTTTTCACAGGCTGTTTGGAATGATATCAGCAATATATTGGATATTAAGGTGAGGTGGAGGGGTGCAAGTGTGCTGGAAGCATTCCAATTGTGGTGGTCTGTTCAATATTCCTCCACTTTCCGGGCATTCCCGTGTATATACACTTGGGGCATATGGATTGCCCGCAATAAGGTGATATTCCAGGACTGCAGGGTTCCACTGGAATCTGTCGTGGCACAAATGGTGGCGGTTACTCTACATTATGTGGCCACTGTACTAGTGAGCAGAACTCGACCCGTGCGGGTAGAAACGATTGATATCTCCATGCCGTGGGCTTTTTTTGATGGCGCCTCCTTAAACCAACAATCGGTTTGTGGAGGGGGGGGGGAGTCCTTTACAAATCAGAGGCGCATTATTTCCATCTGGTGGCTGGTTTGGGAAGAGGAACAAACAACTATGCAGAACTCATGTCTCTAAAATTGCTGATGTTATTTGCTCTTGAACAAGGATGCTTATCTCTTCAAATTTTTGGTGACTCCTTATTAGTCATCAACTGGGCAAAGGAGATTTCACTGTGTCATGTGATGGTTCTATTACCTATCCTGGAGGAGGTGAACCGGATCAAATTGTCTTTTAACCACATCACATTTACACATGTGTACAGGGAGAGGAATGGGATGGCAGACCAGCTATCCAAGGAGGCAACGCAGTAGGATTTAGCTCATGGAACATGGAGGATAACTATACATTCTCCGGAAGGCACATTCATCTATTATCACAGACCATTTTATGAGGATAATGAGGCACTGCATTGATCTACCACGCATTTGATGATTGGGGAGATATGGGATGGCTGATCGCTGAATTCACACAACGGGAGGCATCCAACAGGCCTTTTACTTTGAGGACCGGCTGGAACAATAGCGTGAAGCGCGGGCTGTAACATAATACATTCCTCTGTTTACTGTATATGGCGGGCTGTATGGACAGCATTATTTTACTTGATCAGAGATGGTCACGACCTTCTCTTTTTTGAGACATTGTATGTCGAGATGCAGGCTGGAGGACAACAATATTTTTTGAAGTTGTATGGGTTTTTTTGTGGGCTGTATGGACAGCATCATTATTGTTGATTAGCGATGGTCACGACTTTCATTTTGAGACAGTAGTCGGAGATGCAGGCTGGAGGACAGCCATATCATCATTTTTGATTGGATTTTTGATGTCAATAATATGGGCTGTAATATGTGACAATGTAGGGATCTTAGTGATTCTATTACATGTGCAGAATGTAATTTTGTTCCTCTTTTTGAAATAAAATTACAAATTTTTCCAAGGAAAAAAAAAAAAAACTGTAAGTTGAACTTGGAACTTGTCATCTAATTCGAAACAATACCTAGGATGTGATTATCCTAGATATGGAACCCATAATTATAAAAATCTCACGAGCTTTACGGTGCACCTTATCTATATCTTGGGATGACAAGAAATCTTTAACATGAGTCATGGATGGCTAGTTTTTGTGTGGCATCTTTCATATCAATTGTATTATCATTCTTCATATGGTCCTTTTTAAGCACTGTTCTATTCTTTTTGATGAATGTACATATTTGAATCATCTACATGTTTAGCTAATATTTCATTTTATTGAAAAAAGTATCATAACACTTTTAGCTATGGGTAAACCTCCTAAGGGAAAATAATTGAATATTTAACATTATTTTTGTGGCTTGAGGACACGCCATATTTTTGGTTTGGGGGAAGATTAGAATTGTTCTTACTTGTTGAGTATTTATCAAATTTCATTTATCTCTGATATAATGATAGGTGTTTTCAAGTTAATGCAAAAAGAAGAAGAAAATTGATCTAATCAACAACAAAAAGAGGAACGCAATTAAAAGATCCAGAAAAACAAAGTTTACATCATCTTTTGTGCACTAACAGCTTCAGAAATTCTTTGCAAAATTAGTTTTAGTCAAGTATTAGTAAGCAAATCTTGTACAGACAAAAGTCTGTATGAAGGACTGAATGACGGGTCGAACACCGATCTGAATGAGGTGACGAATGCAGCATATGAGTGATGTTTTGAATAAAAATTACTGAATGAAATCTTAGCTTGAATATATATCAAACAACATGCTAGATATTTTGAAAATTCTGACTATCCAATGATGACAGGGATCAATCAAATGTCAAATCTCACACTTGGCTTTATTCCTTTACCCATCTCTCCTTCGTTGAAGGAATGAATCTTGTGTCATTACGAATTATTGCATAACCGTCGTGATCCTAGATATCACACGAATCGCCAGCATCTGGATCAAATCGCTATGATCTCCCACGTGTAATCTATCTTGTTACGTGAATTTCGTTCAACCTGTCCAAAGCTTGCCTTTGGAAATGGTTGAACACTGTAAGGTCCGTCAAGTTGAGTAAGTGAATTTTTTTTTTTTTTGGTACTACTAACTTTTGTAGTAAGAGTGTCAAAAAGTTTTCTAAGCATTACCATAACAACAATTTCTTAGCAAGGATTCCTCATCAATTAATTTCGATTAAGGGTCTCGACTAGATAATGAATTTTGCAAAGGTTGTTAATAGTGAGTTCACAAGGGTAGTCATTTCTGCAATGTTCATCTAAAACATCTATTCTTCCTTATAACCAATTAATGTAATTGACAACTACTTCCTTATATCTAAAGTTCTCATATCTACCAATTAATAACTTATATAACATAACTCAAGTAATTCATACTGAACTAAGAGGTAACAAATTGATTCTCAAGCATATTGTAAACCATACTATTTCTATATTATGATCATGGAAGATGCATTTACCAATTCCCCTTTCTTTTATTGACGCACGTAAACACAATCCAAACATAAATAAAAGAGATACTCTCTAACATTTTAACATAACATATGTTACTTGATAACTCTTCTCCCTTGTAGTAAAATGTACATGTTTCCAAGATATAATTTAAAAATATTACTTTCCATATTTTAAACCTAACTATAGATATCCTAATGACTCTTTTTCTTTGGGAGTAAAGTATTCACATTTCATAATATAAAATTGTAGTAAAATGTACATGTTCCAAGATATAATTTAAAAAGGTAAAATGTACATGTTCCCAGATATAATTTAAAAAGGTTACTTTCCATATTTTAAACCTAACTATAAATATCCTAATGACTCTTTTTCTTTGAGAGTAAAGTATTCACATTTCATAATATAATAGGATTATGTCCTATCATTCAAACTCAACTACTCTATGACTCTTTTTCTTTCCTTTATTGAAGTAATTTATATCTATTCTGAAATATATTTAAAGGAGTTTCCTTTTATACTTCAAACATCACTATATGTATTATAAGACTCTTTTCTTTTGTGATAAAGTATTCATATTACAATTTCTAATGTGTAAGAGTCGTTGTAGTCACTTATTAGCCCATACATTCAATCTATGGTTATGAATTCACTTAAAGATCCGTATGTTAACTATTAAGGCAAATGCCAAGTTAAAACTATTGGAAGTGCACTTATTATACTACGCGCAACTTGATATGTTAATAAAGCGCTTAAGTAATTTGTAATGGTACATTAAGGAACTCTTCATCTCCTATTTAGAGGACCATTACCCATACTCCAACAATAAATCACATATATTTTAAATAAAGCTTTATAAGGACAGATTTTTAAATAAAGCTTTATAAGGACAGATTGCTACACGATAAAGACAACCGAAAACTTAATTGAAAGCGTAAGGCCAGAGGTTTAAAAGAATATGGGCACTCGACAGGTGGCGAGGATGGATTTCGACGGTCTACTCTAACACTAGTCATACACATGGATTTGTTACATGGTTATGTAGATTGATGATAGCTGTAAGAATTATTCATATTGACTGTATAATAAAAGGATGAATACCAATTAACGTCAACCTGTATGGGAACGCCGAGTAATGGCAAAGAATATAACCATAGCTGCCAGTGAATACGGTTTTACGTATAGGGGTCTCATCCAATTCTCAAATAACGGATCTCGTGATGGATTCGATTTTCGAATGACATAAACACAGATTGCCAGAAAAATAGGAGAATACATGCGATTCGGATGTCACGGCCATGGTCTAGAACAGGGATTAAATGGCATGTACAGCGTTTAAAAGGTAGAGTCACATTCCATCAGAAATCAAACCTCGATCCACACGGAGCTATAAAGATTTTTAATTGGAGACAGAGTCAGCTAAAAGTAGATCTCTCAACTTGAGCGTAATGATTTACCATATCAGACATTGTATCACATAATTTATACAGAGTTTAAATTGGGATCGGTTGGGTTTTGTAAAGCATAAATCCTAACACTTAAATCGGATTCGAGATCTGGGAAATGTGCCAAGTGAATTAGTACGCAGAGGTTGCAAAAAGGAACCAGTCATAGTTAAAAAAATTGTGAAGTCTGGAAATCCCACTCGGATTGTAAAATAACAAAATAATAAGTTCTGAGACAGCTGATGTAAATGAGAGGACACATCACCTTTAAAACTCGGATTGAAATCGATCTAAGTCGGGTCCGTCATTTCAAATGGAAGCGCAGAGATCTTTTAACAAGAATTAATATGCCCTAATAAGATGCCCTTTCGAATTCAAGATTTAAACACAGGAAATGATGAGAGAATGAGGAAACACCGAAATGGTTTGCAGCCAAAATTAAATAAATTAACTTCAATTGAGTTCTTGATAAAACCAATCCGAATGGCTAAAAGGGATTCGACAGAGGTTGAAATGATTTATGCCCATTCGGTTTCTGATAGAAGATTTGGAAACGTCATTGGATTGCAAACGAATTTAAAATAAAATAAACTCCAATATAAATCTTGCATGCGTTGCACAAGATTACGAGCAAATTTTATGGATCTTGAAAACATGGTACAGGAATTTGATAATAGATGGAATCTAATCTATTAAAAACACTGTGCAAAATGCAGTTTAATTCTATGATTTAATACCATTTAAAAATAAAGCTTGAAAACGTTACACAGGAACTTGATGTTAGATCTAATGCTATTTTATAAATTAAATCGTACATAACATTAATAAAAATCTACAATATGAATCCATTCTAAAACGAATGTGCAGTAATTTATGACTCTGTGAAACAATACTTGTATATATGATTCGATCACCAGGGTGAAATAACTTCTAACGTTTACAAGTAGCAACTGATAAGTCTGGAAATCATCCTAAAATAAGAATCAATTCTTTTAAACCCGAGCACAGAGAATTGGATAAGCCATCTACGGATCAAGGTAATACAATTACTCTTGAATTTACACAGAATATAATTATCACTATTTACCCAATCTAAAAACACGCCATCTCAATTTCAAATAGAGCACAGAGATTTTATTAAATTTTTTTTGCAAATAAACTAAGACATCAATCTCAATACAGAAAACACTAATTGAAACATTGAACATGATTTGTTCGTCGAGTCCGAGATGATGTAGATCGTTGTTGTAGTGGTTGAATCAGCTGTCTGGTGCAGTCCAATGTTGAGAAAGGTACCGACAAACCTTCGGTTGACCACCGTACCATATCGAGGTTAATCTCCTTCACCTCGAACCCCCCAGCTAATGGGGTCGTAAGAATACACTTAGCTAGCTTCCCGAAAGGATCTCTCAATCCCCATTCCAGCTAATCCCAACTCTAAATAAACAAGAACATAATCCGAGATTATGATTCCCATCCAGCATTAGGGAGCAAGAGATGTCCTTATCTCCTTCTCCTCCCTCATTATATTTATTTTAATTTTATATTTTAATTTCAAATATCCTCATTTACATGTGTCTCAAAGTCTTTAATGTACACCTGATTCCCTAAATAAGTGGGAGTGAGGTGTAGAAGAGTTCTACTTCTCCTTTAGTTCTTAATTAGTTTACCAAATAACTCTTTAGTAAATTTGTTGTTTTCATTTAATTTACTCATTTTAAATAATAAAACTTTAGAAGAGAACTTGTTTCTTTTATTTAATAACATTTACTTCCTTTAAAAAAAATTATAATATATTTATATATATAAATACCTTTTAATTTTTAAATCCTTTATGAAGTAAATATTTCTAAACTTGAATGTTTAAACTAGTAAAAGTACTCTATTTCTAGTAGGACTTTACTATAGTACTTCTAGTTTAGTTTTTCTTTCTCCTCTTTTCACAAGGTAGATAAATAAATTTATTTAGACTAAACCATTTGTTTTTGTTTTGTTTATTTCTCCACTTTTAATATATTTTTTTTTAAATAATAAAAATAAATTAAGGAATATTATTTTATTTTAATTTTTCTTTTTAATTCAAAGTCACATGAATTTATCTTTGATGAGTTTTTAATTTATTCTTTTAAATAACATTATCTTTTCTTGTGCAGGTGCCTCTTCGATGGGCTCCTCTGACAGTTCCATTCCTTTCTTCTTATGGGGAGTACTGCGTAGTGACCCGGAATCGTTACCACGATCTCTCAACTAAGCTTCGTGGAGACTAAAGGATGTTGAGGGATAAGGCTCTCCTTATTGCGTGCCCTTCAGCTCATCGTACACGACAAAATTATTATGGCCTTGCCCATATGGCATACGCTTCCCCAGGTAAGTTGAAACAGCTTCACTTGTGCGTGAATTGCTAATTCAGGTTCGATAGTCAGTCGTCGTACCCCTAAGTGTTCTTTCTGTTCTTATGACCCCTATCATTCCATTGTGGGTCAGTCGGTAAATCGTATTACCTGCCACTGCACACACTCAAGCGCACATTAGTAGCACTGCACTATAAAACATTTTTTTATCATTCTTTTCAGTATCTCAGTGAGTCGAGTCTACTAAACATTCATCATTTGAACACTATGCCTCGGTCAGTTGAGCATGTTCATCATTTGTTATTTTATCTCAGTCAGTTGAGTATAAAAAAAAATCATCATTTTCATTTCAAGTAATTTCAACATTCATCATCATGTCTCTGTCCATCGAGCATACATTTTTTTTTTCATTTCAAGTAATTTCAACATTCATCATTTTCCATTCTAAAGCATTTTCATCATTTTTCATTTTCTCAGTCAGTCCAGTATATTCAGCAATCATCATTTATCTAACCATTTTCATTTCACAAATGAAATTTAAAGCAATCATTCATGGTCCAAATTTTTTTTTTATAAATCCAGGTCACTTCAAACCAGTGCCCTCAATAGTCAAATCAGTCATAGGTCTCAAAATAGTATGATCAATCATAAGTCTCAAATAATCTAGTCAATCATAAGTCTAAAATAATCAAATCAATCATAAGTGCTGCGGCGGGCATTACAAACACACTATACCAAACACGCATCCACTGAATTCACGCACATCAATACTGGCACTTGACTCAATATCTTCGAAGTACAATCGTGATCCTTTTAAGTGTACTCACCTATGACCATTAAGCCATCCAAACAGACTTTAATTTAACTGATGGTTGCGTGAACTTCTGTTTCACTCTGTTTTCCCTTCATTTCTTCTCTGTGAACTGTGTCGTCTGCAATTCCTTGTATCCTCCGCACTTATTCATTTTATCACCCATCTTCCATCAACAATGCCTAACTGTTGCAAGCTTGGTAGTTATCAAGATCTTTTGTGTATCCCTGATTTTAAAAGATGCCATGAGTTATTTTCTCAAGAAGGTTGGAGTCCATTTCTCCACCGCCTTGATTTCTACGACCATGAGATTTCGTTACTATTTGCCAAAGGTTTTGATGTGAAGATGGCCAAGGTTGATCGTCTTGTTTTCTCCGTGACAGAAGAGTCAATAGCGTTAGCTATGAAGCTCCCTAGAGAAGGTGCCCGATGGCACAAGCATTTGTTTCCTCCACGCAACGCTCACTAGTTCACCCTTAAGCCCAATTTTCAACCCATTACTAGCACCAAAGGATTCCATAGAGAATGGATCAAGCCAGAGTACTTGGATCTTTTGACCATTATCATCCACTTAATCACCTGCGAAGGTATGTTCACTATTTTGAAATCTTGGCATGTCATACTATTAGCTCATTTTGTCAATAATTAGACCTTAAATTTCTCATTTTACTTCCTAAAGAGTTTGGAAAAGATGTCGAGTCAAGTTAGAAAAAAATACTATTAATCCTTCTAGCAGCTTGTATCAACATTGTCTTAATAAGCTTCTAATCATTCATCAATTAGAGGAGAGAGGTCAAACTTGGAATCACTTTGTTTTCAAGATACTGAACCCTCATTTATCTACTCTCAAAACTTCCCCTTCTCAGAAGCACTCTTCTACCCAAGAAGAGCCAAACGCTAAATGTGTACAGTTTGATGAGAGATCCTTAGATGATATGCACTCTGTCCACTCATTACACTCTCCTGAGATTGCTCTCGAATCCCCACTTTTCTTGTCAATACCTACCAAAATTAGAGAGATAAATTGTGACCATCCCGTTGATCAGTCTGTCACTCAGACACTCGTTCAGCCATCATATTCAAATATTTAGTCAGACGATCATACCTTTGAGTCACCCCTCCTCACACTAGCTGATGCATCCGCTCATATGAATGAAACCCCTGCTACTAGAAGCTTTCCTGCATATAACAAAGACAAAAGTTCTGAAGAACAGACTATCAATGTTGAGACATCTCCAAAAGAGACAAGTCCTCAATTGGACTTGGAGCATGATATAGAACAACCTATTTCAAGTTAGCAGAAATGGGATAAGTTGACCCAATTGATAGCACGACTAATAGATGAAAATAAAAGCTATGTGGAAACAATTTATGTGCTTCATGAAGAAAACAAGGCACTGTGTGCACAAGTAAAAGACATTGAATGCTTGGTTAACGCCAAAACAACATCCAATACTTCCCTGAAGATGGGATGTAATTATTTAAAGGACCAATTCAGGAAGCTTGAGGCAAAATCTATGTATTCATCATCCAAGTCAAAGGCAGTTGCTGCCGCAGCTCAGCCTTCTTCCTATCTTCCTAATTTCTCTTTTGCTCAGTGGGAACTGGTATGTCCTCGGTTTGGGGGAATGTTGGTGTCCATTTTGTCACTATTTTTTATCATTCAATCTACTTGAGATGGTGTTATTTCTATCATTTTTTGCTATATTAGGTTGTTTTCTTATCATTCATCTCATCAGATAGCCCAGGTATGCATATATTTACCTGTTACGCAAATCTTGTTTATATTCCGTTATATTATGGTTTGTTTATGTTCAAATGACAATTTTTGGACATTATTGACATTTATGTTTTTATTGACAGACTACATTTTTCAAATGACCCTTCATTCAGACTATGTGCTACGTGTTAAAGATTAAACGCATTCAACTCGTCATTCATCCCCGTGTTCAGCCCCTGAAATCCACGGTTGACATATCCTAGATTGTTAAATGAAAAAATGAGCACGTGCGCTTTGTTTTCCATGTGGAGCTAATGGTTAATGAGTTATTTCTCTAGAAGATCTGTCCGCAAGCTTGCTGAGCCTGCCGACGCATCACCATGCCCATGACAATGCTCCAAACATGGATTCTCTTGTTTGCTCAGTCGGGAATCACGTACATCTTCGCACGCACTTGCACGCCATCATTCTGGAAGGAGTCCAGCTTGCCCACACTCGGTCTGCTGACATAACTCCTCTGTCTATGTCAGCACTCCAACACACTGATTCAGCCTCGCATATAGCTCAGAATCATGCTGCCATTTTACGCCATTGTTCTGGAAGGAGTCTAGGTTGCACACGTTCATCCTACCAGCACAACGCCTTGCCATGACAATTCTCTAGTAGCCTCTCCTCCGTCGACAACTTGCTACCTCTCTGCCCACATCAAGGGTAGATCAACGCTACAGTGCCTATGTGAAGAAACCAACCCCCTACAAGCTTGTTAGATGCTCCCTGCATTGGCATGCACCATTCAATCGACAGTTACAGTCATTTAAACACCTCTATTATTAGAGAGGTCAACTCTATCGACCCTCTCACCTATTGCAACTTATAAATAGTTTTCTCTCTCACTCAGACGATTTAGTCTAGTTAGCTTTTCAGTCTTTCAGTTTAGAGAAATTTCGTAATCGTTAAGATTTTGCAGTTGGAGACTATTCAGTAATTTCTCTCAAGTTAATGGAAGTTCTAGTTTGTTGATAGTTTGGGTAGCTAAATCAATCCAGTTTTCCATCTCTGATTGTTGGGAAGGGCCCCTCATCAACCGGAGGTTTCGTCTTTGTTTTTTGTATTTTCTTTTCTGCAAATAGTTAGTTTGTTTTCTTGTGTTTATAATCAATTGCATTTTTGTATATGATATTTCTTTCTCCTCTATAATTTATGTTATGCTGCTAACTTAATTTGCGTTTACAGAATTAGTAAATGGTCGACCAATCTTAATAGTTCGTAGTTGGTTTTAGCCTTTCTTTCTTCCATCATCTATAGTTATATATTTCCTCAGAATTCTTCCATAATTAGCATTAGTTTCCTTCTTTCCTCTCTATTAGCTTTTTCTTTCCTATAGCTGTAGGTTAACTCTTTTCTTTCATCTCAATCTTATTTTCTACATATCATAAAAATAGTTTATCTCCTTTAAACAATGATTAAAATAGGTTGTTTTCTATTAACGTAACTCCTCAACAAGTCTTCTAACTAATTTCTCTGCATTATAGGTTCATGTGCATTCGCCAGCTGACATAAAGATCATCAAAACTCTCATTGTCCTTAGTTTAGTTCGTTTTTCCTCCATTCGGACTGTCATTCAGACTATCATTCGGACTGTCATTCAGACTGGCATTCAAATCGTCATTTGGATTTTTACCCTTCTTGCATTAGTTTTATGTTTTTCAGATTCCACTCTTTTCTGCCTATTAGATACAATGCTTCTTGCTTCTAATTTACCGTTTTAGGTGTAATTTAAATCTGGTTTTATGTTAGATAGTTTTCAATTGAGATTTTCTTATTATTTCCTCCTTCAACATTTCCTTCCTTCACTTTATTCTAACCTTTTTCTAAAGTTAAGCTTTTGTATCAGATTTGATAATTAGTTACTATTTCAGAATCAATCAGTTTGTTTCTAGATACTTTATTTCCAAACCATAGTTAACAATTTCATTCTTTAAGTAGTTTTAATTTGTTAATCATAAGAATTATTTTCCATTTCATGCAATTAGTGAAGACATTCATGATTTGAGATTTGGATCAGAAATAAGCATCTTTATCATGTTTTCTACTTGCTTCCAAATCAAGTTTAGAAGTGAATATCTTTATTAAGTTTTCTACTTGCTTCTAGTTTTCATTAGTTTTATATTATTCGGCTAATGGATAGTAGATAGATTAGAATGTTTAAAGTTAATTGTAGTTTCTCTCTTTGTAGCTTACATCTCTTTATTGAAGTTAGATTAGATTTACTTTCATTTTGTTTCTCTATTACATTTGAAAGTCATTACGATACATTCACTCTGGTTTCTTTTACATGGGAAGAAATGTTTTTTCTTGAATTAGTTGTTGAAATCATTTAGCTTGTAATTTACTTTGATTAGCGCAGTTTCTGTTTATGTAATTTATCATCGAATTCAATTATCTCATAGATAGTTTATTTACAATTGTTCTCTAATTCAGAATCTGAAATTATGCAGTTCAGTTTTAGAATTATTTACATTTACAAGTTCTCCCTAGCAATTCTTATTTGGTTATCAGTTATTTTTCTATCCCTTTCCATCATTTAAATATATAGTAGAGTAGTATGATTTGATACTATTCTAGTTGGTTTTTTAGTTAGATTTGATTTAATTCTCTTATTGTTTTTCTGAAGTTTGACTCGGTTTTTCATTTTGAAAGATCTTTTGATCTCTTCTTTATTAAATATTTTGAAGGTTTGACAAGCCAAAAAAATTAGGTACCATTCTACCTTAGCATATATTTTGCCTCAACTCTAAGATTACCAACCTCGGTCGATAATTAAATATTAGGTGTTTTATTTGAGATAGCTCACACACCCAACAAGGAGAACATACAATAAACTACCAAATACCTTAAATTAATTTCAAGGATTCCGAAGGAAAACAAAGGTTAGTGAGAGGAATGCACACCTATCCTAGCCAAGTGGTGTCTTCCCACAGTATGAGGTCCATATTGAGACATGGGGACATTGAATGGGGTACATAATGTTTCATAACTTCCCCCAAACAAAACATAAATATTGTAGAACACCCAAGGGAGATAAAGAAACTACTACACAAGTATGAAAAGGTTTTTGGAAACCTTCCCCATGGAAGGCCACCTAATAGAGGAGTTAAACATACCATTGTTTTGGAGGTAGATACTTCACCTCTCCAAATACCCCCATATAGACACCCAAAAAGGTTCAGGGATGAGATTGAGAAGGCTATTAAAGAACTATTGGAATTGGGGCTCATCATATGTAATGTCTCTTTTTCATTTTTTATAAAAAGGCCCAATTTTTCACTTTTTTTTTCAATTTCGACCCTTGACTAGTTTTGATGCCTAGGTCCCAATTTTTCCCCAAATGCTCCCAAATATTTTGGGAAGGTATGTGAATGATGTTAGGACTTGAATATGATTTTCATGGATGATATATGGACACCAAAATAAATCTACAAATTCTCTTAAGATTCTGGACCAAATATGAAATTTTACTAGTAAATTGGGGTTCAAATCCCCCCGAAGTAAGTATTGAAAATGGCTTCCCAAATTCCTCCCAAACCACTCGAATTTATGAACAGAGGTAGGGTATGTCTCAAGGATGTTATTAAGGTCCAAAATTCACCATGAATTAATTATTATGTCTATTCCAAACCTCTTCCAAACAACAGCAAAAACCACTAATTCGACCCTTGGGGAAATGGCACCAAATCTTCTTCAAATGTAAATAAACTGAGTATAATGGCTTCAAATGCTCAAGTACTGAATATGAAACTTGTAATAAAAATCAATGGAAGTCCATTAATCACAAATATATCATAGAAACATTCCTTTATTTGAAATCATCATCATTATAATGGCATACATCAATGTAGTGGGGAAATGGACATTGTTTGCTCATTAATCTTCATTTTTACATACAGCCACTTGGAATTTCTACCTGAGACTTTATGAAGATGAAGAAAAGAGTATATTCTGCTTATTACAATCAGAAATACATCATTAGAATCTCTCCCAAGAAGTACAAGAGCTCACCAAAAACGCCCTCCCTCAAGGAGCATGAATATGCCTTCAAAACTGGAAATGGTTGAGAGATGGTGGTGAAATAAACAAAACCAAGAGCTTCCTTATAGCTTATACCTTCAAATAAAACTCCATTAATGCTCCATGAAAGACCTGAGTGGCCTTTCCAAACACCAACTTGGATGGGAATCTTTCACCCTCGAAATTCGCTAAGGAAAGAAACTAGTCATCAACTAGCTCTCTCTTCACAAATGCAATTTTTTCTCAAATCATCGAAATCCATTATCATACTTGATTTCTACATTTTATAACCAAAATTATCCTTCTAAGGGTTGAATTGTTAGGATATTCCTATACTCCATCCCAGTCCAACCAGTATTTTGATCATTTACATTTTCAGTCATGCATGCACCTTTATGGTTTGCATGCATTCTAGGGTTTGCATGCATTTTGCATGCATCCTAGTCATCAGTCCAACACCTAGCCCTCAGTTAGCCAGCCCCCAGGAGCTTATCAATATTAATTTTTATCCCTCTAGTTGCTTAATGCGCCCTTCTTCCTTGATTTTAGGGAGCAACTCGCCCTTCTTCACCTACCAGTCTAGTTGTCACTCAGTTACACTCAATTACACTCAGTTACATTGAGTTACACTCAGTTACACCTATCAGAGTTAGTTTGAATGATGGTTGACAGTTACTTGAGCATTGATGACTCCACTGATGATGATGAAGACTTTCAGTTGCGCTCCGATGATCATGAGGACACCTAGTTGTGCTCCGATGACACTTTATTGACATTATGATCGCTCTGAGAGGCTAATTCGAATTTCCACCTTAGGCATTCGAATCCTCTCTACCATTGTACTATTTATTTGTCCATACTGTGATTAATTAATTAGTGTGTGTGAAGTATTATTGCTTCTATCTGAGTTCTACTGTACCATATTATTCTATTGCTCATTATACTGTATTGTTCACTCTTCTTCTATTTTCTTGCTTAATCATAATTACTCTTGTGAGGTATACATCATCTCTTAGATTTGCTGTGAGGATTTTCACATGGTATCATAGCATGTTGAGAGTATTGTTTATCTCCATTCTTGAGAGTTTTTTGCAGGTTATTATCCAGATTTCGAGTCCAGCAGTTGCAGCAGTTTCTGAATTTTTGCAGCAGTAGCAGTTGCAGTTATTCTCTATTGTTTTTGTAGGTCTTCTACAACTTCAATGGATTCATGTTTAGAAGGAATTCTTGTTCTTTTTCCATTCAACTATGATGAATGGAAACCAAAAATGATAGCATATTTGAAGAGCCATGACCTCTTTGATTGTTATTTTGAAAGAGAGTTTGAATCCTCTGAAGGGAATATTGACTGGTTGAATAAAGCTGACATGGCCTTTGGAACAATGATGCTTGCCTTGTGTGCATACCAAAGATTCAAATTCCAATACCGTGATGGTGTTAAAACTCCAAGAGATTTATGGACTCCAAAAGAGTTATGGGGTCACCTGGATGAAAAATTTGGCAGAAAGAATGAAGGACTTGGTCCTAACCCATTCGAAAGCCAACAAAGTGATGCATTCGCTCCCCTTGATGATCTCTTAGATCATGAACCAGTATCGTCTCATATTGAAGTTGTTGACAAAGAACTTGCAAATTCTCCCCTCATGCTCAAACTTTCTTCTCTTTCTGTGCCAGCTCACACTCTAGATATTGCAGAAGGTCCTAAATCCTCTCTTGCACCAGAGTCTGTTGGTTTGCATCATGATCACATGATTATTTCAGAGGTCAAATCAACTTTTGAAGGTAATGCATTCGCTCCTCTCCAGCTATCTCCTCTTTTATACTACTATATGATCATAATTCCATGCTTTCAGAAGGTCATTGAAGAATATGGCCATTGCCATTCGCTTGGGATAATTTCTCATGCATCTACTAGTTTTGATCTCACCTCTCATGGTTCGAAGGAGATCTCAAGAAACCATGATTGAAGTCTTGTATCTAAATTAGGTTCTAAGCAATTACTGCTTGGGATAATTTCTCATGCATATGATAGTTTTGATCTCACCCTTGCTAGTTCAAAGGAGATCTCAAGAAACTATTTTGAAAGTCTTAAATCTGATTTTGATTTCAAGCAAACATGTAATAGTTGTTTTTGGCATAATCTCACCCATGGTGGTTCAAAGGAGAAGAAAAAAGATTATATGCACATTCACAGATTTGCTCCTACCTCAGCTGATTCGAATCACAGGTTCAAGGATCATTCTCATACTGTTGGATTGTTCTCATCACATTCGATCTGAAGAGCAAGTACAAGCACATGGTTTTTGAGCATGATCCACTTCTTCCCAAGAAGAAGATACCTCCAGACATATGACCACGCATCACACATGCTTGAGTTTGGAGCATTTATTTTTATGTGTGCCTTATAGTCTATTTTTTGAGGAGGGGGTATGTTTCCCATGAAATTTTCCCACTTCCTTGGTTTATTGATTGTTATTATTCATTATATTGGGTGACCTTTGGTCTTAGTTACCAGGGCCTAGGATGGATTAAGGGGGGGTGTTAGGATATTCCTATACTCCATCCTAGTCCCACCAGTATTTTGATCATTTACATTTTTAGTCATGCATGCACCTTTAGGGTTTGTATGCATTCTAGGGTTTGCATGCATCCCAGTCATCAGTCCAGCACTTAGCCCTCAATTAGCCAGCCCCTAGGAGCTTCTCACTATTCATTTTTATCCCTCCAGTTTCTTAATGCGCCCTTCTTCCTTGATTTTAGGGAGCAACTCGCCCTTCTTCACCTACCAGTCCAGTTGTCACTCAGTTACAATCAGTTACAGTCAGTTACACTCAGTTATAGTCAGTTACACTCAGTTACATTGAGTTACACTCAGTTACACCTACCAGATTTAGTTTGACTGATGGTTGATAGTTACTTGAGCATTGATGACTCCACTGATGATGATGAAGACTTCCAGTTGCGCTCCGATGATCATGAGGACACTTAGTTGTGCTCCGATGACACTCTATTGATCTTATGATCACTCTAAGAGGCTAATCCGAATTGCCACCTTAGGCATTCGAATCCTCTCTACCATTGTACTATTTACTTGTCCATACTGTGACTAATTAATTAGTGTGTGTGAAGTATTATTGATTCTATCTGAGTTATACTGTACCATATTATTCTGTTGCTCATTATACTGTATTGTTCACTCTTCTTCTATTTTCCTACTTAATCATAATTACTCTTGTGAGGTATACATCATCTCTTAGATTTGTTGTGAGGATTTCCACATGAATTCCTCCCATTATCTTCTAGATATTTCCACTTTGAAAATTTTCCACATTTCCCACTTGTCTCCTAGTTTCCAACCTCCCATGTTCTCCCAATTCGAGTAGGAGTCTCTTTGGCTTCTCCAACTCCCATGAGCACCTTCCTTCAGCCTATTTTTAGGGCTGACATGTCATAATGGTAAGATGTCAGAATTCATATCTGAATTTTGTCATACATTTCATAGATGCTCCATCATTGTTGTCATAAGGCCAGGGAATGTAGCCCAAGTGTCCACCAACTTCCAATTTGACTCTTCCTCTTCCATGGGGGTTACCATTCCATCCCATTTCGAAGTAAGATGCTCCATGCCATGTGTATGTTTTACCAACTCACCCAATAATGCTTTCCTTCCCATGGATTCGAAATGGCAAGAGAGATTTTCCATGTGGAAGTGAGAAACCAAGCTAGTGTGGGTCCCACTCCCTCCAAATGTCCTCAAAACCATTTGCCACCTAGAATTTTTCTTGAATTTCTTTATTCAACCTATTTATTAAATACTTGAACCATTCTAATGTCTAAACATCATTTATTAGCTTCCTTATTGCAAGTCCACATGTTCCCATCCAACCTAGGAAACTAGTAGGATTGATAGGATTGTCTTACTATGCAATTATTTGAATGGGGACATTAGAGTCCTCCCCACCCACAATTGCTTGTCCTCAAGCAATTTCAGATTTGGATGTTGCAAAATATTCTCCTCTTCACATGTGGAATCTTCATTTGGTAATTCCTTCCGTTGCACTAAATATTCATTGATAATTCTACTCCTTAACCTCCTTTCCCGTGTCTTCAAGATCTTTTCCGGAACAAGTGTGAGCTGACCTTCATCATGAAAATGAGGAAGTATTTCTGAAGTGATGATTTTCTGACCAAGGGATTTCTTGAGACAAGAAACATGAAATACATTATGGATTTTACTCCCTTCCGGAAGTTCTAGCTCATATGCTACTTGTCCAACCTTTCGCACTACCTTGTATGGCCCATAGTACCTTGGTTTTAATTTTTCTACTCCATTCTTTTTGAGAGATGTTTTTTTATATGGATGCAACCTTAACTATACTAAATCATTGACCTTAAAGATTATTTCTTCTCTACGTCTATCAAAATATTGTTTTTGTTGATTTTTAGCAACCTGCAAATTGTCTTTCAAGAGCTTTAAAATTTATTGGCTCTCTTCCACCCAATCTTTAGCCTTTGGGGCTCTACTATCACCAAATATGATTTTAGAAAATGTAAGTGCATCATAACCATATAGTTCTTTGAAAGGATACATCCCTATTGGCATATGATAAGTGGTGTTGTAGCAAAACTCACCCAAGTGTAGCCATTTTGCCCATGTTGTTTGTTGCTCTCCCACATAGTTTCTTAGGTACCCTTCCAACCATTGATTCACCCTCTCTATTTTTCCATAATTTTGTGGATGATAGCTAGTACTTGGAGTCAATTGAGTGCCCACCAATCTAAAAATTTCTTTCCAAAAAGCACTCATGAATCTATCTCTATCACTGACAATGCTCTTGGGGAGCCCATGCAATCTGGAGATTTCTTTCAAAAAAAAATTAGCCACTTGTGCAACACTAAAAGATGATGTAATAGCAAAGAAATGAGCAAATGTTTTCAACCTATCCACTACCACATATATGCAATCCTTACCCAAATATTTAGGCAAACCTTTGATGAAATCCATGGAGATATTGTCCCATTTTTACTCCGTAATGGGAAATGGTTGTAATCAGCCAGCTAGACATGTAAGTTCTGATTTGTTTTGTTGACATACTTTAAATTCATTCACATATTTCTGAACATCTCCTTCATCCCCTTCCAAAAAAAACTTTGCCTCAACTATCTATAAGTTTTGAAGATCCCCAGATGGCCCGCTAGTGGGGAATCATGTGCTTCTTGCAAAATTCGGTACTTGAGCTTTGAGTTCTGAACTAAATAAATTCTTCCCTTATAATATATTAGCCCATTCAAAATCCTATAGTTATCATCCCCTTTGGTTCCTATTATACCTCAATATTACACACTAACCCCTAGTGTCGCATCCTTACACCAAGTGACCTAAACGACACTTCCCCTTAATGACAATCTGGACACCTAGGAGTGAAGTCTACTTCCTAAACACTGAAGACAACATCTTTCCTGCCACATGTCACCCAAACTGAACTAATCTACAAGAATTATTGCACTTTGCACATCTATTGTGGCGCGATAATTAGGGTTACCACGCTATGCTCCTACCCTAGGGCGCGATAATACTGTGTTATGCTTAGACCTAGGGGCACAATAACCCTATTATAGCCTTTTTTCCATGGATCTTGGGATCTTACCTTTCGAGAGATTTTCTTGGGATTACGAGCTTTGATTCTATAACAAACCCTCTCTCTATTTAGTAAGCCTGATCCACTAAACACTCTTTAGATCCATTTTACTCTCCTTTTGGTTAACCCTTCCAAACACTATAAAGGAGAGGCCTTCCATGGGCCAAAGGGAGGACTTTTGGGGCATCCAACCTATGCTCATAAGCCTTTTGCAGAGATAGCTAGAGGAAGGACTTGGAGCTGGAGTTGGCTTTGACATAAAGCAACCTTTGTAAGAATCTTCAAGTTGTAATAAAGTTAACTTGCCTTGTTTCCCAACTCATGTGTGTTGATTGTATTTCAATTTCATGATTTGTATCTATATTTGGATTCTAACTTGTGATTCAAAAACATTGGAGAATTTTATATGCTTGTGTATTGTTTGATCTCAACAGGTTCATCACGAGGAATTTGGGATTGGAATGATGAGCAGGACAAAACATCAAGAGTGAAGGTGAGTTACTTTCTCTCATTCTCTTCAATACAAGAACTCTGAAATGCTCGTTTAATCTAGGGAACAAGATCACATTTGTTTCATTTCTATCTTAGTATAAAGTTAGTCTTTCTGTATTTATCCTAAGAGGGCTTCTTCTTTTCCGTAGGAAGAAATCTCTACAACAAAAACTAGCGACTCTGCTGGTTTGAAGCCCTTTTCTTTGAGTTCTTTTACTTTCATTCATTTTTCATTGTGAATTTGCTCTTCTTTCAAACAAGTGGTGGAATTTGATCTCTTTGACCTCCATTCACCCCCATCTCCTCTGCATCATACCTATGTCAATGATCAGTGAGTCCTCTGGGTTGGAAAACCCTTGAAAAGTCAAAAAAATTTCTCAAATTCCCACCCTTTTCCTCTTTCTGAGAATTATCATGCCCCTACCATTTATTATAGAGCGATAATTACCAATTTATCACTACCCTTTCTCTTTTCAGAACGCGATAATCTACCTTTATCACGCCTGGGATGATTCCAGATGCATGATAATCTCTCTAAAAAAGGAATTTTTTCTCAGTGTGCTTGGTTACCTTCGGTCAATTTTCTATTTCTCTGCTTCTGGTTGTTGCTCTGATATTTATCATACCTTTGTAACCTGCCCAGCTATAGTACAGTGCTTGCATTTAATTTTTTGAATTTTTGTAGACACCTTGGACATCTTTGGGTTCATGGTCATTGTTATCACTATACCTACGTATTCATTACCTATCGCCTCTTGTATACATAGCTTGTCACTTTTCATAAGCTGCAAGTTTGTTGTGGTTTGATTTTATTTGTTTTGTGCTTGGATTTCTTGAGTTAGTGGAACCATACGCATATTGATCACCTCCCAATTATTCTTGCATTGGCTTGGTCCTTTCATGATAGTCAATTTTTGCTACTATTTTCCTTTCCTTGATTATATAGTTTTCAGGACTACATTGTTCTTATAGCATGACTTTCCATTTTCATTATCAAAATCAACATTGATAGTTTTCTTTTGGAACATTGTCTTGTTTTTGTTGAAAATATCAAGTTTATATATTTTGCATATTAGGAAGTGAATCACTTATCATTGTTTGTCACATAATTTTACTCATTTTTGAATCGCCATTAGTTGTAGATCAGTTGCATTTTGAAGGCCGCTTCCTTAGTTTGGCTTATTAAAAATTAAAAAGAAAACAAAAAAAAAATTTTGGAGTGGTTTTTTCATTGCTTTTGAAAAAGTTCATGCATTGTGATTGAAGAAGTACCCCTTTTACTTTAGCTAGATTTCATCGAACAGAAAGGCTCATTTCGATTCATCTTCAATTGCATGGTTTGAGTCATCACAACACCACAAGTTTCACTTCCATTTACTCGATTGAGTAATACAACCCTTAAAATTTACACTCCCTAACTCAACACACTATAACCTCACTTGAGGAGCAAAAGAATTTGTTAGTTAGGTAGGACACTGGGCATAGGCATCCAAATAATTTCCCCTTGTCATTTTCATTTCAGACATAGTTTTTATCCTCTAGGGTGCTAAAATCCTCTAGTATTTATTGACACGGTCATCGAACAGTTTGTGGAGAGGGCCTCCCATCGTTTCGGGGGTAAGCCACGAGGATCAGTTCCGGATGGACTTTGTGGAACACCGCACTCCACTTAGTGCCTAAGGCATATCGATCCATTGTCTTCCTTGTACTCTACTGTGCATGTGATACAGGGGTGATAAGGAAGAAGTGCCAGTATCCTTCTCCAACATGCCATGAACGTGGTAGCTTAGTGACTTTTCTTCTAGGGCTCTTTACCTAGGATCCCTTTCAGTAGAAAAGAGCAAGATTGACCTTATCATTTTATCAATATGGCATGGGGAATTAGAACTAACCCAAAAATGGGTTGATAGTGTAAGTTGGACCATAACTCGCTAGCATTTTGGGTGGTTGTTGACACATCTCTATCTATAATCCCAAGAGTATCTACCTTCCCTAGCCTAATTGACAAGACTAACCATGAATGATAGGAAAAAAAGCTTCTAGTACAACTTTATTTGTTTAAATAATGTTGAGTTGACACTGGGGCCTTAGTTCACGAATGAGGTTGACAGATTGCTAAGCTATCCATCAAGGTTCCATTCTTGGTGTGATCAAGCACACCTGAATGGCATGGTAAAAAAGATCATAGGATATGCAAAAATGAAAATATCATTACAATGTGAAGAAGTGTGCACTAAAGGAGTGCAATGTTCAAATCTTGTGGACACCTTTCTTGCCATTATCTAATTTGGTGTCAAGCAATAAATAAATATTAACATTTCACTAATTACTTTTAACATGAAAGAATATAGATGATCAAATGAACAATTTGAGCAGAAACTTGAATTAACAAGATATCAATACCCTATGATGCGAGGGAAAGCTGATAACTCCGAATGCATATTATATAGTCAGATCAAAAGCAAATAGTTGTTAGCATAGTCTAATTCAAGTTTGAGATGGAAACACTTAATGACTTTATAGTTACAAAAATGTGTTTGAAGTTTATTTAAAATAGAGAGCACATGCACATGTCATAAACTAGCAGTGTCCCAACTTCCATGCAGTTAGATGCTGTGATTACAGTGCAGGGTTATAAATGTTTCTTGAATGATGTGAGCAAAAAGTCAATGTGCAAAAAAAAATTTCAAAAAAAAAAAGAATGCCATAACAATCAAACACCTTTAAGGTAGTATGTGCCCTCCGTGTATCAGCTAATAATAGTGAACACAATTCACATTAGTTCCACAACACAAATGCCAATAGAAACAATACAAACAAATTTCCAGAAAAACGTATTCCATGGATATACATTAGTCAGTCTAAATACTTACCTCTTGAAACCAAGAACTCCAAATATACAACCCATAAGTTCTTAACACAGGTTCTTTGGTATATTCAAAACTGTTATAATGAGTTACACTGACAAGCAAAATAAGACAATAAACTATTAATATTTATTCAAAACTGTTATAATGAGTTACACTGACAAGCAAACTAAGACAATAAACTATTAATATTCAGTAACATGTAATAAAATAAACATATATATCATATAACAAAAATAGAGATATAGTTTAAGATACCAACCTGGGTGTGAAACTATTCTTGAAAATATACTCAGAAGTGTTACTTTCAGAAAAGACTGTTTGTGCCTCGGAGAGGCCAGTATTCTCTAGGAACTAGCTGACCCTACAAGAGGGTGTGTACAAACCAGAGAGAGAGAAATGATTGGAGTTGATTAGGTCAATGGCAGTCAAGCAAAGTACATAACTCAAAATAAATAAAGTCACAAAAATTATAAACTTCAACCAAATCTCAGCAGAAAAGAAGTCGTTATCAGCACACCACAACTGATCACAGGTGATCAAAGTCAAGTACTCTATAAGACCAAAAATTCAACAAGGTGGTATAAAAAAAATGAAGGAGGAAAAATGTCCGCATTAACCACAAGTCAAAGACAAGGTACCAGAAGTCCAATAATAACTCAATCAAGGTGGGTTAGGTACAACAAGTATTTAATAACTCAATCAGTAACAGGTAATAAAATAAACATATTGATCATATAACAATAAGAGAGGTATAGTTGAAGATCTCCACATCAACATTAAACCAAAAATACGACAGCATAGATGTCCACGGTAATTTGTTCCATCGAAACCTATCAAGTGTAGTTTTAGGTCAGCAGTATTCTTTTCTCCGAACTTTAGCAACTGTTTGGCCATTTTCACCCTGTAAGACTAAGGATTTATAGGGTCAAAATGGCCAAACAGCTGCTACAGTTCGGAGTCAAGAATACTGCTGACCTAAAAGTACACTTGATGGGTTTTGATGGAAAACATTTTCAATGTTGATGCCACTACCCTCCTTATTGTCTTACAAAAAGGCATGAAAATGAGGAAAAAGACTTAAAATTGTGGACTTCACCTTCAAAGAGTGCCTTACAATCACATTGATAAGGACATCACCTGCAACCTATGTCTAGTCCCAAGGCTACCACCTTCAGGCTTGAAGTACAGCTGACAATGGAAGACACAATTGTGCTTTATTACCACCATGCAACTTTAATTTGACCTTTCAATTCCCATCGCCATTTCCTCTCATACGACGTCCCATAACCATTTCTCTTGACACCCACTCTTCATTCATTCTGTATGCATTTCACTATGCAACTGTCTCAGATTCTCACTTTGTTTTCCGTCAATTAGTTTATCAATTCACTATAACCCATGCCCACCATCCGTCAAACAAACCTTTGTAGTGAACTTTGAGTTTGCCATATTGCAGCCGAAGGGAAACATAATACCATGAATCGCCACCACTGCCAGGATGAAACTGAAGACCGCTGGCAACACTCCTCGGACGACGGGCGTGGGTCATACTGAATTGATAAACTAATTGAGGGAAAACGCAGTGAGAATCTGAGACGGTTGCATAGTGAAATGCATACAGAATGAATGAAGAGTGGGTGTCAAGAGAAATGGTTGTGGGATGTCGTATGAGAGAAAATGGTGATGGGAATTGAAAGGTAAAATTAAATTTGCATGGTGGTAATAAACTAAACTTGTGTCTTCCATTATCATCTGCACTTCAAGCTTGAAGTTGGTAGCCTTGGGACCCATGACCCTTAGAACCAAGGGTATGCTCCAAATGTGGCCAAACAACCATAGTACTCTATAAGAGCAAAAATTCAAAAATGTGGTTTTAAAAAAGTTACTCAAGGATGGTAAATGATCCCATTAAACAGAAGTGAAAGATAAGGTACCACAAGACCAATCATAGCTCAATCAAGGTGAGGAAGGTACAACAAGTCATATCTCTCTCAAATGTACAACCGTCCAATATAACCTGAAAGTTCATCATCATAGTATAAGGAAGGGTGGTGGGATGCCAAATAAAAATATCCCTCATTTCTCTCTATTGATCAAATAAAAATAAGAGAGGTATATTTGAAGATCTCCACGTCAACATTAAACCAAAAATCAGATCTGAAGTGTGGGTACAAATATAGTACCTTGTATTATAGAAAATAAAAACCACCTGTGTTACCTTTCAATTTAGCAATATGGTCTATAGAAGCAAAACTTCCTCACAATTTCCATCAAAATTTCTAACTAGTGCTAAAGCAACAGTAAAAGATTTTATAACATAATTTTGATCTGTATCAACTTCAGCACTCCGGTGTGGTCCCTGTGCTGAAGTTGGTCCTCGAGATGTAAGTTGCTTACACAGATAACCATTGCGTGACTGCAAAATCTTCTAAACACATATAAAGTAGACAGGAAACACCAAACATTAAATGTGATACATACACCGGATTTGTCTTGCATATTTCTTTCCTATGGCATAATTTATGAGAATGTATGCACTGTTATAGGCTTATCCTGTAGCTAGAAAATTGGGCTGTTGAATGATAGATTTGTATTTCCTTGATACCGGTGATACTTTTATCCTGAGTCTAAATTGTCATAAATGATCCTGGGCAAGATGAGCTACTCCAGGGGTTTGATACCTAGACCTTTGGTTTATCAGTTTTCAGAAAGTATGGGCACCTATCATAGGTTATGAGTTTTGGAACCGTGAACTAGGGAAGTACCCATTTATAGTTTTCAAGCTTTATGATGTAATCTTAAGCCTGCATTTGTACTCATGTGTAGTCGTGGCCTTGGTAAGTCTGCTATGTGTGAGGTTAAGACTTTAAAGTGGGAATAAATCGTGTTTGTTGAAGTCTGCCGGTGGTATCGATTGTGTTTGACTTCTATGAGTCTTTAAAGAATGAAATCACAATTCCTCCTATGAATTTATACTTTACTGTTTACAAAGATGAATGGTTTGGCTAACGTAGGATTAGTTTGAGGTTACTATGTATTTTAATACATTTGTTGTGATGTGATGTGCCCTTGATTGGGGATGGGGTTCGATCCATGAAATTTGGGATTGGCACCCATAAATAAAATACAGATGAAAATTGAATTATGGGAACCTATGTGTGGATATGTGAAACTATGTTTTTGGAATACGAATATCTGTAATACTTGATGAGTTTCTTTTGATGTAAAGTTTGACAAATGGTTGAATCATAGGGACATTTTGATAATGAAAAGTGTAGTGTGGCTGGAAGTTTTGATGTCTGGTTGTAGATAAATACTACAACATTGTCCATTACCAATTTTTTTATCAACTTCGAGGTTCTGCCCAGAATCTAGTGGAGGGTCTAGCAGGTCTAGCCAAGCTATCCTGTGCTAGACAACACCCCAGGAATAAATTTAGAGTTATTATCTTGTTTTAAATACTTATATTTTTTTCTGTCCGAATTTTCTTACTAGTTACTGTGTAGGGATTTCTTAGGTTCTCTTTAAAACATTTAGGGTCATCCCTTCTTTATGTTGGAGAATCACCAAATAGAAATGATAACTGTGGCAAACAATCATCTAATATCCTAGATACACCACACATCGATTAGGGAAGGGGACTACAATAGTATTACTCATTGTTGATCTTTAAATCTAGGTGTACTTTCCTACTATTAACAATTGTACGATATCTAACATCGACCAACTCATTATAAAGATCTAGTGCTTCAACCATATCAAAGAAATTACAATTTGCAAATGTAGACTCAGGAATTCCATTCCTTTTACAACTTTAACAAAAACGCAGGAGGTTTTTACAGAGTCATGTTTCAATCAAATGAATTAACAATCATCAGCACCACAACCATCTTTCATCAAAACCACATACATTAAATAAAAGCAAGCATTGGGTTTCAAACGCAGGAACTGGGATCTAATCCCTTTAACATTCCACCCATTTAAACTCTTTTGTATCTCTATTTATGAAATTCCAGAAACGAAGTAGTAAAGAAAGAACCAAAGCTCATAATTTAAATCACTCAGGAAATCAATTATGGGAACATTACACAATAAACACGATTTATTGAAACCATATCAGAACACAACATAACCTTCAAGTATTATTACTGCTCAAACCCTATGGACGCAGACTCTAAGGCTTATATTGCAACTATAGAAACCTGATGGAATCCAAGGATCAAATCCCACCTTGACACCAAGAAAACGATAGATGCCCAGGTCAGGTATCGAAACCCCAGGTAGAATTCCAAAAGCCCAGGTCCCATGAAAATAATTTAGACATGAGGCAAAAGTATCTTGGGCAATAGAAACGTTTAAACTAAATCGCCTACACTGAAGAACAAAAGGATTTTATTCAGTATGGAATATCTATCAGCAGTTACCATTTATAGATTCTCATGCTATAGGAAAATGGGGTGACCTTCTTAAACCCCATTTTATACAGAGAACCAAACATTCACCATTTTATATAGAAGGTAAATCTCGGGCCCTTTTAAACAAACATAGGTTTCGGAAGCAAATCCCAGTTCATATTGGGTGTTCTTATTATTACTATTTTATCCACAAGCTTCAATGAAATTTCATACATTGAGCCGAAGGACCCAAAATATTCCACTAAGACTTTCTAGGGCCTGCATTAGACAATAGATACATTTCTTGCAACAATCCAGCCAATGGCGATTCCAGGAACTCAATGCTAGTCGCAGTGAACCCAATTGGGGTCACAAGGTTCCTCATAGCAAACACAAAACACTCCACGGAGGCAAGAGGAAGAGGTAATGAAATGTTGACTCTGAGCTTACCAATTGCGAATGCCTCCAAGTCTAAACCTGTACCATCAACTAGTAACCACGCAGATGGAAAGGGCCAAACTATTACCTACCAGGTAAGTAAAAATATACCGGTCAGAACCTGAGTTTGTATTTGTATCAATTCAAATTAACAAGAAAGATAAGAAGGGTATTACCTTTGTGTGTAGTTGTCACCATTCCCGCATATGCAACCTTCATGGTGGGATGACCATGAGCCAAGCTCAGGTCAGACCATGAAACCCTTAGGCGCATCCAACATACATACTCCAACAAACGAACTATGACATCGAAACCCTCGATGGTGTAGAAACCAAGAAGAAAACCCTCGACTTAGCTGGAAATGTGACCATGTGCTATCATAGAGTTACTTTTAATGCCCTCACCAACCCAAATTTTAGATACAAGTCATGATCCCTATAGTAGTGGAGCACTCACGACAAATGAAGTAATTGAAAAAATGCAAGGAGTATTATAAGGACCCCAAGTAGTGTGTAAAGGAAACAAGTAATGGCAGGGTCAACATGCTTTGAAAGCTCAATAAGGACTTTAACTTCCAACAAAGCATTTCAAGGTGACAACCCCCAAACATTACAAACATTAGTTTTATTTAAGTGTGAGACTTGCGAAAAGAACATCATAGGCAGACACCCCCGTAGGTACACCTGCAAACCAAGAGCAAAGTAGATGCATTAGCAATAACGCTAAGGAATTCAGGAGTCTTTATTTTTCTTACCCCTACCTCTCGGAAGCCCTTCCAGGGTATATTTCCCTCCGAAAAGACCAAGCATCACACCATGGGCCTCAATGGCGACCAATAAAGGTCCATCATACCTGAATTGTCAGTGAAACTTTAGTAATGGGCACACAAAACCTTATAGCTGTAAGAAGAAGATTCACATTATTACTTTCAAAACATTTGTACACATGGACAATTCATACATCTATTTAAAGGAAACACTTCCGCAAAAGATGTAGAGTTTAAAATCAGCAAACCATGACACTTATAAACTAAGACACAATAAAAGAAGTATAAATCAAATACCAGTACAGTAGGTACTTATCAATGCCAAAGTTAATTTATTATTCCTCGCCTCTTTAACAATTTAATTTAGTATCGAAAATTTTTCAAATTTTTGCTATTTTAAGGGATATTGCAAGACTACCATACCCAAAAAAAAATATATATATATATATATATATATATATATATATATAAAGACTTCATCTCAATTTAACAATTTTTATAGGACTCACATGCTGCAATTGCAACAATTTTAACTTAAAAAAACCAAAATCCTAAAAGGTTTTCTATTTTTTTAGCCGGCTTTTTGGTTTTAACAGTCCCAGCAACGGACTTCGATACTACCGCTATAAAATCTAAACAACTGCTTTTCACACACAAGCAATTGAAGGGGTTCTGTGTTGTCACCACCAGTAGATGCAGAAACACCAATTGCAGTTGGTATTGGGAAAAAAACCAGATATAAGAACTACTTAATACACACGAGCGAGTTAAGGGGATCTTTGTTGTTGCACACGAGTGAGTTAAGGTGCTCTGTATCTTCTTTTTGCACATGAGCGAGTTAAGGGGTAGCTCTGTGTTGTCACCGTCAATAGACCGGGAAAAACTATGATAATTTAAACAACTACCAGTTGGTATTGGGAAATAAACCAGATGGGTAAATAAAGGAAGGAAAGGAATAAAAGTGACAGAAAACAGCCACGGCGGAAGGATGAGGATTCTTTTGTTTTACTCTGAAGGATTCTTTCACCCAATTCAACATCCTTCTTTACATTATGCACATCTATTTGGGTGGTTATGTGGCACCACCTCTCTTCCTTTGTGACAAGAAATTTGCACAATGAAGGCTTGGAAACCAAATGTCACACTAGAATTTCCTAAGACAACATTAGTCTATATTGCAATGAAAAATGAAACCTAAAAATTGCGTTGATATAGGGGCAAAAGTTCGTGGAACATTAAAAATAGTGGATATTGCCATGGTTTTTCCACCCTGAAAAACAAGAAATATAAAAATTCACTTTTTTAACCCACGAATGTTGCAAACGTGGAAATATTTCATGGAACAATCTGCCCATATGTAATAGTGATGCAGTCTAATATCATTCCCGTGGCGAAGAAACACGGAACGATTAGAATCCGTGTCAATTACCCTGATTTGAACAAAGCTTGTCTGAAAGACAACTATCCAACTCTATTTATTGACTAGATTATCGATAACTATGCTGGGAGTGTCATCATTTCATTCATGGATGGATTCTTCGGCTATAATAAGATAAAGATACTTCCCACCGACCAGCATAAGACAACCTTCATTTTCCCATGGGGGATCTTTGCATGCTGAAAGCTACCCTTTGGCCTCAAGAATGTCGGGGCAACTTTCCAACGGGAAATGTCATACGCATTTCAAAACATTAAACATATTGTAGAACCATATCTTGATGACCTTCCCTCCCATTCGTAGGCTCAGGATGATCACCCAGATCATTTAAGCGCCATCTTTTCCAGGTTCCGCCACCACAATATTCGTTTAAATCCACACAAGTGCGTATTTTTTGTCAAAGCGGGAAAACTCTTGGGATTTATAATCTCCAAGGATGGTAGACGTTTAGACCCAGCGAAGGTAGAAGCCATTCTAACTCTGCCTTCACCCATGGACAGACCAACACTTCAAAGTTTGTAGGAGCATGAAAAATTTCTACGTCGTTTAATGTGCAATTTTGATAGGATCACAAACGGCTACATGAGGCTTCTGAAAAAGAACATCCCTTTCTTTTGGGACGATGAAGCCCAATAATCTTTTGATAATCTAAAGGCAGCCCTCACTAAGGATCCCATAATTCAACCCCCCAATTACACACAGGATTACATTTTATATCTTGCAGCTTCCACTTCCACCATTGGCATGGTGTTAGTCCAGGAAGACGCCAACGACATAGAACATGTAGTTTATTATCTTAGTAAGAGTCTCCTCTACTCCCAAACACGCTACTCACATGTTGAAAAGATGAATCTGGCTACAATTTTTGTTGTCCAGAGGTTCCGCCACTACATTCTGCTCCACCAGACCACTGCCATCGCTTATTTAAATCCAATTTACTACATCTTCACACGTCAAATGCTTGGAGGGAAATATTCTCGTTGGATTATTGTCCTTCAAGAATTTGACTTGGAATTTTCCAAAGCAAAATCGAAGAAATCTTTGGTCTTCGCAGAGCTGATTTGTACTTTGCCTTGTGTCACTGAGCAACTAGAGCCCATCGATTCTCTCCCCGATGAATCATTGTTCCTCATTGGAATGTCCGATCCGTGGTATGGATATATCATCCTCTATCTCCAAACCCAATGTTTTCAACCCAAAATCAAGCACGATGAACATCAACGCATCCGACATCATGCCAAGCACTACTTCATCATTAACAATACCCTTTATCGCCATGGTGTTGATACCATTCTTCACCATTTTTTTACTTTGGACGAGGCTGAACACGTTCTTAATGACTACCACTATGGAGCATGTGGTGTTCATCTCTCTGGGATGGCTACGGCCTATAAGATTCTATGAGCAGGATATTTCTGGCCCTCGATTTTCAAAGATTGCATTGAAACGGTCAAGAAATGCCCACCCTATCAATTCTTCCATAGCAAGAAACGATCGCATCCTGCACCACTTCACCCTGTTGTTGCCGTCATCCCCTTCGCCAAATGGGGCATCGATTTCACACATTGTAAGCCCACTTTAGATGGGGGGTGTTAAGTCAGTATTTTGTTTCTTCAAATTTGGTTTGATTAGCGCTTGTTTCTTCGAAATTTGGTTTGATTTGCACTTTATTTTAAGTTATTTAACTTGATTTTTTCCTCTTTAGTAAATTTTCCTTAGGTTTTATACGAGATTTTGGGCTTGCTTTTGAGTTTTCAGATTTTAAAACTTTAGGTTTGTTTTTGATGAGGGGTTTTAAAAGTTCATTATATCAAATAAGGAGCTCATAAATCTTATTTTAAGTGAGGACATGTACAATCCTAATACTGACAGCTTTAAGATCCCATGAAAAATGATAAAAAGTTGTTTAAAAGCAACAAAACAGTGTCAAAGTTTTTCTTGTAGCACTGGAGCCGAAAATCACCAAAGGCGCGCTACAAGAATATCGCGATTCCAGATTCTTCCGATTTTTCAACAAATTTTGGCACACTTGGGCTAATGAATGACTGATTATGTGTTTTAGAGGATTCATGACGTGTTGATGCAGAAAACATCATGATTTCAGATGCTTGCACGTTGTGAGGAAATCGTGCTCATCATTAGCACAGGTGTATTTCAGTTTGACAGATATCCACACGATTTGAGGTAATGTGGCATGAATTTGTTATCTAAAAGCATATTCAAACATGGAGGACTTAATGAGGTAACCATAGCCACTAGAAAAAATCGAGCATCGTCGCCAGCTGAACAAGCAGGATGTCTTGAGGGCTTCACGGGAAATTAGGGCTTCCTAATTCCGTTGCTAATGGCTAAATTGAAGGTTGGAGGACATCTATACAACCAAGGTGACTCATCTGACAGAGTGGGTCGTGATTTCAAGCAACAATAGTGAATCAATTTACAGGTATTCCTAAAAGCCAATATAACAGTAAAATTTGGGGCTTTTTCGCCGGAGCTTACTCTGTTCAAATTAATCAAAGGATTGGTTAAATCATGCTTTTAAACGCAATTTTAACTAGAGAAATAGCTATTTGTTGATGATCTGCAACACCAGGCTGAATGAAAGTTGAAGATAACAGTTTCATTTTTTATGAAATTTAATCCTGTCAGTGCTATGAACATCCTGTACATTCAATAGTGTTTCTTTTTCACTTCCAAATTTAATCTCCTGTTCACAAACAATACAAGAGGATACATTCAATTCACAGTGATTGAAGAATAATGGGCAGGAGTGGTAAAATAAACAGAGCTGAAGCAACAGATGTAGAATGGGTTGAAAAACTACCTAAGTGTGTGGAGCTGTTCAAACAAGCTGGCTGGATGGATTTTTTCAGAAAGATTGATGGATATAATGCAAAGGTGTCCTGCAAGTTTGCCCAGGGTTTCAAGAATGACATGGTGGTTTTTGATACTCTGAAATTCAAGCTGACAGTTAAATTGATTTCAGAAGCCACAGGGATTAAGGATGAGGGCGAACAATGGTTTAAGAAATTGCCGTTTGACTTTGATCCATAAAGATACCTCCTGCCAAATGTCATACCTGATTGGAATAAAGGTATCTTGATCCAACATGTCAGAAAAGAATGGGTTGAACCAATCAGAATATTACAGAGCTATATTACTTGTGAGGGCAGATATGCTTTTTTATACAAATATCATTTTAGATTCCTTCAGCACATGGTGGGGGTGTCCAAGATGAACCTGCCATTCTTCTTTTTGAAGAGTTTACAGAAAATGTCCAACAAGGTGAAAGGGCCAATAGATCATTCCTCTCAGACCATCTTTCACCATGGATTAATCAAATTGATTGTTAGTACTGTCTTGCAGCATGAAGGAAAGACCTGGGACTTCTTCATCTTTTGGTCTTGTTTTGAGGATCAAAAGTCTAAAAGGAAAACAGATAAGGGTAAGGTCTTGTTGAGAAAGATAGGCCATAAGGCAAAGCTGGAAGATAAGGAAAAGATCAAAATTGAGGAAGCAGCAGAGCCTGTCGAGGAAGATAATGAACAAAAGACATTCTCAGCCAGCTCTAAGGGAAAGTATACTTTGTTTGAAGATAAGAAGGAATAGCTTGAATAGAATTTGGCGCCTGCAGCAGATCCTCAGGAAGAGAAAAAGGTTGATATAAAAATGGTTGTTGTACCTAAAGAGGAGATTCACACTCAGCTGAGAAGCCCTGTCACCATTCTCTCAGATGATGAGGGATATCTATTGGAAGAAGAACAGCCCATCTCCAAAATAGAAGTCAAAGCTAAAATTGAAGAAATTCATACTTCAGATAGAAAAACCACAAGACCTAATAGGAAAATGAACAAGCTGGAAGTAGTAGAATTGGCTGCTATTCAGCACCAAGGGAAAGAATTGAAGATGATGGGAGAGGCAACAGCATTTTGGAGACATAAAAATAGGTCAAAGAACGAGTTGAGATTAAACATGAAGAAATTGCTGAATCCTAAATTAAATACAGATGAAGTGACTGTCTTAGATTAAGTGTCCATGGATGATGATAAACCAGAACTAGATAAATTGCAGCCATGTTTAAAAGAAGAAATTCATTCAGTCGAAGCAGCAAGTAAAGAAAATCAGAATCATAGTATTGAAGACACAAAACTGTTGATGGAAGAGACAGAAATCTTCAAGAAGCTTGACATTCCTTGGAGACCTGATGAAGAACAAGATTCTACAATGGATAAATTAGCTAACACTGACAGGGAAAATTTGCAGAAAACTATCAAGCAATACAAACACTAGATGAATTATATGCAAGAAGTCAATGATGGGCTAATGATGGCCAACAGAAGGTTAAGAGAAGATCTCCAAGATGTAAATGACAATTTTCAGGAACTAGTAGCTGATGCAAAAGAAGCACTTAAAAGGAAAAGAGCTGCTGACAATCATTGCACACAGTTGGAGAAGACAGTTCGGGACTTTCAGCAGAAAAACAAAGAGCTCATCAAAAAGATTAATGACATGGAGAAGGAGCAAAAGAAGGCTAAGAAGAAAGACCAAGCTTCAGATGGTATCGTTCTCCTAGATGAGGTGGAAAAAGACCTATAAGACAGTTATGCTTTCAGTTAGTTGTCATTAGTTAGCAAACAGATTTGTTAATGATGTGTTATTTTTAGCTTATTTTGTAACTTTGTAAATTTTCTGCATTTACTTTACCTCATCAAAGAAGTGGAAGGAGTTAGGGTTAGAGGCCTAATTGATTTTGTAAAAGAGATACTATTTAGAGATGTTAGGAAGTCATTGAGAGGGTTCTGAACATTGGGAGCATCAGGAGGTCTGCAGACTGTGTTATATCTTCAGACTTGTTCAAAGATAAGTAATGTGACTCTTATAAGCATTTTCTAATGAAATAATGAGATATGGACTTTTTCCCCTTCAGTTTGTCTGTGTTGGCTTTGTTATTGAGCTTGTTTAGCTTCTTAAATGATAAATTCATTGCTAGTTAATGTGTATTTTCTGGTAATGCTTATCCTTTATGTATGAACCTCAGCATAGTATTTCAGTTGGATCTTATGTGATATGTTATGCATCTTTATCAATTTGTGTTTATGATTTAGTTATTACTTTTCTTTTGAATGTATTCCCTGATTGTGCCGAAAGCTTACAACCATTTAAATCATACCAAAAACCCTAAACTTTGTTTTATTTATTGAGTTTTACTCTTGAGATTGTGTTGGCTTGTTTCTCTGGCCTTAGAAACAATTTTTGGCACAAACATCTTTGGCGCCGTTGCCGGGGACGAAGCTGAAGCATATCTTCCCTGGAATACTTATCAGTTCTCCTGGTTTAAGAGGTGGACTTGAACCAGCACTTTTTAAAAGGCTATTTTCACCAAAAGCTGTCACAGTGGCTTCTCAAGGAATTGGAACTAGAAACAGACCTACTTCTCCATTGCAACTGGGTGTGACAGACCCTGAAAAAATCTTAAAAATAGCAAGGAAACTCATAAGGTCCCAATCTTTACCAGCTTCCTGTGATCCTGACCAGTTGGGTGTTTCATTACATTCAACTGAAACTTCACCTTGGGTAAAACCTATCATCTCTGAAAATACTTTTCAAGTTTTCACTAACCCTCAAAGTTTTCTGAAAGCTAAGACTACTTCCCCTGGTAAAATACCTATCTTTCAGTTGAAAGTAGGAAAGAATCCTTTTCAAAAAAGTTCCAGTCAAGTTTCCACATCTTCCAAGTCAGTCAGTACAAAAATGGCAGGCCAAAACCCACCCATGGATATGATGGACCGCATGGTTGCAGCTAGGTATGCACCATTAGTTCTACCTCAGCCTTTACATGCATTGCCTGGAGGTGATTACCAGAAATATATGCCTAGATTCAATGGACAGGGGGAAATCACTGCTGAGGAACATTGGGAGGCTTTCCTAAGTTATGTTGACAATTAGAACATTCAGATTAAAGATGTGTGGATGAGGGTATTTGTTCAGAGTATTGATGGGGATGTAAGAAAATGGTTTAGAGACTTGCCTGCCAACTCAATTACTATCATTGAAGAACTCCATGATCTTTTCATGAGACAATGGGGAGACACAAAGGACCACACTTATTATATAACTGAGTTTGGATCTCTCAGAAGAAAGAAAGATGAGACTGTAGCAGATTTTTCTAAAAGGTTTAACAAAATGTATAGTAAGATTCCAGCAGAAATTAAACCTACTGAAACATCAGCTAAGCTTACTTATGCAAACGCTTTTGATCATGAATTTTCTTTATTACTGAGAGAAAGAAAACCTATCACCCTGCTGAACATGCAAGATGCAGCTTTGGAAGTAGAGTCTAATTTGCTAGCTTCAAACAGACTAAAGAAAGAAACAGCCCAACAACTTTATGAAAGAAAAGGGAAGAAAGAAGCTGTTACAGCAAGTTCTGCTTCTCAGTCTGCTGAGACCAAAATAGATGAGATGGCTAAGTTGGTTAAAATTCTTACTGCAAAATTGAATAAACTAGAGCTTGAGAAGAATGCTAGTAAACCTGCTCCAGAAGCTGAACGAAATCCAAACAACCAGAATCAGTTCAGAAGGCAGTTTGCTCCTAGATTTATGCCAAGAGAGCGCAGGAATAATGATATCCAATGAGAAAGGAGGGAGAATGAGGATCAAAAAGTGCCCCCACCTTTTCAAAATAATTTGGTGGATGAAGAAGAAATTGATCAATAGATGCTCTTTGAAGAAACTGAGACTGATCAGGACATGAACCACATTAGAGATAGATTGTTTACAGATTTTGTTACTGAAGAAGATTTTTTGAATTCAGAATGCTACAATGCCGACATGTTTGAAACTGAGGATGATGTAGGCATGGAAAATACTGCTATAACTGTTGTTGTTCATCAGAATGGACCACCTAAGAGGACCCTAAATCTCAGATCAGGTCCAAAACAAGTGACCCAAGCTCCGAAGAAAAAGGCAGCTGTTCCTGTTGCACATGTTCCTGCTAAACAAATAACTAATCCTGTCATAGAGAAGAAGCAATCTGCAGAAAAATCAAAGAAGAATGCTGAAGTTGAAGAGGTAAACAGATCTGTCTAGAATTTTAGTTTGGAGAATGAACTAGGGAAGTTAAAGATTCCTGTACCTTTGAATGAGTTAATAAAGAATCCATCATATAAAGATACAGTTCTGAAAGTGATGAATATACCCAATAATCAGCCTGTTTCAGATACAGTTAACTTGCAGGAAGAAAACCCTAGAATTTTCATTGGTTCAGCTCTGGCTGAGAAGACTGAAAATGAGGCTGGTGCTTCTCCTCCTTTCTATGTAACTTTGACTGTACACGAGCAGATGACTCATAATTGTCTGTTAGATTTAGGAGCTTCCCATAACTTGATGCCAAAAGCTGTAATGGAAGCCCTGGGCCTTAATGTCACCAAACCTTACCATGATTTATATGCCTTTGATTCTTGAGCTGTGAAGTGTCTAGGAGTAATAAAAGACATGGTTGTCAACCTTGCTCAGTTGCCCATGAAAAGTGTGATAATGGATGTTGTAGTAGCTGACATCACACCAAAATTTGGCTTGCTACTTTCTAGGTCATGGGCTAAGAAGGTTGGGGGAACATTACGGATGGACCTCTCTTATGCCACCATTCCTATTTTTGGTGGAGAAAATAGGAGACTTTACAGAGAGCTGCAGCTTGCTTACATAGTCACAGATGACAAAAACCCCACCAATCACCCAATGTACTCTGTGGATAAAGACCTTGGTTCATGCATATTACAGTTTAGTGAAGAAGATAATTCTACTGGTCTGTTACAAGTGGAAAAAGAACAGCACGTAAAACGCAGCAAAGAAGAGGAAGATGCATTGTGGTAGTTGTATTTTGATGGATCCTCATGCAGAGAGGGTGCTGGAGCTGGAGTTTTACTCATTTCCCCTGGGGGTGAAACAATGAAACTCATGTCTAAATTGGAGTTTGTTACCACTAACAACACTACTGAGTATGAAGCTTTGCTACTGGGATTGAAGGCTGCTAAAGATTTGGGAATTCAGTAGATTCTGCATTTGGCGACTCCGAACTAGTTGTTCAACAGGTGAAGAACAAATATCAAGTAAAGCAGGGTTTGCTGAAAGTATATCGAAATGAGGTATGGGATATGCTTGAAAACTATTTTATAGCATTTAATATCACCCATATTCCCAGGAATCATAATGAGACTGCAGATTCTTTAGCTCTGGCTGCCACACATATCAGAATCCCTAAAACCACTCAGCTAAAGTATCCTATAGAAGTAAGGTATAGACCATGTGTCCCTGATAATGTAAAGCACTGGAGGGTTTTTGAAGATGACATTGAAATAAAAAAAATTCTTGAGCTTGTAGATGAGTTTTCAAATGCTCAAATTGATCAGGAAGAAGATGAAAGTGATGAACAGTTAAATGAATTTGCTGCAGAAGAAATAGCAGGTCATAAAATCATTGAGTTAAAGAGCAATTTCATTCCTAAAGGTCTAGTGCCTTTAGAAAGAATATTCACGAAAGATGATACACCTTCAAGGCTAGTAATTCAATCTTTAGAAGACAATGTAGAGGACTACAATATTGGCTCAGCAAAACATTCCAGGATGGTAAAAATTTCCAAATTTCTAACAGTGGAACAAAGAAATAGATATATCAAGCTGTTGAAAAAACATGTAGATGCATTTGCCTGGTCTTATAAGGAATTAAAAAATTATGATACAACAATTATTCAGCACAAGGTCCCTTTGAAACCTAATGTCAAGCCTTTCAGACAGAAACTAAGAAGAATCAATCTAGCTTTATTTCCTGTAATTGAAAAAGAACTAAAGAAGCTGCTAGATGCAAAGATAATAGTGCCTCTCAGATACTCTTCCTGGGTTGCTAATCTAGTTCCTGTTAGAAAAAAGAATGGGGAAATTAGATTATGTGTTGACTTCAGAAATCTGAATCGATCATCATTAAAAGACAATTATCCTCTTCCCAAGATTAAACAGGTTTTGCAGCAAGTAGTTGGAGCTCAGAGGATTTCTATGCTAGATGGTTTCTCAGGGTACAATCAGATTGCCATGCACCCTGATGACAAGGAAAAGACAGCTTTTACAACCCCCTGGGGAACATTCATGTATGACAAGATGCCTTTTGGCTTGATGAATGTTGGAGCAACCTTTCAGAGAGCCATGGACATTGCATTTGTGGGTGAGAAAGATAAGTTTGTGGTTATTTATCTGGATGATATTACTGTATTCTCAAACTCTGATGATGAACACTTGAAGCATTTGGAGCAAACCTTCCTAAAATGCAGAAAATTTGGCCTATCCATGAACCCCAAAAAATCACATTTTGTTGTGCAAGAGGGTAAATTACTTGGTCACTTGGTGTCTGCTGATGGCATCAGAATAGATCCTGAAAGGGTGAAAGCAATACTGAAGATTAGCTTACCTCGGAGTAAAAAGGATGTTCAATCATTTATTGGCAAGATAAATTTTCTGCGGTGGTTTATTCCCAACTTTGCTGAAACCATTAAACAAATCACAGCCATGTTAAAGAAAGATCAGGAAGTAAAGTGGACTGCTGAGGCAAAGGTAGCATTTGAGAAAATCAAAGTAGCTCTTACTGAAGCACCTGTATTGGTAAGTCCTGAGTTTACCAAAGAATTCCTTACCTTCTCATTTGCATCAAAAGACACGAATGCAACTGTCTTACTTCAGAAAAATAAAGAAGGATTGGAACAGCCTATTGCTTTCTTCAGCAAAACTCTCAAAGATTCGGAGCTGAAGTATAGTATATTGGAGAAGCAAGCTTATGCTTTGGTAAAATCTTTGAAATTTTTTAGAATCTACATCCTGTATTCAAAGGTAATTTCTTTTGTACCTAATCCTGCTGTGAAGGAGGTGTTAACTCAGCCTGATAGTGAAGGAAAGAGAGGCAGATAGATTGCGAAGATTATGGAATATGATGTAGAGATTAGGCCTACTAAGCTTGTCAAGGGACAAGGTTTAGCCAAGCTGTTGCTGACTCAAATTGCCAGGCCCTAGGACTGCATGTTATGGCTGAAGAATCAATTCCTGAAGAAGATCAAATACAACTGGAGAAAGAAAAGATCATGAATTTTTATTCATCATCAGTCTGGTATGCAGACATTGTTCATTTCTTATTATTTCTGCAATGTCCTGAACATTTGGATAAGAAAGCTGCAAGATCTTTAAAACTCAAAGCCACTAAATACTGTTTAGTTGAGGATCAATTGTTCTGGAAATATCCAAGGGGTATTTTGCTTATATGTTTGGACCAATCTGAAATAGGAGAGGTGATTTCAGAATCTCATGAAGGTGCATGTGGAGGGCACAAGTATTGGAAAGCAACAGCTTACAAAATTTTGCGAGCTGGATATTATTGGCCATCCTTATTCACAGATGTTTATCAGCAGGTAAGAGCATGTATTCCTTGCCAAAAATTTGCAGGTAAGCAGAAATTGTTGTCTTTGCCTTTAAAACCTATTTCAGTAAATGCCCCTTTTCAATAGTGGGGTCTGGATTTTATTGGAGAAATAAATCCAGCATCTTCAGGACAGCATCATTGGATTCTAACTGCAACAGATTTCTTCACAAAATGGGTAGAAGCCATTCCCACAAGGAATGCTACAGACAAGGTAATCATGGAATTCATTGAAGAAAATATTTTGAGCCGGTTTGGTTGTCCACAGAGATTAATAATAGATAATGCAAAGGCATTCAAATCCAAGGCAATGGTGGCCTTTTGTGAAAGAAATGGCATCATTCTGAAGCACTCAACTCCCTATTATCCTCAGGGTAATGGTCAAGATGAATCTTCCAATAAGAACATCATTCAGAGCATCAAAAAACTGTTGAAGCATAACAAAAGGTCTTGGGATTCAATGCTGAAGTATGCATTATGGGCAGATAGGATTACAGTAAAACAAGCAATTGGAACTTCTCCATTTCAGCTAGTTTATGGTACAGAAGCAGTGTTCCCTGTTCAATTGGGGATTCCAGTGATGAAATTTCTCCAGAATTCTCAAGAGGAACCTAATGATATGCAAAGGAGACTATTTGAAATGATAGAGTTACAGCAAAATAGAGAGAAGGTGGATGAAAAAGCACAGTTGTACAGAGCCAAGATTAAAAACAGGTTTGACAGGAATATTAAGGAAAATACTTTCATAGAAGGGGAAATGGTTCTAAGATGGGATGCAAGAAAGGAGAAAAAGGGTAACCATGGTAAGTTTGACAATCTTTGGTTTGGCCCTTTTCTGGTATCAAAAGTTTTAGAGAACAATACCTTTATTTTGCAGTCCTTGGAAGGTGAGGAGTTGTCCAGCCCTGTTAATGGGCGATTCCTCAAACATTTTTACAGTTTATAAGAACATTTTCACTGATCATTGTACATACCGGTGAGTGAATCACAATAAGACTCCATATCCCAATGGATAAGGCACTGGTCTTCAGGTTCTTGAAGCCTCGCAGGGAGGTCTTCATCCCGCAGCTGGAGCCAGATGTTAAGTCAGTATTTTGTTTCTTCAAATTTGGTTTGATTGGCACTTGTTTCTTCAAAATTTGGTTTGATTTGCACTTTATTTTAAGTTATTTAACTTGATTTTTTCCTCTTTAGTAAATTTTCCTTAGGTTTTATACGAGATTTTGGGCTTGCTTTTGAGTTTTCAAATTTTAAAACTTTAGGTTTGTTTTTGATGAGGGGTTTTAAAAGTTCATTATATCAAATAAGGAGCTCATAAATATTATTTTAAGTGAGGACATGTACAATCCTAATCCTGATAGCTTTAAGATCCCATGAAAAATGATAAAAAGTTGTTTAAAAGCAACAAAACAGTGTCAAAGTTTTTCTTGTAGCGCTGGAGTCGAAAATCACCAAAGGCGCGCTACAAGAATATCGCGATTCCAGATTCTTCCGATTTTCCAGCATATTTTGGCACGCTTGGGCTAATGAACGACTGATTATGTGTTTTAGAGGATTCATGACGTGTTGATGTAGAAAACATCATGATTTCAAATGCTTGCACGTCATGAGGAAATTGTGCTCATCATTAGCACAGGTGTATTTCAGTTTGATAGATATCCACACGGTTTGAGGTAATGTGGCATGAATTTGTTATCTACAAGCATATTCAAACATGGAGGACTTAATGAGGTAACCATAGCCACTAGAAAAAACCGAGCATCGTTGCCAGCTGAACAAGCAGGATGTGTTGAGGGCTTCACGGGAAATTAGGGCTTCCTAATTCCGTTGCTAATGGCTAAATTGAAGGTTGGAGGACATCTGTACAACCAAGGTGACTCATCTGACAGAGTGGGTCGTGATTTCAAGCAACAACAGTGAAGCAATTTACAGGTATTCCTAAAAGCCAATATAACAGTAAAATTTGGGGCTTTTTCGCCGGAGCTTACTCTGTTCAAATTAATCAAAGGATTGGTTAAATCATGCTTTTAAACGCAATTTTAACCAGAGAAATAGCTATTTGTTGATGATCTGCGAGGCCAGGCTGAATGAAAGTTGAAGATAACAGTTTCATTTTTTATGAAATTTAATCCTGTCAGTGCTATGAACATCCTGTACATTCAATAGTGTTTCTCTTTCACTTCCAAAATTAATCTCCTGTTCACAAACAATACAAGAGGATACATTCAATTCACAGTGATTGAAGAATAATGGGCAGGAGTGGTAAAATAAACAGAGCTGAACCAACAGATGTAGAATGGGTTGAAAAACTGCCTGAGTGTGTGGAGCTGTTCAAACAAGATGGCTGGATGGATTTTTTCAGAAAGATTGATGGATATAATGCAAAGGTGTCCTGCAAGTTTGCCCAGGGTTTCAAGAATGACATGGTGGTTTTTGATACTCTGAAATTCAAGCTGACAGTTAAATTGATTTCAGAAGCCGCAAGGATTAAGGATGAGGGTGAACAATGGTTTAAGAAATTGCCCTTTGACTTTGATCCATAAAGATACCTCCTTCCAAATGTCATACCTGATTGGAATAAAGGTATCCTGATCCAACATGTCAGAAAAGAATGGGTTGAACCAATCAGAATATTACAGAGCTATATTACTTGTGAGGGCATATATGCTTTTGTATACAAATATCATTTTAGATTCCTTCAGCACATGGTGGGGGTGTCCAAGATGAACCTGCCATTCTTCTTTTTGAAGAGTTTACAGAAAATGTCCAACAAGGTGAAAGGGCCAATAGATCATTCCTCTCAGACCATCTTTCACCATGGATTAATCAAATTGATTGTTAGTACTGTCTTGTAGCATGAAGGAAAGACCTGGGACTTCTTCATATTTTGGTCTGGTTTTGAGGATCAAAAGTCTAAAAGGAAAACAGATAAGGGTAAGGTCTTGTTGAGAAAGATAGGCGATAAGGCAAAGCTAGAAGATAAGGAAAAGATCAAAATTGAGGAAGCAGCAGAGCCTATGGAGGAAGATAATGAACAAAAGACATTCTTAGCCAGCTCTAAGGGCAAGCATACTCTGTTTGAAGATAAGAAGGAACAGCCTGAACAGAATTTGGCCCCTGCAGCAGATCTTCAGGAAAAGAAAAAGGTTGATATAAAAATGGTTGTTGTACCTAAAGAGGAGATTCACACTCAGCCGAGAAGCCCTATCACCATTCTCTTAGATGATGAGGGATATCTATTGGAAGAAGAACAGCCCATCTCCAAAATAGAAGTCAAAGCTGAAATTGAAGAAATTCATACTTCAGATAGCAAAACCACAAGACCTAACAGGAAAAGGAACAAGATAGAAGTAGTAGAATTGGCTGCTATTCATCACCAAGGGAAAGAATTGAAGATGATGGGAGAGGCAACAACATTTTTGAGACCTAAAACTAGGTCAAAGAACAAGTTGAGATTAAACATGAAGAAATTGTTGAATCCTAAATTAAATACAGATGAAGTGACTGTCTTAGATGAAGTGTCCATGGATGATGATAAACCAGAACTAGATAAATTGTAGCCATGTTTAAAAGAAGAAATTCATTCAGTCGAAGCAGCAAGTAAAGAAAATCAGAATCCTAGTATTGAAGACACAAAACTGTTGATGGAAGAGACAGAAATCTTCAAGAAGCTTGACATTCCTTGGAGACCTGATGAAGAACAAGATTCTACAATGGATAAATTAGCTAACACTGATAGGGAAAATTTGCAGAAAACTATCAAGCAATACAAACACCAGATGAATTATATGCAAGAAGTCAATGATGGGCTAATGATGGCCAACAGAAGGTTAAGAGAAGATCTCCAAGATGTAAATGGCAATTTTCAGGAACTAGTAGCTGATGCAAAAGAAGCACTTAAAAGGAAAAGAGCTGCTGACAGTCATTGCACACAGTTGGAGAAGACAGTTCAGGACTTGCAGCAGAAAAACAAAGAGCTCATCAAAAAGATTAATGACATGGAGAAGGAGCAAAAGAAGGCTAAGAAGAAAGACCAAGCTTCAGATGGTATCGCTCTCCTAGCTGAGGTGGCAAAAGACCTATAAGACAGTTATGCTTTCAGTTAGTTGTCATTAGTTAGCAAATAGATTTGTTAATGATGTGCTATTTTTAGCTTATTTTGTAACTTTGTAAATTTTCTGCATTTACTTTACCTCATCGAAGAAGTGGAAGGAGTTAGGGTTAGAGGCCTAATTGATTTTGTAAAAGAGATACTATTTAGAGATGTTAGGAAGTCATTGAGAGGGTTCTGAACATTGGGAGCATCAGGAGGTCTGCAGACTGTGTTATATCTTCAGACTTGTTCAGAGATAAGTAATGTGGCTCTTATAAGCATTTGCTGATGAAATAATGAGATATATGACTTTTTCCCCTTCAGTTTGTCTATGTTGGCTTTGTTATTGAGCTTGTTTAGCTTCTTAAATGATAAATTCATTGCTAGTTAATGTGTATTTTATGGTAATGCTTATCCTTTATGTATGAACCTCAGCATAGTATTTCAGTTGGATCTTATGTGATATGTTATGCATCTTTATCAATTTCTGTTTATGATTTAGTTATTACTTTTCTTTTGAATGTATTCCCTGATTGTGCCCAAAGCTTACAACCATTTAAATCATACCGAAAACCCTAAACTTTGTTTTGTTTATTGAGTTTTACTCTTGAGATTGTGTTGGCTTGTTTCTCTGGCCTTATAAACAATTTCTGGCACAAACAGGGGGCATAGCTATGTCATAGTAGCTTTTGATTATTTCACAAAATTGGTTGAAGCGATGCCTACTTTTGTAGAAGACGGTAAAACAATAGCGCAATTCATATTCAACCACGTCATAGCTAGGTTCAAAGTTCCACAGTCTATTGTGACCGATCATGGTTCCCACTTTAGGAACCATATGATTGAAGAATTGAGTTCCAAGTTGGGTTCTCATCATGAAAACTCAACCCCATACTACCCACAGGCCAACGACCAAGTCAAAGCCATAAACAAAGTTTTGAAGTGCATGATTCAATGCATTGTGGGTACTCATAAGTCCAATTGGCACTTACTCTTCTCGGCATTATGGGCCTACCGAACCTCAGTGAAAAGTGCTATTGGGCTGACACCATTTCTACTGGTGTATGGCCTGGAAGCCATTTTTCCAATTGAATGTGAAATTTCGTCACTGAAGATAGCCGTAAAATCACTTCCAAATACAAATTTTGAAGAGGAATAGTTTCTATATCAAGCCAAGCTAGATGAAACCCATTGTGATGCTGCTTTAGCTAATGAAGCCCATAAGAAATGCGTCAAAGTACAGTATGACAAATCCGGTAAACCTCGGATTTTCAATGAAGGTGACATCGTACTCACATATGACCAAATGCATGACAAACTAGGAAAAGGAAAGCTAGAGTCCATGTGGTACGGTCCCTTCATTGTAAAACGTGTATTTGAAAAAGGTGCTTACGAGCTAGTCGACTGTGATGGCACACCACTGGCACGGCCCAGCAACGGGTTGTGCCTAAAATGTTTCTACGCGTTGGCTCATCCTGCATGAGACTTCTTGTACATAATGTACTTAGCTTGTTTTCAATTATTTCTTTTTTGTGTGTGTGCATGGATTTTATTTCATGTATCCTCATCTACCTCGACTTGTGCTTCTATGCGCATATGTCTTCCTACTACGGATTCCCTGATGGTGCTAACCGACACACCTATAACCGTGCTTCTGCAGTATGGGTTATCTATTCTCCTGCTGGCAAGTTGGTATCTTCAGGTGGCACTTGGTTGGGCCTCACAACCAACAACATCGTAGAGTACCATGCAGTCATCGGACTCTTAACTAAGGTTGCTTTCCTTGGAATTGACTCCTTATCAATCTTTCTAGACTCCCAACTCGTGGTGTCCCATTCGAATCGTGTCTACACTATTTGTGATCCTATATTACTTCGCTTATTTAGAAGGGTACGCCTCTTGGAATGATCTTTTGATTACATTTCATATCAACATATACCAAGAGAATTCAATTTTGTAGCTGACTCATTCGCTAACTACATTTTGGATTGGCATCTAGCTCATACATAAAAAATACATCATAAATCAAACACAGAAGCCACTGTAAATGAATAAATCATAGAAATAAGTCCACATGTATAGAATCTCATATAAAAGTGTTTTTTCTGAATACATATGATAAAGTTGTGTTTAAAGACAAAATTTGGCTCTCTGGCCTACATGTCGTGTACATGCCGCAAAAATAAAAAACTAATGTCTATGGAGACTAATCGCGATCCGCGCGCTCCTCACGCTGCTCGTGGTAGCATACCACTGCTTTAGCCACCCTACGGAGGAGTTGGACGATATGCCTAGGCACACCCACAGTATGTCGCCGGAGATGGAGAGGGACGTCATCTATCCTCATGGCAGGAACTACAAAGGTAAAACCCTCAAGATTACGCACTACATCGCAGACACCTCTTGCTTCTTCTTCATCCTCCTCTTCCTCCTCAGCAACGGCCTGATGCAGGAGGCCACCTCGATGTAGCGGTGAGTAGCTTGCTGGTCTCCTTGGTCCACGATCTGCAACATGTACATGTACATACATTATATGTTTTTACGCATTAGAAAATCATTAAAAATTGTTTACATTTAAAAGAGTTAAAAACACATTGGTGTAGTTCATATACCTGATTTATCCCATTCCTCGTCATCGGGCAGTGCCAAGTCGATATCCTCTTAGAAATCCACCCCTGCATAGGGGTAGTCCTTGATCATCATGATCTCCTCCTCGATCCAAGAGAAGAAATCCTCACCGAAGGCTAATACTTGTGGTCCCCTGAGCTGTCCTACGTAGTCACTCCATCGACCCATTCAAGGCTCAGTCACAGGGCAAATAGGCATGGATATATATAGACGCAGCAATAGCACCCTCTCCAAAAAGAAGGTGACTAAGATACTTCCATACCCAAATTGGCAAGTCTCTCCATTTTTACACTTGTTTACTTGTTTCTTGAGTTTGGATAACACCCCCTCACACAAGTTGAACAAAGTCTGTGCTAAGCACTCTACGACGAGATTCATTTGTGCTCGGCCTGCCTGATGAGGGCTCACACTACTTGCGGCTTGTGTTATGGCGAACAATACAGTCCTCATCAGAAGCTCTATCACATCCTTGATGGCCACTTTCCCACTTTTCTTTGAAGAACCCTGTCGACAGTAACAAACAATCAAATCATTTGTACTTTCTTCTGAGGCCCTGTGCCTCATCAGGTTCACCCTCGCCCCTGTATTAGAGAGGCCTGTGAGAAATTAAATATACTTGAGTTCAATCTCAAGGGTATGCTCTCTGACTTGGAAAGTTTGAATGTTAGTATCCCACAACTGTATTATGTGAGTCAGCAGCTTTCCTTGTTTTCAGATGCCCTTGGTCTTAAATAATTTGAGAAACCCACATGCCCGTAGTGCATTTAATGTCATTTGATTTTCCGTAACCAATATTTCATCAGCTTCATGTTCCCTTTCCTTCCAATCAACCATTTTTCCTCAAATGAGATGTAAAATCCTGTAAAAAGGCAATTAAAACATTCATGAGCAAGCTGGAAGACTGATCTCATCCCAAACATCAGGAAACACCAAATTCTTTTTCTTTTTGTCGTGATTATCGCGCCTGGGCATAGCCCGGCTGCGCGGAAATGAGGAATTACCGTGACCCCGCATGGAACTACAGAGTGGTAATCATGAAATTACCCCATTTCTTGACAGAAGGGGGGCGTGATAATTTCAGGTGCGAAAAAGGTGCCCTAGGGCTTCCTCAAAAAATTGCCAAACTGATGAGAAATCAAAAAATAAGGACATGAATTGAAAGAGAAGCTTAAGTGCTATTACCCGATGCAGACGGTTGTCGAAATGGCGCCTCAGATCTTCGGATATGGTCACTTGAAGTTTTTCCCTTCAATAGGTAAAATCCCTCTATGAGAAAAAATAGCCAAGTTAAAATGGTAACTTTCTATTTTTACCTCTTTCTTATATAAGTTGCATGACTATTTTTTGCTCATTATTTTATTTAAAATATCTTTTTCGGTCAAATTTTTCATTACTAATATCGTTTTCAAAGGTTTCATAAAACATTTTTGACAGGATCTCTATACTTTGTTTACACTGGCGATATACCATTGTTTTGACATTCATTAGAGTTGACTTTATCTTTTTCATGCTCTGGATTAAAACCTGAAAAAGATTCCAAGCACCATTTTACACCTATCTTGTGCTTCTTAAAATCAAGTAAACGGTATCGATCTTAGTTGACTTTACTCGTGCTCGTAAAACAATGAGGAAAGTATAATTTCGGTATTATTTTATTCTTTTTTCGGACTGAAATGATTAAAAATTACAAAAAAGACCATCAGAGTTCTCTTTAATCTCTTTTTAGATTCCCTCGTTTCGAAAAGATCGCTAAGTCCACTTGTCTCTTTCACACTTGTAAAAGTATTTGAAAGGTCATCTATTCCGTGATAGGTTATCCCTTTTTCGGCCCGTCTAGACAATTTACGAGAAAGGTATACCTCAGTCAACTTTTGACTAGGAGAGTTCTCTCAGGAATTGTTTTAAACTTTTTTTGGGACTGAGGGACTAAATTTACGAAAATGTACATTCTGGAGCCTTATTTAAGTTGTTTAGGCTCTCTAAATGTGAAAAACTACCGAGTTTTCCTTCCTTGGACTCATTAAAATTCAACATCGAAAGGCCCACTTTGGGATGAACCCCTCCTTTCTCAAGTTCGTAAAACATGTGAGATTGGACTCATCTATGAGATGAGCTATACCAAGCATCTTTTATCCTCTTCAAGCTCATAAAATAACAAAGAGGTACTCATTCATCATGTTGGGGGGAAATGGGAAATGAGTCAAGTTTATCTTGTTGGAAGCTTGTTAGTCGTCACCTTTGAACATGACATGCGTATGTCACTTGTTTACTTTTGGGTATTTAACTTTTTCTACTGAGTTATGGTCATCATCTCGAGTCATCTATTTGGCCATGAGCCTACTTGTCATGTGTTTTTTCTCTTCTATCTATAATCCATGCTACAAGGTTCTGCTTCATGACGTTACATGTTCAAAGGATTTGCATTGCTCTAAGTCATCCACTATGTCACATATTCCACTGTGTCAGTACATGTTCTCTTGTTGCAATGTTATATACTGTCTCTCATTCCAATTTCGTGTCGATGATGTGGGAATCATTATTTCCCACCTTTAACGAGTCTATTCCTATCGACGCCAAATCACTATCTAGGAATTAGGCTTAAGATTCAACCACTAGTACCTTGTTGATGCATATGTAACTTCGGAATGTATTTCAGCTATGTATATTGTACTCCTATAGAGATGTTATTATTCCTCTATATGGAAGTGTTTGTGTTCCTATAGAGATGTTATTATTCCTCTATACGGAAGTGTCATCATTTATATTGTAAGTGTCGTAACTTATACTTGATGGGTTATTATACCACCTTGATGGGGTCGGCCCTGTATGAGTCATGTGGGTAAAAGGTTTATTAGACCACCCTAGTGGGGGTCGGCTCTGTCAACATTATGTTGTGTGGTTAAGTTAAGGCCGACCTAGTAAGGTTATTAGGCAAGTCAAGTTAGTGTATAAATAGAGTGCGGGAAGCACTCTATTTGATCATTCTATTATTCACTCACACACTCATTGGAGAGTGGCACACATGTGAGGAAGAAGGAGTAGCTGCTAGGATAAGACTATCTCTTATGCTTGGGTTGTACCATTGCTCTATCTATCTCTGAGGAAATTGCGGGGTTTTTCACCTTCTTGGTTTTCCTCGGTGAAACTCTGTGTCTCTTGTGTGCTTGCATTATTGTGTCCATGATTGATATGCTGTAGATATGCTGTACATGTTATTCTCGTAGTTAAGATCCTAGATCAGATTGAAATTTTTGAAAAACTAACATGGTATCAGAGCTAGCCTGAAAGAAGGCATGGTATGGAATTCATGACACTTGTTGCACTTGTTAAATTATAGCATAAGTGCACAAGCAAGATCACTGAAAGAAACACAATCACAAGTTAGACACAGATATAACCTGGGAAACCCTCATGGGGTAGAAAACCCAGCAAAGCTTTCCTCAATATAGATAATCAACCCAATACAAGATAGTAGACCACAACACGAGCACCTTCTCCTCCTATGCAGAACTCTCTCTCTCCTATGCGCACAAGTGAAGTGTGAGAACAAGTGAGTTAAGTGAGGAACAACCTCCTCTACTTATACTTGTTTTCCAACTGACTTTTTACCCTATGAGGCTGAATTGTCAAATTGAGTCTAATAACCTCCGATAAAATAACTTCAGGCCGATCCCCACATAGGAGATCTAATAACCCTAGTTCCCATAATCCAATGGAGGAATAAACATCTCTGGATATACAATAGAGTCCCGTCGGAGGAATAAAACATCTCCAGAATAATACAAATATAATATTCTTTGAAGTTACAATATTTCAACACTCCCCCTTAACAAGAAGGATATTATAACAACAACTGCAGGAGCAAGGAGTCATCGAATACATGATACATGATACATCTATAAATCATTGGAAGCTTTCTTTATACATCATCAGTAACTCAAGTAGTTACTGGAACATCTTCAGGATCTTCAATACTGGAACATCAACATCTTCAGTACTGAGTCTTCATCTTCTGCAGCACTCGAACAGCTACATCATTATCACATGATCATCAGCATTGTCATCACACGATCATCAGCATCGTCATCACACGATCATCAACATCGTCATCAACTAGATCCACTCGATCATCAGTACAATAGCAGCATATCCTGCAATACACATGATCCAATTATGGGATGATCAATCCCTCTCACTTTAAGACATAGGTCCAAGGATGATACAATCCTAATCCACTTATGGGATGATCAATCCCTCTCACTTTAAGACATCTCACCATGTCTAGGGACGATGCAATCCCAATCTATTTACAGGATGATTAGTCCTTATCACTTTAAGACACCTCACCATGTCTAGGGATGATGCAATCCCAATCTATTTACAGGATGATTAGTCCTTATCACTTTAAGACACCTCACCATGTCTAGGGACGATGCAATCCCAATCTACTTACAGGATGATTAGTCCTTATCACTTTAAGACACCTCACCATGTCTAGGGACGATGCAATCCCAATCTACTTACAGGATGATTAGTCCTTATCACATTAAGACACCTCACCATGTCTAGGGATGATGCAATCCCAATCTACTTATAGGATGATTAGTCCTTATCACTTTAAGACACCTCACCATGTCTAGAGAAGATGTAATCCCAATCTACTTACAGGATGATTAGTCCTTATCACTTTAGGACATAAGTCCAAGGATGATGCAATCCTAATCCACTTACGGGATGATCAATCCCTATCATTTTAGGACATAAGTCCAAGGATGATGCAATCTTGTCATGTACATTTTGAACCAAAGGCTCAGGGACGATGCAGTCCTATATACGTCCACTAAGGACCATATTCTCAGAGACATCTGTCTATGGATCACTTTAGGACTGAAGTCCAGGGATGATACAATCCTCATCGTTCGCTACGAACCGCATTCTCGAAGACATCTGTCTACGGATCACTTTAGGACTGAAGTCCAAGGATGATACAATCCTCCATCAACCTCATCGTCGGAACAGGCAACCTCATCTTCAACCTTATCATTGAAATAGGTAGGCACATCATCGATACAGTATCCTCATCAATACAGGTATCATTAGTATGTATCATCAATACAAGTATCCTCATCAATACAAGTATCCTCATCAATACAAGTACACACATCATCAATACAAGTATCCTCATCAATACAAGTACACATATCATCAATACAAGTATCCTCATCAATACAAGTATACACATCATCAATACAAGTGTCCTCATCAATACAAGTATACACATCATCAATACAAGTATCCTCATCAATACAAGTATACATATGCAAGTATTCTCGTCAATACAAGCAAACAAAACATAAATGAAAGTATCCTTATCAATACAAGCAAACAAAACATAGATGCAAGTATCCTCATAAGTACAAGCAAACATAACATAGATGCAAGTATCCTCATCAATACAAGCAAACATATAATCTAGATAAGCAATCTCATCATCAATATAGGTATACACATTGATACCAGTACCCAAAGATATCTTCATCTATCATATCACTCCCCCTTTCGAGTAGAGTCCTTTTGAAATACACCAAGCTTGTCTCAGAAATGCTCAAACTTTACACGAGACAGAGGTTTGGTTAGTATATCAACAACTTGCTCGTCCGTGCTCACATATTCGAGCTTGATAGCTCCTTTTTGCACCATATCCCGTATATAGAAATAATGGATCTCTATGTGTTTTGACTTATCATGAAATACTGGATTCTCAGTCATCTTGATACAACTCTGGTTATCACACATAATCATAGTGGGTTCCATCTCTAAGTCGAACAGTCCTGATAATAACTTACGAATCCATACTGCTTCACAATTGGCAGAGCAAGCAGCTATGTATTCTGCTTCAGTTGTGCTAAGAGCCACACTAGACCTCTTCCTGCTATACCACGAGATCATAGCAGATCCCAGACAATAACATCCTCCCGATGTACTCTTCCTGTCTGATACACTTCCTACCGAATCAGCATCAGTATAGCCATGCAAATTTAAATCATGATCTCCACTATAGTAAAGTCCAAAATCTATCATACCTTTTAAGTACCTCATCACATGTTTTGCAGCTATCATGTGAACTCTTCTAGGTTCCACCAGATACTGACTCAAGGTATTCACAGCAAAACATATGTTAGGTCTAGTGTTAGTCAAATACATTAATGATCCAATAATCTATCTATACAGAACTATGTCCACTAACTCTGATGAGTTATCTACTAATAACTTCAAGTTGGAGTCCATGGGAGTGGCCATGGTTTTACAGTCCAACATATCAAATCTTTTCAAAATATCCATAGCATACCTACCCTGATTTAGAAAGATTCCTTTTGGGTCTTGCCATACTTCTAGGCCTAAGAAGTAGTGCATCAATCCGAGATCTTTCATCTCAAATTCTAAAGAGAGCTTCTTCTTGCACTCGATAATTTGTCTCTAATTTCCAGTCAGAAATAGATCATCTACATACAATAATAATATAACAGGTTCATCATTTATAACTTTGAGATAAAGGTTAGGATCAGATTTACTCTTGGTAAAGCCCATGCTTGTAAAGAAACTATCAATCCTTCCGTACCAAGCTGTAGGAGCTTGCTTCAACCCATACAAAGCCTTCTTCAGTTTGCAGACATGAGTTCTTCCATCTTCTACCTCAAATCCAAGTGGTTGTTCTATGTACACTTTTTCTTCAATTACACCATTTAAGAAGGCTGTCTTAACATCCATCTGGTGTAGTTTCCATTTCATCATCGATGCAAGTGCCATGATAGCTCTAATGGAAGTGTACCTAGCAACTGGTGCAAATGTTTCTTCATAGTCAATTCCCTCTTTTTGAGAGAATCCTCTGGCTACAAATCTTGCCTTATATTTTTCAATGCTACCATCCGCAGCATGTTTTATCTTGAATATCCATTTGGAGGACACTACACTTTTATCTTTTGATTTGGGAACTATATCCCAAACATCATTTTCATTATTGACTGGTATTCTTCTGTCATTGCTTCTACCCATTCTTTCTTCTGAACTGCTTCTTCATAGCTAGTAGGTTCTTGATCCACTAGATTACACATCAAAGCCATATAGTTGGATACTAGCTTTGGTTTCTTCCTTTCTCTAGTGGAGCCTTCAGGAGCTCCATACTTTTCAGCTCCTTGAATAATGTCTCTGGCCCATGCTGGCCTTCTTTTTCTTGATAAGTTTGTAATGGGGGGTTCTTGTGGTTCTAGCAAGTCATGGTCTTCAGGTGTAGTATCTTCAGGAATGGCTGCAGCCTCTGTGATCATGGAAGGTGTGTCTTCTTCATAAATTTCTTCATGTTGGCACTTCCTAGATCTCTTGAGAGCTACTTCTTCATCAAATGTCACATCCCTACTAATTTCCATATGATGAAAACCTGGGATGTAAACTCTGAATGCTTTGGATGATTCACAATATCCAACAAATATTCCCTTCTTTCTAGAAGGATCCAACTTAGTTCTCTTTTCTTTTGGAATGTGAATGTATACAGGACATCCAAATATTTTAAGATGACTTACCTCAGGCTTCTTTCTTGTGAACACTTCTTCTGGAGTTTTGAAATCAAGAGCACTATGGGATAGTCTATTTTGTACATAGACTACTGTTCTAGCTGCTTCAGCCCATAAATACATAGGTAGGTCTTGATCATGTATCATTGTCTTTACAGCTTCCATGATGGTTCTATTCTTTCTTTCCACAACACCATTTTGTTGGGGATTGTAGGGAGTAGTTAGCTCTCTCTTGATTCCAGCTTCTTTACAGAAATATTCAAAATCTTTTGAAGTATATTCTCCGCCATTATATGTTCTTAGTATTTTAATTTTCTTTTCTGAATGATTTTCTATCAATACTTTGAACTCTTTGAACTTTCCAAAAACTTCATTTTTCCCTTTTAAGAAGTATATCCAAGTCTTCCTTGAATAGTCATCAATAAATGTGAGATAGTATTCATATCCACTTAAAGATGTGGAGGGCATTAGTCCACATACATTTGAATGGATCAATTCCAAAATGCTTTTGGTCTTTGTTTCACTCTTTGGAAATGGGTTCTTGATGTTCTTCCCTTTTGCACATCCTTTGCATGTGCCATCATGGTCAACCTTTAAGTCTGGTAGACCTACAACTACGTTGCTTACATGAGGTAGTGCCTTGTAGTTAATGTGAGCAAGTCTCCTATGCCATAGCTCATTTGGGCTAGTGACTTCATGTACAAGGGCAGCTTCTGGATGACCGTTGAGCTTGTACAAACCTCCTTCCTCTTCACCAATGACAATTGCATCCTTAATAGATTTACCTTTGGACCAGATTAATACTTGTCCATCAATGAATGCAACTCTATAGCCTTTCTTGTCCAATGTTGAGATGGAAAGCAAGTTCTTCTTCAATCTTGCAACATACAAAACTTCCTTCATCTTCATTGGGGTTCCAGAATCAAGTTTGTAGTTTGCTTCACCAATTCCCTTGATGGGATATTGATAGTTATCTCCTAGAGATACCTTTTGTGGGGAGGTCTTTTCTTCAAGTTTTGATAGAGTCTTCTTTTATCCTGTCATGTGCTTTGAAGCACCACTATCGATAACCCATGTACCTTTTCCAGGTGTTATAGATCCAGAGAGTGCGGAGAATAGAACATACTTTTCTACATCTTCTTCTTCACTTCTTCTAGATCTTTTCTTGAAGAAGATCCTTTCTTCATTTTCTTCTTCTCTTCTAGGTCTTTCCTTGTGAGGCCTTTCTTCCTCTTCAACTTCTTCTTCACAATCATCTTCTGCAAGATGTGCTTGATGTCTTTTGTGGTGAGTACCCTTTTTCTTCTTCAAAGGATAGTCCTTATCAATGTGTCCTATTTTGTGACAAGTAAAACATTCGAATGAGGAGTAACATCTTCTCTTATTAGATCCTGTTTTCTTTTGAAATCTTTGTGGAGGATGAGACTCCTTGTGACTATCCTTCTTAAAGTAGGATTGATTTCTTCTTCTTTTGGTGTGGGTGGCCAAGGCTTGGCCATCTTCCTTGAGCAATGCTTCTCTGTTGGCAACCCTGGCTTCCTCTTGAATGCAATCCTCCCAAACCACATCAAACTTCATACTTTCTTTTCTGGCACACATGGTTTGGATGAATGACTCCCAAGGTCTAGTGAGACCATTTAGAGCAGTCATGACTAGTTCATCTTCATCAAGAGTATCTCCAATATCATCTAGTTGTTCTTTGAACTGAGAAACCCTTGAGAAATAGTCTTGAATGGATTCTCCTTTATTCATCTTGGTGTTCTTTAATTGAGCTCTCAGGTTCATCTTCCTATTGATGTTCTTTCCCTCATACATTCTGGAGAGAGCATCATACATTTCCTTTGGGTTCTTCTTGGATTCCACTTGGGGAATCAAGTGGTCCTTAATAGAATCAGCAATGATTTTCTTTGCCCTAATCAAATCTTTCCTGTACTTCTCTTTAGCTTCATCTTCTGTAGGTTCTGCAATATCATCTTTGATATAATGGGCAATATCATTCTATTCAAGAATGAGACCAATTCTATATTTCCATGCTCAGAAATTCTCTATACCCTCTATCTTGTCTTCAAGCTTAGTACTTGGGGCCATCTTGCCCAGGGGGTCACTAAAAATTGAAAATTCCAAAAATGAAAAACTGACCTTACCAAGAGATTGGCTTGACTGAGGTGAGGTGACTGATGTACTTACTTTCTAGAAACATCAATTTTTCAGCCTCCAAACTTGACCAGCAAACTTCGGATCTGCTGTAGAATTTTGGTTCATGTTTTCTGGTTTTCTGGTTTTATCGCACTTTTGTCAAACTAGGGTTTGACTTTCTCGGAGTTCTACCCAACCAAAAAGTTCGATCTAGGGCTCAAAAGATTGGTTTTGAGAAGGGCTATCCAGCCATGTAATCAGAATTCAACAATACCAACATTTTGCAGAAACCCTAATTTTCACCGGAGAGAGAGAGAGAGATATTTTCACCTTGTGAAAGATGTCCTATTCAGGCTAGCTCTGATACCATGTTAAATTCTAGCATAAGTGCACAAGCAAGATCACTGAAAGAAACACAATCACACGATAGACACAGATATACCCTGGGAAACCGTCATGGGGTAGAAAACCTAGCAAAGCTTTCCTCAATATAGATAATCAACCCAATACAAGATAGTAGACCACAACAAGATCTCCTTCTCCTCCTATGCAGAACTCTCTCTCTCCTATGCGCACAAGTGAAGTGTGAGAACAAGTGAGTTAAGTGAGGAACAGCCTCCTTTACTTATACTTGTTTTCCAGCTGACTTTTTACCCTATGAGGCCGACTTGTCAAATTGAGTTTAATAACCTCCGATAAAATAACTTCGGGCCGATCCCCACAAAGGAGATGTAATAACCCTAGTTCCCATAATCCAATGGAGGAATAAACATCTTCGGATATACAATAGAGTCTCGTCGGAGGAATAAAACATCTCCGAAATAATACAAATATAATATTCTTTGAAGTTACAATATTTCAATAGCACTTGCGAAGCTAGGGCTTGATATAGCAAAAATCAGTCATCATAGCACTTTTGTTATAAATTCATTTTGGAAAATTTTCAGGATCTGAAAATATTATAGGTCGAAGATAAGATCACCATGTACCTTGTGTCCGAAGGAGAGCCTCTAATTCGTTGTACTGCCAGATTTATGATCTGTACAATATAGGGTTTGTCCCTCTTCGAGATGTCAGTTATAAATAGGTGACCTAGGAAAAAAGGGCACAAATTGGGCTAGGAAGATCCAAATGAAATTTTGTAAAATGTGGTAGGTAGGGCAGGGACTGTACTTTCACAGGTCCAATTTTCAGAGGCTGAAATTGAACTAGTGACATTTGGCACTCCATACAAGTTCACTCTCCTGTTTTATCCCATAAATAGGTCACGGTGCAACACTTGGCATAACTCTCCTTCAGAGAATCCATTTAAGGTTAGATCTATGGGATTGGAAAGATAACAGGTCAGGATACCATAGGAATAATTGTTAGACCCTGTAGATCTGAAATTTCAGAGTTACGCCATAAACAATCAGGTGCATATTTCTGTCAAAACAGAATTGGATTTCGAGCACCTTCATTCATGGCTACGGGAATTTAGGGTTTTAGAGAAAGTTGTAATTTTTGTAAGAAGAGACCATGGCTGGACTCTCCTCATCAAAATCAAAATTTAGAGACCAAGATCGAATTTTTTGGTTGTGTAAAAGGCTGGGCTTGATCAAATCCTAGTTCGGGACTTTGATCAGAAAGGTGGAAAATTAGGGCTTCTACAGAAGTTAGAATTTTTGAATTTTGTGACCATCGATGGAAGCTCCTCAAGAAAATTGAAGTTTAGAGATTTGGATCAAACCTTTTAGTTGGGTGAAGCTTCGGGAAATTCAAACCCTAATTTAGGGTCCTCCCATTGAATCCATAAATCTAAAAGGCAATTTCGAGGGGTGAAACTTTGCAGTTTTCAAATTCTGAGTATACCAACTTGACTAACTCAGAAAGGCACATCTTTCTATCCATTCAGAAGTTTGAAATTCAAAGTTTGAATTTTTAGGGTTTCTCTTTCAAACCCTAATCCAGCTTCAAATCCAATTTCTGCAATTCAAGTGGATTGGGTTAATCCTAGAAGAGAATGGATTGGCCACTTGCATAAGTGAAGAAGTTCGTGTTTCAGAGGGAGATGAGGCTAAGGCCTTACATAAGAAGATTACAAGCAATCTCGATATGTATGACTTATCCAGGTATGTTTCAAGATCTGTTCATGATTAAGTTTATGGTATGTTTGTCTTCATTAAGATTAGTACAATCTTGATTAATTTTGGACTTGTCGTATCACCTTAATAAAAAATATTAATGCATGGTAGAAGATATTCATTGATTAGGGTTTTGACACTTATGATTGTACTAATGCATTGTGGTGTTGTATGAGGTTGATGTTGTCCACTAACATTAAAGGTACATCAAGAAAGACAAATCATGTTCTAGTTCAAGAACATATGACCATGGTGACATCAAGACAAAAATTCATCCATTGTCATGGATCACATAGAAGATCTACTTACGAGGTATGTATAATTTGGTTCCACAATGGTTAACTTATGAGACATGCAGGTCACTATCACAAGTCATTTAAGAGAATAAGAAGACATCATGTGGGTATGTTAGACATAACTAGCTAACATATTAATCTAGGTATGTTTTTCCTATATCAAGTTAGAATCCTACCTTGTGATAGGATCTCTTATATAAGTATACTTGGTATGCTTGATAATGATTATTTATGAAGTTATAGGTTTGACTAATCATGGGTTTAGGAATATTATGCTTCTTGCTTTGATTGATGATATGACTAACCAGAAAAGTCCTATGGTCAAATAGGAATATGCATGAGTAAAAGAATTGTGATAAATTATGTGTGTATGAAATGATCTTGACCATACATGTTTAAGATTACTTAGAATCGTAATGTTTTTGATAGCATTAAGATTATACTAATGAATGTATGTATGAGACATCGAGGATAACACAATGATGATACTAGTAAGTATGCATAGTGATCGAGGATGGATATAAGTTCAAAGACAGATAATCCAGAAAGCAAAGATCAAGAGGGAGAACACTCCAGTAGTTCCCGCAAGGAAGCAAATATTGATAGGAACAATGATAAGTATTTTAATTGTCATTTATTACATACTTCTTTGTTTAAATAATATTGCTCAATGATGTATATGCTTATGTTCCTAGAGTTAGGGTGTGTATTATGCATATTAGAATAATTGCATTAATGAACAGTATACTACTAATATGCATGTGATGGGTAAGTGGCCTATGGCACTGTACAACATTCCATTGCTAGTTATCTAGAATGAAACCTCTTTGCTAACATGTTGGGAGTTGTGCACACTCTTCACAATGTTCTGGTAGAGATTGGAAGGCATCTAGAAAGTCACAGGATATGGATAAATTTTGTATTGATCCATTGGCTAAAATAATTGCATGACTGTATGACATGTTTCTTTATGTGTAAGAATTTGTTCTGAAAACTATGATTTGTTTCTAATCATGCAATTTAACGTGTTTTGTAGGAAATATCGTATACCATCACCTACAAAAGAAGGACTACAACATTTGTTCCAAGTTTGATAACCGTTGTTGTATGCGAACTCCGCGAGGTGCAAATAATCTTCCCACTTGGTGGGGTTGTTCATGACATACATCCTCAACATGTCCTCGAGGATCTGGTTTACTCGTTTTGTTTGTCCGTTGGTCTGGGGATGGTATGCGGTACTGAATTGTAATTGGGTCTCCAAACTGGAGAACAATGCTCTCCAGAAGTTACTAGTGAACTTCGTGTCTCGATCGGAAATGATTGCTTTGGGTATTCCATGCAATCAAAAGATTTCTTTTAAGAATATTTCTGTGATGTGAACTGCTTTGTAGGTAGATTTCACCGGTATAAAGTGGGCTTCTTTAGACAGCTTGTATACCACTACAAAGATGGAGTCATTCAATTTCTTACTCTTGGGTAAGCCTATAATGAAGTCCATACTTATTATCTCCCATTTCCATTCCGGAATGGGTAATGGTTGAAGTAACCCAAAGGGGTGTTGGTGTCCTACTTTGACCAATTGGCACTCCTGACATTTCACGATGAAGATTGCGATGTTAGCTTTTAGCTTGGTCCAAAAGTAATGTTTCTTTACAGCTGATATCATCTTTCGATATCTAGGGTGCCCTAAATAGGGTTTCTGGTGAAATTTAGTGAGAATGTTTGATCTAATATCTCCACTCTCTAGGACATAAAGTTGGTCTTTAAACCACAGTAGTCCTGATTCGTCTATCTTATATTCTTTCTGCTGTTGGAAAAGTTTGTCTTCCTGAATATTTGCGAGGATTTTCGTATAATAATGGTCACTCTTACATGCCGTTCGAATTATGTGGTGTAAGTCGAAGTCGGTTTGGCTTACGGTGACCTCGCAAAGCATATGTGCTTGACGGCTTAAGGCATTTTCAATCTTGTTTTCCTTTCCTTTTATATGCTTTAGTTCGAAATGGTATTCACTAAGGAAGGCTAACAACCTGGCTTGCGTGGCATTTAGGTCGGGTTGGTCAAAAAGGTATTTCAAGCTCATGTTATCAGTCATCAATAGAAATTTCTTTCCCATGAGATAATGTCGCCACATCTTCAGAGCATGGATGATGGTGGCTAGTTCGAGGGCATGAGTAGGGTAGTTCTGCTCATGTTCTTTTAGTTTCCTCGATTCGTAGCATATGGAAAAATTGTCTTGCATAAGGACTCCCCCGATTCCTTCCTTGCTTGCATATGTGCAAACGACGAAGTCCCCATTGGGATCCACAATACGCAGAATTGGTGCACTAATCAGTAGTTGCTTCAATTTTTGAAAGCTTTCTTCACACTTATCCATCCATATAAACTTGTTGGCCTTTTTCTGCAAGGCTGTCATGGGACATGCAATCCGTGAGAAGTTCTCAATGAACTTTCGGTAATAGTCGGCTAGTCCTAAGAACGATGTTATATCGAATACACAAGTAGGTGTGGGCCATTCCTCGATCGCTTTGACCTTTTCGGGGTCGAAGACTATTTCCTTCTCAGAAATGATATGTCCTAAGTATTGAATTTGGGGTTTGTAGAAATTGCACTTACCGAACTTGGTGTAAATCTAGTGTTCCCTTAGTATCTGTAGAACAATTCGGAGGTGCTCCTTGTGTTCTACTTCGTTCTTGGAGTAGATCAGAATGTCATCAATAAAGACTAGAACGAATTTATCGAGGTATTTACTAAAGATATTGTTCATCATGCACATAAATTTTGCCGGTGCGTTTGTCAATTGTCACGTACCCGAATTTTCGTTAAAAAAAAATAAAAAATAAAAAATTGTAGGCGTACAATCGTTGATAATTATTGCTACAGAAGATAAAATGTATTGTAGGCATCCAATTGTTGATAATTATTGATGCAGAAGATAAAATGTATGTATAACATCTATAAAATTTCATAACTTTTATCATTTTACTAGCAAGCCCTAACCATGAACATTCAACTCTTTATAACATATCTTATTCTAAAAGCATAATTTAATAATGTTGTATCACTTCATGTACACAAGAAACAAATGTATAAGTAAAGGTCATCATATTAGTGAAATGCCTAAGGTATACACAAACATCACTAAAATAATAACTACAACACAATGTCAAGGGAAAATGCCAAGAGATGCACAAGTACAACCACAATTAACCAAAGAGATATACAGATAAGGAATACACACCACAAGAACATTTTCACGTAGTTCACCCGCATCTTGGGCTAGTCCACCAAAATTTTGTGTTATATTAATGAATTCAAAGGAAGATACAATCAACAACTTCAATGTTGCTTTTTATTTTCTCAAGCCTCTCCTGGAGAGCAGCTTTCAAGAACAAACATATGATAACTTCAAAAATTACTACAAAAATCTAATCTCTAGTATAACACTATATTGACACAATTCTTCCCTTGTATTCATTCTTACATTTACGTTTCTAATCATATCACTCTCCAATGTTTTAATCCATAAGACATCTTTCAATGCTTTATATTAAGAATAAAATATACTTTCTATTACTTATACCAAGGACACTTTACCATACTTTAAGCATATATTTAAGAATATATGTATACTTGTTTATAATTTCATTAAGGTCACCTCCCCATGCTTCAAATATACATTAAGAAATATATCTCTTTGACTTCTTTATACTATTTACACTTTACCATACTTTAAAACTACACTAAGGGTCTATTTCTTCAACTATTATAGCCATATTATCTTATTTTTCCATAACATGAATTTATATATATATATAAGTTTGGCCTTATACACAATTTGATGGATAATATGTTAAAAGATAATATTTTGATGGATAATATGTTAAAAGATAATATTAGGCTACAATCTTCTTAATCGATCCTATACACAAGTATGTGTAGTTCAAGAAAAGGAAGCACACCTTACATCAAGATGCATTTTTCTTTAATATACCACAAAACTTTGCTAAGGGACAACATATTTTAATTAATATTATAAATAAGTAATAACCTTCCATTCGTTAACATACTTCAAGATATATTTTGTTTACTATCTTAAGTAATAATAATATTACATGCATGAGCTCAATTTAAAGAAATATTTTAATATCCTAACTAAGGGGAATATTTTAAAGGTATAATTGTATTCCAATTTTTAACTAACGGGAAAACATCCCATCATAACTAAACAATAATAAAATCATTTGGCTAAAAAAAATATTAACAAGGAACAAAGTATGCATTCATACTAGTATTTAAGTTTAGAAAGGGTTTCGGGTCATGGAATCCATAAGCTACCCAAATCTTAGCGTTGTTTGTTAAAATTATACAAAGCAGTAATAAAATGAGAACAATGGCCGAGAGCTCGTATGGAGTTTACAACACTACAACAGCCAAAACACTAAGGGAAAATGAACTCGTCCTTTAACCCTTACCTACTGAGTTTCTTATCGAGGTATCCACATTATTTCAACGATCTCTTAAGGGTTTTCAAAAGTAAGACTAGTCCCGAGGTCAAGATATATATATATATATAGTTTGCTGAAACTAAAACGCAGCCAATATCGTTGTATAAATCTAACAACTACAAAGCATGAAACTAAAGCTATTTAAGGATCTACGCATCTACCAGATCTATTTGTTTTCAATCGAGATACGAATAACTGAGTTGTGATCTCAATGAAAAAGGTTAAATAAAACACGGCCTGCCTCTGTTACATGCAGATCCTCCTTGAACCGCACAAAATCCATATACTAAAATTAAACGGGATTTCAGTATCTTATCGCTCGGAGATATAAGACGAGATGAAGTTGGTTGTTGGCTGCAAACCACAGATGGGATCTCATCTCTCCCATCAAGACTCCAAACGAAATCGTGGTAGTAGAAAATTAACCTATGAAGACGTAAAAAGGAAAATATACAGGTTTCAAGACGCATATAATGACATCAACATAAAAGAGACAGGGGATTCAGGGCATTAACGTAGGCAGAGCTAGATCACGGGATAATGCTACGTCGTCCTACCCTACAGACTCACCAGTGACAGAGATCCTGAAGATTTACACGGACATATGTCTGATTTCTTAATCTAGTGGTTGCGATGGCTCAAATAAAATAATGCAGAGATATCATTCTAATGGCTGCGTTGCAAATTAAGAGATTTAGACCTTGGATGGCTAGCACGCTGATCACTTGGTGTGGTTATAGCGTGGATCAAAGATATAAATTATAGACAAACAGGGTTCGAGCTCCATGAGCTGACCCGCCATAACTACAGACTATCTAAAAATAAAAGCAATTCATGGTTGAAATATAACAATGCTTATCCAGGGATCAAACCTCGAATGTTGGTACATCAAATTGAAGGAAATACCTGAACAAAACTTGATGGTACTTAACGAGTGTAGAGGTAACCTCTATCACGTGCTCCAATTGTCAGATTCGGCTCTCTCCCCGCCACAGAGCTGCGAAAATTCTTTAGTGAGCTCCCTATTCGCCGAGATAAGCCCCAAGAAGTCTGTCGACTTCTCCTCCAGATACAACTCTCCATAAACTCTCTCCAACCTTCTCCTCCTATTCGTGATAGCGTAAAAATAATACACAGAGTTCCACTTCTCCAACGTGAACTTCCAAAAACAATTCCGTATCCTGCCTCGCTCTGTTGGATCTCTTCTTTTTAAAGTCAGTCAAGAACAAGGAAAATGCCTTCTCGCTTCCCTCCTTTTTAAGGTTCTCTTCACCACTTGTCAAACACCCTTAGCTTGGCGGTAGTGGCTGTCTCCTTCTAATAAATCATTCTAGTAAAAGCTCCCTAAAACAGTGGAGAGAACACTCATATGGAGAGACAGGTCCCCGTCCAAATCGTAAGTTCTTGCTTAAAGATAGTAACACGTCTCACCTCCCATTATGAAGAATTCGCCCTTCGATCCAGCAGATCTTGGAAAAAGGGTGGAGTATTAAGGTTTTTCTAAAGGGGAGTGGGTTCGAATTTATTAACAAATTTTAAACTTGTATTTGTTCGATGGAGTAGGCCTATTTACTAGATCACATAAGAGACGGTGATTTTTTATAAAGATAGGCTAACATACAAGTTAAGATTTCAACATATAGCACAAATATATATATATATATATATATATATATATATATATATATCATCATCCCAACACATAATAATAAATTTTTATGCGTTTTTATCATTTTGTTTAAAAATGTTTTCAATAATTTCTCTTTAAGAAATTATAATATTTTAAGTAACTATCGTTTTATCTATTATTTCAATACATTACTACGTAAATAATGTTTATTGAACTGCTAGGGTTTACCTAAATATTACCTAATTATGGCATTCATCATGTAACTTATATAGTATTTATTTAATGGTATTTTTACAACTATCAATTAACCCTTCATATATATATATATATATATAAATCACCTATTGTTAAACTTTACCATTGTAAATGTATGAATACTTTATGTAATATAATTTGACTTTATCATCCAATCTCGATTGGGATGAATAGCTATTATTTTATGACGAGGATATTTTAAAGTTTTAAGGTCAACTGTAAAACAATTTTAATCTTCTTTTAAGTGTTCTTGGCACTTAGGTGGTACCTACCACCTATTTGTTAGGTTTTAAGTGTCTATCCTACTTCTCACCCTTCTCAAAGGCGTTTTGTTACTTATTGTTTAGTTGTAATGCTATTCTTTAGTCTTCTAGGATTTATTTAGTCATAGTTATCCTTATACTAGCTATAACATAAGTTCTATAATGTGATGGAATAATGCGACAAATAACCGTTCTCCCTAACTTATGATGACGACACTTAAACTTTTAATATTTTATGTGTAAACTTACTCTCTTCAAGTGCTTGTGACACTAGAACATTATCCATCATCTAATGTTAAATTTTGAAGGCTATCATGCCCTTCACCTTTTTCTTAGTGGTTTATTACTCGTTGCTTTGTCGCATTCATTTTCAGTTCACCTCTTAAGAGTAAATCACAACAATACTTTTCAAGGTCCACTGTTGGGGCTTTGGCCTTGAGCTCCTCACCAGGGTCGCCTATACAATTCGTAATTACATTTACAAAAATAATAACAATAAGGGTCGAATTTGAGGGATGTTACATCAATCCAAAGGGCATTACTACGAACTCATAGTGGCCGTAACGGATTCGAAATGCGGTCTTGTTGACATCTTCATCACGGATCCTCACCTAATGGTATCCGGATCGTAAGTCGACCTTCGAGAAGATATTTGCCCCTCCGACTTCGTCAAACAAGTCGTCGATCTTAGGGAGTGGGTAGCGGTTCTTAATGGTCATCTTGTTGAGTTGGTAGTAATCGATGCACATCCGCATCATCCCATCTTTCTTCTTGACGAAGAGTATCGGTGCACGCCAAGGCGACACACATGGTTGAATGTATCCCTTATCTATTAACTCTTGTAATTGAAGCTTGAGCTCCACCAATTCTAGTGTGCTCATGTGGTACGGGGCTTTAGAAGCTGGTACTGACCCGGGTGTTAGCTCGATGGAAAAGTCTAAGTCTCGTTTGGGTGGTAATCCTTGTATTCTTTCGGGGAATACATCCTCAAATTCCACGAGGACTAGGAAGTCTTCGATCTTTTGTTCCCTATCAGTTTCTATGTTTTGGATATTGACGGAAAAGAGTTTGCAACCTTTCCTGATACATTTATTTGCTTGTAAGGCAGAGATCTATCGTACCGACACCTTTTTACGGATACCTTGAATCATTTTCTGATTCCCTTGGTCGTCCCTGTAGAATAAGGATTTGTTTAAGTAGTCTAGGAGGACATGGTGTTCTTCTAACCAATCCATGCCGATGAGTACATTGTATGACCCTAGGGGTAGAATGTTTAAATCTAGCCTAGTTTGGAATCCATTTAAGTCTATCTCACATGTTTTAACTAACTCGAAGACCTTTCGTTTGGTACCAGTGGCTAGTTGTACCAGCCACGGTTTCTCATGAGGTTCTCGGTTCAACTTACAAGTGTCCACTAACTTAGGGGAGATATAACTTCAACAAGCACCGGGATCTATTAAAACTGAAACGGTAGTGGTAGAGATCTTACCCTTTATTTCCACCATGGTGGCTTGGTGATCTTCCTGTCAACCGTCGAGAATGACATAAATCCTTGGTTTCTTTGCCATGTCTCCTACGGTAGGTTCTTCCTAGGCATTGTGTAAAATTTCGTCTGTTTTGCTGGGGCAGTCTCGGTAGTTGTGTGGCCCTTGGCATTTCCAACAAGAAACAGTTGGTGGGACAAATTTTGTCCCTTTGTTGAAAACAAGCCTGTTGATAGGTGGTGGGGGTGCACTTGGTCATGGTCGAGGTCGGTTGAAGCCTCTATTTGGTGGAAAACTGTTGTTATGTTTTCGATAAGGTGGAGGCCTAAAACCCGGTCTGCGATTGTCTGAGAAGGTTCTGAACCTATCTCTATTTCTGTTGATGTTGTCGTTCCTTGGTTATCCGTGTTCATAACACAACCTTGCTTTATGTAAGGTTATATCAAGGGCTTTGGGCATGTCAAAATCTATCTTTTCTCTAAATTTTGGTGGAAGCCCTCCTAAGAACTATTGAATCTTTACCTTCTCGTCTTTAATATAAGGCACATAGTGTAGCAAGTCTAAGAATCGGTTTATGAATGCTTCCATAGTCAGGGAGCCCATTTTTAACTCATGGAATTCTTTTATTTTCTTGTCAAAGAATCTTTCAGACATATACTTGTCGTGGAATATTTTGCTAAAAGTATCCCAGGTTATGTCTCTCAGATTTTGTCCTTTGGTGTGTTTCAAGTCCCGCCACCATCTGGCAGCTTTACCGTTCAGGTTGTATATGGCTAGTCGGGCTCACATTTCACTGGAGTAATTATGAACTTTGAAGTATTTATTCATCCCTAGCAGCCACTCCTCAGCCTTTTCCCCAGAGTTAATCTCTCTATCATATGTTGGGGTTTTTATCTTTCAGAATTCCGCTTGCAAACTGTCGTCACTTTTTCTCCTTTTCTTGCAAGGAGGTGGTGAACCTTTATCATTGGAAGAGCTCTTACAGTCTTCTTCCATTGATTCAGGTATGTGTTCTCCCTACTCTTCTCCTTTGGGGCTGGCATTCCTTTTTGGGTGACTGGTTCCCTTTTTAAAAGTGTTGACTGAGAGTGTGGGCTGTCCGTGAGGTTTTTCCTTTGTTAAAGTCTGAAGTAGTGCCTCATTTATGGCATGCTACTCTCTTCTTTTTTGCATGTTTTGTCTCGAAAACTTTGGAATTCGTCCTGTAGATTCTGCATGGATTTCATTAAATCCGAGTTGAGTTCCACCACAATTTCTTGCTCTCGTGGTGGACAGTTCATATTTCCATGTATGCTACTTCCCCTTTCTGCATTCATTTTTTTTTATAGTGACTCTACCTGAAATGTTATATAAGTATAAAGAGCATAAAATCATGTTAGTTTGTTTTCTCATAAAACAAAATAAAAAATTAACTGGATGTTTTTGTTTACTGTGTATCTGCAGCGAATGTTTGTAATGATCCAAATAGGTCACTTTTGTAACTGGGCTGTGATACCACTTGTAATGTCCCTAAAAATAGTATAAATTTAAAATTTTTCCGATACTAGATTAAACTGATAAAGATAGGAAGAATAGTAAATTATCTTCAGTACTGATAAGTACCTACTGCACCGGTATTTGTTTTCTATTCTTTGAGGTGTCTTAATTTCATAAGTGTCAAGGTTTACTAATTGTAAATTCTACAACTTTGCGGAAGCGATATAATGAATATCTATGAAACTCTGTCGTAAGTGAACAAGTGTTTAAAGTGTAATAATACAAATCCTTTTCTTATTCTTTCAAGGGTTTGCGTGCATAATTATAAAATTCTAATTGACCATTCAGGTGGGATGGATCCCTAATGCTAGCGGATGATGACCTGTGATGAGATCCATGGTCTTTCAAGGGCTATGTACCCCGGTAGAGCTGCCGAGAGGTAGGTGTAAGAAATGGAAACTTCTGACTTACTTAGTGAGTTTCGCTAATGCATTTGATTTGTACTTGTTTGTAGGTATACCTATGAGGCATCTACCGAGAATGCCTACTCCACCTTTCTAGCAATTGTTAAAGTCTCAAGTGTGAGGGCTTTGCAGGTTGACACCTTTTAAAATCCTTGTTGGGGTTTGCAATACTTGTGAAAATACACCACTTGTTAACCTTGTATTTATTAAATGGCACCATGTAAATGTCTTGGGTCATTATATGGTTGATTGTATTTACAATACATGTGGATTTCGAATGGTTCTAATACTATATATTTTTTGAGTCATGTCAAAATATTTGGAGTGGGTGGTAGCATTGAATGCATTTATGCGATGGCACATGGCCAACGCTGCCAGTTGTGCTGAGGGTTTCTTCTAGGGTTCTACACTAACGAAGAAACATTTTTGCGGTTCATTTCTTCTACCTACTGTGCGTGCATTGAGGGTTTCATTACTAACTTGAGCTATGGCTCATGGTCAGCACGCCATATGGAGTAGACATGACGACTGAAACATTCGGAGGTAATTCTTCTCAGATTCATATGACACCCTTTCTATTTGCATTTATATATATATCATGATATAGAGTTCTGACTTCGTATGGCATGTTTGGTTAATAGGTTTTCACTGGCATTTATCTTCTGTGTGGCTAGGACTCGACAGTAGTGATGTTTGAAAAATGGTAATTCCATAATATGCCATTTTTATCTCCTCCTTTCACCTCTGTGGAGTGTACCGTTGGTGTTTTCTTTTGAGGAACCGTGTGAGCCCAGTTGGGTTTTAGAAACAAGTTGTTGGGTTCCTTGAGGTCACCGTTGGCTTGACCCGGTGTATGAAGACTTGTTGTAATTAATATTTTGATGGTGAGAAATCCCTAGGGTCTCTCTACTGGTAGCAACGTTTCATGGATTGGCCTAGGTTGTTATCTATATATTTGTACCTATGTGAAATGGGATTCTGAAAGGGTACTTTGTTTCTTTCCTGTATGTAATCATGGGTATTGTCTTTTGATGTTTGAAATGTAATAATAAGGGGTCTGCGTCTTATTTCTATGACATTTATATGGTTGTATGAATAAACCCTAGCTACTGTATATTTATTTGAATGGTGCCTTCGTTAGTATAAAAACTTTAACGGAAATATCGCTTGTCTAAATAAATGGATTTCATGTTGAATGTGATACCTACCCTTGCTCTACCTTGCGTATTTCTTTTCTATGGCGCAATTTATAAAAATGTCTGCGCTGTTATAGTCTCATCCTATAGATAGGAGATTGGGTTGTTAAATGGTAGCTTTGTGGATACCAGTGATACTCTTATCCTGAGTCTAAAGTATTGTGAATGATCCTAGGCAAGATGAACTACTCCAAGGGTTTGATACCCATACCTATGGTTTACTAGTTTGGAAATGATGGGCGCCTAGCCTTAGGTTATGAGGTTCGAACCATGAACTCGGGAGGTGCCCATTAGGGTCTTCAAGTTTTAAGATGTAATGTTAAGCCTGCGTTCGGCGGTTGTGACCTTCATAAGTCTGCTATGTTTGAGGTTAAGACTTTAAAGTGGAAACAAATCGTGGTTGTTGGAGTCTACCTGTGGTATCAATTTGCATTTCTACTTCAGTAGTTTTAAATAATGGAATTCCCGATTCCTTCTATGAATTTATGTTTTACTGTTTACAAGGGTGAGTGGTTTAGCTAACGTAGAAAAGATTCAAGGTTTCTGTGTATTTAATACTGTTGGTTTGATATGAAGTGCACTTTGATTTGGGGATGGGATTCGATCCACGAAGTAAGAGATAAGCCTGTAAAGGTTTTGGGATTGGCACCCATCTTTGAACTACCTATGAGGATTGTATTATATGTCAACCTATGTTTGGATATGTGAACCTATGTTTTGGAATGCGACTCTTTGTGTAGTGCTTGATGCGTTTAAAGCTGGACTGAATATTTATGTTGTAGAGATGTTTGATATTTTAAATGTATAGTGCAGTTGAAAGTTTCGATGTCTAGTTTTTATTTCTATTTGGTAATGTTTCCAACATGTATAGAGTAAGAATGTAAAAGATCTAACAGGTATAGGTGAACCTGCACTACAACTAATGCGATATGATTTAAACAGAAAAAAAAATAGCATATGCTAAGAGAATACGATTCACCAAATATATATATATAAGCAAGAAATTATAAAATCCTAACCTAGAAGGCAATATAAGATTTCTAGCAAAGGCTAGCTTGGCTAGACCTGCTAGACTCTCCACTGGGTTCTGGGAAGAACCTTGAATTTGATATTATGGGTAATGATAACAATGCTACAGTATCTAATTTTAATTGTAGAAGCCTAACTGTATTATACTAGAAATTTGAAACATTAAATACTGCATACCTAGTTGCTTGAGTACTTGGTCCCTTCCTGTGGAAATCTAGCTGCTTGGTACTTGAATCCTTCCTGTAGTGACCTGCACAGTCAACAATGGTTAATGCATAGCCTGTTGTGTCTAGCTAACCTGTTAGGGAAATTGCATTTAGTTGGATAACTTTGGGGCTACCGTGTTCGTCCCAACCATGATCCTACAACCATTCCTAGTTCTGTATGCATCCCCCCAAGCTGGAATCCTACATGCAAAAGAGAGAGAACCTAAATCCACTGCTGGTTCAGATCTGAGAATTATTAGGTGAGGCTGCTTCCACTTCTTGGAGCAAAATACTTTTCTTGCATTACCATAAGAGAATGATAATGACCAAGAATGATGGATGATCCCCAAAACTTGGGATATGCCCTCTTTAAGTACGGAAGTCTTGAATTAGGATTGTTGAAGTAATTAGTTTCTTGAAATTCAATAATTATTAATTAAAAGATATTATTTAATTAAATATCTAGTCCTCTTGAACTAGGACTTTTCCAACTGTTTAACTATAAGTGATTTTGATTTATGCTCTTAATAATAATTATAATAATTTAATAACAATAATTATAATAACAACAATTATACTAACAATAATTATACTAACAATAATTATATTTCACTTAACTATTAATACACCACTTTATAATATAAAATAATGCATAAACCATATATACTAATTACATTCCATAATTAAATAATGGCACCATTATTATTTAAGCCCTTAATAATAATGTTAGCCTTGAGGCCTTTATACATGTTAGTCGTAAAAGACTACTGGTAATTATCTTTTATTTAGTTCTGTGTCATCATATGACACTTCTTTTAACTTTTAAGGACAAGGTCGAATTCTTTGGATGGTATAGGTCATCTTGGTTAGGTACCTCTAGTCTCTCTCTCTTAGCATATTGGTATCCCTCATTTAACACAGTAGTTCCCGTAGTACTTGATGAATGATGAATCATTTAATCAAAATAAAATTGTCGTGATGAAAGTAAAAGTGCTATTCAGAGTCCTTCCGACTCAACACTTTGAGATCCAGTAACCACAGGTGCTCTTCGGAGCCTTTTGACTCAACACTCTCACATGGGCATTACGCTACTGCAATTCTAGAGCCTCTGCTCAACACTAGTGCTAGAATGCAGTTATGAGGCACATCTAGAATATTTAAGTTGACTCAGATCCAATATTCGTTTATCAAGGTTGGAGTGCTCCAAGGATTATGCCCAACACTCAATGTACGTTGGGGCTTACTCCCAGTACATAATATTTCCTCTAGGTACATCGGGGATTTTTCCCAGTACGTAGGTAATCCATGTGTTCCTGAGTACATGCTAAACACACCATATAAGTCAATCATGTCATTCACATCACTCCACAGCATGTAATAAAAAGATCATCTCAGTATATTAGGGTTTTGTTCCCACATCATATGGTAAAAACATGAATCAAAACATTGGGGTTTCCTTTCCTGGTATATAATCAAATAATGAAATTCAGTCAGGGTCCATGCCCAATATGTTAGTCTACAAAAGAATAAATCATATGCACTAGGGCTTATGCCCAATAATCAGAATAATCATATGTGCTAGGGCCATGGCCCAATATAACATCATAAAATTGTCAGTCCAAAATTCGGGATATTACAATGGTGCTACAATAAAAGCAACATGGCATATGATTGACAACAATATGCATCATAATCAAATGGAGCAATGACGATGCATTCATGGATGCATTCTTTTTGAAGATGTAAATATTTGAGAATTATATGGTTTAGAGTTTGATTTTTATAAATTAAATAGATCTATTTATTTATATGATAATTTATTACTAGTTTTAAGTTTCATTTTTAGTTGTGTTTTAATTTTATTATTAATTTAATTGTATAGGTGTTTATATATTTAAACTCATAGTTGTGTATATATTAGAATTTGGGGTGGACTATTATCTAATATTTTCTTAGATTGAAGGAGAATGAGACAAGTGTATTTTCAAAATTGATATTATGGGCGGAAAATAAACAATTATAAAAAAAGAAATATAAAAAGTAATTGATAGTTGATGCATGGATAACTTGTAGGTCATGCATAGATATAATTGATAGTCAATGCATACCATGCATACATGACACATAGTGACAAACTACTCATTTAACTAAATAAGGTAATAGGCATCATTTAAGTAAAGACGGTAATAGGCATAAACAACATGTAATTACAACTAAGCATGGAGAACAAGTAACATATAACTTGTTTATGGAATTTAACTTGTGACCTATGGGTGTTCAGTAGACACAAATCAAGTGGCTCTCCTAGTAGCCATCTGTGATTTTATGGGCTAGTAATATTAATACCGATTTAAAGTAATTATTATCATCATTGATGACTGAATCTTAGAATTAATTCTAATTTAATGTTATAAAATTAATATAATATTAATAAATAATTATATATATTTTTTATTTATAAATTTCATCACCTATGATAATTTACAAAGTTAGTGATTAGAAAATTCATGGTATATAGCTTTAATAAAATTTAATTAAAATGACATCAATTATGATGATGATAATAACTTCACCTCATAATATCTTAATTTTCTTTTATCGTGTAATTCTTTATGGCACCACATATTTATGCCAACTCCACTTAAGTTGTAGGTTGTCTTATGAGGAGGAAAGGATAGTGTGTATTGCCTTTAATTTTGAGATTATATGTTATAAAGAGATTTTGTATTTTCTCTATCATTTTACATGATTATCTTAAGTTTTTGTTTCTCAAGTAGGAGTTTCTTCCTATTCCAAATCCAAAGGTCTATTGATTTGCAATTGTTTTCAAGTCCATGATAAGTTTTCCGCCCTCCATTAATAATTTTTTCAATGCTCTAGTTCCATCTAATCTGACGATGAAGATAAATTCCAAGATAGTTGTTTTAAGTCACTTTCCCCGAGTTGTTGTTTTCATTCATGAAATTATGATAACTAATATTTTGGGATTTGATTATCATAACCTTTGTTTTGATGGTGTTAATAGTCATACCCATAATAGAGTAAAAATCCTTTAGAATATTTAATCACTTGTCAAGATCAAGCACTATGTCAAAGGATTTTATATTTAAGTCAACAAAGTAACACATAATATTGGTTTTACTACTGGGACATTCCTTAGCAATGATCCTTAACAGTAGCAAAGTGGTATAAAATTGAATGATAACCCCAATATCCTATGTGAACCTTATCTTTTTTTGCTATGGCTTTCTAAACAAATGTTGATATTCTTTTCGAGAATAATTCCATATAATTTGGCTAAATTAGGGCTAATCGTAATGGTCTTATAATTAGATGGATTTTTTTATCTCCACTTTTAAAACTATGAAGACTAACACTTTTTGTCCATGGTTTTGGGAAACCTGACTTCTAAATTGAAGAGCCTATGGATGTGAGGGATGAGGATAGGACCACCAATTTCTAATATAATGCTTTGCATTCTTTGATGTCTTTATCTTTCCTTTTCATAGGTCACTTAACCCCAAAATCTATGCTTTCTAAAGAGAACTTATTCCTCTATATAAATGTTTGAATGTTGTTCATGACATGAGGGTATTCATAAATATTTTTAAGGTAGGAATTCTAGTCCCTCAAGGGAATTATATTATTTTCTTTAATTCCATAATTTAGAAATTGTGTTGAGAATTTATTAGGATCTACCTTAGAGAGATTCTCTTCCTTTCTATTTATTTGTCACATTGTTATAGGAATTTGCACCTATAGATCTTGTGTATTTTTAAGAATCCATTAGAAGTATTATTAATGGATATTATAGCATGCTTGTACTCTTTATCACACCAAAGGTTGATCGTCCTATACTCATTTTTATAGGACACCAACATACATAACTTGTTAATGGAATTAGAGAGGGTAGCTATAAATTATGATACATGTATTCAATATTGCTCTTAGTTAATAGTATATTTAATTCATTATTTAATTTCCCTAAAAATATCATTTTTAGTTTTATATTACAGGAAATTTTCGTGAGTAGCACAAACCTTGTGACCTTATGTTGCCACAATCCCTGAAGTCATTTTCATGGTGGATGATCCTTGAATTCCATGTCTTGTAACTCCACTTATTTTGCAGCCTCGACGCGCTTTGTTATACAAGCAACCTCCGTCAAAACCCTTTCGACGTAGTGTGTATCAATGCAACATGTGTCACTGGGGTAAATTTCCTTTAGAGCAAGCCGCATCAACCATGCTAGACACATGTTTCTCCACTGCACATCATGTCGAGGTATGTTGGGGACAAAAGTTAGGTCTTCGAGAAGCTTACAGAGAGGAATCTCATTGGATAGCCTTTCCTCCCTATTTCTATGGATCTAGCTTGAGCTCCAAAAATTTTGGGATCATATCTCAACCCATTTACCTAATCTTCTCACCCCTCTCTTATCCTTATTGTCCTATAAATGAAAACTTTGGGCATGGGTGTGAGGAAAAGGAATTTATATCAAGTAAGTGCTAAAGAAATTTTTCAATACCCTTGGACTCTTGATGTGCTTCCTTTCAAGACAAGGGTGACATGTTGGAATAGGAGGAATCTATCAGAAGGAGACCATGACAGCAAGGATCATGGTTGTATTTACTTATGTTATCTTTAATACAATGATGTATTTCCTTCCCATACTTGATTATTATTGTCATGTATAGAAAATATACTTGTTCATTTGCTTAGATAATTTATATTGTTTCTAGTTCAATCCACTTGCTTTGCTTGTATTGGATATGTCACAGGTTCTTTCGTACGCAAAGTTGGATTGCAACAACTTGAAGATAACAAGGTCAAACTTCATATGACAGGTAAGCTTTCTCTATTTCATTTCTGTGAATATTTAATTGATGTAGGTGAAGGTGTGCATGTAAAGTCTCTTTTTGTTCTAGTTTTGACTCATTTGAACTAGGGAGGTACACTCATGTTCGTACTTGAGAACTAATCCCTTAACATTTTATCAAAAATAAAATTCTTGAAATTAAAAATTTTGAATATGCACTATAAGTTAAAAGTTAAAAGTCTTAAAAGTGCATTGCAATTATCAATATTAAGTATAAATGTATGCACTATCTATTTGGAAATTTATTATAAAAAAATAAATAAGCAATAAGATTCCCCTGATTTGGGTGTCAATAGTGACCATCATGAAATAAGAGTGCCCTCATTCAAAGACATGGCAATTCCCACTACACCCACACCATGGAGTTATCAGGATGCAACTGCTAATGCATGTGAAGTATTTTGTCCATCAATCCAACTGGTCATCATGCTTAATGAAACAAGGAGATCTTTCAAAGATATAGGGGAGGACTGAGAATTATAGTTCTTTGGTTTGGATCACCAAAAAATGATGAAAAGATGGTAATACTTTTCCAAACATCTGAAAATCATGATGGATACATTGAATGGGACAAATACCAAGATTGGATCTACTAATACACAAGCCATATGTATTTGGAAAGTCTTACAAATTTGCAAATTATTGTTCTTAAGAACTTTTTATCCTCTGCAAACATAGAGCATTTTTGGAATGCAATGTCCCTAAAATCTTGAGAATTTTTAAAATTTTATATAGGCTATTTAACCTAGCAAGACTTAGGACTTGAGTAAACATTACTTTCAACATTGTTATGGTAATAATTTAGGACTGGTTGCAATACTCTTTAAGGTTTGTTCTTACACAATGTGGGCTTCAGTTTAGTTACAATTATCATTCGTAATACATCAATATGCTATGAGTCGTCTATTTATGTCTTGACATTATTCACAGTATGATTGCTTTGATTGGCTATCTTTTAAGTTCGAAATTCTGTCCTGCATAATGAATGATGTATTTTATGTTTTCCATGGAGGAAGAGGTGTTGTAGTGCTCCAGGTCTTACTTAGCTCTTTATGAGCTAAAGTATCTCAATCCATTCTTTTTGTGCAGGTGCTTTTGAAAGAGGCACTAACCTATTACGTAAACACTCCAAGAAACTACATGCCAAGGGGAAAAAATGGAATGAACCCTAACCTTCAAGGTAATCTAGCTTACTAGCACTAGAGCTTGGAGGAACACCCTATTCTAAGGTTTGTGGGTGAATATTTCACTGACAAGGGGATAAACCCTAAACCCCAAGTCATACTATGGTAGCGTTATAACTAAGGAATAATGGAGAATTCAACTATAGGGAAGTGGGTATTGATCTGGATTGTAGTGGAGGTAGGTTGGAATTTAATGCTAGTCACGTGAAGGGCCTGCTAGTGGAATCCACATTGGCCCAGGGTTTGATGGGATGCAAAACCTTCTATTTTTTTCATTTGGTTCAATCGTTGCCTGCTGGTTGCATGAGAGTGGAACTCTTTTGCAGAAATTGAGTTGGTGAAAAAAGTGGGGGATGCGCATGACCGGATCATGGCTCCTATTGTACGCAATCCCTGAGCATACAGGTGGGGCATGGTCAGCTATGAAACCAATAGGTAAACTTCGTTCCATAAAACTTCCTCGGTTGATCTATAGTTTATTTATTTTGTGTTTAAGTAGGTTTGAGTACCCATTGTTTCGTTTTGCTGGACAACAGTCATGGGCATGTTGTTGGGCGATTATGAACTGGGAAATGAAGACTCCAGACTCCATTTTACCGGGTAAGACCTGGGCTTAGCAATGCCTCTGTCTCATCTCTTTGTTGGTTGGAAAATGAGTGGCATATTTTATGTTTTAAAAGAATTGCTGAGCAGAGATGCTTTAATTGTTTCTGGTTTGGGAGGCACAAGGGTGGTAATGGTTCATCCTGGGATGTGCATTTGTGGTTTACTTGTTTCCCATTCCTCCAGCGGATAGGTCAGGGAGTTTGTACCATTTTTCAGGCCTCTACGTAGGCAGTAATGTTGGGCATTTTGTTTCTTGCTTGAAATTCTGTGCATATAATCTTCAATTTTTGGGGGAAGAACCCTGTGTATATTTGGATGGCTCACGAGCTCTTTCATTGATGATTCAAACCTGATTTTCAATACTGTAATTTGAATTTCTATTTTAAATGGTTTATTCCAATGTATAAATTTTGTTTTATATAAAAACTTAGTATGGATGCTTGTTTGGATTTAATGGTTAATTCGTTTCAACCCTAGATTTGTTAGATGTTACAGGGATTCCTTTAATTTATGTTATGCGTTTGTATGGCGACTACTGTATCATCGTTTTGGGTGAGAAACTTGTTAATTTTACACCAAATAGACTAGCAAGATCACTGAAAGAAACATAATCACAAGATAGACACAGAAGCTACCCTGGGAAACCCTCATGGGGTAGAAAACCCAGCAAATCTTTCCTCAACAAGATGATCAACCAAAATACAAGATGTGCTCCAAGACTTGACCTCCTTCTCCACCTCCTGTGCAGACCTCCCAGACAAGTGCGCTACTTTTCTGAGTTGTGAGTGTGTATCAAATGAGGATCTCTCCTCCTCTATTTATACTAGTTCTCGACTGACTAAAATCCCTAATGGGGCTGACCTCTCCTGGAGAAGTCTAATAAACCCTAAAATATAGTATCAGGGCCGACCCCCACATGGTGGGTCTAATAAACCTAGTTACCACAAATCCTCAGAGGAATAAACATCTCCGGATACATAATAGAGTCACCTCGGAGGGATGGAACATCTCCGGAATAATAATGTACAAATATAATATTCTTAGAAGTTACAATATTCAACACTCCCCCTTAACGAGAAGGATATTATAACAACATTTGCAGGAGCAAGGAGTCAGCGACTGCATCATACATGATACATCTATAAATCATCGGAAGCTTTCTTCAATTCATCATCATCAGTAACCCAACCAGTTACTGGAACATCAACATCATCAATATTGTCATCATACGATCATCAGCATCGTCATCACATGATCATCGGAATCGTCATCACACGATCATCGGCATCATCATCACACGATCATCAACATCGTCATCACACGATCATCGGCATCGTCATCACACGATCATCGGCATCGTCATCACACGATCATCGGCATCGTCATCACACGATTATCAGCATCATCATAACACGATCATCAACATCGTCATCACACGATCATCGGCATCATCATCACACGATCATATTACAGGAAGATCAATCCTGCTCTCTTTAGGACATAGGTCCATGGATGATACAATCCAATCAAGTTTCAGGATGATCAGTCCTTATCTCTTTAAGACAAGTCTCATGTCTAGGGACGATGCAATCCCATCATGTACATTTTGAACCCAGTTCATGGACGATGTAGTCCTCACATCTACCTTTAAGATAAGTCTCATGTCTAGAGATGATGCAATCCTATCTTCAATTTTCAGAGACATCAGTCTACGGATCAATTCTGGGACCAAAGTCCGGGGAAGATACAATCCCCTACCTATTCATTCAGGACTTCATTATCGGAGACCCAGTCTATGGCTCAATTCTTGGACCAAAGTCCGGGGAAGATACAATCCCCTACCTGTTCATTCAAGACTTCATTATCGGAGACCCAGTCTACGGCTCAATTCTGGGACCGAAATCCGGGGAAGATACAATCCCCTACCTGTTCATTCAGGACTTCATTATCGGAGACCCGGTCTATGGCTCAATTCTGGGACTGAAGTCCAGGGAAGATACAATCCCCTACCTATTCATTCAGGACTTCATTATCGGAGATATCATGTCTACGGCTCAATTCTGGGACCGAAGTCCGGGGAAGATAGAATCCCCTACCTGTTCATTCAGGACTTCTTTATCGGAGACATCATGTCTACGGCTCACTTTAGAACAAGTGTTCAAGGATGATACAATCCCTCTTCTTTCTCAGAGACACCTGTCTACGGATCACTTTAGAACAAGTGTTCAAGGATGATACAATCCCTCTTCTTTCTTGGAGACACCAGTCTACGGCTCACTTTAGAACAAGTGTTTAAGGATGATACAATCCCTCTTCTTTCTCGGAGACACCTGTCTACGGCTCACTTTAGAACAAGTGTTCAAGGATGATACAATCCCTCACATGTATCCTCATTAATACAGGTACAAGTATCCTCAACCATACAAGTACATTAATCAATACATGTATCCTCAAAAGCATGTATTCTTACTAATACATCTTATCATCAAAACATGTATTCTTACCAATACATATAGCATGTATTCTCACTAATACATCTATCATCAAAAGCATGTATTCTCACTAATACATCTATCATCAAAAGCATGTATTCTAACTAATAAATCTATCATCAAAATCAAAATAGGTAAAAATAAGTATTCTAAGTATAAGAGTCCTAAATCTAAATGTTTCTAGGTATCCAGGTGTAGTAAGCAGGTAGCCTCATCATCGATTTTGCTTGTTGATGAGACAATCTCATTATCAGTGACTATATTACTCCCCCTTTCGAGGAGAGTCCTTTTGAATTACACCAAGCTTGTCTCGGAAGTATTCAAATTTCACTCGAGACAGAGTTTTGGTCAAGATATTAGCAATTTGATCCTCAGTGCTCACATACTCAAGCTTGATAGCTCCTCTCTGCACCATATCTCGTATATAAAAGTATCGGATCTCTATGTGTTTTGACTTATCGTGGAATACAGGATTTTCTGTCATCTTGATGCAGCTTTGATTGTCACACATAATCACAATGGGATCCAGTTCTAAGTCAAACACTCCAGATAATAGCTTTTGAAGCCATATTGCTTCACAGCTGGCAGAGCAGGCAGCTATATATTCTGCTTCAGCAGTACTGAGAGCCACACTAGATTGTTTCTTGCTGAACCATGAGATCATGGTAGATCCAAGACCATAACATCCACCTGATGTACTCTTTCTGTCTGAGACACTTCCTTCCCAATCAGAATCTGAGTAACCATGTAATCTGAGTTGATGACCTCCAAGATAATATAGACCAAAATCTAATGTACCTTTTAGGTACCTCATTACATGCTTTGCAGCTATTAAGTGAACCTTTCTAGGTTCTACTAGATACTGACTTAGGGTATTTATAGCAAAGCATATATCTGGCCTGGTATTTGTTAAATACATCAAAGACCCAATGATTTGTCTATATAGAGTTAGATCCACTAATTCTGATGAGTCATCAACTAATAATTTCAAGTTGGAGTCCATGGGAGTGGCCATGGGTTTACACTCCAACATATCAAATGTTTTTAGAATCTCCATAGCATACTTACCTTGATTTAGAAAGATTCCTTTTGGTTCTTGCCATACTTCTAGACCTAAGAAGTAGTGCATTAGTCCGAGATCTTTCATCTCGAATTCTGAAGAAAGCTTCTTCTTGCTTTCAATAATTTGTTTCTCATTTCCAGTTAGAAATAGATCATCTACATATAACAACAGTATAACTGGTTCATCATCCATCACTTTGAGATAAAGATTGGGATCAGCTTTACTCTTGGTAAATCCCATGCTTGTTAAGAAATTGTCAATCCTTCCGTACCAAGCCCTAGGAGCTTGCTTCAATCCATATAATGCCTTTTTCAGTTTGCATACATGAGTTCTCCCGTCTTTAACCTCAAACCCCTGTGGTTGCTCTATGTACACTTCTTCTTCAATTACACCATTCAGAAAATCTATCTTAACACCCATTTGATGTAATTTCCACTTCATCATAGATGCAAGTTCCATGATAGTTCTTATTGTAGTATACCTAGCAACTGGTGCAAATGTTTCTTCATAGTCAATTCCCTCCTTCTGAGAGAATCCTCTGGCTACAAATCTTGCCTTGTATTTTTCAATGCTACCATCTGCAGCATGTTTTATCTTGAAAATCCATTTGGAAGAAACCACACTTTTATCTTTTGGTTTGGGAACTACATCCCAAACATCATTTTTCATTATTGACTGATATTCTTCTGTCATTGCTTCTACCCATTCTTTCTTCTGAGCTGCCTCTTCATAGCTAGTAGGTTGTTGATCTGCAAGATTACACATCAAGGCCATATAGTTGGATACTAGCTTTGGTTTCTTTCTTTCTCTAGTGGAGCCTTCAGGAGCTCCATATCTTTCATCTCCTTGAATAATATCTCTAGCCCATGCTGGCCTTCTTTTCTTAGATAAATCTGTAATAGGAGCTTCTTGTGGTTCCAATATGCCATGATCCTCTAGTGAATCATCTTCAGGGATGTGCACAGCCTCTATGATTCTAGGAGGTGTATCTTCTTCATAGATTTCTTCAAGTTGGCACTTCCTGGATTTCTTGAGAATTGCTTCTTCATCAAATGTTACATCTCTACTTATTTCTATATAATGAAAACCTGGTATGTAAATTCTGAAGGCCTTGGATGATTCACAATAACCAACAAATATTCCCTTCTTACCAAAAGGATCCAACTTGGTTCTCTTTTCTTTTGGAATGTGGATGTACATAGGACACCCAAATATCTTAAGATGACTTACCTCATGCTTCTTTCCTGTAAACACTTCTTCTGGAGTCTTGAAATCAAGAGCACTATGGGATAGTCTATTTTGCACATATACTGTTGTCTTAGCTGCTTCAGCCCATAGATACATGGGTAGATCTTGGTCATGTATCATAGTCTTTACAGCTTCCATGATGGTTCTATTTTTCCTCTCAGCAACCCCATTTTGTTGGTGATTGTAGGGAGTGGTTAGTTCCCTCTTAATTCCAGCTTCTTTACAAAAGTCTTCAAAGTCCTTTCAAGTATATTCTCTGCCATTATCTGTTTTGAGAATCTTGATTCTCTTTTCTGAGAGATTTTCTATTAGAGCCTTGAACTCTTTGAATTTTCCAAAGAATTCATTCTTACCTTTTAGAAAGTATATCCAAGTTTTCCTTGAATAGTCATCAATGAATGAAATTTTCCAAGTTTTCCAAAGACTTCATTCTTCTTCAATCCTGGCACATATAAAATTTCTTTCATCTTCAAGGGTGTTCCAGAATCTAGCTTGTAGTTTGCTTCACCAATCCCCTTGATGGGATATTGGTAATCATCTCTTGAGAGAGTTTTCTTTTGACCTGTCATGTGCTTTGAAGCACCACTATCAATGAGCCATGTATCTTCACCAGGAGACACAGATCCAGAGAGTGCAAAAAATAGGACATATTCTTCTATATCTTCTTTCTTTACTTTAGATCTTTTCCTTCGAGGCCTTTCCTCTTCTTCTTCTTCTTCTTCTTCTTCTCCTTCTTCTTCTTCACTATCATCTGCTGCCATATGTGCATGATGTCTTTTTTGGACAAACTTCTTCTTCTTCTTTTCTGGTAAAGTACAGTCTCTAGCATAGTGTCCTAGTTTAAGACAATTAAAACATTGGACTGTGGAGAGGTCTCTTTCTGAGTTTGTTCCTCCTTTCCTTTTGAATCTATGAGAGGGTTGAGACCTTTTGTGGTTCACTTTCTTGAAGTGACCGCTTTTTCCTCTTTTGGTGTGGGTGGCCAAGGCTTGGTCATCCTCTTTGAGAAGATCCTCTCTATTGGCTACCCTAGCCTCTTCTTGAACACAATCCTCCCATACTACATCAAACTTCATTCTTTCTTTTCTGGCACACATGGTTTGTATGAATGATTCCCAAGGTCTAGTGAGACCATTTAGAGCAGTCATCACAAGTTCATCTTCATCAAGAGTATCACCAATGGCATCCAGTTGCTCCTTGATTTGGGAGACCCTTGAGAACTATTCTTGAATGGATTCTCCTTTGTGCATCTTGGTACTCTTCAACTGAGTCCTTAGGTTCATCTTCCTATTGATGTTCTTTCCTTCATACATTCTTCCTAGGGAATCATACATTTCCTTTGGAGTCTTCGTGGAGGCCACTTGGGGAATCAAGTGGTCTTTAATGGAATCAGCTATGATTCTCTTAGCCCTAATCAAATCCTTCCTATGCTTCTCTTTGGATTCATCTCCTTCAGGTTCTGCAACATCATTCTTGACATAATGAGCAAGATCATTCTCTTCAAGAATGAGACCAATTCTGTATTTCCATGCCCAGAAATTTTCTATACCTTCTAGCTTGTCTTCAAGCTTAGTGTTTGGATCCATCTTCTCTTGGGGGAGTCCAAGAGACAAGAGATAGAATAGTACTTACCTGGAAACTTTAACCCTTTTAATTTTCTAGATCCTGGGACAGAATTTCTGGTTTATCGCACTTTTGCTAAAACTAGGGTTTGACTTGCCCGGAGTTCTACCCAAACAAAAAGTTTGATCTAGGGCTCAAAAGATTGGTTTTCAGAAGGGATATCCAGCCATGTAATCAAAATTCAACAATACCAACTTTTTGCATAAACCAATTTCTGGTTTATTGCACTTTGGTAAAACTAGGGTTTGGCTTTCTCGGAGTTCTACCCAACCAAAAAGTTCGATCTAGGGCTCAAAAGATTGGTTTTGAGAAGGGCTATCCAGCCATGTAATTAGAATTCAACAATACCAACTTTTTGCAAAAACCCTAATTTTCACCGGAGAGAGAGAGAGAGATATTCTTACCTTATCAAAGATGTCCTATTTAGGCTAGCTCTGATACCATGTTAAGTTTAAACCAAATAGACTAGCAAGATCACTGAAAGAAACATAATCACAAGATAGACACAGAATTTACCCTGGGAAACCCTCATGGGGTAGAAAACCCAGCAAAGCTTTCCTGAACAAGATGATCAACCAAAATACAAGATGTGCTCTAAGACTTGACCTCCTTCTCCACCTCCTATGCAGACCTCCCAGACAAGTGCGCTACTTTTCTCAGTTGTGAGTGTGCATCAAATGAGGAGCTCTCCTCCTCTATTTATACTAGTTCCCGACTGACTAAAATCCCTAATGGGGCCGACCTCTCCTAGAGAAGTCTAATAACCCCTAAAATATAATATCAGGGCCGACCCCCACATGGTGGGTCTAATAAACCTAGTTACCACAAATCCTCAAAGGAATAAACATCTCCGGATACATAATAGAGTCACCTCAGAGGGATGGAACATCTCCGGAATAATAATGTACAAATATAATATTCTTAGAAGTTACAATATTCAACAAAACTAAGAATAATGTTGATTCCTATGGTCTCGTGTACTATACGGACAGTTGTGTGACAAATCGTTGTTTCTATTTTCCTTAGGGAAGATGAATCTTGTTTATACTATTTAATTTATAGTCTCGGATGTGGGTTGGATTGGTGAGGGTTTGAATCGTTTTGGCTTCCTGGTCTCTAGTTGAATAATTCTGAATGAGCAGGACAGATATTGTCTTTGATGGAGTTCTGGAAAAAGTATGGGAAAATCCTATAACTACTATTTATTTTCTGAGTTATATAATGTTAGTATATTTTAATTTCTTTGTCTCGGTCAAACGAATGATCCTAGTAATGAGGGGTAAATTATTGTGGTCCGATTTTTTTATGAATTTATTTATTTCCTTAGGTTTATTCAATTCGATTCTCTACCTCTAATTATAGTATACGTTATAGATTTAGTTTATTTATTTATTAATTTGTGGGACAGAGAGGATAAGCCACATACTTGAATTTGGATGAACTTTCATAAAATCGTGGCTTTTGTGCATTTTATTTGTGGATCACTCCTAAAATGTGTAAGCCTTTGTTTCAAATCTTAGGAAGGTTTAAAATGGTAGATTTGATTCAATTTACAGGATTGGTTTATGCATATAATATATTTAACCGAGAATGTTTACGATTATGGTTTTCCAACACATTATAGATTAATGCTGAATAATTAGTTAGGTAATTTTTATTTTTTTATAAATAAATATTCTAAGTAGGTAGATGTTTATGTGTGTAATTAATCTATCCAGGCAAGGTTTAAGGCTTCTTCCCATAAATCCTATGGTTAGCGATTTCTCTCCCTATATGAGTATTATAGGATTTTTCTCTAGATTAATGTATATATATATATATATATTTTAACCCATAAGTCATGGACAAGGAGATCCGCTGATAACTCAATGATACACAAGAAAATCATATATCCCTATATTAATTGATAAAAGCAAATAACACAAAAAACCATAGCAACATATTTAGAAGCATTATAAATTTTGTTTTGATAATAAACAAACCTAATCTTATTTGTTTAAAGTAAATAACACAGAAAACCATAGCAACATATTTAGAAGCATTCTAAATCTTTCTTTTGATGATAAACAAACCTAATCAAACTTGAAATATATATGGCCTATGAAGACAGAGCATATTAAAGAGAATTGTATATGACCTATACCTTTAAATCATATACTATAACCATTAATACCAATCAATATCCCGAGATCCATTAAAACAGAATAATAGTACAATAATGATAGATTTCTTTTCTCATAACCAAGTAAAAATGTTATTACTGTAAAACAGAAATATATCAGAAATATAATTAACTGAAACGTAAATAAATACTTATTTTTCTTTTATCGCATACCGACTGACTTAGGAACTGCCACGTTCCTTCCAACCATATACGACAATCCATTCCTCGATTGTTCCACCGGTCACCCCCGAGCTGAATTGAGCATGACAAGAATATAGATGTCTAGATGTAGAGTTTGTTATCTTCATTACTACAGCGGAGTAGCCACAAGTTTCACTTTACTATCCTGTATGGTGTGAATCTCTTGAATAATATTCCTCTTGATACCTTAACAGTCCTCTCACTAGGACAGTCCTTTTTTAATAGGACACACCAGATATTCAACAATCTGATGTTTGAATGATTAGATTCATGACTGGACCCTCCAGTGTGCTTGGGAAAACACTTTCCCATGAAAAGTTCCTCTCTATGCTATTTATAATTTGTTTATGGACAAGGTTGCTAGGAAATTAGGTCTTTTGCACATTCAGTTAACTAACTGACACACTAGCAGTTCTGTATTTATCTTTAATTATGAAATTATTTTATTTTAATCCTCACAATTTATTTTAATCTTTATTTAATAAATTTGTACTTTTACTCACCTAACAACTAGTTAGATCTTTAGTTATCAGCTATTGACTAGCCTAAACTCTTGCATGCTCAGCCCCTCTTTGTGTGGCAGTCCCAGTTAGCCTAAAAGAATAAAATAATAATAATCTTTGAATATTTAAAGTAAAATTAAATCAAAACAAAGTACTGATGCTCTAGAGCTCTCAGCTCAAAGGCGATCAGTAGGAGTTCAAGTGTTCCAAAGCATCTCAGCTCACACTTACTCAACTAATAGTGCTTCCAGAGCCCACATGGCTCAACACTAACCATAATAATTCAGATGTTCTAGAGATCACTTGCGCACATCATTTAATAGTTTGGTGCTATTCAGAGCTCACTTGCTCAACACACAAAAATAACCACAATTAATGTTATAACAACAATAAATAATAAATAAGTAAAATATTTTTTTTCCTGGGATATTACATCCCTCCTTGCTTATAACAACACTGTCTTGGTGTTCTATGGACTTGAACTGAAATCGTGAAACAAGAAGGGGTATGCCACTTTCATTGCTGTTTCATTCTCCTACGTGGCCTCTTCAGGCTCAAAGTGCTTCCATTGCACTTTTGGCTGGACAATGGTTCACTTTCTGAGCGACACCTCTCTCCTGTCAAGAATATGAAGGGGATTTGGTACAAATTCCCCTTCAGATTCTACCAGTAACAAGGACCAATCAATGACATGTTTAGTATCATAAACATACTTCTTAAGTAAGGAAACATGAAAAACATTGTGCACTTTTACATGTGCTAGCAATGCTAGTTCATATGCCACCGAACCTTTCTTTGCCAAAATTTCAAATGGTCCACAAAACCTGTGATCTAGGTGGATATCGGTGGCGGCCCACCTCTTCCAATTGGCTCAAAACAGTCTTCTCGCAATTTTGGTAAATTACTATTTTTAGCAGTTTTTTGGGTCCTGAACTTCCGGAGCCATTTTGAGGCCCTAAACGACATTTTTTGGTGATTTCGGGGACCTAATGGTTTCCAATGGCATACTCTAAGGCCCATTTGAATGTTGCAAATCTCGGATAGACCTTTCCGATGGGCTACCGAGTGCCCCAAATGAAGATCGTATGCAAAAGTTATTACCCCGGGAAGTTGACTGTTCAACTAACCACCTTGGGGCCGCAAACTTTATGATGGTTCATCTTCTAGGGTTAGGTTTTTGGATGTTTGGGATTCTTTCCCTCATGCTTATGATAAATAGGCCCTTTCGGCCTCTCTTTGGATTCATCTTGGAATGAATGAGCATAGCGGCCACATCTCTTCGCAGAGATAGCTACCACCATTCCAGCTATTGTATTTTACAGTCTGTTCTATTTCTGCTATATAATAGAATATGTGTTTACTGTATCATTGTGTTCTTGCAATATATCTCTGTATATGATTCTGTATATGCTATCTTTTGTTTCATTCCCACATAAATCCGGATGAGTCCTATCAGAGCGGTCTGCTCTTTGATTGTTTCTCGATGCATGTCTTAGATGAGGTCAGGATACAGAGAGTTGGGTCTCGAACTAGTTTCACTTGGGGAAGACCACTCTCGCCGCCCCAAATGGCCTCCCATGGCGGAAGAAAAGAGAGATGATGGAGCAGTAGATCCTATCAAGTTGTTGCTCAAGGAATCCCTCGCGTGACAGAGGAACGAGATGATGGATAATTTCACCGAGATCCTTCGACGCATGCCAACAGCGGCAAATGCACCCTCAACGAGCAGCCATTTCGGAGATACGACTCCCTTCAAGGTACAAGTTAATTTTGATATCCCTTTATTTGAAGGCCAAATCGATGCCGATGCCCTAGATAAATGGTTGAATCTACTAGAAGGGTATTTCTCTGTCCACAATTTTTTTGATAGGGAAAAGATCATCTTTGCACTCCTCAAGGCCGTCCCCCATGTCAAAAATTGGTGGGAAACTTATTGTGAGAAAAAATCATCAAACGAGTATGGATTGTTTGAATATTCCAATCCCACTTGGGCCTCTTTTATAGATGCCATCAAGGAACAATATTACCCTGTTGGGAACTATGATGACTAATACACAAAATGGACCATTCTGCATCAAGAGAGGGACCAAACGGTGTCAGAGTACACCAACAAATTTCATACCTTGCGCACAAAGCTAGGTCTCAAGGACTCCGAGTGGCACCTAGTACTGAAATATCGCAGTGGCCTACAACGATACATCCGAACAGAGATGGATTTCCTGGAAATCTCTTCACTCGGATTCGCCTATCGATATGATGTCAAAATTGAGCAGAAATTTCAGCAAAAGAACAAGCGTGACTTCGGACCTACGCAGAAGCAGGGCAAGGGAAACTCTGGCTCGTAGAACACGGGGCAGGAAAAGGACAACCAGTCCCAACCACAAGCTAAGAAGGGTAAAGAAAAGACAAAAAAGGTCACCGGGAAGTGGTGCAAGTTCCACAAAAGTCCCTGGCACAACACTGATGAATGTCGCTCAAAATAGTCATTGGTGGCTCAGATCAAAGCTTCAGAATCAGATCCCAGTTCTAATTTTGACTCAGAACCTAATTTCACAACCGTGCGAAAAGGGAAGCAAATCATTGATGCAAAACCCAGTGCCGTTGTCGCCACCATATAGATTCAACCAGAGGAACCTGAAGAGTCGGAAGCAGAGGAGCGCCTTTTCCACTCACAGATGTGGGTGAAGAGAATTCCCCTACACTTTGTTGTGGACAGTGGCAGCTAGAAGAACTTGATATCAACAGAAGTCATCAAGAGATTGGATCTACCAATAACACCACAACCACAACCATACACCATTGGATGGCTAAGCCAAGGACGAGTGATCCGCGTCAGTCACCAATGTCGCCTACCATATGGCATCAAGCCCTTCAAAGATGAGGTATTGTGTGATGTGGCCCCACTTGAAGTATGCGATGTTCTTTTAGGACAACCATATATGTGGAGGCATCATGCTGTATATGCATCATGACCCCGCGGTGTCATTGTCACTTTGGGAGGACAACTCTATTGGATACCAGAGATAGTTGCACATACCCCGAACGAGCAGGGAAGGAAGATAATCTCCCACACTGGAAAATTTTCCCTATTCGCAATTGCCACTAAAGGAGAACATCAGATCGCAGAGACATCCACAACCTCTGCCCATTATCCCTCTACTCAGCAGAAACAAGAACACAAATTCAGTGTTGCATCGCCTATTCGAGTACCTCTACAGTGCAAGGCCACGCATTCAAGGTGCTCCTCCAAAAAGAAACCATCCACACTGGTGCATACCAAGGATACCACAACAACCAAAACTGTTGAACAGCTCCAGCGCATCCATCAACAACAATTACAACCCTCTGAAGATGTCAAAGTAAGGCAACCTTTCCACTTCAGCAAATGTCACACCAAGAGCTCAACTCGACACAAAGCTCAACATATGATAAGGGATTTAACACAATGGAGACCATTGATTCCTAAGGAGGGAGGATTGATCTAGGTGGATATCGGTGGCGGCCCACCTCTTCCAACTGGCTCAAAATAGTCTTCTGGCAATTTTGGTAAATTACTATTTTTAGTAGTTTTTTGGGTCCTGAACTTCCGGAGCCATTTTGAGGCCCTAAACAACACTTTTTGGTGATTTGGGGGACCGAATGGTTTCCAATGGCATGCATTTGGGCCCAGTCAAAAGTTGTAAATCTCGGATATACCTTTCTAATGGGCTATCGAGCGCCCCAAACGAAGATCGTATGCAAAAGTTATGACCCCGGGAAGTTGACTGTTCAACTAACCACCTTGGGGCCGCAAACTTTATGACGGTTCATCTTCTAGGGTTAGGTTTTTGGATGTTTGGGATTCTTTCCCTCATGCCTATGATAAATAGGCCCTTTCGGCCTCTCTTTGGATTCATCTTGGCACGAATGAGCATAGTGGCCACATCTCTTCTCAGAGATAGCTACCACCATTCCAGCTATTGTATTTTACAGTCTGTTCTATTTCTGCTATTTAATAGAATATGTGTTTACTGTATCATTGTGTTCTTGCAATATATCTCTGTATATGATTCTGTATATGCTATCTTTTATTTCGTTCCCACATAAATCCCGATCAACCTGGGAGCTAGTTTCCCACATTTGCCTAAGCTCAAGGAGCTTCTTTTGGCTTTTACTTTCAAATAGACATGCTCCCCGACATGATACTCTTTGTCTTTTATTTTCTTGCCTGCATAACTTTTCTGCCTGTCTTGGGCCTCTTTTAAATTTTGTTGTAACTTAGCAACTAAGTATTCTAAATCTTTTAAAAGATCTGGCCCCAACATGAGTCGATCCACTGGGATGTCCCAAGTTATTGGTGTCCTGCATTTTCTGTCGTAAAGTATTTCAAAGGGGCTCATTCTAGCCGAGGTTTGGTACCCGTTGTTGTATAAGAATTCTGCAAGATGTAGATATTCTTCCCATTGTTTAGGATTGTTCATGACATACATTCGGAGCGTATCTTCGAGTATCTGATTCACTCGTTCAGTCTGTCGATCCATCTGCGGATGGTAGGCGGTGCTGAATTTTAGTTGCGTTTCTAAACATAAAATAATGATCTCCAAAAATTGCTTGTAAACATTGTATCTATGTCGGAGATAATAACCTTAGGTATTCCATGCAATCAAAATATTTCCTTCAAGAAAATGTCAACAATGTTTACAGCTTTATAAGTAGATTTCATTGGAATAAAAAGAGCAGATTTAGATAATTTGTCTACTACAACCATGATTGAGTCGTTCTGTTTCTTGCTTTTTCGCAGTCTAGTAATGAAGTCCATGCTGACCACTTCCCATTTCCATTCTGGGATGGGTAAGGGTTGTAGTAGTCTCGTGGGATGCTGATGTTCAACCTTAACCAGTTGGCATTCTTGACATTTTGCAATGAATAAAGCTACATTAGTTTTTCAGTTTTGGCCAAAAATATTGCTTCTTAACAGAAGATAACATTTTCTAGTATCCCGGATGTCCAGAATATGGTTTCTGGTGGAATTCAGTTAATATATCAGATCGGATATTTTCATTTTCTCATACATAAAGTGTGTCCTTGGACCATAGTAGTCTTGTTTCTTCAATTTTATAATCTTTCTGTTGTGAGAATAGTCTGTCCTCATGTATTTTCTGATGTATTTCAATGTAAAAACAGTCAGTTTTGCTTGCTGTCTGGATTTTGTCATGTTGATCAAAATTGGTTTTACTTACTATCACCTCATGAATTAAGTGAATTATGCGACTTAACACATCAACAATTTTATTTTCCTTTCCCTTGATGTGATTCAATTCAAATTTATATTCACTAAGGAAGGCTATCCATTTGGCTTGCCGAGCATTCAAATTTTGTTGATGGAATAGGTATTTTAAGCTCATGTTATCAGTTTTGAGAAGGAATTTCTTTCCCATTAAATAGTGCCTCCACATTTTCAATGCATGGATTATGGAAGCTAGTTTAAGGTCATGAGTTGGGTAGTTCTTCTCTTTTTCTTTCAGTTTGCGTGACTCGTAAAAAATTGCGAAGTCATTTTGCAGGAGGACTCCCCCAAGACACTCCTTACTTGCGTCGGTACAAACCACAAAGTCTCCATCTGGATCTGCAATTCGAAGTATGGGGGAAGTTGTTAAAATATATTTGAGTTTTTGGAAACTCTTCTCACATTTGTTTGTCCACAAAAACTTACTTTCCTTTTTTTGTAGTGAGGTCATAGGACATGCTATCCTAGAGATATTTTCAATGAACTTCTGATAGTACCCTCCTAACCCTAGGAATGATCTAATGGCAGTGACACTTGTCGATGTAGGCCATTCTTCTATGGCTGTAATTTTATCTGTATCTACGGCAATGCCTTTCTCAGAAATGATATGGCCAAGGTACTGGATCTGTGGTCTATAAAAATCACATTTGCTGAACTTAGCATAGAGTTGGTGCTCTCATAGGATCTATAGTACAATTTTGAGGTGTTCCCTATGCTCTTCCTCGTTCTTATAATAGACCAGTATGTCATCGATGAATACAAGTACAAACTTGTCTAGGTACTTACTAAAGACATTGTTCATCATGCACATAAAATTAGTAGTTGCATTCGTTAATCTGAAAGGCATCACTACAAACTCGTAGTGACCGTACCGTGTCCTAAAAGCAATTTTGTTTATGTCCTCATCCCAAATTCTTACTTGGTGATGTTTGGAGCGTAAATCGATTTTGGAGAACACTTTGGCTCCTCCGACTTGGTCAAATAGATCATCTATCCTCAGAAGGGGATATCAGTTCTTTATAGTTAGTTTATTTAGTTGTCGGTATTCGATGCACATCCACATCGTTCCATCTTCTTCATGAAGAGAATAGGTGCTCCCTAAGGGGATACACTTGGGGGGATATATCCTTTGTCAATCAACTATTGCAGTTGAAGTTTTAGCTCAACTAGTTTAGGGGTAGTCATGCGGTAAGGTGCCTTCGAGATTTGTACCGATCCCGATACTAGTTCGATGGAGAAATCCAAATCTTTCTTGGGTGGTAACCTAGGTATTTTATGTGGAAATACATCTCGAAAATATGCTAGGACTGGAAAATATTCAATATGATGTTCCTTTTCATCTTCTAAGTTGTGGATGTTGACTGCATACAACTTACAGCCCTTTCGTACACATTTCTTAACTTGTATGGTTGAGATCTACCTAATAGATACTTTCTTGTATGGTTGAGATCTTCTTTTTTATTCGTGCAAGTGAAAGTTTTGTTTAAGAAATCCAACATGACATGATGTTGTTCAAGCGAATCCATACCAATCAGTAGGTCATAGGCACCTAATGGTAAGATGCTCAAGTCTGCTTCAGTTTGGAAATCGTTCATGTTAAGTTGGCAATTTTTGACTAGTTTTGTAATTTTTCTTTTCGTCCCTGTGGCTAACTATACCAGCCATGGTTTTCCAAGTTTTACATTTTTCCTCTTGCAAATTTCAACAATTTTAGGGCATAAATAACTACGGCATTCCCTAGGGTCAATTAAAATAGAAACATAAAAGTTTGGAATCTTACCTTCAATTTCAACCACCGTGGATTGATGATCTCCTTGTCTGCCCTCCAAGGCTGCACATATTTTGGGTGTCCGTGCTATGTATTCTACAATTGTCTTTTCCTGTAGGTTGTTCAGAACTTTGGTGTCCTTGTTGTTTGGGCAATCTCTGTAATAATGGGGTCCTTGACACCCCCAACATATCCTAGGTATAGGGGTTGTTCTAGTACCTCTCTCAATTGTTGGTTTTTTAACAGTGTGTGCTGGGCTACTTGAATGTGTACCATATGTTGGAAAGTTTATGTTAGCTGGGAAGTTTTTGTTTTGTTTTTGGTAAGGAGGTGGTTTGTCTGAAAATGGTCTCAGTCTATCCTTCTTTTTTTTCAGAATTTTAGTTTTGTGCTGACTGTGCTCATAATAGAGACTGGCTTTGTATAAAGCCATTTCTAGGGTCTTGGGTGCATCGAATTCAATTTTGTCTCGGTAGTATATTGGTAAACATCCTCGGAATTGTTGTATTCTCACCTTTTCATCCCTTACGTAAGGTACGTAATGTAATAGTTCGAGAAATCTGTTTATTAATGCATCCATGGTGAGGGAATTTAAGTGTAGCTCATGGAATTATTTTATTTTCTTGTCGAATAACCTCTTTGACATGTACTTTTCTTGAAATAATTTCCTGAAGTTTGACCACCCAACTTGATCCCTTTTTATCTTCTTAGTATGTTTCAAGTCTTGCCACCATCTGGTAGCTTTACCATTTAGATTGTAAATGGACAATTGGGCCTTCATACAGTTGGAGTACTGATGTACTTGGAAGCATTTGTTCATTCCCAGCAGCCATTCTTCGGGTTTCTCTCCTGAGTCTAGGTCTCCTTTGAAATTTGGTGCTTTGATTTTCTTAAACTCTCCTTGAAGGCTGTCTCATTTCTTATATTTCTTTTTATAAGGAGATGATGCATAAGAGTCCGAAGAGTACTCAGATTCAGGATCACATGATTTGGATGAACTGGAGAGTTCTGGTGACTCTTCAAGTATTCTAATATCTGGGCTACTATTCCTCTTTCTGTGGTGTTGTTTAATCAAATGCTTGTTTGCAGAATGGGTTGTCTTCCTATGGGTTTTCTTTCTAGTCAAAGTTTGCAGCAATGCCTCATTTACTTCGTGTTGTTCTCTTCTTTCATTCAAGTTGTCATCTTTGAAACTACAGAATTCTACCTGTAGGCTTTGCACCTTTTTCAGTACGTCATAGGCCTTGGATTCTCCAAAACTATCATTTAGTTCAATTACTATTTATTGCTCCCTGGGTATTGAGTTCAGGTTGCCATGTTGACTCTCTTCTCTTTCAGCATTCATGTTTGATTGTTCTGTCCTGAAATCGTTTTACAACGTGCAAGCAAACAAGTTCTTATTAGTTTATAAATTTTATAGCGGTAGTGTAGGCTCATAGGACTCAAGTTTCCAAATCTGGGATCTGATACCACTTCTAATGTCCCTAAAATACCGAGAACTTTTAAAATTTTATATAGGCTATTTAAAATAGCAAGAGTTAGGACTTGAGTAAACATTACTTTCAACATTGTAATTAGAATAAGAAATGTTATGGTAAGAATTTAGGACTAGTTGCAATACTCTTTAAATTTTGTTCTTACACAATGTTGGCTTTAGTTTAGTTAGGATTATCATTCGCAATACATCAATATGCTATGAGTCGTCTATTTATGTCTTGACTTTATTCACAGTATGATTGGTTTGATTGGATTTCTTTTAAGTTCGAATTCTGTCCCTAAATGAACGATGTATTTTATGTTTGTCATGGAGGAAGAGGTATTATAGTGCTCCAGGTCTTACTTATCTTTTTATGAGATAAAGTATTTCAATCCATTCTTTTGTGCAGGTGCTTTTGAAAGAGGCACTAACCTATTACCTAAACACTCCAAGAGACTACATGCCAAGGGGGGAAAAGGGAATGAACTCTAACCTTTAAGGTAATCTAGCTTACTAGATCTAGAGCTTGGAGGAACAGCATATTCTAAGGTTTCTGGGTGAAGATTTAAGTGACAAGGGGATAAACCCTAAACCCCAATTCATACTATGGCAGCATTATAATTAAGGAATAATGGAGACTGCAACTATAGGGAAGTAGGTATTGATCTGGATCATAGTGTAGGTAGGTTGGACTTTAATGGCAGTCACGTGAAGGGCCTCCTAGTGGAATCCACGTTGGCCTAGGGTTTGAGAGGCTGCGAAACCCTTTATTATTTTCATTTGGTTAAATCGTTGTCTGCTGGTTGCATGAGGGAAGACCTCTTCTGCAGAAATCGAGTTGGTGAAAAAAGTGGGGGATGTGCATGACTGGATCATGGCTCCTAGTCTGTGCAATCCCAAAGAATACAGGTGGGGCATGGTCAACAATGAAACCAGCGGGTAAACTTTATTCCATAAAAATTCCTCAGTTTATCTGTAGTTTATTTAGTTTGTGTTTAAGCAGGTCTAACTACCCATTGTTTCGTTTTGCTGGGTGATTATGAACTGGGAAATGAAGACTCCAGTCATTGTTTTACGGGGTAAGACCTGAGCTTAGCAATTCCTATGTCTCATCTCTCTGTTGGTTGGAAAATGAGTGGAATCTTTTATGTTTTAAAAGAATTCTTGGGCATAGATGCTTTAATGGTTTTGGGTTTGGTATGCACAAGGGTTGTAATGGTTCATCTTGGGATGTGCATTTGTGCTTTACTGGTTTGCCATTTCACCAGTGGATACGTTGGATATTTCGCGCCATTTTTCAGGCCTCTTCGTAGGCAGTAATGATGGGCATTTCTTGATTGAAAGTTTGTGCCGACAATCTTCAATTTTGGGGGGAAGAACCGTGTGTATATTTGGATAACTCACGAGCTCTTTCATTAATGATTCAAACCTGAGTTTCAATACTGTAATTCACATTCCTATTTTAAATGGTTTATTCCAGTGTATAAAGGTTGTTTTATATATAAACTCAGTATGGATGTTTGTTTGGATTTAATGGTTAATTCATTTCAACCCTAGATTTGTTAGATGTTTCACGACTTTCTTTAATTTACGTTATGCATTTGTATGGCGACTATTGTATCATCATTTTTTGTGAGAAACTAAGAATAATGCTAAGCCCTATGGTCTCATGTACTATACTAACAGTTGCGTGACAAATCATTGTTTTTGTTTGCCTTAGGGAAGACGAAACGTGTTTATACTATTTAATTTACAGTCTCAGATGTGGGTTGGATTGGTCAGGGTTTGAATCGTTTTGGCTTTTTGGTCTCTAGTTGATTAATTCTGAATGAGAAGGATAGATATTGTCTTTTATGGAGTTCAGGAAAAAGTATGGGAAAATGCAGTAATTACTATTTATTTTCTGAGTTTTTTAATGTTAGTATATTTTAATTTCTTTGTCTTAGTCAAATGAATGATCCTAATAATGAGGACTAAATTATTGTGGTCCGATTTGTTTTATGAATATATTTATTTCCTTAGGTTTATTCAATTCGATTCTTTGCCTCTAATTATAGTATAGGTTATAGATTTAGTTTATTTATTTCTTAATTTGCGGGATAGAGCGGATAAGCCCCATACTTGAATTTGGATGAACTTTCACAAAATCGTTGCTTTTGTGCATTTTATTTGTGGATCACTCCTAAAACATGTAAGCTTCTATTTCGAATCTTAGGAAGGTTTAAAATGGTAGATTTGATTAAACTTACAAGATTGGTTTATGCATATAATATATTTAACCGAGAATGTTTACTATTATGGTTTTCTAATACATTACACATTAATGATGAATAATTAATTAGGTAATATTTATCATGTATAAATAAATATTCTAAGTAGGTAGATGTTTAAGTGTGTAATTAATCTATCTAGGGAGGGTTTAGAGCTTCTGCCAAGAAATACTATGGTTAGGAATTTCTCTCCGTGTATGAGGATTATAGGAGTTTTCTCAAGATTAGTATATATATATATATATATATATATATATATATTAACCCTGAATTCATGGTCAAGCATATCCTCCGATGACTCAATGATAGGCAAGAAAATCATATATCCCTATATTAATTGATAAAAGCAAATAACACAGAAAACCATAGCAGCATATTTAGAAGCATTATAAATCTTTGTTTTGATAATAAACAAACCTAATCTTATTTGATTAAATTAAATAACACGAAAAACCATCATAGTATATTTAGAAGCATTCTAAATCTTTCTTTTGATGATAAACACACCTAATCGAACCTGAAATATATATGGCCTATGAAGAGAGAGCATATTCAATAGAACTATATATGACCTATACCTTCTATATCAGATACTATAACCATTAATACCAATCAATATCCTGAGATCCACTAAAACAGAATAATAGTACAATAATGACGGATTTCTTTTCTGAGAGCGAGGTAAAAATGCTATTACTGTAAAACATAAATATATCAAAAATATAATTAACTGAAACATAAATAAATACTTATCAGTATTTTATCGCAGGCCGACTAACTTAGGAACTTCCACGTTCCTCCCAACCATAGACCGCAATCCATTCCTGGATTGTTCCACCAATCACCCCCGATCTGAACTAAGCATGAAAAGAATCTAGATGGTCTAGGTGTAGGTTTTTTTATCTTCGTTACTATGGAAAAGTAGCCACAAGGTTCACTTTATCATCCTGTATGGTGTGAATCTCTTGAATAATATTGCTCTTGATACCTTGACATTCCTCTCACTAGGACATTCCTCTTTTAATAGGACACACCAGAAATTCAGCAATCTGATGTTTGAGTGCTCAAATTCACGACTGGACCCTCCATTGTGGCTGGGAAAACACTTTCCCTTGCAAAGTTCCTCTCTCTGCTATTTATAATTTTTTTATGGACAAGGCTGCTAGGAAATCAGGTCTTTTGCATACTCAGTTAACTAACTCACACTCTAGCAGTTCTGTATTTATCTTTAATTAGGAAATTAATTTATTTTAATCCTCACAATTTATTTAATAAATTCGGACTCTTACTCACCTAACAACTAGTTAAATCTTTAGTTATCAACTAATGACCAGCCTAGACTCTTGCATGGTCAGCCCCTCTTTGTGTGGAAGTCTCGGTCAGCCTGAAAGATTAAAATAATAATATTCCTTGAATATCTAAAGTAATTAAATCAAAACAGATTATTGATTCTCAAGAGCTCTCAGCTCAACATCAGGCGATCACTAGGAGTTAAAGTGTTCCAGAGAATCTTAGCTCACACTTACTCAACTAATAGTGCTTCCATAGCCCACATGGCTCAACACTAACCATAATAATTCAGATGTTCCATAGCTCACTTGCTCACATCATTTAATAGTTTGGTGCTATTCAGAGCTCACTTGCTCAACACACAAAAATAACCACAATTAATGTTATAATAACAATAAATAATAAAGAAGTAAAATAGTCTTTTTTGGGGGGGGATATTACATGGAATCATGAAAATAATCACACCTATGGGGAGACCAACATATAAAGAATAGGGTTCATCATGGTTAGCAAAAATCAAGTGCTAAGGTCAAGGTGGACATTGTGAGGGAGGTTCCAACCACCATATGTGTATCATGTAGGAGGTTGAGGCCTCAAACTCTCATTATCGTAAGAAGACTCCAAGGAGAATCCAAAAGGAAATCGAGGAAGCTAAGGAATGGTTTAAAAAGGGAATCAAAGTTATGGATATGGATGAAATTTGACAAGAGATGTACTAGTTTTAGATTCCTAATATAAGGAACTATTGCACTAGAGATACTAAATACTTTGAAACAATCTTACTCTATTGACATAAAAAAAATATGTATTAGGAAAATTTATGTTGGACCATAAGGAGGAATCAATTAAGGAAATTATCTTGTAGGTTGATGAGCTACATGATGATTTGAGGTAGATGAAGAAGGAATTATGGGACTAGATGCGGCATATGAACACCAAGATTAATTGAATAGAAAATTCCATTAATTTGGATTTTTGTTCGCTTAGAAATGTGTCGAGGATGAGAACCCCCTTCTGCCTCAACCAAAGAGGTTTCCTATCTCCATTTATGATGATGAAGAACACTCCCCTTAGTCTTGGAAGGGCTCTATTTTATTTTTCTTACTCCTATTATCATAGTTATGTTTTTGGGAATTCCTTGAAGATATCTAAGGAATGGATATCAATTAACTTACCAAACTAAAATGTAATAAGATGTAAAAATTATAATTTGTATAGATTCATGCATTTTAATTATATATTTGGTTTTATTATTAAATAACAATGAATAAAAGAAATTTAAAATATTTTGATCAAAGTATTTCTAAGAATTTGATTATTCTTGAAATTAAATAAACCTCGAACTAAAATAATTTATTAATATATTTTATATTCTAATTATAAGCTTATCTTAATTTAATATTATTGATAATGGTAACTATATTATTACTATTTATTGAAATCAATTTTAATTTATTAAATATCAATAAAATAAAATTAAGAACATTATTCAATTTTTGAAATCAATTTTAATTAATTAAATCTTAATAAGAAAATGTTATTTAAAACATTATTCTATTAGGTGGTTTTTTGAAAATTAAATATTTTCCATAATTATTTCATTTTTTTTTCATTGATTATTTGAAAATTAAATAATTTACATATTTAAGTCACTTTAGTTTTCATTGATTATCATATTAAATAAGTTTTGAAAATAAAAATTAATCTAAATGAGATTTAATCTTTATATATTATACATTCTATAGCAAAAGGTATTACATTTTTTAAGCTTATTCTTAAAGTGATTTTTTATACAAACCACCATCCACATTAATATATAATCATCATTCCAAATACAAATATGCGTGGCATGATGTAGGATGTTGCTCACTCAAAGGATCACACTATATAGTTTCAATATAATCTAATAAAAATGAAGCTAATGAGTCAAATGCTAAATTTCTTCAAACTATATTAGAATGTGAACATTAATACAAGGATATTGTAATATCCTAAATTTTTGGATTAACTATTTTGGTTGTTATATTGGGCTACGGCCCCAACACTTATGTTTTATTTGGAGTATTGGGCATGGGCCCTAACATTTATGATTATTCTTGTATATATATTGACATATTGGGCATGGACCCTCACTGACTTCTTTATTTGAGTGTATACTCGGCGAAAAGGCCCCGATGTTGTAATGATGTCCTTCAACTTTGATATGGGTACAAACCCTAATATACTGAGATGATCTTCTGTTACTTACTGTGTAGAGCTATGATTTTACATGATTTGACTTACGAGTGTGTTGAGCGTAGACTCAGAAACACACATATGACCTATGTACTGCACATAAGCCCTGATGTACCTAGAAGAATGTTTATGTATTGGGAGTAAGCTCTAAGGTACATTGAGTGTTGGGATTAAGCCCTAGAGCACTCTAAGCTTTATAAATGAATACTGGATCCAAGGCAACTTAAATATTCTAGATGTTCCTCACAACCACATTCTAGCACTGGTGTTGAGCAGAGGCTCTGGAAATGCACTAGCGTAACGCCCATGTGAGAATGTTGAGTTAAAAGGCTCTGAAGAGCACTCAGGGTTACTGGATCTCAAAGTGTTGAGTCGGAAGGACTCTGAATAACACTTTTACTTTCATCACAATTATTTTATTTGATTAAATGATTCATCTTTTATCTATCATCCAGTACTGTGGGAACTACCGTGTTAAACGAGGGAATCCGACATGCAAAGAGATAGACTAGAGGTGCCTATCCAAGCTTACCAAGACCATCCAAATAATTGGACCTTGTCCTTAAAAGTTAAAAAAAGAGTACCATGTGAGGATACATAACTAAATAAAAGATAATTACCAGTAGTCTTCTATGACGAACATGTATAAAGGCCTCAAGGCTAATGTTATTATTGAAATCTTTAATAATAATGTGTCATTTTCTAATTATGAAATATATTTATTATAGATGGCTTATGCATTATTTAAATATTGTTAAAGAGGTGTTAATAATTAAAGTAAAATATTATTATTAGTATTGTTAATATAATTATTATTGAGAGCTGAAATCAAAATCACTTATAGTTAAACAGTTGGAAAAGTCCTAGCTCAAAAGGACTAGATATTTAATTAAATAATATCTTTTAAATAATAGTTATCTAATTTAAAGAAACTAATTATTCAATAGTCCTAATTAAAAGACTTCCCTACTTAAAGAGGGAAGATCCCAAGTTTGGGGATCATCTATCTTCTTCACTATCATTCTGTTGGTTGTGGAGCCAGATCTTCTAGTCTCATAGATGATATTGTCTCAGCCCTACACCCCAGATGTAATATCCTGACTTTTTGACTAACTATGTTATGATGTTATATTGGGCCATGGCCCCAGGGTATGTGACTTAGTATTTAGGCATAACATTATCATGTTTCGATTTATCCTTTCATGAGCTCATATATTGGGCATGGACCCTGATTTTGTTCCATTGTTGAATATATATATACTTGGCAGGAAAGCCCGAACAAATAAACTTATGCTGTATTATGAGAATTGGTTACAAATTATGATATACTGATATTACCTCTTTTTACATTATGTTGTGCAGAGCATGACTCATTTGGATGATTATGTAGTGTGTTGAGCATGGACTCAAAAACACACGAATGACCTATATACTGGGCCTAAGCCCCGATGTATCTAGAGGACTTTTGTTATGTACTGGGCCTAAGCCCCGAGGTACGTTGAGTGTTGGTCATAAGCCCTGGAGCACTCCAAGCTTGAAATAAAATTATTGCCAGATCCGAGGCCAATTAAAATGTCTTAGATGTGCCTCAAAACCACATTCTAGCTCTAGTGTTGAGCAGAGGCTCTAGAATTGCACTAGCGTAACGCCCATGTGAGAGTGTTGAGTTAAAAGGATCTAAAGAGCACTCGGGGTTACTAGATCTCAAGTGTTGAGTCGAGAGGACTCTAAATAGCACTTATGTGTTTCATCACAACTATTCAACTTGTTTAAATAAATCTTATTATCATCAAAATCTACGGGAACTACCATGTTAAAATGAGGGAATCTGACATGCAAAGGGAGCGACCAGAGGTGCCTTTACCAGCTTACCGAAACCGTCCAAAGAAGTGGACCCTTTCCTTAAAAAGAATTAAAAGACGCATCATGTGAACAAAATGTTTAAAGGTCACAAAGCTAAATATTATTATTAGGAGCTTCAATAATAATATTGTTATTAATTATATATTCTTTTATAAATGTTTACTCTTTTATATATATATATATATATTTATGCATAGGTGGGCTGCCACTTACTAAATATTATTTATTAATATTTAGATGGCATTGTAATTATTATGTTATTATTGTTATAAAAAGATTAAAGACCAAAAACACTTTAGTCAAACAAATATGAGAAGTCCTAGTTCCAAAACTAACTAGCACTTAAGTAAACAAATACTCTTTTATAATTTAAATTATTTTAAAGAAACCAATAAATTCCAACAACCCTATTTCAAGATTTGTCCTACTTAAGGAGGAAAGACCCCAAAGTTTGGGGGATCTTTCTTTTTATTATTATGATGTCAATAGAAACTCTCTGTTCCAAGAAGTGAACCCTTCCCATATCAATTTTCCAGATCTGAACCAGCTACACTTCTTAGGCCTCTACTTCTCAGTTTGCATGTCAGAACCACCTCAGGGGGATTCATACTGAACCAGGAACGGTTGTAGAATCATGGTTGGGAGGAATGTCGTAGTCCCAAAGTCATCCATTCCAAGATCAATTATCAGTTCAGCGAAGGGTCATCAGTATTTTATTAACTAGTTGGTTGAGTGTGCAGGTCATTACAAGCGGGAGCAAGCTACAGGAATAAGCAGGTATGAAAACCTTATAAGACCTTCAACTAATTAATTTATCGTCTGAATGAAATGTTATAATAGTATTGTTCTCTATTTCAGTTTTAGGTTCAATATTTTCCCACAATCCCAAGGCATTGCCTAGCAAGTCTAGCCAGCTAGCCTTTGCTAGTCAAACACATTCTAAAGTTTGGGGATTGTCAAGTATTGTTTTAATTCGTCAAATCTATTTTCATTTTTCTCTTATCCGTCAATAGATTTTAGATAAGAAATGCAGCATGTTTATCTAACCACTGAAATCGAATTTCTTTTAGTAGAAAACGTACTCACTTTACCGAATGATTTAGAAATCAAGATACCCAAACTTAACGCAAGATAGTCATTACATAAACCTGGTAGAAACGACTCTATAGTGTTTTAACCCTGGCATTCTATTCATTTTGTTTTATTTACACTTTCTTTTCCAAATCCAATTATTCCTCTTAGACCACACTGATGTCACACAGAAGAACAAGACCGAGAAGAAAACGACCCAAGTATCCCTTTGGAGGAAATCTTTAAAGTACGCAATCCTTTATTTATCATTCCAAAACATATGTCTACAGGTCGAATGCATTATAGTTGATTTTCTTTTATAATTAAGATACTACAAAAAAACAAATCCAATGCAGAATGCTACAAATCCACAGTCATAGATAATTTCTTTTCATATCAATGATTGTGTTTAGCCAGTAGTACATTAACCAAAACCGAAGGAATATAGAAGTCATTACGGTTAGGGTGATGAACGAATCCCATAGACTTACTTAGCTAAAAACTTATAGTTGCTTCCTACAGGACTCATGTATTCAAAAACATAGGGATAACATTTAAAAACCTTTCATATTACAAAGTGCTCATTCTATCTAACTCAGGAACCAAATAAATCAAGACCATCTTCCTAAACCCTAGCTACGTTAGAAAAGAATAGAGACACAGAGGAGCTCGTTAAATCTCCTTTTTTCACAAAGCAACTCATCAATTGACACAGAAGCTAAAAGAATCAAATTAACTCAAGATGGACATAGGCCACATGATTCTCATGCATTATTCTAAACCACAATACAAGAGTAAAATCCCAATGCAAAGTGTTACTTCAAATTATACATACGCATAGTATGAAGAAGTTCATATTTGGAGTTCGTTACAGACCACACAGTAATTCCATTCCACTTAAAACATAAATTACAGAGTACAGGGAAAACGAAATGTCGAGAAACAAAATAGATCTAGTTTCATAAAATGAGGGTTTACATCATAGTCCTAGCTATGTATTCCACTCTTAAATTACATTTGAAACCCCACTTTTCCCTGGTCCAGCCAATAGGCGACCAAAAGAATCCCCTAGGGTGAATCAGTAAGCCAAGGGCTTACAAGAGCCTCCATTCCAAGACAGGACAAGACACATACAAACAGCAGCAGAGGTGCGATAGGTAGGGCAATGAGTGGGTAAGCTGGACTTACCGATACCCTAACAACGCCTACAACACCTTGAACCATCGTAACTTCCATACCAAAGACTTTTATCACCTGTCATCCACGAAAATGGTGACTAGTTAGTAAAATCCTATCATTTTAAATCAAAAGAAGGAAAGTCAAATTACTACCATATGGAGATTTTCTTACCTATTAGAAGAATGACATTCACGCCACAGTCGAGCTCAATAGACATTGAGTGCACTGACCACGAGCATTGCTCGGGTCAGGGAACCAACACAACCACCTTACAAACGAAGTGCAGAGCCAGAAAAACTAGCAACAAGTCGAAGACAAGACTAAAAGGCAACACCTCAAATCAATCACAAAACCCTCGTTGACAGGATGTCCCCCACTAAGTATTTAAGACATAGTAAAAAGCACACCAACCCTATTCTAAGTGGAGGTTAAAGTTTGTACACCAAGGCTATAGTAGAATCATGGAACCTTAGCTACTTTCATTTCATTTGTGCAAAGGGGCCTCATGGCCATAAACCTCACTGTAACAACCCTTATATTTTATGAACCTTTGTAGTGTAGAGCATCTACTACAAATAGACTATCATTCCAAAGTTTACACATAGTAGCACACAAGCCATTAGTAGAATATGGACCAACCCTCTAGGTTAGCGTGACCATTGTGAATACCCTACAAACACAAATGCAAAGGATGACATTAGCAAAATGCTAAATAAGACCAGCAACCACTAAGCTTACCCATACCTTGCGGCAACCCTGTCGAGGTATGTAATTACCTCTCCTCGAGTGTTACAGCACCCAATGTGGGAGCAACATATCATCAACAAAGGGTACAACACCTGAAGATAACATTGAGATAGTTCATCATAGATTCATGTGCATTCATTTAAAACAGTATGAAAGCGTACCATTACAAGCACGGTGGTAAAATTAGACTCGTAACTAGGATACATTATCTTTTAGAATCCACATTGCTTCCCCAGAACTTCAAATGTGAACCGCTAGAATTTATTATTCTTGGAAAGTATAGACATTCTTTTATTTACAATGAGCATTCACATAGTCTTTATTAGTATTAAAATTGACAGGCGACTCTTCTGTTCAAATAGTACTTGTTGCAGGGACAGATAAAAATTTTAAAATTTTACTAAGTTTTGGGACATTACAAGTGGTATCAGAGCAAGTTACAAACACTAAGTGACCTATTGGGCTCACTACCAAACACCGTTGTAGATACATAAAACTTTGTTTAAAATATTGTATTATGTTTTATGTAAGGGATTAACTAACAAATTGTTTTCCGTACAACAGATGCTTATATAACTTTCAGGTACAGGTAGTATCAAAAAAATGAATGCAGAATAGGGCAGCAGTATACAAGGAAATCTAAATTCCCAACCACGAGAGCAAGAAATTGTGGTGGAACTCAACTCGGATTTAGAAAAATCCATGCAGCAACTACAGGCAAAATTCCAAAATTTCAGAGACGAGAATATGCAAGAAAGAAGAGAACAATGGGCTATAAAAGAAGCCTTACTCCAAAGCCTAACATGGGAAAAACCCCATGAGAAGCCTACTCTTTCCGTCAATACTCTTAACACAAGGAAAGTAGGGAGTTACAAGATAGGAGAGCAAGAAGGACATAAATCAGAACCATTGGAAGAGGACTATAAGAGCTCTTCCAATGACAATGGCTCCCCACCTCCTTACAAGAGAAGGAGGAAGAGTGATGATAGTTTTCAAGGAGAGTTTAGAAAGATAAGATCCCCAACTTATGACGGGGAAATCAACTCAGGGGAAAAGGCAGAAGAATGGCTGTTAGGAATGAATAAATACTTTAAAGTTCATAATTACTCCAGTGAGATGCAAGCCCGATTAGCCATATACAACCTAAATGGGAAAGCTGCCAGATGGTGGCAGGACTTGAAACACACCAAGGGACAAGAGCTACGGGACATAACCTCGGATACTTTCAGCAGAAGATTCCAGGACAAGTATATGTCTGGAAGATTATTTGACAAGAAAATAAAAGAATTCCATGAGTTAAAAATGGGCTCCCTGACTATGGAAGCTTTCATTAACCGGTTCTTAGACTTGCTGCACTATGTGCCTTATATTAAGGATGAGAAGGTGAAAATTCAGCAGTTCTTGGGTGGGATGCCACTAAACTTTAGAGAGAAGATAGAATTTGACATTCCCAAAACCCTTGATATAACCCTACATAAAGTTATGATGTGCTATGAGCACAAACAGCCCGGGAATGACAACATCAATAGAAATAAAGACATATTCAAGAGCTTCTCAAACAACCGCAGATCGGGTTTTAGACCCCCACCTTTTTGGAAACACAACAACAGTTTCCCACCCAACAGACGTTTCAGTCGACCCAAAGCTCGACCAAGTGCACCCCACCACTAGCCAACAGGCTAGCCTTCAACAAAGGGGCAAAGGCGGTCCCACCAACTGTTTCTTGTTGAAAATGCCGGGGACCACATTACTACAGAGACTATCCCAACAAAACATATGGGGCTTTATACAACATCCAAACGGAGCCTACCGTGGGAGACATGGCTAAGACACCTAGGATTTATGTCTCCCTCGATGGTCGGCAGGAAGATCATCAAGCCACCATGGTGGAAATTGAGGGTAAGATATCTAACACTGTCATTTCAGTTCTAATAGACCCAGGTGATTGCTGAAGCTACATCACTCCTAGGATAGTACAGACTTGCAAACTAAACCAAGAAAGTCATAAGGTACCATGGCTGGTACAACTAGCTACGGGTACCAAGCAGAATGTTTTTCAAACTAATTAAAGGCTGTGAGTTAGATTTGAATGGGTTCCCGAATAGAGAAGATTTAAATGTCTTACCGTTAGGATCAATGAATTGTTTGACCAAGTCGGAGGAGCAAAGATCTTCTCAAAGATTGACCTACGATCCGGATATCACCAGGTGAGAATCTGTGACGAGGACATCAGTAAGACCATGTTTCGCACCCGATATGGCCACTACGAGTTTGTAGTAATGCCTTTCAGTTTGACGAATACACCCACCAACTTCATATGCATGATGAACAACGTTTTCAGTAAGTACCTCGACCAGTTTGTTCTAGTCTTCATAGACGATATCCTGATCTATTCCAAGAATGAAGAAGAACATGAGGAACACCTCCGAATAGTCCTACGGATGCTACGAGAACATCAGCTTTATGCAAAGTTTAGTAAGTGTGATTTCTATAGGCCTCAGATACAATACTTAGGACACATCATCTCCGAGAAGGGGATAGCAGTTGATCCTGAAAAGATCAATGCTATCGAGGAATGGCCCACACCTACTTGTGTTTTCGACATACGATCATTCCTAGGTTTAGCCAGATATTATCAAAATTCATTGAGAACTTCTCTCGGATCGCTTGTCCCATGACTGCTTTACAGAAGAAAACCAGTAAGTTCATATGGACAGACAAGTGCGAGGAAAGATTCCAGAAGTTAAAACAACTTCTAATTAGCGCATCAATAATACGAATTGCCGACCCCAATGGGGATTTCATATTTTGCACAGATGCAAGCAAGGAAGGGCTCAGTGGAGTCCTTATGCATGATGACTTTGCCATTTGCTATGAGTCAAGGAAGTTGAAAGAACATGAGAAAAAAACTATCCAATGTTGATGTATATGTAACTTCAGAATGTATTTCATATATGTATATTGTACTCCTATAGAGATGGTATTATTCCTCTATACGGAAGTGTTTGTATTCCTATAGAGATGTTATGATTCCTCTATACGGAAGTGTCATCATTTATATTGTAAGTGTCGTCACTTATACTTGATGGGTTATTAGACCACCTTGTTGGGGTCGGCCCTGTATAAGTCATGTGGGTCAAAGGGTTATTAGACCACCCTATTGGGGGTCGGCCATGTGGGTCAAAGGGTTATTAGAACACCCTATTGGGTGTCGGCCCAGTTAGCATTATATTATGTGGTTAAGTTAAGGACGACCTAGTAAAGGTTATTAGGCAAGTCAAGTCAAGTATAAATAGAGTGCGGGAGGCACTATATTTCATCATTCTATTCTCTCTCACACCCTCGGGAGAGTGGCGCACTTGTGGAGGAGGATAAGCTGCTCCTAGGACATGTCTATCTCTTATGCTTGGTTTGTATCATTGCTCTATCTATCTCTGAGGAAGTAATTGGGGTTTTTCACCTTTATGGTTTTCCCCAAGTAAAATCCGTGTCTCTTCTGTGCTTGCATTATTGTGCCCATGATTAATATGCTGTAGATATGCTGTACATGTTGTTCTCTCAATTAAGATCCTAGATCAGATTGAAGTAAATTCTGAAAAATTAACATGGAATCAGAGCTATCCTGAAAGAAGGCATGGTATGGCATGTATGACACTTGTTGCACTTGCGATGCTAGGGCTTGATATAGAACAAACCAGTCATCGTAGAACTTTTGCTATAAATAAAGTTTGGCGAGGTTTCAGGGTCTTAACATTGTATAAGGTGAAGCTGAGATCCTCATGTACCTTCTGTCCAAAGGAAAACCTCTAATTAGTTGTACTTTGTGTTTTATGATCTCTACAATATAGGTTTATGCCTCTTCCAGATCTCAGTCATAAACAGGTGACCTTGGAAAAAAGGTCATAACTTGGGCTAGGAAGCTCCAAATGATATTTCGTAAAAAGTGACAGGTAGTTAACAGACTGGAATTTCTCAGGTAACTTTTTCAGAGGCCGAAACTGAACCAGTGACACGTGGAATTCCGTACAAGTTCGTTCTCCTGTTGTATCCCATAAATAGGTCACGTTGCGACACTTGGAATAACTCTCTCTCAGAGAATCCATTTCAAGTCATACTTATGGGGTTGAAAATATGACAGGTCAAGATATCACAAGAAAATTATTCAGACCCTATTGATCGAAAAGTTCAGAGTTACACCAGAAACAATCAGGTACATATTGCTGTCAAAACAAAATTATTTTTGAGCACCTTCATTCATGGCTTCCGGAATTTAGGGTTTTGGAGAAAGTTGGAATTTTTGTAATCAGATACTACAGATGAATGCTACTCATCAAAATCAAAAGTTAGAGACCAAGATTAGAATTTTTGTTTGGGCAGAAGGCTGGGCTTTATCAGACCCTAGTTTGGGACTTTGATCGGAAAAGTGAAAATTATGGCTTCTGCAAAAATGGGAATTTTTGAAATCTATTACCATGGCTGGAAGCTCCTTAGAAAAATAGAATCTTAGAGCTTCGTATCGAACCTTTTGATTGGGCATAAGGGTGGGATTTATCAAACCGTACGTTGGGGTCATGTCTAGTGAATCCAGAAGCTTGAAAGGAAATTTTGAGGGGTGAAACTTTGTAGTTTTCAAATTCTTAGTATACCAGCTTGACCAGCTCAAAAAGGTACATCTTTCTATCCTTTCAGATGTTTTAAATTCAATGTTTGAATTTTTAGGGTTTCTATGACAAACCCTAATCTAGCTCCAGATCCAATTTTCTGCAAATCATGTGGATTGGGTTAATCGTAGAAGAGAATGGATTGGTCACCTGCATAAGTGAAGAAGTTCCTGTTTCAGATGGAGATGAGGCTAAGGCCTTACACAACAATATTACAAGCAATCTCGACAGGTATGACTTACAGGTATGTTTCGAATTCTGTTCATGGTTAAGTTTATGATATGTTTGTCTTCATATCATTACGGTTAGTACAATCTTGATTAATTACTAGACTTGTCCTATCACCTTAATAGAATTATGAATACATGATAGAAGATATTCATTGATTAAGGTTTTGACACTTATGGTTGTACTATTGCATTGTGATGTTGTATGAGGTTTATGTTGTTCTCTAGCATGAAAGGTACACCAAGAAAGACAAATCATGTTCTACTTCAAGAACATATAATCATGGTGACATGAAGACAAAGATTCATCCTTTGTCATGGATCACATAGAAGATCTACTTACGAGGTATGTATAACTTGGTTCTACAATGGTTAACTTATGAGACATGCATGTTACTAGCACAAGTCATTGAAGAGAACCAGAAGACATCATGTGGGTATGTTAGACATAACTAGCTAACATAGTAATCCAGGTATGTTTTTCCTATAGCAAGTTAGAATCTTACCTTGTGTTAGGATCCCTTATATAAGTATACTTGGTATGATTGGTTATGTTTATTCATAGAGTTAGAAATGTAAGTAATCAAGGGTTTATGCATATTATGTCTCTTATCTTGATTGATGACTTGACTAACTAGAAGAGTCCTATGATCAAATAAGAATATGCATGAGTAAAAGAAGTCTTCCCTGAAACCTTGAATACTAATGTTTATTATCTGTGTTTGAAATAATCATGACCATACATGTTAAGGTTATTTAGGATCATAATGTTTTGATAGTATTGAGATTATACTAATGTATGTATGGTTATGTATGAGATCTTGAGGATGACACAAAGATGAAACTAGTGCACACTCAAGCTTGCATGGTGGTCCAAGATGGATGTAAGGTCAAGAACAAGTAATCCAGGAAGCAAAGATCAAGAGGGAGCACACTTCAATAGCTTCTGCAAGGACGCAGATATTTAGAGGGAGATGACCACTTCTCATCAGAATGGAGTTACAGAAATCAAGAAAATACTGAGAGGGAGTCAACACAACAAACAAACAAAGATAAGTATTTGAATTATCATTTCTTGCATATTTGATTGTTTAAATAATACTGTTCAATAATGTATATACTGATGTTCCTAGAATTAGGTTGTGTATTATGCATATTATAATAGTTGCATTGATGAACAGTATACTATTAATATACATGGGTAAGTGGCCTATGGCACTGTACAACATTCCATTGCTACTTATCTAGAATGAAACCTCTTTGCTGACATGTTGGGAGTTGTGCACACTCTTAACAATGTTTTGGTAGAGATTGGAAGGCATCTAGAAAGTTATGGGATATGGATAAATGTTGTATTGAAGCATGGGCTAAGATAATTGCATGACTGTATGACATATTTCTTTATATGTAAGAATTTGTTATGAAAACTATGAGATGTTTCTAATCATGCAATTTAACTTGTTTTGTAGGAAAGATCGTATGCGAGCACCTACGAAAGAAGGACTACAACATTTGGTCCAACAACAAATCTATCTATTGAAGATATTGAAGTTCCCAGGATCTGGGAAGAATGCCACGATCGAGGAATACCATTCGATCATAAAGATGTTTGGGATGCAGTCCCAAGAATTGAAGGGAAGTCTGTCACGACTTCCATGTGGATCTATAAATATCAAGTATGCTACAGATAGTAGCATCAAGACTTTTGCTCTTGTAGCCAGATCCACTTCCATCATATCAGTACTTTCTCTGGCTGTAGTGATAAAGTGGAAGATACACCAGATGAATTTCAAGATAGCTTTCTTGAATGGTGTAGTTGAAGAGGAAGTGTATGTGGAGCAGCCACTTGGTTCTGAGACACATGACAGGGAGTCATATATGTGCAGAACTTGGTATGGTAGGATAGACAGCTTTCTATCCAGTTTGGGATTTACCAAGAGTAAAGCGGATTCCAACCTTCACTACAAGGTTGGGGAAGGAAATCCAGTGATACTACTTTTGTATGTGGATGACCTATTTATTACAGGTGAAGATAGATTGATTACCAACACGCAGTGGAAGCTTGCTGCCAATTTTGTGATGAAGAACTTGGAGATGATGCACTAATTGTTTTTGGCATGGAGGTGTGGCAGCGTGCAGATGGAATCTTCCATGGACAAGGGAAGTATGTAGTAGAGATTCTGAAGAGGTTCAGGATGATGGACTGCAAGGACATGGCCACACCTATGGCATCGAACCTGAATCTCTTGTGTGATGCTTCATCTAAGCCAGTTGATGTCAGTATGTATCGTCAAATGATTGGGTCCTTGATATACCTGACGAACACGAGACCAGATATTTTCTTTGCGATGAACACATTGAGTCAGTTCCTGACGGATCCCAGAGGTGTTCACTTGGTTGTTGTAAAGCATATTCTTAGGTACTTGAAGGGTAAAGTTGACTATGGGCTCAAGTATGATGCGAATCAAATGTTTAACTTGCAGGTTATGTTGATTCAGATTGGGCAGGTAATGCTACAGATATGAAGAGCACTTCTGGGTGTTGCTTCAGTATGGGATTAGTTGTGATCTCTTGGTTTAGCAGGAAGGAGTCCTGCGTAGCATTGAGTATAGTCGAAGCAGAGTATGTTGTGATAGATGACCAGGTTGCAGATATATTAACCAAGCCGTTGGCCAGAGTGCAGTTTAAATACTTCAGAGAGAGGCTTGGTGCACTTCAGATCGAGGTCCCTTCCATAGGGAAGTGATGAGTCCGGAAGATGCAGATGCACATGAGCTTTTCTAACATGGTTGATATGTTCTCCCATGGTCGTGATGTAATTGCTGAGCCATTATCACATGGTGGTAGATGTGTTCTCTCGTGGTGTAGATGTAAGGGATGAAGCCATTTTTCATATGGTGGTAGATGTGTTCTCCCATGGTGAAAAAGTAAGGGCTAGAGCCTTCCTTGAATGGTGGTAGATGTGTTCTCCCATGTCGGTGGTGTAAGTGCTAGATGATGTGCATTTGGGCTGTGCTTCATGGACGATGAGATGATCTGAAGAGGATGACGCTATGATGATCAGGAGGATCATGGATGATGAGCATTAGGATGATGTTCTATTTTTTTCTCTGTATGATCAATTGGATCATTTATGTATGTACGCATCATGTTGGATGTTGGATATGATCAAGTAGATCATGTATGTTGATGGATACATTGTCTGGATCATGTATATTTGTATGATAAGGTAGACCATGTATGTTGATGGATACATTGTGTGGATCATGTATCTATGTATGTATCAGGTAGATACTTGGTATGCATTAGGTATATGCATTGTATGATCAGGATGATCATGGATGACGAGCTTCTCCAGTTGACATGCATTAGGACGATGCAGTGATGATGATCAGGATGATCATGTGTACATCAAAATGATGTATGGAGAGTATCAGGTTGATACTCTATGGCCATGGATATGTTGTGCAGATGAGAATGTATAGGAGATCCTATAGGTCAAAGTTGTGTACCCGTAACATCCTGGGATGGTATTTCGAGACATTGCTCTAGGAGGACATATAATAGCTCCCTGGTAGATCCTTTAGGTCAAAGTTGTGTACCCATAACATCCTGGGATGCTCTTTTGAGGTTTTGTCCTATGGCATGTAATTTGCTGCTGGGAAATCTGGACAGGATGAAAAGGGCCTTAGATGCTTTAGCCAGGTTTTGACATGACCACATGTAATTTGCTCCTGGGAGATCTGGATAGGATGAAAAAGGCTCAAATGCTTTAGCCAGGTTTTGTGGTGGACCACATGTTATTTGCTCCTTGGAGATCTGGACAGGATGAAAAAGGCCTCAGATGCTTCAGCCAGGTTTTGTGGTGAGATCACATGTAATGTGCTCCTAGGAGATTCGACAGGTAGAGCTGTGTGCTCATAACAACCTAGGATGCTTCAGCCAGGTTTTTTGATGGGTCACATGTAGTGTGCTCCTGGGAGATCCGACAGGTAGAGCTGTGTGCTTGTAATATCCTGGGATGCTGCAGCCAGGTTTTGTGATGCACGTAATAAGTCCTGACGATTCCACAGTATGGCCAATGATGATGAAGACCTGTAGGTGGTGGGCCTACATCCAGTATGAAAAAGGACTGGCTCTGTAGAACTTCCTATGATGAGTAGATTCAGAGATTGATTGAGATAGCAGCAGTAGTGAGGATGATGATGACTTGATGATGATTATCCAGTGACGATGATCCAGAGAAGAAGACTTGTGGTAGATGACCTGTGTCGAGAAATACCTTCCTAGTTAAGAGGGAGTGTTGATGTATCTGTAACTTCGGAATGTATTTCATATATGTATATTGTACTCCTATAGATATGGTACTATTCCTCTATATGGAAGTGTTTGTATTCCTATAGAGATGTTATTATTCCTCTATACGGAAGTGTTGTCATTTATATTGTAAGTGTCGTAACTTATACTTGATGGGTTATTAGACCACATTGTTGGGATCGGCCCTGTATAAGTCATGTGTGTCAAAGGGTTATTAGACAACCCTATTGGGGGTCGGCCATGTGGTTCAAAGGGTTTTTAGACCACCCTATTGGGTGTCGGCCCAGTCAGCATTATGTTATGTGGTTAAGTTAAGGCTGACCTAGTAAAGGTTATTAGGCAAGTCAAGTCAAGTATAAATAGAGTGCGGGAGGCACTCTATTTCATCATTCTATTCTCTCTCACCCTTGGGAGAGTGGCGCACTTGTGGAGGAGGAGAAGCTGCTGCTAGGAGATGTCTATCTCTTATGCTTGGGTTGTATCATTGTTCTATCTATCTCTGAGAAAGTTATTGGGGTTTTTCAACTTTATGGTTTTCCCCAAGTATACCCTGTGTCTCTTGTGTGCTTGCATTATTGTGTCCATGATTAATATGTTGTAGATGTGTTGTACATGTTGTTCTCTCAGTTAAGATCCTAGATCAAATTGAAGTAAATTCTGAAAAATTAACATCCAAGTCATGACCTCGAATTGGCCGCCATTATCCATGCTCTAAAGATGTGGAGGAATTACCTCATGGGTAAGAAAATTGTATTAAAGACGGACAACATGAATCTAAAGTACCTATTCGATCAACCTGACCTGAACGCTAAATAGGCTAGGTGGTTATCCTTCCTTAGTGAATACCACTTTGAACTAAAAGACATCAAGGGAAAAGAAAACAAGATCATCGATGCCTTAAGTCGATGAGCTCATATGTTATATGAGGTAACTGAAAGTCGAACTGACTCCAACTTACATGACAGAATTAGAACGGCATGCCAAAATGACCGATTCTATGTTGAGATCCTTAAAAAGATCCAAGAAGATAGACTTTTTCAACAACAAAAGGAATACAAGATAGAGGAATCAGGATTGTTATGGTCGAAGGAGAGACTACATTCCCGAGAGTGGAGACATTAGACCTAACATACTCACCAAATTCCATCGAAAACCATATTCAGGGCACCCTGCATATCAAAAGATGATTTCGGTTGTAAAGAAATATTACTTTTGGCCTAAACTGAAAGCTGACATCGTACTGTTCATCGCGAAATGTCAGGAATGCTAATTGGTCAAAGCAGAACATCAACACCCCTCAGGACTACATCAACCTCTACCCATTCCAGAATGGAAGTGGGAGGTCATAAGTATGGATTTCATTACAGGCCTACCCAAGAGTAAGAAACAAAATGACTCCATCCCCATAGTAGTAGACAAGCTATTAAAAGCGACACATTTCATACCAGTAAAATCTAACTACAAGGCAGTTCACATTGCGGAAATCTTCCTAAAGGAGATTTTTCGGTTACACGGGATACCCAAAGCAATTATCTCTGATCGAGACATGAAGTTCACTAGAAATGTCTAGAGAGCACTGTTCTCTGGGTTAGAGACACAAATACAATTTAGTACTGCATACTACCCCCAGACCGACGGACAGACGGAACGATTAAACCAAATTTTGGAGGATATGCTGAGGATGTATGCCATGAACAATCCCACTAAGTGGGAAGACTATTTACACCTCACAGAGTTTGCATACAACAACGATTATCAAACCTCGGCCAAAATGAGCCCTTTCGAAGTACTCTATGGTCAAAAGTGTTGGACCCCCGTCACTTGGGACAACCCGGTGGACAAACTTATGTTAGGACCAGATTTACTAAAAGACTTCAACAACTAGTCTCCAATGTGCAATTGAATTTAAAAGAGGCACAAGACAGCCAAAAGAGTTACCCAGACAAGAAAATAAAGGACAAAGACTACCAAGTAGGTGAACATATATTCCTAAGAATAAAGGATAAACAAAGCTCGTTGAGCCTGGGGAGTTGCAGTAGACTAAGCACAAGGTTTTGTGGACCTTTTGAAATATTAGGCAAGAAGGGTCCAGTAGCGTATGAGTTAGCCCTACCAGTACATATAAAAGTTCATAATGTTTTTCATGCTTCTTTATTAAATAAATATGTATATGACACTAAACATGTTATTGATTGGTCCTTATTACAGGTGGAGCCCAAAGGGCAGTTCACGCCAGAACCACTCCACATTCTGGATAAGAGAGAGGTCCAGCTTAGGAGGAGGACCATTACTCAACTAAAATTGCAATGGAGGCACTTTGGATGAGATGAGGCTACTTGGGGGAATGAAGCTACCATGAGAGAGGCATACCCCGCCTTGTTTCATGATTCCATGCCTAGTCCCTAGAAACACCGGGACGGTGTTGTTCTAAGCGGGGAGAGATGTAATATCCTGACTTTTTGACTAACTATGTTATGATGTTATATTGGGCCACGGCCCCAGCATATGTGATTTAGTATTTAGGCATAACATTAGCATGTTTTGATTTATCCTTTCATGAGTTGATATATTGAGCATGGACCCTAATTTTGTTTCATTGTTGAATATATATATACTGGGTAGGAAAGCCCGAACAAATAAACTTATGTTGTATTATGAGAATTGGTTACAAATTATGATATATTGAGATTACCTCTTTTTACATTATGTTGTGTAGAGCATGACTCATTTGGATGATTATGTAGTGTGTTGAGCGTGGACTCAAAAACACACGAATGACCTATATACTAGGCCTAAGCCCTGAGGTACATTGAGTGTTGGGCATAAGCCCTGCAGCACTCCAAGCTTGAAAGAAAATGATTACCGGATCTGAGGCCAACTAGAATGTCCTAGATGTGCCTGACAACCACATTCTAGCTCTAGTGTTGAGAAGAGGCTCTGGAATTGCACTAGCGTAACTCCCATGTGAGAGTGTTGAGTTAAAAGGCTCTGAAGAGCACTCGGGGTTACTAGATCTCAAGTGTTGAGTCGGGAGGACTTTGAATAGCACTTATGTGTTTTAGCACAACTATTCGACTTGATTAAATCAATCTTATTATCATCAAATACTGCAGGAACTACCATGTTAAAACGAGAGAATCTGACATGCAAAGGGAGAGACTAGAGGTGCCTTTACCATCTTACCGAAACCGTCCAAAGAAGTGGACCCTTTCCTTAAAAGGAATTAAAAGAAGCATCATGTGAACAAAATGTTTAAAGGCCACAAAGCTAAATATTATTATTAGGATCTTCGATAATAATATTGTTATTAATTATATATTCTTTTATAAATGTTTACTCTTATATATATATATTTATGCATAAGTGGGCTGCCACTTACTAAATATTATTTATTAATTTTTAGATGGTATTGTAATTATTATATTATTATTGTTATAAAAATATTAGAGATCAAAAACACTTTAGTCAAACAAAGTTGAGAAGTCCTAGTTCCAAAAATAACTAGCAGTTAAGTAAACAAATACTCTTTTATAATTTAAATTATTTTAAAGAAACCAGTAAATTCCAACAGCCCTATTTCAAGATTTCTCCTAATTAAGGAGGATAGACCAAAAAGTTTGGGGGATATTTCTTTTTAGTATTATGATTTCAAGAGAAACTCTATCTTCCAAGAAGTGAACCCTTCCCATATCAATTTTCTAGATCTGAACCAACTACACTTCTAAGGCCTCTACTTCTCAGTTTGCATGTCAGAACCAGCTCGGGGGGATTCATACTAAATCAGGAACGGTTGTAGAATCATTGTTGGGAGGAACGTCGTAGTCCCAAAGTCATCCATTCCAAGATCAATTATTAGGTCAGCTAAGGGTCAACAGTCTTTTATTAACTAGTTGGCTGAGTGTGCAAGTCATTACAAGCAGGAGCAAGCTACAAGAATAAGCAGGTATGAAAACCTTATAAGACCTTCAACTAATTAATTTCTCTTCTGAATGAAATGTTACAATAGTATTGTTCTCTATTTCAGTTTTAAGTTCAAGATTTTCCCAGAATCCCAAGGCATTGCCTAGCAGGTCTAGCTAGCTAGCCTTTTCTAGTCAAACGCATTCCAAAGTTTGGGGATCGTTAAATATTGTTTTAATTCATCAAAGCTATTTTCATTTTTCTCTTATCCATCAATAGATTTTAGATCAGAAATGTAGCTTGTTTATCTAACCACTAAAATCGAATTTCTTTTAGTAGAAAATGTAGTCACTTTACCAAATGATCTAGAAATCAAGATACCCAAACTTAACACAAGATAGTCATTACATAAACCTAGTAGAAATGAATCTATAGGGTTTTAACCCTGGCATTCTATTCGTTTTTTTTTTATTTACAATTTCTTTTCCAAAGCCAATTATTCCTCTCAGACCACACTAATGTCACACAGAAGAACAAGACCGAGAAGAAAATGAACCAAGTATCTCTTTGGAGGAAATCTTTAAAGTACGCAATCCTTTATTTATCATTCCAAAACATATGTCTATAGGTCGAATGCATTACAGTTGATTTTCTTTTATAATTAAGATACTATAGAAAAACAAATCCAACGCAGAATGCTACAAATACACAGTCATAGATAATTTCTTTTCATATCAACTATTGTGTTTAGCCAGTAGTACATTAACCAAAACCAAAGGAATATAGAAGTCGTCACGGTTAGGGCAAGGAATGAATCCCATAGACTTCCTTAGACAAAAACTTATAGTTGCTTCCTAGAGGACTCATGTATTCAAAAATGCAGGGACACCATTTAAAAACCTTTCATATTACAAAGTGCTCATTCTATCTAACTCGGGCAGCAAATAAATCAAGACCATCTTCCTAAAACCTAGGTACGTTACAAAAGAATAGAGACACAGAGGAGCTCGTTAAATCTCCTTTTTTCACAAAGAAACTCATCAATTTACACATAAGCTAAAAGAATCAAATTAACTCAGGATGGACGTAGGCCACAGGATTCTCATGCATTATTCTAAACCACAATACAAGAGTAAAACCCGAATGCAATGTGTTACTTCAAATTATACATATGCAGAGTATGAAAAAGTTCATCTTTGGAGTTCATTACAGACCACATAGTAATTCCTTTCCACTTAAAACATAAATTACAGAGTACAGGGAAAACGAAATGTCGAGAAACAAAATATATCCAGTTTCATAAAATGATGGTTTACATCACAGTCCCAGCTATGTATTCCACTCTTAAATTGCATTTGAAACCCCACTTTTCCCTGGTCCAGCCAATAGGCGACCAACAGACTCCCCTAGGGTGAATCAATAAGCCAAGGGCTTACGGGAGTGTCCATTCCAAGATAGGACAAGACGCATACACACAACAGTAGAGATGCGAGAGGTAGGGCAATGAGTGGGTAAGCTAGACTTACCGATACTTTAACCATGCCTACAACACCTTGAACCATTGTAGCTTCCATACCAAAGATTTTTGTCACCTGTCATCCACGAAAATGGTGACCAGTTAGTAAAACCCTATCGTTTTAAATCAAAAGAAGGAAAGTTAAATTACTACCATATGGAGCTTTTCTTACCTGTTAGAAGAATGACATTCACGCCACATTCGAGCTCAATAGACATTGAGTGCACTGATCATGAGCATTGCTTCGGTCAGGGAACCAACACGGCCACCTTACAAACGAAGTGCAGAGCTAGAAAAACTAGCAACAAGTCGAAGACAAGACTAAAAGGAAACACCCCAAATCAATCACAAAACCTTCATTGACAGGCTGTCTCCCACTAAGCATTTAAGACATAGTAAAAAGCGCACCAACCCTATTCTAAGTGGAGGCTAAATTTTATTCACCAAGGCTATAGTAGAATCGTCGAACCTTAGCTACTTTTGTTTCATTTTTGGAAAGGGGGCTCATGGCCATAAACCTCTCTCTAACAACCCTTACATTTTATTAACCTTTGTAGTGTAGAGCATCTACTACAAATAGACTATCATTCCAAAGTTTACACATACTAACACGCAAGCCATTAGTAGAATATGGACCAACCCTCTATGTTAGCGTGACCATGGTGAATACCCTGCAAACACAAATGGAAAGGATGACATTAGCAAAATGCTAAGTAAGACCAACAACCACTAAGCTTACCCGTACCTCGTGGCAACCCTGCCGAGGTATGTAATTACCTCTCCTGGAGTGTTACAACACCCATTGTGGGAGAAACATATCATCAAAAAAGGGTACGTCACCTGAAGATACAATCCAGACAGTTCAGCATACATTCATGTGCATTCATTTAAAATAGTATGAAAGCATACCATTACAAGCATGACAGTAAAATTAGACTCGTAACTAGGATACATTCTCTTTTTGAATCCAGATTGCTTCCACATAATTTGAAATGTTAACCGCAAGAATTTATTATTCTTGGAAAGTATATACATTATTTTATTTACAATGAGCATTCACGTATTCTTTATTAGTATTAAAATTGACAGGCAACTCTTCTGTTCAAATAGTACTTGTTGCAGGGACAGATAAAAATTTTAATTTTTTGCTAATTTTTAGGACATTACACCAAAGGACTGTACACTCATGCCCCAACATTGGGGTTCGGGGGTGCAAGAGCTGAGCCCCCATGAACGGGGGTTTGGGGGCAGCGCCCCCAAGAAATCGAGGTTAGGGGGCAACGCCCTTGAGAACAAATTTTGGGGTTGTTTTCGCCAAACGTTTTCGGGCCCATGGTTTTTGGGTAAGCTGTGGTATTTTCCCATTGTATTTACCTTATAAAAGAAAGACATTGTAATATGGCTAGCGTTGATGTATTAGGTTTTCTGCATTGTAAAGATCTCTGAGACCAGGAAGAGAGACTATGAGACAGTGAAAAGGAAGTGCAGTGATTGTGCTGCAGGTTGTATCCCTTCACTTTGCTGGACGGTATAATAATAATAACGATTGGAAACTTCATTGTGGACATAGCCCAAGTTGGGTGAACCCCGATATATCTTTGTCTCTCTTGTAATGTGTATGGGTGATTATATATTCATTTATGTTTATTGTTATTTCTCTGCGATCCTATTTTTCTAACACATTCTTGATGGTAATCAAAGGGAAGTCATATGCTCCAAGAAACTGAACCAGCAACAACCCTAGGTCCTCTATCTCTTTTTCGTGTTGGAATCCAGCTCGTGGGGATCCATACAGAACCAGGAATAGTTGTAGGATCATGTCAGAGGAACATGGTATCCCCAAGGTTATCCAGCTAAAGGAAATCATCCCAACAGGTTAGGTAAATACAACATGCTTTGTATTAACTATTGTTGAGTGTGCAGGTCTCTATAGGAAGGGAACAAGTGACGAGTAGCTAGGCTTCCATAGGAAAGGATTGAGTACTCAAGCAGCCAGGTATGGAGTATTCATTGTTTCTCAAATTTCTAGTTATAATAAATTCAGGCCTTTAAAAATTAGAATAGATACGTTAGCATTGTTCTCACTACCAATATTATCAACTTCGAGATTCTGCCCAGAACTCAGTGGAAGGTCTAGCATGTCTAGCCAAGCTAGCCTATGCTAGACAACACCCCAAACTTAGAATTATTATGTTTTTTAAATATTTATGTTTTCTGTTTGAATCGTCCAACAAATTTCATAGTGCAGGGATTTCTTATGTCCTCTTTAAATTGTCTATTAAACATTAAATAGAAATAATAACAGTAGCAAGACATATATTAGAAATCCTAGTCATTTTAAACATCTTTATGATTCCATCAAATGGCCCATCTATTTCAAAGAAAATAATGCATCAAGCATTCCAAGGAGACACGTTTTGCAAACATAGACTCAAGCAATCAATTCGTTTTATTCGCATAGCAGTTCCAATCAAAGCCATTGACCTCCTAGAAAGAAAACGATTCTCATTACAAATAGTAAATGAATGTTAAAGTTAGGGTTTAATTTATGTTCTCATAAATCCTCATATAGGATCAGCAAACTTAGTAAATCAAAATAGCAGCATTACAAATATAAATTGCAGACTCACAGCATCCATACCCTTTACCCACGATTGCTTGAATCTTTCTTTCCTTTAAACATATTAGCAAACCATAAGCTAGAAATCGTAGAAAAAAGTAAAGAAATCCCATAGAAATCATAGCATTTATTTAGCATAATCTTTGAACATTAGACACACAAGTCAAGAGGTCAAACCCCACAACGACTCCACAAGTGACATCGTTCCTCATACAAATTGCCACATTGTAGCAAAAACACACAGAACCCCGTTCTCTCAAGTTCAAACATTTTAACATCTACATAGCTGCTTATTAAACCAAAATGCATTACAGAACCAAATCCACTATCCATCAAGCTTTCGAATAGCATTGTCAATAGCATACATACAAGCCTCCAACACAAACTTAGGTCATGGGATCAAATCCCTACACTCTCTCTTCATTTAAAACCTTTCTATCTTTTGCAAACTCCAGAAGCGTAGAACTGAAATAATTTTATCTCAGGCTCATGTTGATGTATATGTAACTTCGGAATGTATTTCACATATATGTATATTGTATTCCTATAGAGATGGTATTATTCCTCTATAAGGAAGTGTCGTCATTTATATTGTAAGTGTCGTAACTTATACTTGATGGGTTATTAGACCACCTTATTTGGGGTCGGCCCTGTATAAGTCATGTGGGTCAAAGGGTTATTAGACCACCCTATCGGGGGTCAGCCATGTGGGTCAAAGGGTTATTAGACCACCCTATTGGGGGTCGGCCCACTCAGCATTATGTTATGTGGTAAAGTTCGAGCCTACATGAGTTAGGTAAAAAGGCAAGTCAAGTCAAGTATAAATAGAGTGCGGGAGGCACTCTATTTGCTCACTCACTTCTCACATATGCACTCAAGGAGGAGTGGCGCACTTATGGAGGAGGAGGATCTGCTGCTAGGTTATGGCTATCTCTCTTGGTTGGTTGTATCATTGCTCTATCTATCTCTGAGGAAGTTATTGGGGTTTTTCACCTTTATGGTTTTCCCCAAGTAAATCTTTGTGTCTCTTGTGTGCTTGCATTATTGTCTCCATGATTGATATGCTGTACATGTTGTTCTCTCAGTTAAGATCCTATATCATATTGAAGTAAATTCAGAAAATTTAACATGGAATCAGAGCTAGCCTGAAAGAAGGCATGATATGGCATGTATGACACTTGTTGCACTTACGATGCTAGGGCTTGATATAGAAAAAACCAGTCATCGTAGCACTTTCGCTATAAATACGTTTTGGCAAATTTTTCGGATCTTAAATTGTTACAGGATGAATACTAAATCTCTAGGTACCTTGTGTCCAAAGGACAACCTCTAATTAGTTGTACTTTGTGATTTATGATCTATACAATATAGGGTTTCTGCCTCTTCCATATCTGAGTCAAAATCAGGTGACCTTGGGAAAAAGGTCATATCATGGGCTAGGAAGCTCCAAATGAAATTTCGTAAAAAGTGACAGGTAGTACACAGTCTTTACTATCTCAGAAAACGTTTTCAGAGGCCGAAGTTGAACCAGTGACATGTGGAACGCCGTACAAGTTCGCTCTCCTATATTATCCCATAAACAGGTCACGTTGTGACACTTGGCATAACTCTCTCTCAGAGAGTCCAATTGAGGTCAGACCTGTCAGGATGGAAATATAACAGGCCGAGATATCTCAGGAAAATTTTTCAGAGGCTGAAGTTCGAACAGTGACACGTGGCACGCCGTACAAGTTTGCTCTCCTGAATTATCCCAAAACAGGTCACGTTGTGACATTTGGAATAACTCGCTCTCAGAGAATCCAATTGAGGTCAGACCTGTCAGGATGGAAAGATAACAAGTCAGGATATCTCAAGAAACTTTTTCAGACCCTATGGATCAAAAATTTCAGAGTTACACCAGAAACAATCAGGTACATATTTCTGTCAAAACAGAATTATTTTTTGGTACCTTCATTCATGGCTTCCGGAATTTAGGGCTTTGGAGAAAGTTGGAATTTTTGTAATCGGAGACCACGGCTGAATGCTACTCATCAAAATAGAAATTTAGAGACCAAGATCAGAATTTTTGGTTGGGAAAAAGGCCGGGCTTGATCAAACCCTAGTTCGGGACTTTGATCAGAAAAGTGGAAAATTAGGGCTTCTGTAAAAATGGGAATTTTTGCAATCTGTGACCACGGCTGGAAGCTCCTCAGAAAAATAGAAGCTTAGAGCTTTGGATCAAACCTTTTGATGGGGAAAAAGAGTGGGCTTCATCAAACCCCAGTTCAAGGTCACGTCTAGTGAATCTAGAAGTTTCAAAGGCAAAATTGAGGAGTGAAACTTTGCAGTTTTCAAATTCTAAATATACCAGCTTGATCAGCTCATCAAGGCGCATATTTCTATCCTTTCGGAAGTTTGAAATTCAAAGTTTGAATTTTTGGGGTTTCTCTGACAAACCCATATCCAGCTCCAGGTCTAGTTCTTGCAAATCAAGTGGATTGGGTTAATCCTAGAAGAAGATGGATTGGTCACCTGCATAAGTGAAGAAGTTCCTATTTCAGAGGGAGATGAGGCTAAGGCTTTACATAAGGAGATTACAAGCGATCTCGACAAGTATGACTCATCGAGGTATGTTTTGAGATTTGTTCATGATTAAGTTTATGGTATGTTTGTATTCATGTTATTACGGTTAGTACAATCTTGATTTTGGATTTGTCGTATCACCTTAACAAAATTATGAATGCATGATAGAAGATATTCATTGGTTAGGGTGTTGACACTTATGATTGTACTAATGCATTATGGTGTTGTATGAGGTTTATGTTGTCTACTAACATGAAAGGTACACCAAGAAAGGCAAATCATGTTCCAGTTCAAGAACATATGATCATGATGACATGAGGATAAAGACTCATCCATTGTCATGGATCTCATAGAAGATCCATTTACGAGGTATGTATAACTTGGTTTTATAATGGCTAACCTATGAGATATACCGGTTACTAGCACAAGTCATTGAAGAAGAACAAGAAGACATCATGTGAGTATGTTAGACATAAACTAGCTAGCATGCTAATCCAGGTATGTTTTTCCTATATCAAGCTAGAATCCTACCTTGGTTTAGGATCTTATACTGTTGTGTTGTTGATAATGATTATTCATGAAGTCATAAGTTTGAATAATCATGGTTGTATGCATATTATGTTTCTTACCATAATTGATGATATGACTAACCAGAAGAATCATGAAGGTATAGGTTTGAATAATCACAGGTTTTATGCATATTATATCTCTTATCTTGATTGATGATTCAACTAACCTGAAGAGTCATAGGTTTGAGTAATTACAGTTTTAGACATGTTATGCTTCTTATGATTTGACTAACCATAAGAATCCCACATAAACCTTGAATGCTAATGCTTATTATTCTGTTTGAAATGATCATGACTATACATGCTTGAAATTATTGTGTTTTAATAGTATACTAATGAATGTATGATTTTATATGAAATCACAAGGATAACACAATCATGATACTAATAAGCATGCATAGGGACCAAGGATGAATATGAGTTCAAGAACAGGTAATTCAAGAAGCAAAGATCAAGAGGGAGCACACTCCAGTTGCTCCTGCAAGAAAGCAAAGGAGCACACTCCAGTTGTTCCTGCAAGAAAGCAAAGGAGCACACTCCAGTTGTTCCTGCAAGAAAGAAAAAGAGCACACTTCAGTAGTTTCTGCAAGGATGCATATATTCAAAGGGAGTTGACCATCTTTCTACATTCCACAACAGAAAGGTGTAGAAGAAGCTACTTCAGATTAGGACTCGAACAGCTCCTGCAAGGAAGCAAAGACTCAGAGGGAGTCCACCCAACGAACAAAGAAAGATAAGTATTATAATCATCATTTCTTACATATTTGTTTGTTTAAATAAAATTGTTCAATGATGTATATGCTCATGTTCCTAGACTTAGGATATGTATTATGCATAGTAGAATAGTTGCATTAATGAGCAGTATACTACTAATATACATGGATAAGTGGCCTATGGCACTGTACAACATTCCATTGCTACTTATCTAGAATGAAACCTCTTTGCTGACATGTTGGGAGTTGTGCACACTCTTAACAATGTTCTGGTAGAGATTGGAAGGCATCTAGAAAGTTACGGAATATGGATAAATGTTGTATTGAAGCATTGGCTAAGATAATTGCATGACTGTATGGCATATTTCTTTATGTGTAAGAATTTGTTCTGAAAACTATGAGATGTTTTCTAATCATGCAATTTAACTTGTTGTGTAGGAAAGATCGTATGCCATCTCCTACAAAAGAAGAACTACAACATTTGTTCTAGCAACAAAGATATCTATTGAAGATATTGAAGATATTGAAGTTCCCAGGATCTGGGATGAAGAAATGAAATGCCATGATCCGTCGATCATGAAGAATGATGTTTGGGATGTATTCCCAAGACATGAAGGGAAGTTTGCTATGACTTCCAAATGGAACTATCAGATCAAGCATGTTGCAGATGGCAGCATTGAGAAATATAAAAGTGATGAAATAGAAGATACACCAGATGGATTCAAGACAGCTTCCTTGAATGGTGTAGTTGAAGAAGAAGTGTATGTAGAGCAGCCACTTGGTTCTGAGACACATGATAGGAAATCATATATGTGCAGAACTTGGTATGGTGAAGATAGATTGATTGCCGACACGCAACGGAAGCTTACTACCCAGTTTGAGATGAAGAACTTGGGGATGATGCACTATTTGTTTTTGGCACGGAGGTGTGGCAGAGTGCAGATAGAATCTTCCCTGGACAAGGGAAGTATGCAGTAGAGATCCCAAAGAGGTTCGGGATGATGGATTGCAAGGCCATGGCCACACCTATGGCATCAAATCTGAAGCTTCTATGTGATGCTTCATCTGAGCCGATTGATGTCTCTATGTATCGCCAGATGATTGGGTCCTTGATGTACCTGACGAACACGAGACCAGACATTTGCTTTGCTATGAACACATTGAGCCAGTTCCTGATGGATCCGAGGAGTGTTCACCTGGTTGCTGTAAAGCATATTCTGAGGTACTTGAAGGGTACAGTGGATTATGGGCTCAGGTATGAGGCGAATCAAAATTTTAACCTGCACGGTTATGTTGATTCAGATTGGGCTGGCAGTGCTGCAGAAAGGAAGAGCACATCTGGGCGCTGCTTCAGTATGGGATCAGGTGTGATCTCTTGGTTTAGCAGGAAGCAGTCCTGCATAGCACTGAGTACAGCTGAGGCAGAGTATGTTGCATCCTGTTCAGCTAGTTGTGAGGCAGTATGGCTACGGAAGCTACTGTCTGAGTTATTTGATCTCCCGTTGGAGGCTATTGGTATCTTCTGTGATAACCAGAGTTGTGTGAAGCTGTCTGAGAACCCAGTGTTTCATGACAGGTCGAAACACATAGAGATCAAATATCACTATATTAGGGATATGGTGCAGAGAGGAGCTGTGAAGCTTCTGTATGTTGCGACGGACGAGCAGATTGCAGATGTGCTGACGAAGCCACTAGCCAGAGTGAAGTTCGAGTACTTCAGAGAGAGGCTTGGCGTTCTTCAGATCGAGGACACTTAGAGGAAGAAGTGATGGACACATTTGCTGAAGCCATTCCAAGCATGTTGGAAGGAGGATCCTTCACATGGCTGTGGATGTAAGCGCTGGATAATGGGCATCAGGATGATGTTCTGGTTTCTGCTGGATATGATCAGTTGGATCATTTTTATGTATGTATGTACGCATCATGTTGCATGCTGGATATGATCAGTTGGATCATTTTTATGTATGTATGTACGCATCATGTTGGATGTTGGATATGATCAGTTGGATCATTTATGTATGTATGCATCATGTTGGATGCTGGATATGATCAGGTGGATCATTTATGTATGGATGCATCATGTTGGATGCTTGGACCATGTATCTGTATATGTATCAGGTGGATACATTGTATGATCAGGTGGATCATGTATGATGATATGTATCATGTATCAGGTAGATACTTGGTATGCATCAGGTGGATGCATTGATGATCAGGTGGATCATGTATGATGATATGTATCAGGTAGATACTTGGTATGCATCAGGTGGATGCATTGATGGTCAGGTGGATCATGCAGCAGGATGTTGCAGTGATGATCTGTCACGTCCCCATTTTGACCCCCTTTTGTAAATGATGTAAATACTGATATTTAATCATGGTGAGGAGCTCAAGGCCAAGGCCCCACCATTGATTTAGCGTTTATGTATCGGCAATTAAAATAGATGGCTATGGTTCTTGTGCGAGATGGGCACAATGTATATAAGACATCATGTAATTACGAATTTTTAATGAAAAACCCACAACCGGCTATGCAATGCAACAAAAGAGACGGGGCATGGTTCTACAAGGAATAGGGAGGGAAATTATTCAAACCCTTGGGCCAATGGTATTAATCCATGTGTCAATGGGGAAACCCATAAACCACCAACTACCCATTTTGTCTCATGTACCCAATCATTTAATTCTTCCAAGAAATTGGTTAAGGCAGTTAATGCCTTGGGAATGAAAGAGTATGTGCAAGCCATTTTCGTGCATGGGCAAGCCATCAACTTGGAAAATCGTGTTTTTGCTTGTGGGGCAAGAAACCACCCACGAAATGGTGCCCAAAGCCATGGGGAATGGGCAGTCTTCATTCATTCACGCAGTAGGAGCTATCTGGGTCTTTCCCCTTCACGTTTTTCAGCAAAATCCTGCATTTTTCCATGCCTGGAAGTTCGTTTTTGTATATATAGCAGTCTGGGAGAGAAGGGCCACGTTTTTGGGGACTATATGGAGGTCGTTTTTGCCCCGAATTGCCCAAGGACGTTTTTCTAAAAACGGATTGACTCCACAGGGTTGTTCACCAACTTCCCATTTCGTCTTTTGTGGGTTCCAACGTTTTTGCTGAGCTAGCTGAAACCCCATCTCATGCATCTACCTGTAAAAACGTTTTATCCTGCCCATGATTGTGTTCTGCTGTAGTGTGCATCCTCATTTTTGGTTTGAACCTGTGAATTGAAGTTTGGAGTGGTAGTGGACAGAAGTAGCTTGATAAACCTAGTGGGGGAGACAACCTCTCAAGAAGATCAAGAGGGCTTTGGTTACTCTTCTATGCATACCCTGAGAGCACTAGATAGGGAAGGTATGGCTTGAGGGACTGTATAGCAGAGAAAAGAATACTTCCTAGTGCTGGGTGTGTAGGTATTGTGGGTGCCAAGCTAGATAGATCTTGCAAAGGTTATCCCTGGCTCTGTGTTGGAGCTCACTAGCTTAGCAATTCTTCCCTCCCATGTCCTAGCAGCCTGATAAAACCCAATTGCAGATTGGATTGGCTCATCTTGGTGTATGCTTGGCTATGTGTGAGTCTGCTGTTCCCTGGTTCCTTGTAGAGATCATGCCCAGCTCGGGGGTGGCAGTGGTGCTGAGAGATTGAGGAGCACCCTGGCCTACGGTTGGGTGGAACGTTGCAGTTGCATAGCCAGTTGCGTGGGACTACTTTTGTATAAGATAAGTATTCTCTTGTGTTAGATTGCAATTACTTATTTGATGAACATCTTAAATGTATGATGGATGTGAAATTCTTAATATTCCGCTGTGATTTTTTTTTAAAACCATACAGTTCCATCTATCTCTGTTATATTCTGTTCATGCTTATGAGTAAATGTTTCATAGGGCTAGACGCCCGGTTTAATATCACATCTGTTATGCATTTGTGTATGTATATATATTTATTCATTTGAATTTGAATGCTTGTTTAATGAATGGATATGAGGGCTAGATGCCCGGTTTAACCGTCACGATCCTCTCCATCTAGCTCGTTGGATGGGAGGGGACGTGACATGATCAGGATGATCATGGATGATGAGCTTCAGGATGTTGCTCCAGATGACATGCAGTAGGACGTTGCAGTGATGATGATCAGGACGATCATGAGTACATCAGGATGATGTATGGTGAGTATCAGGTTGATACTCTGTGGTCGTGGATCAGGTTGTGCAGATGAGCATGTCTGGGAGATCCTATAGGTCGGAGTTGTGTACCCGTAACAACCTAGGATTCTCTTTCGAGACATTGCTCTGGGAGGACATGTAATATCGCCCTGGGAGATCTCAGGTCGGAGTTGTGTACCCGTAACATCCTGAGATGCTCTTGCGAGGTTTTGTCCTATGGCATGTAATTTGGGCCCTGGGAGATTTCAGGTCGGAGTTGTGTACCCGTAACATCCTAAGATGCTCTTTCAAGGTTTTGCCATGACCACATGTAATAGCACCCTGGGAGATTTCAGGTCGGAGTTGTGTACCTGTAACATCCTGAGATGCTCTTGCGAGGTTTTGTGGTGGACCACATGTAATTTGTGCCCTGGAAGATTTCAGGTCGGAGTTGTGTACCCGTAACATCCTGAGATGCTCTTTCGAGGTTTTGTGGTGGGGTCACATGTAATAGCGCCCTCGGAGATCCTACAGGTCGGAGTTGTGTACCCATAACATCCTGGGATGCTCTTTCGAGGTTTTGTGACGCACGTAATAAGTCCTGAGGATTCCACAGTATGGCCAGTGATGATGAAGACCTGCAGGTGGTGGGCCTACATCCAGTATGAAAAAGGACTGGCTCTGTAGAACTTCCTATGACGAGTAGATTCAGAGATTGATTGAGATAGCAGCAGCAGTGACGATGATGATGACTCGATGACGATTATCTAGTGATGATGATCCAGAGAAGATGACTTGTGCTAGAAGAACTGTGCTGAGAAATACCTTCCTAGTTAAGAGGGAGTGTTGATGTATATGTAACTTCGGAATGTATTTCACATATATGTATATTGTATTCCTATAGAGATGGTATTATTCCTCTATAAGGAAGTGTCGTCATTATATTGTAAGTGTCGTAACTTATACTTGATGGGTTATTAGACCACCTTATTTGGGGTCGGCCCTGTATAAGTCATGTGGGTCAAAGGGTTATTAGACCACCCTATTGGGGGTCAGCCATGTGGGTCAAAGGGTTATTAGACCACCCTATTGGGGGTCGGCCCACTCAGCATTATGTTATGTGGTAAAGTTCGAGCCTACATGAGTTAGGTAAAAAGGAAAGTCAAGTCAAGTATAAATAGAGTGCGGGAGGCACTCTATTTTCTCACTCACTTCTCACATATGCACTCAAGGAGGAGTGGCGCACTTATGGAGGAGGAGGATCTACTGCTAGGTTATGGCTATCTCTCTTGGTTGGTTGTATCATTGCTCTATCTATCTCTGAGGAAGTTATTGGGGTTTTTCACCTTTATGGTTTTCCCCAAGTAAATCTTTGTGTCTCTTGTGTGCTTGCATTAGTGTCTCCATGATTGATATGCTGTAGATATGCTGTACATGTTGTTCTCTCAGTTAAGATCCTAGATCATATTGAAGTAAATTCAGAAAATTTAACAGCTCATAGCTAAAATTTCATGAGGGTTACGATTTCTTCCCATCATTACATTCACAACCTAAGACAGCTGAATCATAACAAAAGAAATGAAATCCCATTACAAATATTACATAAAGATCAATCGTAGGTCCAAAAGTCTCATAGAATTTCACAGAAGCCACCTTTTCCCTATCTTCTCACACAGAGGTAGCGATGGCAAACACCGAAATCAAGAACTAGCATTACCATAAGAAAACGCAGAGACCAAATTTGTAAAGCCATTCTCTCCATTTTTTAGTCCACATATTATTTTATAAACCAGTTACGCAAACATGAAAATCTCAGTATTTACATCAAGTAGTATCATTATAAACTTACAAAGTTCAACATTGAGCCAAATGGATAAAACCCTCTAGGGCCATTAACAGAAAACCAACATGGTACATATCACAATGGTCCAGCCAACGACGACCTTAAGGAACCCAAAATATGTTACAGTAAACCCAAAGCAGGCTCACGAGTTTTCCTCACAGCACACACCATTAGTACACACCATAGAGGCAAGAGGAGGAGTGAAGGAATGATGAACTCTGGACTTACCCTAAGCGACGAAATCAGATTCGAAGTACTGGATAGCATCTGGTAGGCATGTAGCAGGAAGATGTTACACGACCACCTACCAAACAAGCAAACGACATGGGGTCAAACCTGAGATTTAATATCAAAACCTAACAAATAGATTAGCAGGAAAGCAACGTAGGTAGGGAAGCAGTTACCTTCAGTCCCCATCTTTGCGTATAGATCCAAGTAAGGTGTGCTGGCCATGAGCAAGAACTTAGGCCAGAGAATGAAACCCCCAAATGCACACACAGCAAAAGAAGCTACGAAAATGCACTTCGTTGGTGTAGAACCCCAGGAGTTAACCCTCAACACAATTGGAATCTTGGCCATCTTCCAACAAAGCACCACATTCAATTCTAACACATACCCCAATATTTCGATTTAGACCCAAATCTCTATAGTGGTGAAGTCATGATTGATCCACAACGTTTTTATAAATGCCCAAGTATTACAAAGACCATAAGGGCTTAGTATCAACAAAGACATTACTAAGTCAACAAAGGATATGAGTTACACAAGTATTGCAAATGACCTTCAAAGTTTCTATGGTGCCAATATTTAAATATCTCATACTCTGGGTTTTAGAATTTGTTGGAACCATAGAGTAAGTACCTTTGGTGGACGCCATAGTAGGAATACCTGTAAATAGATGCAGATTGAAGATGTTAGTGAATCTCACTAAGTAAGTTAGAAGTTCCATTTCTTACACCCTACCTCTTGGTAGCCCTGCCGGGGTACTCATACCCTTGAAAGACCTAGCAGTACGTCATGGGCCTCAACCACCACCATTAGGGGTCCATCCCACTTGAATGACCAATTAGAGTTTATTACATATGCACACAAACCCTTACAACTGTAAGAAAGAGATTAACATTATTACAATCAAATACATTCATACACATGTGACAGTTCATACATCTACTCATTTAAAACGCTTCCGCAAAGCAAAAGGATCTATAACCAGCAAACCATGATACTTATGAAACTAAGACACTTCAAAATGTAGAAATCAAATACCGGTGTAGTAGGTACATACCAGTGCTAAAGTTAATTTACTATCCATCATCCTTAAAATAGCTTTTATTACATTAGTAGAAAATTTTAAATTTTTACTATTTTTAGGGACATTATAAGTGGTATCAGAGCCTAGTTACAAAAACTAAGTGACCTATTGGGTTCATTACGAACAGAACATCCGCTATTGATACTCAGCTAATAAGAAACATACATTTAAATTTTATTTTTGTTTTATGTGAAAATAAACTAACATATTTTTCTGTTGTTTATACTTATATAACATTTCAGGTACAAACACTGTCTGAAAAATGAATGAAAAAGAAGGCAGCAGCATTCACGGAAATTTGGACTCACCACACCGAGAGCCGGAGGTGGTGGTTGAACTAAAATCAGATTCGAAGCAGTCTATGCAAAACCTACAGGAAGAGTTCCAATGTTTCCGAGATGAAAACATGCAGGAAAGAAGAGAGCAACAAGCCATAAATGAGGCACTGCTTCAGACCTTAACAAAGGCAAAACCTCTCGGATAGCCCACACTCTCAATCAACACTTTTAAAAAGGGAAACAATCACACAAAAAGGATTGTCAACCCTAAGGGAGAAGAGCAAGGAGAACACATACCTAAATCAATGTAAGAGGACTGTAAGAGCTCTTCCAATGATAAACGTTCACCACCTCCTTGCAAGAAAAGGAGGAAAAGTGACGACAGTTTGCAAGGGAAATTCAGAAAGATAAAAGCCCCAACCTATGACGGAGAGATTAACTCTGGGGAAAAGGCTGAGTGGTTTCTAGGAATGAATAAGTACTTCAAAGTTCATACTTACTCCAGTGAAATGCAAGCCCAACTAGCCATATACAACCTGAATGGTAAAGCTGCCAGATGGTGGCGAGACTTGAAACACACCAAAGGACAAGAACTGAGAGACATAGCTTGGGATACTTTCAGCAGAATATTCGAGGAAAAATATATTTTTGAAATATTCTTTGATAAGAAAATTAAAGAATTTCATGAGTTAAAAATGGGCTCCCTAACTATGGAAGCATTCATAAACCGATTTTTGGACTTGCTGCACTATTTTCCATACATTAAAGATGAGAAGGTCAAAATACAACAATTCTTGGGAGGGATGCCACCAAACTTTAGAGAAAAGATAGAGTTTGACATGCCCAAAACCCTTGATGTGACCTTACATAAAGCAAGACTATGTTATGAACACGGACAACCAAGGAATGATGACATCAACAGAAACAGAGATAGGTTCAAAACCTTCTCGGACAACCGCAAACTAGGTTTTAGACCTCCACCTTTCCGAAAACACAATAGTTTTCTACCCAATAGAGGCTTCAAACGACCTCAAGCATGGCCAAGTGCACCACCACCATCAACCAACAGGCCATCTTTCAAGAAAGGGACAAAAGCTGTCCCACCAACCGTTTCTTGTTGGAAATGCCAAGGGCCCCACTACTATAGAGGCTGCCCTAGCAAAACGAATGGAGTTTTACACAACGTCCAAGTAGAACCTACCATAGGGGACATGGCAAGGACACCTAGGATTTATGCCGCTCTTAATGGCCGGCAGGTAGATCACCAAGCCACCATGGTGGAAATTGAGGGTAAGATCTCTAACACTTCCATTTCAGTTTTAATAGATCACGGCGCTTGCCGAAGTTACGTCTCCCCTAAGATAGTGGACACTTGTAAGTTAAACCGAGAGCATCATGAGAAACCATGGCTAGTACAACTAGCCACTGGTACTAAACGAAGGGTCTTCGAGTTAGTTAGAACTTGTGATATAGACTTAAACGGGCTTCCAACTAGGTTAGAATTGAACATTCTACCTCTAGGATCGTACGAAGTACTTATAGGCATGGATTGGAAAGAAGAACACCATGTCCTACTATAATATCCCAACTTTTTGACTGACTATGTTATGATGTTATATTGGGCCACGACCCCAGCATATGTGATTTATTATTTGGCATAAGCAATAGCATGTTTTGATGTATTCTTTCATGAGTTGATACATTGGGCATGGACCCTGATTGTTTCATTATTGAATATATATGGGGCAGGAAATCCCGAATGAATAAACTTATGTTTTATTATGCGAATCGGTTACAAATTATGATATACTGAGATTTCCTCTTTTGTTACATTATACTATGTAGAGCATGATTCATATGGATGATTATGTCATGTGTTGAGCGTGGACTCAGAAACACACGAATGACCTATATATTGGGCCTAAGCCCTGGTGTATTAAGAGGACTCTTGTTACATGTTGGGCCTAAGCCCCGATGTACGTTGAGTGTTGGGCATAAGCTCTAGAGCACTCCAAGCTTGAAAGAAAATGATTATCGGATACGAGGCCACTTAAATATCCTAGATGTGTCTCACAACCACATTCTGGCTCTAGTGTTGAGCAGAGGCTCTGGAATTGCACTAGCGTAATGCCCATGTGAGAGTGTAGAGCACTCGGGGTTATGAGATCTCAATTGTTGAGTCGGAACGACTCTGAATAGCACTTATGTGTTTTATCACAACTATTCGAAATGATTAAATAAATCTTATTATCATCAAGTACTGCGGGAACTACCATGTTAAAACTAGGGAATTCGACATGCAAAGGGAGAGACTAGAGGTGCCTATACTATCTTAACAAAACCATCCAAAGAAGTGGACTCTATCCTTAAAAAGATTTAAAGGAAGTATCATGTGAAGATACCTAATTAAATAAAAGATAAACACCACCACTTATGCATGAATTAACTACTAGTGGTCTTCTAGGGTTAACATGCTTAAAAGCCTCAAGGGTATTATTATTGTTATTATTATTCATAATTGTAATAATGATGATTGTTATTATTTAATTACAAAATACATTTATTTTACATAGTTTATGCATTTGTTTAATAAATCAGTAATGCATTAATAATTGGACCAGAATAGTAAAAGTTAATTACAAGTGTAAAAAGGCTTAATCAAAAACACTTTAGTTAAACAAACTTGAGAAGTCCTAGTTCCAAAAGAACTAGTAATTAATTAAACAAATACTTTTTTATATAAATTAATTTATTTAATTTAAAGAAACCTTTTTCCCCAACAGTCCTAATTCAAGATTACCTACATAAAGAGGACAGACCCCAAAGTTCGAGGATCATCTTTCTTTTTGTTACAATTCTCTTATGGGATCAAAGAGAAACTCTCTACTCCAAGAAGTGAAGCCTTCGCACATCAATTTTCTAGATCTGAACTAGATATGAATCTAGGGCCTCTATCTCTCAGATTGCATGTTAGAACCAGCTCGGGGGGATTCATGCTGAACGAGGAATGGTTGTAGGATCATGGTTGGGAGGAACGTGGTAGTCCCAAAGTTATCTAATCTAGGATCAATTGTCAGGTCAGTTAAAAGTTCAACAGTTTTCCATTAATCATTTGACTGAGTGTGTAGGTCATTACAGCCAGGAGCAAGCTACAGAAATAAGCAGGTATGCGAAACTTACAAGACCTTCACACCAACTATTTTCAGAATGCAAAATTTTAATATTATTACTCTCCTTATCAGTATTAATTAAAGATTCTGCCCAGAATCCAGTGGCATTGCCTAGCAGGTCTAGCCAGCTAACCTTGGCTAGTCAATCGAAATTTTTAACTTCTAAAGTTAGGGAAGCACTAAATATTGTTTTTAAATAGTTGCTCTATTTCTTTCTCATACCTGTCATTTAATTTATTTTACAAATGCAAAGTATTATTTAGCTACTGCGATCAACATTTTTTTTTTGACCAGGCATAGATTATTCACCATTCAAAACGATTTGAAAACCACGTTACACAAAACTTATATATATATATATTAACCATAGTATGGTAGATTTATTTCTGATCTAAACCAATTTCTTTTCCAATCCAAACGAAGTGTTCTTTTGTTTCCAAACCATACTGATGCCACACCGAAAATGAAATTAGTAGTTGCAGAGAGGTGCTAAACATTCACACATACTTTAGTCTTTTATATACATAAATCAAAACACAGGTCAAGGGTCGAATCCCATAGTCTTTCTCTAGCCAAACTTACAGGAAAACACATTCTACAGGATTCACGATTTACAAATGTAGCATACAACATTTAAATCCTTCACCAAACAGTTCAACGATTACATGGAGCTTTACATAGACCCTTGCCACTAAGCACGTTTTCAATAGAGTAGCTTTTGTCCTATTTAAAAGGTCATAACCCAAGATAGTAGTCATTAGTATTCTTCATACAGGATCTTCAGTTTTACAGGAAAACCCCAAACATGATTTCTTTCTATCAAACATAGACAGCAAATGCATTGAAACCACCACTCTCAAACCCTAGCTATGTCTCCAAAATAGAGGCGCAAAAGACCTCTTAGCAATCTTCTATTTTTGCACAACAATTCATAAAACACACAGAAGCACCACAGAACTGGAAATCGATCCAGTGCAGACATGGGGTAAAGTAAAACCATAGGATTTCCTCTATTTCTAGTTACAACACAAGGATGAAACCCTTACGCATTATTTTACTTCCTTTTTAGACTCGTAAACACGCAGGGCAAGAAAGAAAATCACCATAAGAGTCCATTACAACAACGCATTCCAGTTGGGATTCATTTTCCTCATTTCAAATCAAAACAGAAATTGCATTGACGAAGAAATTAAGGAAATTTGCATTTTACAACCATCCAGAACCTACATTTTAAACACTATACATTGTACAGGAAATGAAATGCTCGAGCAACAGAAAAAGCCAACTTCATGACAGGCCACCATAGAAATTTACATCGTAGTCCCATCTGCGATCCAAATCTCTTAAATACATTTTGAAATCCAAACATTCTCTGGCCCAGCCAATAGGAGACCATACTAGACTCCCCAAGGTGAATCAGTAAGCCAAGGGCTTACGGGAGTCTCCCTTACAATAGAACACGATGCATACATACACCACCAAAGATGCGAGAGGCAAAGGAACATGGGTGGGTAAGCTAGACTTACCAATACCCTAGACAACCACAACATTGCACACCAAAGCCTTTATCACCTGCGAATACAACAAGTAACGCAAATCAACAACCCTATGATTCATTTATCAAAGGAGGAAAGGTTGGTTCACAACAACGTTCAGTTTATTCATACTTGAGAGGAGTATGATACCCTCTACGCCACCAACCGAGCTTAAAAATGCTAAGTGTACTGACCACAAGCATAGCTCGGGTCAGGGCACAAAGATAGCCTCCATTACAATGAAGTGCACAGCAATTAAACTAGCGAAAATGAAAAAGACAAAACTAAGGTAAAAACCCCAATCGATTACAAACCCTCATTGATAGCCTGTCATCCACTATGCATTAAAGAGTAGTTAATATCACACCAACCTTGCTCTAGTGGAGAGTCGATTCATTTTTGCAAACACTATAGTGGAGTCATGTGACTTTAGTCACAATTTTGTTTAATATGCATAGGGTCTCCTTACCATAAACATTTCCTTAGCGAACCCTTTTTTTTGTATTATGAGCTTTTGTAGTATGGCTCATCCGTTGAAGTTGATTTTCACTCATAATATTACACCTAGTAAAACTTAAGCAATTGGTGAAGATTGGACCAAATCTCTAGGGTAGAGCAATCATAATAGGTATACCTGCAAAAAAAAACACGAAAGAATAGTATTAGCAAAATGCTAAGTAAGTCTAGAAACACCCAAGCCTACCCTTACCTCTCGGAAACCCTACCGGGGTATGTAATTACCTCTCCTGGATTGTTACAGCAACCACCCTGGAATCAACATATCATCAATAAAGGCCATATCACCTGAAGGTACCATTCAGACATTCATCATATATTCATATGCATTCATTAAAACAGTATGAAAGCACACTATTAGAGTTATACCGACAAATGAAAACTCGTAACTAGGACACATTATTTATTCGAATCCACATCGCTTCCACAGGATTGAAAATGTAAAAAGCTAGAATTTATGATTGTCAGGAAGTGTAGACTTTCTTTTATCTACAATGAGCATTTACATATTCTTTTCTTAATATTAAAATTGACTTGTGACTCTTTTATTGCAAACAATATCTATTACAGGGACGGACACAATTTTTAAATTATTTCTATTTTTGTGACATTACAAGTGGTATGAGAGCAGGCTACAAAAACTAAGTGACCTATTGGGCTCACTACCAAACACAGCTGCAGATATAGAAAACTTTGTTCAAAATATTGTATTATGTTTTATGTGAAGAATTAACTAAAAAATTGTTTTATGTGAACAGGTACTTATATAACTTTCAGGTACAGGTAGTATCAGAAAAATGAATGTAGAACAAGGCAGCAGTATACAGGGAAATCTAAATTCCCCACCATGAGAGCAAGAAATTGTTGTGGAAGTCAACTCAGATCTTATGAGATCCATGCAAAACCTACAAGTTGAATTTCAATGTTTCAGGGACGAAAATATGCAAGAAAGAAGAGAATAGCGAGCCATAAATGAGGACTTACTCCAAAGCCTGACTGGGGACAAACCCTATGGACACCCTACCCTCTCAGTTAAAACCCTTAAAACAGGGAGCTGTCACACAAGGGACTCAACTGATTTGCAAAGGGGAGAATAGGAAGAACATAAACCAAAATCAATGGAATAAGACTGTCAAAGTTCATCCAACAATGAAGGTTCGCCACCTCCTTGCAAGAAAAGGAGGAAAAGTGATGACAATCTACAAGGGGAATTCCGAAAGATTAAGACCCCAACTTATGACAGAGAAATCAGCTCTAGGGAGAAGGATGAAGAGTGGCTGCTAGGAATGAATAATTTCATAATTATTCCAGTGAAATGCAAGCCTGACTAGCCATCGACAATCTGAATGGTAAAGCAGCCAAATGGTGGCGGGACTTGAAACACACTAAGGGACAAGAGTTAAGAGACATCACATGGGATACTTTTAGTAGAATTTTTGAGGACAAATACATGTCTGAAAGATTATTCGACAAGAAAATCAAAGAATTCCATGAACTAAGAATGGGCTCCATGGCAATGGAAGCTTTTATCAACAAATTTTTAGATCTGCTACATTTTGTCCCTTACATACAAGATGAAAAGGTCAAGATACAACAATTTCTGGGATGTCTACCCCCAAATTTTAGAGAAAAGATTGAATTTGATATGCCCAAAACTTTAGACGTGATCTTACATAAATCCCGACTCTGTTACGAACACGGACAACCAAGAAATGACGACATAGACAAAAACATAGATAGATTCAGAACCTTTTCAGGAAACTGAAGGCCCGCTTTTAGGCCACCTCCTTACCATAAACAAAACAACAGTTTCCCATCTAACAGGGATTTCAACCGGCCTCCTCCAAGGCCGAATGTGCCTGCACCTCAATAGAACAGGCCAGCCTTCAACAAAGGGATCAAAACTAGTCCACCCACTATCACTTGCTGGAAATTCCAAGGACCCCACTATTTTCGAGACTTAAGTTGGATGGGGTACTACAAAACATAGAAGCTGAACCAACAATAGGGGATGTAGCAAGAACACCAAGAAATTATGCTGCACTCAATGGTCAACAAGCAGATCAGAAGGACACTATGGTAGAAATTGAGGGTAAGCTCTCAAGCACACCTGTTTCAATCTTAATAGACCCTGGTGCTTGCCGAAGCTACATCACCCCTAGGATAGTAGAAACTTGCAATCTAAACTGAGAAAGTCACAAGGTACCATGGCTGGTACAACTAGCTATGGGTACCAAGCGGAAGGTTTCCGAACTAGTTAAGAGTTGTGAGTTAGATTTGAATGGTTTTCCGACTAGGGTAGATTTAAACATCTTACGGCTAGGGTCTCATGACATAATAATAGGCATGGATTGGTTACAAGGACATCATGCCTTTCTAGATTGCTTAAATAAATCAATCCTATGCACAGATAGTCAAGGGAACCAAAGGACAATTCAAGGTATACCTAAGGAAGCATCAGTACGACAGATATCTGCATTACAAGCAAAGAAATGTTTAAGAAAGGGTTGTAAACCATGTTCAATCCGACTTCAAATAGTAGAAGCCGATAGAGAACAAAAGATCAAGGATTTTCCAATACTAGTAGAATTCAGAGATGTGTTTCCCAAGGAAATACCAAGGTTACCACCCAAACGAGACTTAGACTTTTCCATAGAGCTAACACCCGGATCGGTACCCGTCTCTAGGACTCCGTACCTTATGAGCACACCAGAGTTAGTAGAGCTCAAGATATAGTTGCAAGAACTAATAGACAAGGGATACATTCGACCGAGTGTGTCTCCCTGGGGTGCACCAATACTCTTTGTCAAGAAGAAGGACGGGACGATGTGTATGTGCATCGATTACCGTCAACTCAACAAGTTAACCATCAAGAAATGTTACCCACTCCCTAGGATCGATGACTTGTTTGACCAAGTCAAAGGAGAGAATATTTTCTCAAAGATCGACCTACGATCTGGATATCACCAGGTGAGAATATGTGACGAAGACATCAGTAAGACCATGTTTCGCACTCGATATGGCCACTACAAGTTTGTAGTAATTCCTTTCGGTTTGATGAATGCACCCGCCAACTTCATGTCCATGATGAACAACGTTTTCAGTAAGTACCTCGACAAGTTTGTTCTAGTCTTCATTGATGATATCCTGATCTATTCCAAGAATGAAGAAGAACATGAGGAACACCTCCGAATAGTTCTACGAACACTACGGGAACATTAGCTATACACAAAGTTTAGTAAGTGTGATTTCTATAAACCTCAGATACAATACTTAGGACACATCATATCTGAGAAGCGAATAGCAGTGGACCCCGAAAAGGTTGAAGCTATTAAGGATTGGCCCACACCTACTTGTGTTTTCAACATACGATCATTCCTAGGTTTAGCTGGATATTATCGAAAGTTCATTGAGAAATTCTCACGGATTGCTTGTCCCATGACCCCCTTACAAAAGAAAACCAGTAATCTCATATGGAAAGATAAGTGCGAAGAAAGTTTTTAGAAGTTAAAACAACTTCTGATTAGCACACCAATACTATGAATTACCGACCCCAATGGGGAATTCGTAGTTTGCACCGATGCTAGCAAGGAAGGACTCAGAAACATAATCAGAATATCATAATTTGTAACTAATTCACATAATCAGAAAGGCTCCGATACCACATAATCAAAATGCAAAATTTTAATAGTATTATTCTCCTTATCAGTATTAATTCAAGATTCTTCCCAGAATCCAGTGGCATTTGTTAGGATATTCCTATACTCCATCCTAGTCCTACTAGCTTTCCAGTCATTTTCATTTTCAATCATGCATGCAAAATTAGGGTTTGCATGCATTCTAGGTCATCAGTCCCAGCAGCTAGTCCTCAGCAAACTAGCCTCCGGAGCTTCTTTCAAATCATTTCTATCCCTCCCAGTGACTAATGCACCCTCCTTTGCTCCACTGCATGACAAGGGTTCCTTCTTCACGTACCAGTCCATTTATATTCATTTATATTGAGTTATCTTCAGTTATTTCCTTGATTTAAGGATTAACTGAATCTTTACTAAGTTTATCACTCTGTTGGACCTCCAGTGAGACTAGATTGACCATTCTAACTCCAGTCAACTCCTATGGCACCCTCCACTGAGCCTCCTTCACTATATTAGTGCTTCCATGTTCCAATTACACTAGCCACATTAAGTTAGACTCAATTTGACTCCCGGTTGACCATTACTTGTGCATTGATGACTTCACTGATGAGAAGGTGGACTCCTAGTTAGGCATTGATGACTCCCCACTGATTATGGATCTGTGCATGAAGGACAATTCGAATTCCTCCTAGTGGATTCGAATCCTCATACTCAGCATTGTATATTTACCTGTTCACTATTCAGTTTAATGTAACATGTGTAATTATTCTGCCTCAATCAGAGTTTCTTTGGATATAAGTTCTATTGCTTGTCTCTTCTTCTATTATTCCTAAATTCTTTCATTGTAAGGTTTACATCATCTCTTTGGATCTTATGTGGGAAATTTCACATGGTATCAGAGCCTTGAGATTATATTCTACCTCCATTCTTGAGAGTTTTTTTTGTAGGTATTTCGAAGTTCCAGCAGTTGCAGCAGTAGATTCAGCAGTTTCTATTTGCACTTGTTCAAGCAGTCAAGATGAGCAATTCGAATGCTCCATCTTCTCCTATAATTCTCACTCCCTTCAATTACTTTGAATGGAAGGCTAAGATGATATTACTCTTGCAATCAAGAGCATTCACTAGAATAGTTGAGGAAAAAGATGCCATACCACATCAAGCTGTAGAGAGAATCAAGGACCTGAACAAAATGGATGGAGCCTTTGGATGCATATCCCTTCATATATCTGATGATCTATTGTTTCATATTGAAGGATTGAAGTCGCAAAATGAGTTATGGATAAAATTGAAGAGTCTTTTTGGAAAACAAGATGAATTTCAAGAGCATCCAAGAATTCTTCTCCAAATTTCAGAATTTGGTTTTACATCGCAAGCAATGTGGCATCACTAAAAGTTGTGAGCAATTGGTACTCTCTATATTGAGCAAACTTGGATCTCAATTTTCTTTCTTTGTATCTACTTTTCATTCTGTTCGAATGTCAATCCCTGGATGGAAGTTCCCCACTTTAAAAAGCTTTACTGAAGCTCTCATTCAAGAAGAGAACAAACTGATTCAAATGGGTGCCATCAAGGCCTCCAAAGATCTAGCTCTTTTAGCTGGTGAAGCAAGTGGAGCGAATGCAAAAGGGAGGAAAAAAGACAAAGGCAAGAAACCTTCAAGATCTAAGAATGACAAACAAAAGAGACCTAATTGTACCTACTGCAAGAGAGGAAACCATCCTGAGCATGCTTGCATGCACAAGAAGATTGATCTTCTAACCAAGCTTCTTGAAAAAAACCAAATTGTTGTTCCAAAAGAAGCAAAGATGACTGATTCTGGAAGTGGATCTGATGATTGCCATGCATTGATGGTTGGTTTTTCAAAGACAAAATCCCTCCTCATAGATTCTAGAGCCTCCAACCACATGATTACACAAGAAGAATCCTTCTCCTCTTTGGATCTCCAAGATGGGCCTACCATTCACATGGGAGACAACTCTCATATTTCTACCAAAGGTTTGGGTACAGTTCATATGGAGCATGGTAAGTTCAAAAATGTCTTATTTGTTCCTTCTCTTACAGCTAATTTGTTGTCAGTATATCAAATGACTCATACAGGATCTCCAAAACAAGTAATTTTTGGTCCAAACACAGTAGCGATTACAGAAATCTCCACTGGAAAGGTTATAGCGAATGAGATTGCTAATCATGCCTCAAAGGCATATGAGTTCTCACACTTCACGCCTTTCTCTCCAGCTATTAATTCAGATTTTGATGAAAATCACAGTGACTCCTCTTCTAGTAGTGAAGAAGATCAAGATTTTGATGTTGAGATCATGGTTCAAGAAGATTTAGAACCAACACCTATTCTCAGTCCAGATTCAAGAGAAATATGTTCTCACACAGTCCTTGCTACTACTGAGAACACAGTTGATGGTTTATTTGCTTACAGAACTACTAGACTTCAGCATCATGCCAACCTTGCATTATGCCATCCATCTCTCCATGAGAGATGCAGCATGATGATGGGATTCTCTCTTCCATATTTTGGGAAGACTACTCATGTTCCATTCGCTCCAGATACAGAAAAAGTTCTTGAAAGACTTGCTTCATTCTCCACACAGTCGAAGACCTTCCTACATCGGATCAGCTTGCCAAGTCTTTTGCAAAAGTTTTCACTGATGAAATCTTTTTTTTTTTATGCATGATGGTTCTTTGAGTTATTTACTGTTCTTTTAAGGGGGGGTATTTTTCCCATGAGGTTTTCCCCATTTCCTCAGTTTATGGATAGTTATGTATTTTATTATCATTTCATCTATTGTATGGGTGACCTTTGGTCGTAGTTACCAGGGCCTGGGATGGATTAACGGGGGGGGTGTTAGGATATTCCTGTACTCCACCCTAGTCCTACTAGCTTTCCAATCATTTTCATTTTCAGTCATGCATGCAAAATTAAGGTTTGCATGCATTCTAGGTCATAAGTCCCAGCACCTAGTCCTCAGCAAACTAGCTCCCGGATCTTCTTTCAGATCATTTCTAGCCCTCCCAGTGACTAATGCACCCTCCTTTGCTGCACTACATGACAAGGGCACCTTCTTCACCTACCAATCCAGTTATATTTAGTTATATTGATTTATCTTCAGTTATTTCCTTGATTTAAGGATTAACTGACTCTTTACTGAGTTTATCACTCTGCTGGACCTCCAGTGTGACTAGATTGACCATTCTGACTCCAGTTAACTCCTATGGTGCCCTCCACTGAGCCTCCTTCACTATATTAGTGCTTCCATGTGCCAGTTACACCAACCACATTCAGTTAGACTCAGTTTGACTCCTAGTTGACCATTACTTATGCATTGATGACTTCACTGATGAGAAGGTGGACTCATATTTAGGCATTGATGACTCTCCACTGATTATGGATCTGTGCATGAAGGCCAATTCGAATTCCTCCTAGTGAATTCGAATCCTCATACTCAGCATTGTATATTTACCTGTTCACTATTCAGTTTAATGTAACAAGTGTAATTCTTCTACCTCAATCAGAGTTTCTTTGGATCTAAGTTCTATTGCTTGTCTCCTCTTCTATTATTCTTAAATTCTTTCATTGTGAGGTTTACATCATCTCTTTGGATCTCATGTGGGAAATTTCATAGCATTTCCTAGTAGGTCTAGCCAGCTAGCCTTTGCTAGTCAATCGAAATTTTTAACTTCTAAAGTTAGGGAATCACTAAATATTGTTTTTAAATAGTTGCTCTATTTCTTTCTCATACCTGTCATTTAATTTCTTTTACAAATTTAAAGTATTATTTAGCTACTGCGATCAACATTTATTTTTTTGACCAAGCTTAGATTATTCACCATTCAAAACGATTTGAAAACCACATTACACAAAACTTATATATATATATTTTAAGCAGAGTATGGTAGATTTATTTATGATCTAAACCAGTTTCTTTTCCAATCCAAATGAAGTGTTCTTTTGTTTCCAAACCATACCGACGCCACACTGAAAACGAAATCAGTAGTTGCAGAGAGGCACTAAACTTTCACACATACTTTAGTCTTTTATATATATAAATCAAAACACAGGTCAAGGGTCGAATCCCATAGTATTTCTCTAGCAAAACTTACAGGAAAACACATTCTACAGGATTCACGATTTACAAACGTAGCATACAACATTTAAATCCTTCACCAAACAGTTCAACGATTACATGGAGCTTTACACAGACCCTTCCCACTAATCACGTTTTCAACAGAGTAGCTTTCTTCCTATTTAAAAGGTCACAACCCAAGCTAGTAGTCATTAGTATTCTTCGTACAAGATCTTTAGTATTACAAGAAAACCCCAAACTTGATTTCTTTCTATCAAACACAGACAGCAAACACATCAAAACCACTGCTCTCAAACCCTAGCTACGTCTCCGAAATAGAGGCGCAGAAGACCTCTTAGCAATCTTCTATTTTTGCACAGCAATTCATAAAACACACAGAAGCACCACAAAATTGGAAATCGATCTAGTGCAGACATAGGGTAAAGTAAAACCATAGGATTTCCTCTTTTTCTAGTGACAACACAAGGATGGAAACCTGACGCATTATTTTACTTCCATTTCAGACTCGTAAACACATAGAGCAAGAAAGAAAATCACCATAAGAGTCCATTACAACAATGCATTCCGGTTGGGATTCATTTTCCTCATTTCAAATCAAAACAAAAATTACATTGACGAAGAAATCAAGAAACTTTGTAGTTTAAAACCATCCAGAACCTACATTTTAAACATTATACATTGTACAAGAAATGAAACACCCGAGCAATAGAGAAACCCAACTTTATGAAAGGACACCATAGAAATTTACATCGTAGTCCCATCTGCGATCCAAATCTCTTAAATACATTTTGAAATCCAAACATTCTTTGGCCCAGCCAATAGGCGACCATACCAGACTCCCCAAGGTGAATCAGTAAGCCAAGGGATTACGGGAGTCTCCCTTACAATAGAGAAAGATGCATACATACACCACCAGAGATGCGAGAGGCAGAGCAACATGGGTGGGTAAGATAGACTTACCAATACCCTGGGCACGCCAACAGAAACCCTGGACAACAACAACATTGCACACCAAAGCCTTTATCACCTGTCAATACAACAAGTAAAACAAATCAACAACCCTGCGATTCATTTATAAAAGGAGGAAAGGTTGGTTCATAACAGCGTTGAGTTTATTCATACCTAAGAGGAGTATTATACCCTATATGCCACCAGCCGAGCTTAAAAACGCTAAGTGTACTGACCACGAGCATAGCTCAGGTCAAGGCACAAAGATATCCTCCATTACAACAAAGTGCAGAGCAAGTAAACTAGCGAAAACGTAGAAGAAAAAACTAAGGTAAAAACCCCAATCGATTACAAACCCTCATTGACAGCGTATCATCCACTATGCATTAAAGAGTAGTTAATATCACACCAACCCTGCTGTAGTGGAGGTTCGATTCATTTGTGCAAAGACTATAGTGGAGTCGTGTGACTTTAGCCATGATTTTGTTTAATATGCATAGGGTCTCCTTACCATAAACATTTCCTTAGGGAACCCTTTTTTTGTATTATGAGCTTCTATAGCATGGCTCATCCATTGAAGTTGATTTTCACTCATAATATTACACCTAGTAAAACTTAAGCAATTGGTGAAGATTGGACCAAATCTCTAGGGTAGAGCAATCATAAGAGGTATACCTTCAAAAAAAAACACGGAAGAATGGTATTAGAAAAATGCTAAGTAAGTCCAGAAACACCCAAGCCTACCCTTACCTCTCGGCAACCCTACCAGGGTATGTAATTACTGCTCTTAGATTGTTACAGCAACCACCCTGGAATCAACATATCATCAACAAAGGCCATATCACCTAAAGGTACCATTCAGATATTCATCATACATTCATATGCATTCATTAAAACAGTATGAAAGCGCACTATTGCAGTTATACCGGTAAATGAAAACTTGTAACCAGGACACATTATCTATTTGAATCCACATTGCTTCCGCAAGATTGAAAATGTAAAAAGCTAGAATTTATGATTGTCAGGAAGTGTAGACTTTCTTTTATCTACAATAGGCATTTACATATTCTTTTATTAATATTAAAATTGACTTGCGACTCTTTTATTGCAAACAATATCTATTACAGGGACGAACACAAATTTTAAATTTTTGTTATTTTTGGGACATTACACCTACTGGACTACTCCAACAAGACCCTATTCTGCAGGGATGACCAAGGGAATCAGAAGACAATTTAAGGTATCCCTAGGAAAGTGTCCGTAAGACAAATATCTCCCTTACAAGCAAATAAATTCATCAGGAAGGGTTGTAAGCTCTTTGCTGTTAACATCCGAAACATAGAAACTGATAAGGAACAAAAGATCGAAGACTTCCCAGTCCTCGTGGAATTCAAAGATGTATTTCATGAGGAAATACCGATATTACCACCCAAATGAGATTTAGACTTTTCCATCGAGCTAACAGCCGGGTCATTATGAGCTTCTAAAGCCCCGTACCGCATGAGCATGCCAAAATTGGTGGAGTTCAACCTTCAATTACAAGAGTTAATAGACAAAGGGTACATTAGACCAAGTGTGTCCCCTTGGGGCACATCGATACTCTTCGTCAAGAAGAAAGACAGAATGATGCGGATGTGCACCGATTACCGCCAACTCAACAAAATGACCATTAAGAACCGCTACCCACTCCCTAGGATCGACGACTTGTGTGACCAAGTTAGAGGAGAGAAGATCTTCTCGAAGATCAACTTACGATCCGAATACCATCAAGTGAGGATCTGTGATGAGGATATCAACAATACCGCATTCCGAGCCCGTTATGGCAACTACGAGTTCGTAGTGATGCCCTTTGGGTTGACCAACACACCGGCCAACTTTATGTGCATGATGAACAACATATTTAGTAAATACCTTGATAAGTTTGTTATAGTCTTTATTGACGACATTTTGATCTACTCCAAGAACAAAGTAGAACACGAGGAGCACCTCCGAATTGTTTTACGGATACTAAGGGAACACGAGCTTTACGCCAAGTTTAGTAAGTGCAATTTCTACAAACCCCAGATTCAATACTTAGGAAATATCATTTCCAAGAAGGGAAAAGCCCTCGACCCCGAAAAGGTCAAAGCTATCGAAGAATGGCCCACACCTACTTGCGTATTTGATATAAGATCGTTTTTAGGATTAGCTGGCTACTACCGAAAGTTCATTAAGAACTTTTCGTGGATTGCATGTCCCATGAACGCCTTGTAGAAAAAGGCAAACAAGTTTATCTGGATAGATAAATGCAAAGAAATCTTTTAGAAGCTGAAGCAACTACTGATTAGCACATCGATTTTGCGTATTGCGGATCCCAATGGGAACTTCGTCGTTTCCACAGATGCAAGCAAGGAAGGACTTGGGGGATTCCTTATGTAAGACAATTTTGCCATATGCTACAAATCAAGGAAATTAAAAGAACACGAGCAGAACTACCCCATGCATGACCTCGAACTAGCCGCCATCATCCATGCTCTGAAGATTTGGCGACATTACCTTATGGTAAAGAAATTCCTATTGTTGACTAATAACATGAGCTTGAAGTACATTTTCGACCAACCTGGCCTAAATGCTAGGCAGGCCAGATGGTTAGCCTTCCTTAGTGAATACCATTTCAAACTAAAGCATATAAAAGGCAAGGAAAATAAGATTGTGGATGCATTGAGCCATCAAGCGCATATGCTTTACGAAGTCACGATGAGTCAAACCGACTCAGAATTACACCACACAATTTGAAAGGCATGTAAGAGCGACCGTTACTACATGGAAATTCTTGCAAAGATCCAAGAAGATAGATTATTCCAACAACGGAAGGAATATAGGATAGATGAGTCAGGACTACTGTGGTCAAAAGAGATACTTTAATTCTTAGAGAGTGGAGACATTAGATCAAACATTCTCACCGAGTTTCACTAGAAATCCTATTCAGGGCACCCCAGATATCAAAAGATGATAGCGGTTGTCAAGAAGCATTACTTTTGGCCTAAGTTGAAAGCTGACATCGCCATGTTCATCGCGAAATGTCAGGAGTGCCAACTAGTCAAAGCAGAACACCAACACCCCTCCAGATTACTTCAACCGTTACCCATTCCAGAATGGAAATGGGAATTAATAAGTATGGACTTCATTACAGGCTTACCCAAGAGTAAGAAACTGAATGAATCCATCTTTGTAGTGGTAGACAATCTATCTAAAGAAACCCACTTTATACTGGTGAAATCCACCTACAAAGCAGTTCACATTGCGAAAATATTCTTAAAAGAGATCTTTCGATTGCACGGGATACTCAAGGTAATCATTTCCGATCGAGACATGAAGTTCAGTAGTAACTTATGGAGAGCATTGTTCTCCAGTTTGGAAACCTAGTTAAAATTCAGTATCGTGTACCATCCCTAGACCGACAGACAAATAGAACGAGTAAACCAAATCCTCGAAGACATGTTGAGGATGTATGTCATGAAAAATCCCACCAAGTGGGAATATTATTTGCACCTAGCAGAGTTCACATACAACAACGGTTATCAAACCTCGGCCAAAATGAGTCCTTTCGAGGTACTCTACGGTAGGAAATATCGAACACCCGTGACTTGGGACAGTGCAGTAGATAGACTTATGTTAGGACCTGACCTACTAAAGGACTTGGAACAGCTAGTCTCGAAGGTGCAAATGAACTTAAAAGAAGCACAAGACCGCCAAAAGAGTTATGTGGACAAGAAAAGAAAGGACAAGGACTACCAAGTCCGTGAACATGTGTTTCTAAAAATAAAGGAAAAATGAAGCTCGTTGAGCCTGGGACGTTGAGGGAAACTAGCCCCAAGGTTTTGTGGACCTTTTGAAATACTGGCCAAGAAGGGCCCAATGGCTTATGAGTTAGCCTTACCAGCTCATATAAAAGTTCATAATGTTTGCCATGCTTCACTATTAAAGAAATATGTACACGATACTAAACATGTTATTGATTGGTCCTTATTACAGGTGGAGCCCAAAGGGGAGTTCACACAACAACCACTCCACATTCTGGACAAGAGAGAGGTGCAACTTAGGAGGAGGACCATTACTCAACTGAAAGGGAAATGGAGGCACTTTGGGCAATATGAGGCTACTTGGGAGAATGAGGCCACCATGAAAGAGGCATACCTTGCCTTATTTCATGACTTCATTCCTAGTCCCTAGAAACACTGGGACAATGTTATTTCTAAGCCGGGAGGGATGTAATATCCCGATTTTTTGGACTAACTATTTTGGTTGTTATATTGGGCCATGGCCCCAGCACCTGTATTTTATTTGGAGTATTGGGCATGAGGCCTAGAACATATGATTATTATTGTATATATATTGAGATATCGGGCATGAACCCTGACCGACTTCTTTATTTCAGTGTATATTGGGTGAAAAGGCCCTGATGTTGTAATGATGTTCTTCATCTTTGATATGGGTACAAACCCTAATATACTGAGATGATCTTTGGTTAGTTACTATGCAGAGCTATGATTTTACATGATTTGACTTATGAGCGTGTTGAGCATGGACTCAGAAACACACATAGGACCTACATACTTGGCATAAGCCCGATGTACCTAGAAGAATGTTTATGTACTGGGAGTAAGCCCTGAGGTACATTGTGTGTTCGGCCTAAACCCTAGAGCACTCCAAGCTTGATAAACGAATACCGGATCCGAGGCAAATTAAATATTCTAGATGTGCCTCACAACCACATTCTAGCACTAGTGTTGAGCAGAGGCTCTCAAATTGCACTAGCATAATGCTCATGTGAGAGTGTTGAGTTAAAAGGATCTGAAGAGCACTCGAGGTTACTAGATCTCAAAGTGTTGAGTCAGAAGGATTTTGAATAACACTTTTACTTCCATCACACTTGTTTTATTTGACTAGATGATTCATATTTTATCTATCATCAAGTACTGTGGGAACTACCATGTTAAATGAGGGAATCCGACATGCAAAGAGAGAGACTAGAGGTGCCTATCCAAGCTTACCAAGACCATCCAAAGAATTGGACCTTGTCCTTAAAAGTTAAAAAAAAGAGTATCATGTGAGGATACATAACTAAATAAAAGATAATTACAAGTAGTCTTCTATGACTAACATGTATAAAGCCCTCAAGGCTGATGTTATTATTGAAAGATTTAATAATAATGTGTCATTTTTTAATTATGAGATATATTTATTATAGACGCCTTATGCATTATATAAATATTATTAATGAGGTGTTAATAGTTAAAGTAAAATATTATTATTATTATTGTTAATATAATTATTATTGAGAGCTGAAATAAAAATCACTTATAGTTAAACAGTTGGAAAAGTCCTAGTTCAAAAGGACTAGATATTTAATTAAATAATATATTTTAAATATTAGTTATCTAATTTAAAGAAACTAATTATTCAATAGTCCTAATTAAAAGACTTCCCTACTTAAAGAGGGAAGATCCCAAGTTTGGGGATCATCTATCTTTTTCACTATCATTCTTGATGGTAATCAAAGGGAAGTCATCTGCTCCAAGAAACTGAACCAGTAGCAACCCTAGGTCCTCTATCTCTTTTGCATGTTGGAATCCAGCTCAGGGGGATCCATAAAGAACTAGGAACGGTTGTATGATCATGGTTGAGAGGAACATGGTAGCCCCAAAGTTATCCAGCTAAAGGAAATCATCCTAACAGGTTAGCTAAATACAACAGGATCTGCATTAACTATTGTTGAGTGTGCAGGTCTCTACAAGAAGGGAGCAAGTGACGAGCAGTTAGGCTTCCACAGGAAAGGATCGAGTACTCAAGTAGCCAGGTATGGAGTATTCATTATTTCTCAAATTTCCAGTTATAATAAATTCAAGCCTTTAAAAATTAGAATAGATACTGTAGCATTGTTCTCACTACCAATATTATCAACTTCAAGATTCTGCCCAGAACTCAGTGGAGGGTCTAGCAGGTCTAGCCAAGCTAGCGTGTGCTAGACAACACCCCAAACTTAGAATTATTATGCTATTTTAAATACTTATGTTTTCTATCTGAATCGTCCCACAAATTTTGCAGTGCAGGGATTTCTTATGTCCTCTTTAAATTGTCTATTAAACATTAAATAGAAATAATAATAGTAGCATGACATACATCAGACATCCTAGTTATTTTAAACTTCTTTACAATTCCATCAAACGTCCAATCCATTTCAAAGAAAATAACGCATCAAGCATTCCAAGGAGACACGTTTTGCAAACACAGACTCAGGCAGTCAATTCATTTTATTCACACAGTAGTTCCAAATCAAAGCCATTGACCTCCCAGAAAGAAAACGATTCTCATTACAAATATTAAATGATTGTTAAAGTTAGGGTTTTATTTCTATTCTCATAAATCCCCATATAGGATCAGGAAACTCAGTAAATCAAAATAGTAGCATTTCAAATATAAATTGCAGACTCACAACATCCATACCCTTTACCCATGATTGCTTGAATCTTTCTTTCCTTTAAACATATCAGCAAACCATAAGCTAGAAATCATAGAAAGAAGTGAAGAAATCCCGTAGAAAGCCTAGCATTTATTTAGCAGAATATTTGAACATTAGACACACAAGTCAGGAGGTCAAACCCTCAACGACTCCACAAGTGACATCGTTCCTCATACAAATCGCCACAGCATAGGAGAAACACACAAAACCCTATTCTCTCAAGTTCAAACGTTTTAATAGCTAGGATCTCACCATCCCTCTTTTAAAACACACGGAACACTACATAACTGCTTATTAAACCAAAACGCATTATAGAACCAAATCCACTATCCATCAAGCTTTCGAATAGCATTTTCAATAGCATATAGACAAGCCTCCAACACAAATGTAGGTCATGGGATCGAATCCCTACTGCTACAACGTAATTTTTCACCTTGTGAGTATCAGCACTCTTTGGCCTATAGGATCCATTTCACTGACTCAGATCCACTTTATATCCTTCAGACACTATTTTTCCCTAGTTTTTTCCCTTGTATGCTAGCTGCATCACTACAGCCAACGTACTCGTGAGTTGCATCACTATAGCATGTAAAATAGTAAAAATCACTAGTTTATTACTTTTTACTCCCAAAAAGTGGTCATAGGGTGACCTTTGGCCCTCCGTTTTCCCCGAAACATCTCTATGTGTCCTTTCACTTACCTTTGGGAGGACTATATATTTAGTGCATATGGCTTATGGACGGGAGGAGAAAGCATAGCAAGAGAACTCTAGTGGATTTTTCCCCTATCTTGAGTCTACACTCATTGATCCTTGTAGTTGTGAACCCCTTACGTTAACCTTCCAAACTCCTATCATAGTTTGAGTTTTCCATTCCATGGAGGATTGAAGTGGTGGAGGCACAAGTGGATTGATCCAGATCTTGGTTCACATTGGTTGTTGGAAAGAGGTCGTATCACATTGTACTTCTTGTTGTTTATTAATAGAAATACTCATATTATCGTCCATTAATGTTGCGAATGTTGTGGACCATTGCTATTGATGATTTTAATAGAATTTATATATTATATGTACTTGTTGTGTATTGGCTGTCAAGACTAATTTGCAGATTCAAGTGCACCGATTGAAAGCTCCAACGGGGATCTACATCAAACGTTTGGATTGAGGTTGGTTGTATTCTTCATTATCTTAGCATTTCCATTTATATAGCATAATACTGAGAATTGAGTTAATTTCTTGTAGTTAGTTGTTTGTTGTGGTCTACCCCAAGCCATAGGAAATTTTCTCCAAAATAGAAATGGCAACTCCACTAGGGAAAACATCCATTTTTGGGGATTTTTGAGCATTAGTCCTTATTTAGAATTGTTTTTTTTCGAAGCTCCGTGTCACTGATTGGCTATTGAGATACACTATAGAAAACTGGTTTTTTCTGAGCCATTGGACTCTTTGTTTTCCCATTTTTCTTTCCTTACCCGCAGGTGAGCTTAGCTCTACCCGTGTACACCCGCCTCTGTTTACACGACTGCTTGTGGGTACCCGCAGGTATTCCTTCGACAGTAGTGTACATCTCCAGCTTTATTTGATTTATGAATTCTGGTTGTTGCTGGGTTGGCTTTGGATGATCCTAAGTCTTTGTTGGCTTGATTCTTGATTATTCCATGCCTTGTTTGTGACCAGAACTCTTCTATTCTCTTGGTTGAGCCTTGTTGGTTTTTTAACCATCTTTGGATTTAGCCTTGTTGGTTTTTTCCTTTTGAGCTCATTCCATTGGCTAAGTCTTACTATTTGGGATCTACTAGGTTGTCTTAGTGATCTCCTTGGAATTTCAGTGACTAGATAGTAGGATTTTTCTTGCATTTTTCATTTCCTTATATTGAAAAATACAAAAAAAATACATATAGTTTTGCATTTTCCTTTCGCTTATAAGAGAAAATACAAAAAAAAAATTATGTACTGCATCTTGCATTGAGTGCTTACTGCTTTCATTTAGGTTCTGCTTGTGCATTGAAAATGTAAAAGAGTTGCATTTTTATTTTGGAATTGTTGGATTGATTTTGCATACTAGTGACATCGTTTTTATTGGATAGATGAGTCTAGGATTTGATGATTTTGCATACTATTGAGTCATATACATCACTAGTTTCATGACCATATCCTTTGAGTAACCACAGCCATTAAAATTAACGCTTAATCTTAAAATTGATTAGACTAATTTTATTTATAGGGTAAACAAACTAGCATAGGTTTAGAGTCTTGGAATAGATCATTGTGAGTTAACAATCGAGAATACTAGACGAAACATTAGGTGTCTGACTAGGGAGTGGATGAATCGATGGTATACATCATTGTTCTCAGGAAGCTTTACTCAAACTAGAGCTAAGCATGAGCTCACGGGAGGTTGGTTGAGGAGATATCCCTCTGATACCGACTGAACGTGGGAGATATTTCCAGGGTTTGTTCGTATCTGGGGATTCTTGGGGGATTTGACCCTTAGGAGTTTCGTGCTTTTCTACCCTACCAATACGACAGATCCCACCTACGACTGTCCCCCTGAGCATTAGTTATACTATGGTGACCATAGTTTCCTTACCTAGGTATCGCATAGGGTACTTGCAATGGTTATACTGTTTGTGTCCTAAGTTAGATAGGGATTGGATAGCATAGCTATTTGTTGGCGAGGATTACGGCCCTTTGCATGCAGTGAAGCCTGGGTGTCTCTATAACTAATTCTGTTACCTCTATCTATAGTTTGGGAGTCTCAAGCCTATCCTAGGCGAGCCATACTGGCTCTAGTGTCGGGAGCTCATTTAGCCACTCTATTTGTCTGCTCTTGGATGTAGTTTCTCTAGGTGTGTGCTCTTGATTTACTGTTTTTGATCGATAGTTGGCCGTTAGGAGACATTGTGATTTTATATTCTCTCTGGAGATATCGTGGTGTGAAGTCCTACTCTCTACTGATCCCATCGGTTGGCTAGTTTACAGCCTGCCGAACTGTCACGCCGTGTTGCTCAAGGACGCTGGAAGGCTCAATCCGAGTCATCGGATTCTTAAGAAACATATGTCTTAGACGTCATGATGGCTGCTCACTCTGACACAAGATAAATCCCTACGACTCCATCAGGTAGAGTCAAACACAATTCAGACACCCCTACTCCTCGTGAGTCGTGGGGGGGTGATCCACTTGAGACCCAACCTAGTTTTTTTGGTCTAGATCCACCTGAGACTTGACCTAGTTTGTTTGGTTCGGATCCACCTGAGGACGACCCATTCAATCCTTCATTTCCACATAATTATTTATACGGGAAGCCTGAGTTACATGATGACTCAGGCCCTACAGTCAACCCTACTGCATTCTCATATGTTATAGTGAATCACACTATAGTTGATCCTTACATTGCTTTTGGTAGTCATGCTAGCACTAGTCATGGTGTTAGCCACATTGCACCCACTAGGGGCAATACCCTCGCTAGGGGAACCACATTGTCCACTCACACACATAGTATGGGGACTGGTCATGTTCCTCCTAACAATGCTAATGTTGGAAGACGACTGCCTCCTAGGGCTACCCAACCTAGTAGGAACACTGTTCACAACACGGCTCACCATCCACCACCAAATACACATGCCGCTACCCTTCAACCTAGGACCACTTCCGCGAATGTTAATGCTCATCCCAATCTCGAGGGTGGACATATGCCACATACTTTTGTGTCCACTGCCGCTACTAGTAATACTAATGTAGGAGGTGGAAATTTATCTTATCCTCATGGTCATAAAACCACCATTCCTTCTACTAATAACACGAATGTTGGGGTTGGGAATACATCTCATTCTTATGGTAATCACATGACTACTCACGCTAATCCTAATGCTTACACTGGGAGTGGGAACATACCTCTCCATTATGGTAAGTACAACACGGTTCCCACTATGAATAGTATGTATATGCCCCATATTTATGGTGGAAACCCTTACTAATACACAGTCGGTGCTGGCCACCAGTACAACCCACCTCAATATGGTGCCCAAAACACTTATATACCTACTTACTCCCATACGGGTTAGGTCGGAGGAAGATACCAACCTTATGGCCATGGTCAAGCTTATGGTTCGTCAGGTCCTCATTATCAACAGTTTAATGCTCATGGTCAAGCTTTTGGTCCACCATATAAATCGGTTCCATACAACTAACCTTTTATGGGGGCTTATAATCAAGCTTTCCAGCCGCAACTCTCATTCCTTCACATTTGAATTGTCTGGATCTTTCAAATCTCATGAATGATCCAGTGTGTCACGACCCTAATTGCCCTCTGGTCCCTACAAATCTCCCTTCAGACATTCCTAAGTTTGAGGGGAAAGGTGGTGAGGATTTGGGTGATCATGTCACAATGTTTCACCTTTAGTGCTCCTCCAACTTGTTGAATCACGATTCCATTAGATTACGACTATTTCAACGCAACCTCACGAGGGCAGCTATGAAGTGGTATGTTGAGTTTCCTAGGAACACTTATAGGGGATTCTATGAGATCGCTTTGGTTTTCTTGGAACATTTCCAGTTGCCAGTTCTCTATGATACTGGTACTGACCTTTTGTCTACCTTCCATCACAATAAGGCCACACATATTTTTTACCACATTCAAGAGTGGCGTCGGCAGAAGAGGTTAGTGAAAGCCAACATTCCTCCATATTTTTTGTTGGAATTGTTCCTCAAGTCTCTACTCCCATATATTTCTAAGGATGTTTCGATGTCCGACATTGTGACTGAGGAACAAGCCATCTTGAAAGTCCAATAGTTAGATTTACTATACTCTCAGTGTCGCATTTTGTATGACATTATTCCTGATGCACCGCGAACACGCCATTAGCCCAAGTCAGTTCTTGGACCGCATGTCGATGGCATTGTGGGATCTGCAAGCACTCACCCTGTAGATTTGGTGGCTAATCAAATGCAAAATTTGTTGCTAAACCATTTTACTCCCGGACAGGTTCACACCTTGTCCACTTCCACCCCGTCGTCTGATGTACACAACGTGCAATCGACGAACCCATCAAGCAACCAGCAACCTAGTGGTAAGAAAAAGGGGAGAAACAATCGTAAGGGTGGAAACAATGGGAACAACAATAGCAATCACAATACCCCTCGTAAGGATAATGCCAACCCTCCCCGTGAAGGAGGAAATGCTGGTGAGGACCATAAACCTAGGCGTAAGGTGAATTTTCCTTGTAAGCTTTGCAGGGAAGATCATCTTACTCACTTATGTCCTCGAATCGAAGAAGCATCGAAGCATTTGGAACAGATCCCAGCTGTGCTGAAGGATCCCCTTGGAGGTCATGGAGGTCATGTTCCACTATTTCAACATGGACAGTTACCCCAAGGATAAGTTTGTCTGACATTGCCATTGCTTTCAGGTACTTCATTTGAGCCTATGATTCTTGGTTTCTCCGTTTCCTCCATGATTCAACTCTTTGCTATTTATAATGTATTTCGGCCATCGTTTCCCTCACTCCCTCTGACCTCATACATTAGGGGGCATCTGTTATAGCTTAAAATGATACTTCTCCGTCCATGATGACACTTGCATCCCTTGGTCGCATGACGACACTTCTTGAGATCAATTTTAGTCACACAACAGGACACTTGTGGATTGAAGGGTTGTTTGGGGACACTAAAAATGGTTGAAATTACCTCACTCTTGGCCCATTTGATGGTTATAACCCTTAGGAACATTTTTCCAAACCAAACCATCTCTTGAAAATCATCAGAAAACCTTGTTTTTGCCCATTTTTCCACATATGCATTGGTATCCAAGCATGATAGTACCATTTGATATGCAAGTCTGCTTCATTAAAGTAGCCCACACCTTCAGAAATGCGCTAGTTTGTCTACTGTAGAGTAGGGAACTTTCCTGTACTAGTCGAAATCTTGAATTTTGGGTAAGTTAAAGTTGGTTTGGGAACCTCCTGATCGGTTATAACTACTTTTCCTCTTCTTCATTGACTATATAAGGAAGGTAGAAGGGTCATGTGAGGGGACCAAGCCTATAACAATGTTATGCTGGAGGAATGGAGATGCTCATCTCCCTCTCTTGTGCCTCAGTTTCTGATAAACCCTAGCACAGTTGATTAGAGGCTGGGATCCTCGGAGAACAGAAGCAGGAGACCTTGAATCTAGGTTTCGTGAAGTGCCAAGATTGAAGGAAGGTATAATTTTACGTACTTGCTTCATTCATTAATAAAGATCAAATGTTCTTCCCTTTCCAAATATGACCTATTCATGTGTGTCTCAGATTTGATTACTATTTGATTATAGTTTGATGTGTTATTATGTCATGGATATCAGTCTTATATATGTAGTCAAATGTATTTGAGAAAGGTATCAAGTTGTTTTGTAGGTGTGGGAATTGCAATACTGGATAGCATTGAAGAGCAAGGAAGTGAAAGCTTGGATCAACCTTCTTAATAAGGTACTCACCTTTCTAACCTTAAATATCTTTTCTTACTAGTTGCACTTGCAGAACATTTGTAGGTCTATCTTTCATACCTGTAAGTTGGTAGTTTCTCCCCTGAACTATAGGTGCATTTTTCTCACAACAGAATGGCAAATCCACTGGAGAAAGCCTATCTGCTTAGGGGAATCCAAGGTCATTTCTTCAATTTTGTTTGAAGGTCTTTGTTTAATTTTTTTATTAGGATCAGTTATTAGACTATGTTTGACCCTCCTTGGCTCTTACAGACCCTTCCTAGCCCTTACAAACCCTTATTGGCTCAGGTGTGGGGGGTTTTAACCCCATTTTTTCAACTTTCCACACATGTGCACTACTGTTCTGTAGTGCAGAAGTGCATTCCCCTATTATGGGAGCTGGTATCCCTCATGCACAGTAGCGCACACATTTTGGGTTTGAATATTTTGAGTTTTGACCTATTTTGGGGGGCTATGGCTGCATTTGTTGGGGTCCCCGAAGACCCTAGGTTAGATTTAAACCACTATAAGTGGTCTCTTATCCTTGTACTGATCCTATGTTCCTGATTTGGACCTCCTTTGATCAATTTGGTATTTTTTGGAAAGTTTTGGGGCTTGTTGACCTAAGTTGGGGGGTTGTGGACCAGTTTGGTGTTTTGTACCCTAATTTGAGTCTAACTGAACCTACTTGCTCCATTTCTACTGGATTGAAACCTATTGAGTCTAATTGACCCTATTTGTATCTATTTGAGTGAAATTTCTCTTTGGATTGGTTTCTTATCCTCCCTTATGCTTTTAGTTTTGTTTTTCTAGTAAAAGCTCAAGTGTCTTTGCTGCTGTTCAGGACCTTGTTTGCACTGTTTATGTGTAGACATGACTTTACGAAACCATACTTCTTTTTAGGTCATTTTCTTTGTTTGGGTCTAAAAGTAGGTTTTGTATGCTTTTCCCAATGGTTGGCATGCTTACATCAATAAGAATCTGAAATTCATATTGGTAGCTTTTACTGTTTCAATAAGGAAACCTGAAAGTTCTTTGCCTTTGCTTTGATTGTAGGTTACCTTCAATTTCAATTTTTTGTTTCTCACCTTTGAAAAGCATACAAATTTTGATTTATTTTCTGAGTAGAGTACCTTGCAAGTGGCTTAAAGGATTTAAGAGTGCTTTGCATCAAAAAAGAAGAAGTGTTCTTTTGCATACTTATTTGTTTGAGTATCTGCATTCTCAAGTTTTGAGTTTAATTTTGCACATTTAGGCTTTATTTTTACCTTTCTGCATTCGAAAGACAAAAAATTGCATTTGCATATGCATTCTAGATAGTATCTTTAATACTTGCATTGAAAAGAAAAGATTTGTTTAGTGGTAAACATTTCATTTCAGTATTCTATCTTTGTTAGAACCACTCTCACACACCCACTACCATTTTAAGTAAGCAAGTAACCTTTAAAATGAACCCTAATAAAATGTACTAGTAACAATTTCTTTTCTAGGTTACACTATTCACCAACTAGTTTTGGTTAGTGTCTTGGGTTTAAAACACCTTAAACCACCCAAGATCACACATTATGCAAAAACTGTAGTTTGACTATCACAGGTAAACCCACCTCATTCAAAGCTTGCCTGTGATCTATGCAGTAGGTCTTGTGAGATCAGATTGTTGGGAATAAACCTCCTACTTTCTATTCCAGGGGATCCTTGTGCTGTTCCATTCATTGGAAACATTGGTACTCCCTTAATGGCTATTATGAATCTTCCTGGATTCACTATAGGGCTACCAGTTTGGTTGTTCCCCACTCTGAATGCCTTGCATCCTCTTGATGCTTCTTTTGTAAGCACCTCAAATCAAGAGAATCAGAACCCTGGGCCTTCTTTTCCAGTAACATCTTCTCCTCCTCCTTCTACCTCATGTGGCGAAAGTAGCAATAATAGTTACCAGTAGTCTAAAAGGAATAGATGGAGGAAGAATAGGAATAATATGCCAAAACTAGGGGGCAGCAACCCAACCTCTGTAAGTCATGCTGGGGGAAAGCACCTTGCCTTTGCAAATCATGCAGGGGGAACCTACCCAGCCTCTTGATGTCATGCTGGGAGAAAACTTTTAGTTACTGAAAATCACACTAAAAGTTTGTCTTCAACCACTGTCAATCATGTTGAGGACACATCATTGATCAGTTCTAGTCATATTAATGACAAGTCACCAGTTCCTGTGAGTCAAATTGGAGACACCAGATCAGCCACTGCAAGTCATGCTGATAGAGTTGACATTGTTGACAAACCCAATAAACAGAAGTATAAGTTTCCTTTCCAAGTTTTGTGAGGGAGACCACCTTACTTACTTGTGCCCTGTACTTCCAGAAGTGCAAAAAGTGTGGTCCTTAGTTCAAAAGTCTTATGCTTTTGAGCAACCAGCCACTGCAAGTCATGCTGGGGGTGCGCTGTCAGCCAATGCTAGTCATGCTGAGAGTACTGAAATTGTAAAGGAGTCTAAACCTATAGCACGGAAACCGAAGTTCCATTGTAAACTTTGTAAGGGAGATCACCTTACTCACCGATGCCCTGCCATTCCATATGCACGAAGAGTGTGGTCCATGTCTGAAAGAATCTCTGCTCCTGAGTTGTCTATTGATTCCCTACAGTCAGATAAACCTTTGGTTGATAAAGTGGTTGAACCAATGCAATCTTTGGTTAACCCCACTCTCCCTTCGGAGAGTGAAGTGATTGAGTCGATGCAATCTTCAACCAATCCCATCAGTCCTACAAAGATCGATGCACCTACTGTGGAAGTCTTCTGCATTACTAGTTTGGATGTTCCTGAAAAAGGGGGGTACTTCTTCTGTTCCATGTGAACCCCTACCAAGCCCTAGGATCGTTTCCTTTGATTGGAATAGTCTAGCCGAACCTCGTCTTCCTTCTTCGACACCTTTCCAGATAAAGGTTGATATCGGGAACCATACGGTTGATCGATGCATTGTAGATGAAGGAGCTTATGTTAGTATCTTATCTGCTTATGCTTTGAGAGATTTGGGTTTCCCTAATGTTATTCCAGCTGTTAATTGGCCATTGATCTTCGATAAAAGACCTAGTGAACCATTCGGATTCCTCTGTCAGGCACCTGTTACTTTGGATGGAAAAACAGTCTTAGTTGGCTTTCCAGTTTTAAAGGACCCTGTGGACTTTGACATGATCCTCGGGTGTGATTACGTTTATGCTATCCATGCTGTGGTGTGTACGCTCTTTCGTGTGATGCATTTTTCTCATAACGAAAGCATCGTCACTATCGACCAGCTTGCATTCGTTGATCCTCCTTATTAACCAACTCTAAACTAGTCTGATCCCTCGTCATTAGGAGCCAGTATGTCACATGGGAATTATGTGGCATATTGTTCCTTGAGTTCAACTGCTACTGAGAAGAAGTCTCTGAGTTCATGCTTACCTTCTCGGGACTTAGTCCCAACTTTTGACCAAGTGACACCTCCATCTGAATGTTTAAATATGTGTTCTATCTAGGACGATATACTTCCTTCTGATGAATTTTTCCTAGAGTCCATAATACAGTCTTCCATTCATTTGGATGTTGATCCAGTCGCACTTATGTCCAGCCCCGGTTTGACCTTAAAGTCTGATCTCCCTATTGTTGAGTCTTTGAACTCTCCTATAGATCCGCAAATCATTGTTCCTGCTGATTTTGATTATGCTTCTAGAATTTTCAACTCCCGTGATGAATTTGTTTCTGCAGATTCCATCATGTCCTTCAATTATGATCTTCATCTTGAAGTCGATCTTGTTGATTGTAAGTCCTCGGGCTTGGGTACCATAGAGTCTTCATTTGAAAACTCTATGTTGTTTATGCCCACTATTGATGATAGTGAAGTTGAAAGTATTTCTACCACAATGACTTGTATCGGGTCTTTCTTTACGTATGTTTTAGATATGGTCTTCGTAATAATGTTTCTTGGAGATAGGATTCTTATCTGGATTTATACTTGCTTATTGGTCCTTTTCGACACCTTGTGCGACCATGTCAGGTATATTCGGAACCTCGCATATAGGTTTAGGATTCCCCGCTATTATGTTGCATTTGAACCTTTTTCCATCCGAATTCACCATAGGGTCAAACCTGTTGGATGTTGGTGTGTTAGCCATCTCTTTATGCATTGTGCACTAGTCCGACAGTAGAGCCTACCTAACATGGGTCACCCTTGTCAGCACCTTTATGCCATTTTGGTGCCCATGCTGAGTTTTTCTCATAGGCTTGGGAGCCTTTTTAGATTTACCATGACTTTGAGAAGAATCCTCATATCTTTCTTCCTCATATATTTCTGGCCATCCCTGATAAGGCTCCCATATTTGTGTTCAAGTTGCATATCCATCTGTTATGATCCCTCTTGCGCTACTGAGCTTGATGCCAGCTTCCATGCTTTTAGCTCGTTGTATAAGCCTCCATCTCTGATCTCATTTCCGCTAAGCCCTGTATCATTTTGCCTTCACAATTTGACACCTTTTACCTAGAGGAGACACACCTTGAGTGTCGTTATCTTGCTCATGTTCCTTGCATAAGGCATAGCTTTGTTCGATGCGCTTGGAGCTAGTTTTGCATGTCCCTAACACTCATCTCCTCCCATTTCGAGCACTATTCTTTTACTCCGAGCTCGTTAAAAACAGTAAGTAGATTTCGAGCACTCTTAAACATTTACATCGAGCTCGTTAAAAATAGTAAGTAGGTTTCGAGCACTCTTAAACCTTTACTTCGAGCTCGTTAAAAATAGTAAGGAGGCTATGAGCATTTCTTTCATCTTCTCTTTGAGCTTGTTAAAAATAGTAAGGAAGCTATCAGCATTTTTCCTGTATCTCCTTTGAGCTCATTAAAAATAGTAAGGAGGTCATGAGTTTACTTTTTTGGACTCATTAAACCTTTACGAAAAGATCCCTATGGAGTTCTTTTAAGCCCTTTTCAGACTCCTTAAATAAGAAAATTTTGCCAAGCATAGTTGTCCTTTTGGGCTTCTTAAAATAACTGAATTGACATCCAGTTAGGTATAGAATTATCCCTTTTCTGAGCCTTAGTGGATAATTTATGGAAAAGGTATACTCTAGGTATACTCGGGTATGCACTAGAAGAGTTCTTCTTCCATTATTTTACTCTTTTTCGGGGAAGGAGACTAACTTTACGAAAAAAGACCTTTGGAGTTGTCTTTAGGGTTTTCAGACTCTCGAAATGTGAAAACACCAAGCGAGCATTCACCTACTCAGGATCAATGTGAAATACACGAGATGGTTGATAGAGGAATGTTTAAGTTTTTGAACTCTATAAGCAAGAAAACACCACTGAGCACAGACCAATCCGGGCTCGATATAAAATCCATAGATAGGTGTATGGAGTTTTCTTCTAGGTTTTTCAGACTCCTTAAATATGAAAATACCATCGAGCATGCTTTAGTTCTTTTTCAAGCTCGTTAAAAAAAAAAAGGAAAGGGAAGGGAAGAATATTAAAATATATTTCAATATGATGGCAGCAAGTCTACTATCTCCTTGAACAAAGCACCTATTTTGAGTCTATCAAACAAGTTGGGTTCTAGTGTTGGCCTTAGGATAAAATTGATCTCAGAGTTCTTACTCCTCTGCTTGGTTAGTCTTTCAATCATATGGAGAATCTGTTAATGTCTCCTACATTGCAGATTTGCATCGTGGTCTCTTTGTGTTGAAAGCTGCCTAAGTCACTCTTGTGTTGTGCTCACTGTTCATGGATATAACCTATGTTAGCCATTCTGCAGTTGCCTTGACCTCATGCATCGGCCATTCTTTGGTGTTAGTATGTTTCAACATGTGTTCAGTCCTACTCCAAATCAGCTCATACCTGTTGAGTGTCCCTCGTGTTGGATGATGGAGGATGCTGTAAGGCCTCCCTTCCAATGGACTTCTTCCCATCGAATTCAACTCATTATGCTCTGGGAATGAAGTTTATAGTTTCGGTTAGTACCTTGGAAATTGCAGTCATTAGTGGCAGTTTCCCTCGCTATTGGATAGATGGGAATAGATCAATGTCTCCTATCCGATGGATTCTTCAAGTGTTCAATGGCAAGACCATTTATTCGCACTTGCTTGAATGTACTAGGTACCTTGGGATCCATTTTCATTATTGTTGGACACCCTCATGTTTGTTAACGATATACATCAATGACCGGTAATCAAACGATACCTCCCATGTTTGACATCAACTCATTTATTCGCATGGATAGGTTTGTACCTTGGATTGTTTTTGGACGAATACCTTGGGATCCTTGATAGCATCACCTCATTTATGTTATCACCCAAGTTGCGCAAGACTGAGCCACACTCTTTTTGGCTCTTGATGAGACATAGATCTAGCTTGTTCTCTTCGGCTATGTTCTCCAGTTTTGACATAGATCCACCTTGTATTTATGTGGCTATATTTACACTTACGTCCCTCATTGATCCACGCTTGTATTTTAGTGGCCATGATATATGCATCAGTATTTGGATCATTATTGTATCCTCTTGGAGGTCATCTTCCACTATTTGAACATGGATAGTTACCCCAAGGATAATTTTGTCTGACATTTCCTTTGCTTTCAGGTACTTCATTTGAGCCTATGATTCTTGGTTTCTCCGGTTCCTCCATGATTCAACTCCTTTTTATTTATAATGTATTTCATCCATAGTTTCCCTCACACCCTCTGACCTCATACATTAGGGGGCATCTGTTATAGCTTAAAATGACACTTCTCCGTCTGTGACGACACTTGCATACCTTGGTCGCATGATGACACTTCTTGAGATCAAGTTTAGTCACACAACAAGACAGTTGTGGATTGAAGGGTCATTTGGGGACACTAAAAATGGCTGAAATTACCTCACTCTTGTCCATTTGATGGTTATAACGCTTAGGAACATTTTTCCAGACCAAACCATCTCCTAAAAATCATCAGAAAACTCTGTTTTGGCCATTTTTCCACATGTACGCTAGTATCCAACCATGATAGTAGTGTTTGATATGCAAGTATGCTTCATTAAAGTAGTGCACACCTTCAGAAATGCGCCAGTTTGTCTATTGCAGAGTAGGGCACTTTCATGTACTAGTCAAAATCTCGAATTTTGGATAAGTGAAGTTGGTTTGGGAACCTCTTGATCGGTTATAACTACTTTTCCTCTCCTTCATTGACTATATAAGGAAGGTAGAAGGGCCATGTGAGGGGACCAAGCCTATAACAATGTTATGCTGGAGGAATGGAGACCCTCATCCCCCTCTCTTGTGCCTCAGTTTCTGATGAACCCTAGCACAACTGATTAGAGGCTAGGATCCTTGGAGAAAAGAAGCAGGAGAACTTGAATCTAGGTTTCATGAAGTGCCAAGCTTGAAGGAAGGTATAATTTTATGTACTTGCTTCATTCATTAATAAAGATCAGACAGTCTTCCCTTTCCAAATATGACCTATTCATGTGTGTCTCAGATTTGATTACTATTTGATTATAGTTTGATGTCTTATTATGTCATGGATATCAGTATTATATATGTAGTCAAATGTATTTGAAAAAGGTATCAAGTTGTTTTCCAGGTGTGGGAATTGTGATACTAGATAGCATTGAAGAGCAATGAAGGGAAAGCTTGGATCAACCTTCTTAACAAGGTACTCACCTTTCTAACCTGAAATATCTTTGCTTACTAGTTGCACTTGCAGAACATTTGTAGGTCTATCTTTCATACCTGTAAGTTGGTAGTTTCTCCCCTGAACTATAGGTACATTTTCCTCACAATAGATCACCAAAACATGGCTTCGCATGCTCCCACCACTGGTTATGGACCTAATGAGACTGCAATGTCTTCTTCCAATACTAGTGGTTATGGATGCATGAATATGGTTCAATCAGAGGTTAGTGTTGCTACTTGTCAACGCGATTATGGTGCAACACAACCTAATATGTGTTAATTTTTTAGCATTAATTCACAATAGTCTAGGATATTTACTGAGAGAATAACATGTACAGTATATCAATGATATCAATCATAACAAGTATGTCAATCATCACAAGAAGCAAAAGCGTGAGAGACAATAGACACACAGATTTTCCGTGGGGAAAACCCTAAGGTGAAAAACCCCACAACTTGCTCACAGATAGATAGAACAATACCACAACTAAAGTACAAGAGATAGACTCTTCTTAGTAGCTAATCCTCCTCCTCACATGTGCATCACTTTCCGAGTGAAGGAAGTGTGAGTTCTGAAGTGATCCAAATAGAGATCTCCCGATCTCTATTTATACTTGTCTTGTTTTCCCAATAAACTTATGGGGCCGAATTCTATAGCTAGGTACAATAACTTCATATTACATTATAATGGGCCGACCCCTTACAAGGTGGTCTAATAACCCATTGGCAAGTTAACACACTTGTGACACTTGTCAATACAAATGACGACACTTCCATATAGAGGAATAATACATCTCTATAGGAGTACAATAAATATATAAGTGAAATACATTCTGAAGTTACATATACATCAACAATATGGGGAATGAGCCTCCCCCTCCTAATAATTCCTTGGATATCGAGAAGCCCTCTATTATGTCGCAGATACCGAAAGGTGTTCTTAAGCGCTCTACACATAATCCAAATGTCGGAGCCACCCAGAACTACTCCATTGTAGAAGATTTGGGCCAAACTTCGTGTGCCATGTTGGCTCTTGAAGTTTTACAGGTGTGTCATTCTCAAAGGCATGCCCTTTTGAGTGCGTTAGGAGCTCAGGATGGGGGAAATCCCAACGTTATCAAGTTCGACACTACTGATATTCAACCTCACTTACCTTACCATATGGCTTTTCAAATCCATGTGGAGTGCCTTAGGAATTTTGTCAAAAGAATGGTGGTTGACGAAGGTGCTTCCGCATCAGTGATGTCATTATCTTGTTGGAAAGATCTTGGCTCTCCTCCCCTACTCACGTCTAGAACCATGTTCACTGCATTTGACGGTCGATCATTTAAACAGCATGGGATTATCCCTTTCCTTGTCATCCACTTGGGGGGTAATCCTGTGCCTATTGAAGTCGAAGTGGTTGATGCGCCCATTGACTACAACCTTTTACTGGGTCGGAATTGGATTTACACTATGAAATCTGTCACGTCTACTATATTCAGGATTATTTGCTTTCCACATGAAGGCAAGATAGTGACGATTGATCAGTTGGATTTCGTTAATCCTCCTCCTGAAGCATCCACAGGATCAGTAGTCACGTAGGTTACAAATTCTTAGCTGGAAACTGGGAACATGGGTGTTGGCATGTAACCTTCATTGATGAGATCTTATGATTTTCCCATAGCCATGAATTTTATTGGAACCATCTCTGACAATGCGTCTCCTCCTTCGCATAATGTACCATTCCGAACTTCATATTTTGATGATCCGTGGACTCTACCGTCTACAAATTCTACGTCTTGAGACATTACGCATGTCAGGATGTGGATAAGAAGTAGGGAACGATCTGTATATGCACTGATTTTAGGGACCTGAATCGTGCATGTCCGAAAGAGAACTTCCCCACGCCATTCATCAATTAGATCTTGGATGCTTGTGCGGGAGGTGAGATTTTTTCATTCATGGACAGCTTTTCAGGGTATAACCAGATTCAAATCAAACCCCAGGATCAACATAAGACTACTTTCATTTGTCCTTAGGGTACGTTTGCATATCAGAAAATTCCCTTCAGCCTTAAAAACGTTAGAGCTACATTCCAGTGTTCCATGACCTTTGCCTTCCACGACCTTAAAAGTATAATGGAGGTTTTCTTGGATGATCTTGCCGGCCATTCTCGCAAGAGAGTGGACCACCCCAAGGACCTCCGTTGGATTCTCGAATGATGTATATGCTACAAAATCTGATTGAATCCTAACAAATGCATTTTTGCGATGAGGTCAGGTTGCCTTATAGGATTCATAGTTTTGAAAGAGGGTATTAGAGTCGATCCTCTCAAAGTTGAGGCAATACTTCGGTTGCCTCCTCCGCGCAAGTTTTTTCAACTTTAGAGCCTCCAAGGGAAAGCTAATTTTCTACATCGATTTGTAGTCAATTATGCTAATATTACCAAAGGTTTCGCACGCCTGTTGAAGAAAAACATGCCTTTTATCTGGGATGAGTGAGCCCAGTAGTCTTTTGATGCCCTTAAGAAAGCTTTGGTATCAGCCCCTATGCTTAGTTCGCCCGACTTTGCACGATATTTTATAATTTATGTAGCTACGTCTCAACAAATGCACTCGTCGAGCATGTCATCTATTACCTCAGTCGAAATCTAGTAGGCGTTGAACTGAGATATACTCACGTGGAAAATATGGCACTTGTGACTGTCCATGTAGTCCAATGGTTACGATATTACATTTTTCTTAGGACAACCACAGTTGTAGCACATATCAATCAATTTCAATTCATGCTATCACGATGCCATATAGTGGGGAAGTACAATAAATGGATTGTGATCCTTCAGGAGTTCGATCTCGATTTTGCCTCAGCAAAGTCGGTGAAATCATTGGTGTTTGTTGAGCTTATGTCAGACCTTTCGAGACTTGATGAGGATGTCATCCATGAAGATTCCTTTGTGGACGAACACTTATTTCTTATCTCGTTAGAGGACCCTTAGTATGGGGATGTCATTGTATATCTCCAAACTTTGAAGTTTCCTTTGCATTATTCACGGGATGAGCGACGACGTGTGAAACATCACGCTAAAGATTATACTATCATTAGTGACTCTTTGCATCGCCGAGGAAAGGATTCTATTCTCCATCGTTGCTTAACTCATGAAGAAGCGGAGTGTGTGCTTAATGACTTCCATGCTAGGCGTGTGGCGGTCACTTATAGGGGCTTTCTACAACCCAACTTATTATGCAAGCTGGTTACTTTTGGCTTTCAATCTTTAAAGATTGTATTAACGCTATGAAGAGATGTCACCCTTTCCAGGTGTTTTCTCGGAATATACACTCGCATCCAACGCCCCTTCATCTGGTTGTCACCATCGGTCCCTTCACCAAATGGGGGGTGGATTTCATGGATTGCAAATCAGCTTCGACTGGGGGGCATCACCATATCATAGTGGTCATGGACTAGTTTTCCAAATGGGCTTAGGCCATGCCTATCATAAAATCCGATGGTACTACCACAGCCCATTTCATGTTCAATTAGATCATTACTCGGTTCGGTATTCCGAAAGAGATTGTCACTGACCATGGCAGTCACTTTAAGAACAAAATGATGCAAGATTTGTCACTCAATCTTGGGTTTCGTCAAGAACACTCATCTTCTTACTATCCCCAAACGAATGGTCAAGTTGAAGTAGTCAATAAGTCTTTAAAGACCATTCTCCAATGCATCATCCAACAAAGAAAGAACAACTCACACATTATGTTATACCCTGCTTTGTGGGCATATCGAACCGTAGTCAAGACTGCCACCGAGTTCTCACCATTTTAGTTAGTACACGGTGTGGCGTCGATTTTACCAATTGAATGAGAAATCCCTTTGATTAAACTGGCCATAGAGCTCCTCCCTAATACGACAGGTAGATTCCAATAAATGTTATGTCAAGGTTCAGTATGATAGGTCTATCTATCCCTGTCAGTATGCTAAAGGTGACTTGGTCCTCTTATATGACCAAGCTAAAGCACCCCTAGGGGTAGGCAATTTCAACACCATGTGGCATGGTCCTTACATTGTGAGGCATGTCATGAAAAAAGGATCCTATGAATTAGAAGGTTATGAGGGGAATGTCTTGAAGGACCCTAGAAATGGGCTCTACCACAAGCGGTATTACGCTTGAACTTCTGATTCAAGCTAATTCCTTTGTATACTATTGTATATTTATTTCTGTACATAGTTTAGCTTTCTTTTGGTCTTTGGGTCTGCTGATTCGCTTTCGTTTGATTGGAAGATGTTAGTGGAGTTTCCTATGTTCTTAGGTTTCACGGATGGTGCTAGCCATCATACGTAGCAGCTTTCTTCTGCTGCATAGGTTATTTATTCGCCTAACCATCTAGTTGTGTCTTCAGGAAGTGCTTGTCTCGGTCCTCCATCTAACAATGTGGCTGAGTATACTGTCGTGATTGAGCTACTTTGGGATGCTATTTCACATGGTATCCAGTCTTTAGAAGTCCTTTGGGTTCACAACTGGTTGTGTCTTAGTTGAATGGTCAGTACCGTGTGCGAGATCCTACGCTACTACGGAAATTCCTAAGGGTAAGACTCTTGGAGCGACCTTTTGTTTCAATTACATTCATTCATGTTCCGAGAAGTGTTAATCATATATCTGATGCATACACTAACTATGTATTAGATTGGCATTTGTCACATTCACAATGAAGCACACAAATAGAAGAAGACATTCACACATTTGTATATACACACATATAGTAGAACTGGAGAACCAAAGTTTTTTATAAATAATATGTCAAAAAATGGTAGTGTCATAATACAAAAATAGAGCCCGTAGCCCTCAAAAATATACATATTGATACAAAATGTGGGATCTTGAGATATCTACTCCCTATGAGGAGGCCTAGCTTCCGCCCCGACAGGATGAGTCTCATAGTAGTACTGTACTGCATTTGCTATATGCTGCAGTAGTCCTACCTAGCTACCCGACACCCCCACTACTTGGTGTTGCATATCCTTTGGTAGCCGCGCCACCTCTATCTGTGGTACCTTGGAAGTCATCCGTGATATATTGCCTCACAGAGTATGTAGTTTACGCTCTGTTGCAGCACCCCCTGCCTCATCACCCCTACCCCGACGACGATGTCTCGGGAATCCCTCAGGTCTCACTGGGCCCTTTTTTGCGAGCAAATAGTAAAACATTAATATTTGATACTATCCCTAAAAATATTTTTGCATTTACATCTATATAAAAAAATCCATAAAAATTTAATACACCAAAAACCTAAAAAGAGTACTCACCAATGTCTCCGAACGTGGCATCCTGTGGGAGCGGCATGTCATGATCCTGTCGGAAGTCTATCCCTACATAAGGGTAGTCCTTTATGGCTATGACCTGTTGGTCCCACCAGTGAAAGAACTCCTCTGTATATGGTGATGCCTGATGGCCACCACCTTGTCGAGTCAAGACCTCTTCCCACCGGTTCAGGGTTGGGTCGCAGAGACTATGAGGAGGGACCTCAACCCTTGGACTGAGCCCTAGAACTCACTCAAAGAAGAAACTGCACAAGATACTGTCATAACCAAAGTTTTTAGCTTCCCCCTGTTTGCACTCTGTCAACTACGTCTTCATGGACCCCAGCAACGTTGTGCACTAGTTGAATATCATGGGCTGCATACACTGTGACGCATAGAACATCACTGGCCTGGATGCTTGGTGGAGATATTTCGAACCAGTAATCCGCACTAGGGTTGCCACTATGATCTTCATACTCAGATTAACTATGGCTTTGATGGGCACCTGACTCCCCACTGCCCGATTATTTGGTATACAATACCGCTCTATATAGTCAGGGATGGTGATCCCACCAGCCACAAATCGAGACCGAAGGCTTGCCACCTCACCTCGGGGGGACAAACCAGTAATAAAGTAGATATTTTCCACTTCCAGTGAGAGTATTTGTCCATCTAGCTTGAAGTTCTATGCATCAATGTTCCAGTAGTCTATCAAGCGATAGAGCAATACGTTTTGGGCCCTTAAACCCTCTATGCTCCAGAATTTGTATAGCCCACATGCTTACAATGCTCGCTATGCACGCACATCATTGCGGATGGCCTCATCCACTTGGTCATGCTCCCTCTCTCTCCACTCTAGAACCATCCTGGAGGGAGAAAAATAAAAGATTTTAGTCATTTTTGTTTAAAAAATTAACTTCACGGCTGTACCCACGAGCTAATTTGCTTATAGAGGCGGCTACCCATGGTCAACACATGGGTTGACTACGCATACCCTGCCCTACCCATGACCCACATAGTTGTATCCTGCGGGTAGCACCGAATCTATTTAGGGCTTGGACAAACAAAAAATCCAACCGGTCAAAATTGAAATAAAAGCATTAAAATGGAAGGGAGGGATGAGACTACCAACCTGCTCCTCACGGTTCGAAGACCGGATGCCCGTAGCTCCCAGAATCAGCAGCTGAACTTTGAGGTGAAAATTAAGCACAAAACTCCAAATGGGTGAATAGTAAAACTAAATTGTAAATTGTAAATTTTTGTTACTATTTATAATTTTCAAGACCCACGTGTCTATAGTTTTCGCCATTATATGCTATTTTGGACTAATATAACATCTTGGAGTAGCATTTTTTATCATATCTCTTCGGTGAGCCTTGTTCTGGACCATTTCGCCCATACGACAAGTATATTTCACACCTCGCATATAGGTTAGATGTCATTCTCGCATGCATTATGCATTTGACCTTTTGACCATTTTCATAAATGCTAGGTGCGACCCTGCTTCTTAGATGACACGGAACCTTCACACTATTATAGAAGTGTCATTATGTGGTGGTAGAGCCTTTCCAAACATGGGTACCCTAGTTAGAAACCCCCGTTGCATTATGGTGCCCATGTCGTTGTGTGTCCTTAGGATTGGGAGTCCTTTGTAGTTACGCCATGACTTTGCGATAAAGACTCATACTCTACTTTGTCTTATGCTGGCCATCTCCCATAAGGACTCCCCCTAGCTATATCAAGTTCTGATTGCATTGCATCATCTTGCTTGTTGCTTGAGCCTTGTGCCAGCTCTCGCTCACTTAGTTGTTAGCTTGGTGCCTGAGCACTTTTCCCTGTCGAACCTTGCAGAGCTTCCATTTGTCCTTCACCATTTGATGACCTTTTGACCCTGAGGGAACACCCCCCTGAGTCTCCACATCCCACACATGCTTCCATGCATTGATCATAGGTATGTTCCACTGTTTGGGACTAGTCTACTCGCTATTTGACACTCGTTCCCTCACTTGTTGTACTATAAGCAAATTTTATTCTTTTTCAAGATTTTCCCAAATATGAAAAAGACCAAAAAAATCAAATATTCCAAAATGCCAGATGGGATTACGGTTACTGCTTCTATTTGGAAGCTGTTGTGTCGCCTTTGAACAGAGCATTCATTCCATTCCATACATTATGAGTCGGGACTATAGTTGGACCTTAGGAGTTGTACTTGTTTCTCAGTGTACTCCACCGATTGGTTAAGCTTCGAGTCATTATGGAGCCCTTTGTGGTGCCTCCTGCATCGCATAGTCTATATTGAGTCTATGTTGCCGAAGTCTATCATCTGCTCGTGCTCTTGTTCAAAGGAAGTCCTGAAACTAGAGTCGGCCACTCCTCAGATTTCTTGACTATTGCATGTTGGCCATCCTTATTGAGTTAGTCCGTTTCAACTGAGATCTTCCAAATATTTCAGCGTTGCTGGTACCTCGTGCTGCTTGAGGGGGGATGCCTTAATTCCCTCCTTCCAGTGAGTCTTGTTCGGTCGACTTCAACCCATTTATTCTGAAACTTGAGGCTTAGAGTTCGGTTGAGTACCTTGAAGCTTGCAGTCATTAGTGGTTGGTTCTCTCTCCATCCACAGTTTTGGGAATACATCAATGTCCCCTGATCGATGGATTCATCCTCATGTTCAACTTCAACACATCTATTCACACTTTGATGATTGTACTCTGTGCCTTGATTCCCATTTTCATTATGGGTGGGTTATCTTGTGTTTGTTAACAATATACATGATTGACGGGTAATTAGACGATGTCACACCAGGTTCAACCTCACCTCCTTTATTCACTTGATGGGACTTGCACCATCGAAGACTTATGTAGAAGACCCCAAGCGTTACTGGAATTCCATATGCTACTTATGACTAGTACTTTACATCTAAGATATCACCTTTCAGATATCAATAGTCTGTACCTCCAGTTTGCACCGGTTGTTTCCTTTTCAGCAGGAGACCATATCTCACTGTAGAGGGATCATGGCTATGATCACTTATGACATGTATTCATTATGTACTGCCTATTCATGGCCATTGTATCATATTGTTGTACTATACCGACATGTATTTAGGGATACTATTATATTATGACGAGTGAGCTGCTCCTTCCACTTGTGTCTCCATCACTCCACTTCTAAGATTTATAATGTATTTCGGCCATCGTAGCATTAGTCTCTGACCTCACACATTAGGGGGAATCTATTACAACGTAGTTTTCCACCTTGTGAGTATTAGCACTCTTTGGCCTATATGATCCATTTCACTAACTCATATCGACTTTATATCCTTCAGACACTATTTTTCCCTAATTTTTCCCTTGTATGCTAGCTGTATCACTACAGCCAGTGTAACCATGAGTTGCATCACTATAGCCCGCGGGTAGCATGTAAAATGGTAAAAATCACTAGTTTACTACTTTTTACTCCCAAAAATCCGTTATAGGGCGACCTTTAGCCCTCCATTTTCCTCGAAACGTCTCGATGTGTCCTTTAACTTACCTTTGGGAGGACTATATATTGAGCACATATGGCTTATGGACGAGAGGAGAAAGAAGAGCCAGGGAACTCTAGTGGATTTTTTCGCTATCTTGAGTCTACACTCATTGATCCTTGTAGTTGTGAACCCCTTATGCTCACCTTCCAAACTCCTATCGTAGTTTGAGTTTTCCATTCCATGGAGGATTGAAGTGGCGGAGGCACAAGTGGATTGATCCCGATCTTGGTTGAGATTGGTTTCCGGCAAGAGGTCGTATCACATTGTACTTCTTGTTGTTTATTAATAGAAATACTCATATTCTCATCCATTAATGTTGTGAATGTTGTGGAACATTGCTATTGATGATGTTAATACCATTTATATATCATATGTACTTGTGGTGTATTGGCTGTCAAGACTAATTTGCAGATTCAAGTGCACGGATTGAAAGCTCCAACGGGGTCTACATCAAATGTTTGGATCGAGGTTGGTTGTATGCTTCATTATCTTAGCATTGTCATTTATCTAGCATAATACTGAGAATTGAGTTAATTTCTGGTAGTCAATTGTCTGTTGTGGTCTACCCCAAGCCATAGGAAGTTTTCTCCAAAACACCTACCCTCTCTCTTCATTTAAAACCTTTCTATCTTTTGCAAACTCCACAAATGTAGAACCAAAATACTTTTATCTCAGGCTCATAGCTAAAATTTCATGAGGGTTACAATTTCTTCCCATCATTACATTCACACCCTATTAGCACTCAAATTGTGTTGAATGCTATGGTAGCTTTTGGCATGGGTGGAAAGACCTCACGAAACATCAAGACCTGAGTGGATAATCAACTCTCAGACTACATCCCCTGAGACCGAGGAGTTGGAGGTCAGCATGGTAAGGAGTGGTTCAAGGAATGAAGCAGTCAGGGAGGAGTCGGCAATTTTTAGAGGTCATAGTGTAAACAAACATGATAAACGCGTCGGAAATAAGCAAAGTAGGTGATGACAATTGAGATTGAGTACGTCGAAGATCGACGGTCCCAAGCCCACTGCATGAACAAAGATGTAGGCAATATAGCATAATGAGCGGGTGGTAATCAGCGGGCAAGTGAGGAAACCAATCGACGACGGAGATCAGCGTATAGAAAGATCTACAATGGACAGTCCTCACGCTGATCCAACAAGTGTGAAGCATGTTATGTTTCAAATCGCCATAGTCGAGTTACATATCGCGCAACTATCAATGACACAAATTCGCCAAGGGAAAATCAAAGGCCCGAGATCACCGTGCTGATTTTTCTTGCCAGTGATTTAACTGCATCTCAAATCAGCGCGGTTGGTGAAATTAAAACCATCAAACCGTCGAGTTTTCGGCAGGAAAAGAGCAACGATGGATATGGCTTTACCATCGCCACACTTGGAAGGACGATAAGGCATCCAATGTTATAAAATCCAGAGTGGTGCAGAGACTTGGATTCCACCTGTATCAGATACGTCGGAAAGTGAAGGAACCTGATCCCGCAGAGCCGACTAACCAACCAGAAGTCCAGGAGGATTGTCCAGGTGTTAGATCACCAGGTTGGTTTTGTCTTTTCTTATTTTCTGTGAAATTGTTTGAATGGTGGAAGTAGGAGATTCCCCTAGTGCTGAATCCCCATTCACCAGTCCCCAGTGGGAGGACAAAGATGGTGACATATATGACACCATACTAGCAAACATCTCCATGGATTTGGCCAAAGAAAGGTTGGAGGTTATAAGGGGCAGGCTGATAGACGTCCACAAAGTTTATCGATCCTTGTTTCATCTGTTCACCACTACCCAGACCCCTAACTGTCCCAAATTCATCGAGTGGTGTGCCAAAAATTATTCCGCCGAGAAGAAAGTAATATTAAACGCCTCTGGCACTAAATCCATCTGCTCAATAAAATCCCCGACTGTTAGAAAGGCCTTAGCCATCCTTGATGAATTTGATGAGAAATCCCTAGAATACTGAATGGAAGACCTGGTTCAGTATTTTTGTCTTGCCCCTGAGGAACTCAAACAGAGTTTTTACCACGATGCTCTGGTACCGAATGCCTTCTTCCCAGGTTCACCCTTCCCCAACAAGGTCAGTCTGTTCAGAGAGGAGTCCAAATGGGTAATCTCCGTGATAGCCCAGTTTTTAGGGTTGGATAGCGACCAGGAGGTTCCAGAAACATTAGTTAGTTTGATGTTCGTCTTGAGTTCCTGCCCTATAGAGCAAACAGACCCTTCTTATTTTGTCTAGACGGCATGCTTAAGGTTCGATGATGCCCTAGCTGAGAGTATCCATTCTCAGTTGATTGATTTCCCTAAGACAAGGTCATTCAGATTTCAGTCTTATTTGCTGAAGATGTTCCTAGTGGCAGTTGAAGACAACTTGTAGATACTTGGACTGAAAATTACCAAAGAAATGTATTCAGATTACATGCCTTTCATGAATGACTTGATGGCGTGGGTGTATCATGCCATTTTTCAGAAAGGTTTACCTAGAGTGATTCCAGAGATGAAGGAATTGCTACAACCCCCTATGGAAAAAGGGATTGGAGACTGGTTTCTGCTAAAACATGGAACCATAATTAGAGTCTATGGTTTTTCACATCCACCATATGTACTCCCTACATCTCTAACACCTAGGTTGTTCCATATAGAGTTTATAAGGCAGAAGCGGATAGTTGAATGGGAACATTTCATAGATATCAAGAAGTCATCTGACATAACTTTCCCTTAGACCATGGGTTCCTTTGTGATCAAGCACAAGATGACCCTCTCAGTAGTAGAAAGGGTTGCGAAAGACCTAGGACTCACATCCCAAGCTGCATTGAACTATGATCCACATCACATAATCTCAAAAAGAAGGAGACCAGCTGGTAGAAAAGGATATGATCATGTTGAGATGCCTGGAATTCCTGAGAAGGCCAATTGGTTGGAAAATGTGGATCAAGGATCAGTGGAGGTTGATGATCTGGATGTCTCTCAAACTCCAAAATTCCTTCTTTAGGAAAAGGCCACTTCTTCGGGGGCTATTAGCCCTATGGATGTAGATAGTGATCCCGAGAGAGCTGCTAAAAGGTAGAAGCTGGAGGGAGAAGGTCAACAAGTAGTGAAGATACAAGAAGAGAAAGCTATGAAAAAGCAGTTCAAGTTTCTCATGCCTCATTATGAAGTAAAGGAGCACGTGTTTGGAAAACTGCCCAAAGAGCCTACAAGAGCAGTTATCACCAGGACCCAGCTGTTGGAAGGTTATGATGAAAATGCTGACAACATAGCAGCAGAAGCCAAATTATATTTTGAAGTAAGGAAAATGGGCAAGAAAGACGTGGCCTTAGTTACTCGCCAAAATCTGGCCCAGAACACATTCAGCCTAGCCATGGCTACAAAGAGCAAAGCTACAAAAGTGAAACTAAATCTGGAAGATATCCCTATCCCTGATATCATTAATTTACACAAAGATACAGGGGAAGTCATCTACAATAGGCTGTTGAAGGTTTTGAGGGCTATCTAAAGTACAAACCATTAAGTCTAGGATCTAGAAGCAGTTGGGGCTTGAGAAAGCAGAAAACAAGTCCCTAAGAACGCAAGCAAAGAAGCACCAAACATAGCTGCTAGCAAATGAGACCGAAGAGGACAGAAAGAAAAACATCCAGGAATTGCTAAATGGGAAGGACCAAGAGATCCTGTCATTAAAAAAGAAATTGAAAATCCCCGCCACTTAGTTGGCAAGTAGTTCTGAAATAGCAGAGCTGGAAGAGGAGAAAGAGAAATTGAAAGGAGAGTTGTTAGACTGTAAGGCAAATTTGGTGGAGCTTGAGGAAATGGAAAAGAAAATGAAGTTTGATATACATTTTATAGAGTCTGGTGTAGACTCATGGAAGGCCCGGTTTGAGGAGCAAGAAAGGAAGATGAAGACAAGGGAAGGAGCAGTGGGACAAGAGGCCTCTACCTCTATTCCAACTGGGGACTTTTCCTTGGTAAGTCAGATAGCTGATGCCATCCTGGAAGATGTTGGACTGGTCAGATTAGAGAAACAGGTTGCCAATTTGAGAGTTTTGAAAGATGCTGCAGAAAAACAAAGCAAGGCGTGGGAAACCAAGTACCAGGATGCACAGTCTGAACTTGATAACTTGAAGGAATAGGTAATAGGGCAGAAGGTGCTATAGGAGGCTAGGAGAATCATATGGGATGACATCATAAAATAGGCTGATGATCTAAGGCCATACCTAAATTTTATAATGGATAAAGGAGTGGTAGTAAAATTGGCTCAACACGGTGTGACAGTGGCGAAAGAAAGGTTGAACAAAAAGCCTCTGGAACATGCCCAGAACACATTCGAATTCCTAGGTGGCCTATCAGATGAGAAAAATGCAGCTATAAATGTCCAGGACAGAGTGTCAATAATCTTAATAGCTAAGAAGGTGATTAATAAACACCAGCAAGTCCAGATTGTTCAGTCAGGAATTGATATCATATCAACCCAGGCACGACTCTTTAGAGAAGGCTTCGATCCTTTGTTCGTAAATGGGCTGCCCCCCTTTTGGGATGAAGATGGAACCATGCTCACGAAAGGCGAATACAGATCTAAGTTGTGGGACCGTAGAGTGAGTGAAGATGGTATCCTCGGCAGTGATGCTCCTTTGACAAGTGGCGCATTAATTGATGCACTGAAGGGTGATTTTGACTGGAAGTAGCTTTCAGAGAGGCTAGAACTCTTCATGAGGGTTATTTATATACTGAGCATACTGAACTAAGAATATTTCTCAAAGAGCTCACTTCTCAAGATTTACCTTCACCCGAACACTGGAAGCTCGTTGAGAAATATGGAAAGGAAAAGTTAAAACTGGGAGCGTGAAATGGTGCAGGGGAAACAGAAAAGCATCCAGTGTATATGTATCCAGGAATTGAAGAGCTCATGAAAGCAATCCGGCTGGCAGCAACTACATTTTTGTATTTTTGTACTTTTGTTTAAAATAGTTGGACCATGTAGAGAAGAGGCTATGCAATTATAAATTCCAGTTAAAATCTATCCCATAGATATTTGTTTAAGGATAGCAACAACAAATGATGTTCGTTTTGGCTATTAGATAGGTGTCAATTTGTTGTAACTAATTTCTGGTGAGAAGGAGTTGAGTCTAGAGCTCAAGGCCACATATATATACAGTTGTAATTAGAGACACAAGGGTTGAAAAATCTTATGAGAAAGTATTTGTATTTTGATGATCAGTTTGTAATACATTTTTTGAGGATTCCTATGTAATCGGTCTGGTAGTCTGTACCTCTCTTTTTCCCATGTACAAATGTGTTTCTATCTTTTGTTATTCCATTCTATGATATTTCCTTCATGCTTGGATCAGGGTGACAGTTAAGCAGAATTCATAGAGGTTATGCTCAGCTTAGCTTATTCCAAGTGTTTCACCAAATATATTCTGCTAAAGTTGATGTAGGATTCATCCTTGTTTGATGCCTTACATTGATGTACTATTTCTTCTCTCTTATGTTCCACAAATTAAATCTCTTCGACTACTAGCTGCTTGCTACCTTGCCCTTGTGAATGCGTTCACTAAATCTTTGTGAGTAAAGTTTGCACAACCAGTTAAATGTGACTCCATCACCCCAAATGAAATTCATGCGTTTTCAACCAAATAGCTCTTAAATCGGTTTTTGTTCCTTAAATAGAAATCTGATCTTCTGTGCATTATCGTAATTGAATATCTTTGATGTTGAATGCTGGTGTATGTTTTCGCTGATTGACACCTTTGAATATTTCCAGTATTCTATGAGTTTATAGAGAGAGCCCTCTTTGTTTATGTTTGATCAGAAGAGTAAACCAAAGATTGGTTAGTGGCTACCCGAGATTACCCTCTTTCAGCCTTGGGGGTCATTTTTGGTGTTAACACACCCTAAGACAGCTAAATCATAAGAAAAGCAAAAAAATCCCATTACAGAGATTACACAGAGATCAGTCGTAGGTCCAAAAGTCTCATAGAATTTCATAGAAGCCACCTTTTCCCTATCTTCTCATACAGAGGAAACGATGGAAAACACCAAAATCAAGAACTACCATTACCATAAGAAAACGCAGAGACCAAATTTGTAAAGCCATTCTCTCCATTTTTGAGTCCACATATTATTTTATAAACCAGTTACGCAAACATGAAAATCTTAGTATTTACATTGATTAGTATCATTATAAACTTACAAAGTCCAACATTAATCCAAATGGCTAAAACCCTCCAGGGCCATTAATAGAAAACCAACACGGTACATATCACAATGGTCCAGCCAACAATGACCTTAAGGAACTTAAAATGTTTTACAGTAAACCCAAAGCACGCTCACAATTTTTCCTCACAGCATACACCATCAGTACACACCACAGAGGCGAGAGGAGGAGTGAAGGAATGATGAACTTTGGACTTACCTTAAGCGACGAAATCAGAGTCGAAGTATTGGCCAACATCTTGTAGCCATGTAGCAGGAAGATGTCACACAACCACCTGCCAAACACAAACGACATGGGGTCAAACCTGAGCTTTAATATCAAAACCTACCAAATATATTAGCAAGAAATCAACGTAGGTAGGGAAAAAGTTACCTTCAATATCCATCTCTGCATATAGAGCCAAGTAAGGTGCGCTGGCAATGAGCAAGAGCTAAGGCCAGAGCACGAAACCCCCAAATGCACACACAACGAAACCAGCTAAACAAGCTACGAAAATACACTTCGTTGGTGTAGAACCCAGGAGTAAACCCTCAGCACAACTGGCAGCTTGGCCATGTGCCAATGAAGCGCCACATTCAATTCTACCACCAACCCCAATATTTTGATTTAGACCCAAATCTCAACAGTGGTGAAGTCACGATTGATCCACAACGTTTTTATAAATGCCCAAGTATTACAAAGGCGATAAGGGCTTAGTATCAACAAAGACATTACTAAGTCAACAAAGGATATGAGTTACACAAGTATTGCAAATGACCTTCAAAGTTTTTAAGGTGCCAATCTTTAAATATCTTATACTCTGGGTTTTAGAATTTGTTGGACCATAGAGTAAGTACGCTTGGTGGATGTCGTAGTAGGAGTGCCTGTAAATAGATGCAAATTGAAGATGTTAGAGAATCTCGCTAAGTAAGTCAGAAGTTCCATTTCTTACACCCTACCTCTCGGCAACCCTGCCGGGGTACTCATACCCTTCAAAGACCTAGCAGTACACCATGGGCCTCAACCGCCACCGTTAGGGGTCCATCCCACCTAAATTACCAGTTAGATTTTATTACATATGCACACAAACCCTTACGGTTGTAAGAAGGACATTCACATTATTACATTAAAATACATTTGTATAGATGTGACAATTCATACATCTATTCATTTAAAATGCTTCTGCAAAGCTGAAGGATCTATAACCGGCAAGCCATGATACTTATGAAACTAAGACACTTCAAAATGTAGAAATCAAATACCGGTGCAGTAGGTACATATCAGTGTTGAAGTTAATCTACTATTCATCATCCTTAAAATAGCTTTTATTACATTAGTAGAAAATTTTAAATTTTTACTATTTTTAGGGACATTATAGATATATACACTTTGTTTTTTAATGATATATAGCTTAAAAATAATTAATAAAAATTATAGTAATAACATTATAAATATTATGATATATAGTTTCAAAATTAATTAATTAAAATGATAATAATATGCAATATAAGTTAGGAGGTTAAGGGCCCTGAGGGGTAGCTTAGTTGGTTGAATCTTCCAAGACCAAGATGACACAAGGTTGAGGTCGAGGGTTCAATTCTCTAGGTCTTGGGTTAGGCATCAAATTAATGCCAACAAGGGTGGGGTTCTCTTCGGGTGGGGCACTTGGCTTGGATCCGTGGATGTAGCGAGCTCTAGGGCCATGAACCACATTGAAAAATAAGTTAGGAGGTTAAGAATAATCAATTTTATGTATATATAATTTGAGGGGGTAATGAGATGGTATGAATATTAAATCTTGACTACAAGAGTGGTGAGTGACTCATGCATACTCAATGTACTGTGTGTCTATTCTATTCTGAGAGATTTATGGCAAGTCGGCAAGATGATATATCTTCTTAGGATTAATCAATATATCTATATCTATATCTATATATTAGATTTAAACTTATAATGAAAATAAAAAATTTAATATATATATATATATATGTTAGACAACACATTATTAAATATATATGAAAAAGATAAGCAGAGACGTGAAGACGAATATGGCAGAAAAGGCTATATATTAATGAGTTGTTAAGTTATCTAGCATATGTACAAAGATGTACATATATATTACAAAAACACCATAACTGTCATATAGCTGCATAACAGTTAGGTTAAGATAACAAATAATGATTAATCTTTAACATTCCCCCTTAATCATAAGTTAGTTAGTGCTTGAAAACTGCCTCTACTTTACAATCCACAATGTGTCAAGCAAATTCAGAGAATAATAGCTTAAAATATTTCTTACATAAAAACTAGTAGAACATCAATTTTCTGCTAAATGGGTGGTTTTAGGATGACCACAAACCAACATGGCTCTGACTCTGGCTCTGGCTACTGCTCTGACTTTGGCTAGGAGGCTCTAGCTCAAGACTCTGGCTACTAGCACAAGTTCTATCTTTGGCTCAGTTTCTTTCTTCCTTTTCGATTGATAGGGCTTCGACACTGAACTATCAATCAATCTACAATCCATCAAACTTCGAAACATGAAGTTTGAAAATCATCATTGTGTTCCCCCCTGTCAACTGAAAGAGGAGAAGTTCTCTTAAAATGTAAACAAGCAAAACTTCATGTTTTTTGCTTAATTGGGGGTTTTAGGATTACCACTAACCAAGAGATGGTTTTAGGATTGCCACTAACCATGTCAAAAACAATGAGGTTGTTTTTGGATTACCACTAACCATATCAATCAACAATGAGGTGGTTTTTTTATTACCACTAACCATGTCAATCAATTTGTATGTTCAGGAACAAGCCTCAATACTTGTTTCCTATTCGATGATCTGCTCATAGGCTTTAAAACTAACTTGGAACATGACTTTGGCTTTCTCCAGCTCTCACAAATTTAATCACTCTTATATTTCTTCATACCTCATTCATTCAATTGTTTATGTTATTTGTTGTCAATTCAATGTTCCGTAATTCAGAAAGAATGAACACGAGATGGATGAGGAACTTGGTTGGAACGTCACATCGGCCCTCTCAGCTTGCTTCACCAGACAGACACAAATTGTACAGGCTGTATCTCTTTGTCCTCTACAAAGAACAACTCTCACTAAGGATGCCTGATCTTAGCCGAGCTTCTTAGTACTTGACGAATCTGGGCATGTGTAAAATTACACAACAATACACTCCTTGGGTTAATTTCCTTTCAGCGCCAGTCTCTGCATACAACTTCACCACCGATTCTTGCTCCATTCTTTTCAACAATCACATACCCGTGAATTGGAACATTGCACGCTGAAAAACTCTAGTGATCTCTTGTAGAATAAGATAATCTCTTCAATAGTAGCTATCTCTTCAATTACTTAAATTAAATGTCAACAAGCCAACTTTCAATAAATCCAATATTTCTCTAGCAAGTATCTTAAATGCAGCGAACAACATAATTGGGTCATTGAATTCTGGTAGTATGCAATGCCAGTGGAAATATACAAGTAATGACAACTACTTAACAACGATGACTCCCATCGCTATTCTTTTCAACAGGGTAACTCCTTTTGACTGCAATTAATACGATTGTAAACACAATTCATTGAAGGGCATGAGAGGAGAGAAGTCACACTAAATTGTTTAAGCAAAGACGACCACAACAAACAGGTGCAGAAAACCCAGAGTTTTGATGCTGTGGAAATGACCCACGCTCTTCGATGAGTGTTAGAGGAAAGGTGGAAAAGTCACCTTGATCATGCCCATAGACTAAATGAATGTCTCTACCACGCAAGCTTGATAATTGTGATGATATTAATCTCCAGGGAGCGGGTTCAATCCATGCAGAGTTCTTTTGATGTACAACATTCCACACTAACTATTTTTTTTTTATATACAGAAAAAAAACACACCTCCAAAGAAACAACACTTCAACACAACCCACGGTTTATTGACATCAAAATTCTTAGACAATATCTTATTCTTTGCGGTAGCCTTATGTTCTTTGAGAAAATCAGGGCATGTCAAGCGTTAACAGTTTTCTTTTTATATCACAGGTCGTCTCTTTCAAATTTTAAAAATCCACTAACACAATTTCATTAACCTTTTTTCTTTTTCAAAAGAAACTTTTTAACCATGAATCGACTTACTTCCTCAAGGGTTTTCTGTCTTCAAGTCGCGGCTCTTCACGCTTCAAGAAGCAACTTTACGTCTTCTCCAATAGATATGCACATCCTTTTTTGCTTTGCTGGCTTCGGTTTAACAACTGCACTTGACTTCTATTATCTTCTTCATGTCCAAGCCTAAGACCTTCTGCTTTGATACCACTTTTAGACAACACATTATGAAATATATATGAAAAAGATAAGTAGAGACATGAAGACGAATATGGTAGACAAGGCTATATATTAATGAGCTGTTAATCTATCTAGCATATGTACAAAGATGTACATATATATTACAAAAACACCATAACTGTCATATAACTGCATAATAGTTAGGTTAAGCTGACTAATAATGATTAATGTTTAACAATATATATCTTATAGCACCGAAAAAACAAGTTATGTTTATCAAATCCAATAAGGTCACTTATGTTAATTTTGTGTATGGAAATAGAAACCTAGAGGGAGTAATTTCTTACAAATATATTGGAATTGGTATCCATCACTTGAGCTCAATTGGAACTATAGAATTGAGAAAATTACTAATGGAGTGTGTAAATCTTACTTTGGGCTTGAAGACAACCATAAATTGACAAACCTTGTGACGTGGGATAAAAATAACATCCTCTTTCAAAAAAATTGGAGAAAAATTGAGCAAATCTTGTGAGAATTTTGGAGAAAAGATGAGCAAATCTAGAAGCATTTTATCACTTATAACCTTCAAATTAAAATAAATATTTCCTATCCTATTCTCCTCTTAGAGGTAGGGCTCTCCCTCATTGAGAGCACGGCTATGACTAGGTACTTGATGTACAAACACAAGATAGACAATGTGGGAGATGATCAATTTCCTAAAATTGCTTTAAATTCCAGTGAAAACCACTCGTGCCTCAAGCGAGGGTGGCATAAAGTTACCATAACTTGGTTAAACCATTGGGGGATTGATGATACTGTCACTTTGCAAAATACGATAAGATTAAAATTAGTATTTCTATGTTTGAACAGAAAATGTTGTGCAAGAAAGATTTAGAGTTCAAAAGAAAATTGCGATACTGTAAGAAAGCTATATATTAACCCTAATCTAGAGGATCAAAATTATCTAATTCTTTTTTATAAAAATATTTCTTATATTTACAAAGGGGAAGGAAAATATACTATAATACATCCTCATCCTCAAAGAACCAAAACTACAACCTATTTTCTCACAAAGAATAAAACAACAATAAAATAAAAGTACACATGTGGTTCCAATCCCTTATTGTATTTGATTAACACAAAAAGTTTAGCTAATATTTGCATTCACACCTCATCTTTCCATCTAACAAAATATAACCAAAGAACTAATCTCCTTTTAAAAAAAATATTTGCACCAAATATTCCATGAACAAACAATGTTGAAATCATCAAGTAATTCCAACCCATTATAACTACTCTCTAATCTACATTCCCTTGAAAAAGGTTTCATGCTCACACTGAACAAACTCCCAGCAAGACCTACTAAAAGAGATTTACTATAAGAGATGCTTGATTGTTTTGAAAATGAGGTAGGAATGGAAAATTCTATCTGAGATACCACTTTTTGCAAGTCGTTCTTTGGTAGGAAGGCCTTGGTAAATCACTAGCCATGCAAACACCCAAATCTTGTAGCTCACCCAAATTAAAAAAACATTATGCAATCTCTTGATCCACCTTCTCTTTGCATCATTAGAAATCAATCGTGAATTTGAACAAGGCTAAGCTCATGCCTCTTATGAAGATGAAGGGACAACCTTTGAGAATCATATTGAAACAAGGGGCACCCAAAAATCTATTCCCAATCATGCCAAAAGGGGCGAAGCATATATATAGTCATTTTAACAAGTCATCATATGGAATAAGGTTGATAATATCCATAATAACATGTCTATGCATAGAGGATAAGGAAAACTAACAAGTAATGGATTGCGAATCCTTCCAATTTTGGGTACTAGCATTCCATAAGTCCTTCCAATAGAAAATCATTTTTTTGCTTAGTTAACATCCTTCAAACTGGGGGATGTATGAAATACATGTGCTTTGCACCTTCAAAATCCATACTGGTCTTCTTTCTAAATCCCATCCCACCCGACTACTTGACAGCTTCCACCTCAGGAGGCGAACCATATTCTTCCATCCTACCCAAATACTTCTGATAATAAAGGAACCTAACACTTGAAAGTTATGAGAGGATGATATTATATCATTTAATGAAAATGATCCCTTGATCATGCCAAGGTGTTTTTTTGTGAGAAGTTGATGTCTCAATAATACTTTCCAAGGAGAGCTTCCTTCAAGAAACTGAATCACCCATTTTGCAGCCAAAATATTAACCTATGTGGAAATATTAATCAAGCCTAGGCCTCCTTCCTCCTTGGGAATAATGCAAACATCCTAGGTGACCATAGGGAGGTCCCTAGCCCCACCATATTTGGACCACAAGTATGAACGCAAGAGTTGTTCCAATCTATGAAACTAATCCCTATTGGGAAGCCAATAAGAAACATAATAAACGTGTTCAAATTCCAGATAGTCCTACTTACAATAGTTAGCTTTACATCAAATGGAAGGTGTGTGTTGTGACAAAGGATAATTTTACGCTGCAAATGCTTCAAGTACCAATCCCACATAGCTGTTAGATAAAGGCCCACAACAAAGGGGATGCCAAGATACCCTACTATTACACCTAAGTGAATGAAATTCCAAGCAGGAGGGATACAATTAGGAGGCTCATCAATACCAATCAACCAATAACGAGTCTTATGATCAATAATCTTATCCCCAAAGGCTGGGCAAAAAATAGACAAGCAATTCCTAGAATTAGACACTAAGTCATGGTCAAACTGAATAGCAATGAATCATCTGCAAAGTGATTATTAACCATCTCAGAATCATCTAGAAGTGAAATTTACTAAATCTTCACTTAAGTACTCAGTTAGCATCAAGCAAATGACCAAGAGCATCCGTTGTTAAAACATAGAGATAAGGTGCAAGGGGGCATCCCTCTCTTTGACCAGTGCAAAAGAATACATAGAGAAAGTGTATTATTGACTGCAACAAAAGTCAAGGCACAAGAGAATAGGGTGTTGACCATCCCCTCAAACTTTAAACCAAAGATCAAACATGACATCATATTTGTAATGAAGAAGAAATTTAATAATGCCAAGATTAGAACGAAAATTAATATTTCCAAGATTAGAATGAACACTCATCAGCTCCATAGTGAAAAGGGTGTTGGACAATTCCTAGATTGCAATGGGATGAAAGGACTTACCATCTCCGCGAGTCTATAACTGTTTTTATGAAAATCACTTTATCTTAAAATGTTGTACATATACTCACATAAACCTTTTCTCCAATACATGGTTTTCTAACCTTGTAACTTCTCAAAACTATAGCAAATTAGAAATACTTCTATTTAAACTTTTAAAGCATCACAATAATATTTTAAAGTAAATCAAATAATTAAATGTAATCTTTTATATATATATATATATATATATATATCATTTTTAATATATAAAGATTTTAATTTGTATAAATCCATCCATTTTACTAATGAATTTGAAATTATTTTGACATATACGTTACTAATACAAAATTCATGTTTTTCAAGCTTTATTAATTCTTTTTAAAATTAAAGTTCACCTCTAATATAATTTATAATTAGTTAATATGTTTTAATTTTAATTTTAATATTATTATAATGACGATTACATTATTCTCAAATAAATTGTATACTTAATTTATATTAATTTGTATGGATTGATATATTATAAATATTAATTATATAAAATAAGTTTTAAAATTATGATCTAACATTTATAAATGTTATAATTACTAAAAATAAATCTTAGATTTTTTAACTTATTTTTATTTTTTTTATGATATCTATTCACAATAATTTGCAATCATATTTCAAATATAAATCTGAGTTCTATAAAGCTACCCAGTAAGAATTTCATGGCATATAGCTTTAATAAAATTTAATTAAAATGGCAACAATATATCATAAGTTAAATAATCTATCTTTCTTAATATTAAATTTAAATTTATTATGTCTCCGCTTGCAGGGAGACGTTATTCCATCGATAAAACTTTGCTCGTAAAACGAACCCAAAGTTCATTCTTGGAAATAAGTTTCTATCAATTTTTCTCATTATTTAAAAAAATATTTATCTCCATTTCAATTGACTGGACTGGACAGCGATCGGATATAAAATATATATAAGTTCGAGGTTTGTGTACATGTTTTATTGGGCAAACTGCCAAAACCCTAACATTTTACCAAATTCCAAAAACAACGTGCGGTAATCATGCGACTTAGTGGTTTCCCAAAAATATCGCAGCGATCGAATAATCCATTTCCTGTTGCTTTATTTTTAATATCCACTTTGTTCGACTTGCTTTGGATTTGAAAATTGATGTTGGTCGCCTTCCTTTTCACCAGGATTTAACATCCACTATCAGGAACTTACTATCTGTTATCAAGTGGAAGGTCCAGTTTTATCCTATGGAATTATTAGTTCAAGAAAATGATTTGTAAAATCCACTCACATATGTGGATCAACACAGCAAAAAAAATTGTTTGACCACATTATAGTCACATTGTTGAAATGATTCCGACTTGGTGCTGTAGAATTCATGTAATATATATATCAGTGGTGAAAATGTTTCTCATGGAAATCACCATTCACAATCATCATTCTGGAAGCAACATGATATATGATTGACAACCATATGCATCATAATCAAACGTTAAAAACTCCTAACGTTGTATTAAACTGATCTTATCGACTATATCCATGTTGATTTTGGATTTAAATTTATCATGAAAATAATAGAGTGACACGGATATATTTTTTTCAATATGTAAATAATTGTGATTTATAATTTAAAGTTTTGATTAGTTTACAAATTAGATTTAAGATAATTTGAAAGTTATTTAGCTTGTGGTTGGTCAAGATCAAGTATTATGTCAAATGATTTTATGTTTAAGTGAACAAAATAACACAGAAGAACTGCTATGACAAGTAATAAAGTGGTACACAATTGAATGATAATCCCAATATCCTATGTGGCCCTTAACTCTTTTTTGTGGCTTTATAAACATATGTTGATCTTCTTTTCCAGAATAATTCCATATACTTTGGCAAAAATAGGGCTAATCATAATGGTCCTATAATTAGATGGACTGTTTTTTATCTCCACTTGTAAAAATAGGAAGACTACGACATTTTGTCCCTGGTTTGGGGAAACCTCTTTGGTAAATTGAAGAGCCTATGGATGTCAGGGAGGAAGATAGGACCACCAATTTTTAATATTATGCTTTGCATTCTTCCATGTCTTTATCCTTCATTTTCACAAGTCACTTAACTCCAAAATCTATGTCTTCTAAAGATAACTTATTCCTCTATATAAATTTTTGAATGTCATCCACGACATGAGGGTATTCGTAAATATTTTTAAGGTAGGAATTCAAGTCCCTCAAGCGAATTATATTATTTTCTTTAATTCTCTAATCTAGAAATTTCCTTGACAATTTCTTAGGATCTACCTTAGAGAGATTCTCTTCCATTCTATTTATATGGCGCCTTTTTAGAGGAATTTGCACCTATAGATCTTGTATATTTTTAAGAACCCATTAGAATTATTCTTAATGGATATTATAGCATGCTTGCACTCTTTATCATACCATGGGTTGATCGTCCTATTCTCATTTTTACAGGACACTAAGATACATAACTTGTTAATGGAATTAGAGAGGGTAGCAATAAAGTTATGATAAAGGTCTTCAATATTGGTCTTGGTTAATAGTATATGTAATATCTCTCTTTCTCCCTTAGGGTTTTTGCAATAGAAAGTACAAGTGTATACCCACCAATAGCAAGGAGCTCATGGCAAGAGCTCCGCAGGTAAAACTTTGTAATTATGATTATGTTCATCCTAAGTGTTAAGTGAATTTTTAGACTTAGGAGACTGAAGGCTTAACACAACGAAACTATTGGGACATGGAATCCACTAGGGGGAGAGGGTGAATGGCTTGATAGCCTTTTGATGAGAGTGGTCATCCTAATGTCATGAGCACTTACAGTGAAATGAAATGTTCACCAAGCAAACACTTAAGTTTAAAAGTATGTCAATAATTAGTCATAGATAAGGAGGTCGGAGAAACTTCTAGTCGCTCGAAGGAAGTAATAATCTACCTTGGCCTAACTATTTGCATGGAGCTAACCCATATTGAGTACCATTAAGTAAATATAAGAATTTATCCTAAACAACAATAGTACGCGAGGACAAGAGATTTTGCTAAAGTTCAAATGATTAATATTTCCTAATTATAAATTAGCTATAAAAAGGTAAAATGATTCATTATTATTAAGAAAACATATCGGTATTTATAAGTAAATATTTAAAATATTATTTCAAGCTTGAGATAAATAAAGTAGGTAAGATTAAAGAAGGACGTATTGTCATTAAAAGTAAATACTTTAAAAGCTATAAAACCTTACCTACAAAAGAAGAAAAGGTTAACTAGTTACTAATGTTATGCATGGATAACACTTAGCTATTTCCACTTAACTAAATAATTGGTGAAGTTACAATTAAGATGAGTTATTTATCCTAAAAGTTAACTAAATTAAGCTAACTCACTTAAAGTTAGTTAAGAGTTCTAGTTATGTTTAAATAAAATACTTATCTAAGAAAATTAAATTCAATTGAATATAAAGTTTAAGAAATAAATTAATGTAGTTATAATTAAGATAGATTATTTATCTTCAAGATAATTAGATAAAGCTAAAGCTAAAACTAAAGCTTAAATAAAGCTAAAATAAATTTAGCTAAGTTAAAAGATAAAGTTAACTAATTTACTAAAGATTGACTAAGTAAGTGGATAAGTTAAACTAACTAAAGTTAGATAAGTGGAACAATAATTTATATTTATAATCCAAACCTAAAAATAGTTATAAGAAGGCACTATGGTGTTCCAAAAGGGGGTTCTTCTTCGAGGGCGAAGAAGGGAATGGAAAAGATGATTAAGATTTAATTGAGAAAATCAGAGTATTGCTCTCGTACTCTAGTGGATTCCTATCGAGCTCGGGGGGTGCAGCTTTTGGTCGCCTCACCCTAGTTACTAAGATAAGTATTTTCTTATTATATTTGAGCAAGCTACTTTGTTCACTTTAGTTATTTGTCTAATTAATTGTTTTGGTTAAAGTCTAATTATTTTTTTAAATTATAGTTTAGTATTTCTTTAAATAATTGTTTTAACTAAGGTTTAATTATTTGTTTAAATTGAAATTTAAATAGTGCCTATCTTTCTTAGTGTAGAGGTTGAATTGAGTTTTTTTATGTAGATAAAGTTAAATTCAAGATTTAAAAATTAGTTTAATAATAAAAATTATTCATGTTGATATTATTGTTTAGTGATAAGAATTATTGAAGTTACATGGGGCTAACATAACCTACTAAAAAAATTTACTCTAGAGATAAAATTTTCTACCAATAATGCATAAACACTATTTTTCCCAGTTTATATAATTTATAGCAGATTGAAAATTTTACTATGTGTAGATCTGTTAAGTTTGTGTCTTGAAGATCAACCAAAGCCAACCATTGGGGAAATCCTTGTTAAAACCTGACTCGAATATCCTTCAAGATCTTTCTGTATCTCACACATTTGAGATCATTAAGAAGAGGAATTTTGTAGTTATGTATTTTTTTATATTTTTTATAAGACTTCAGTGATCATACTTTGTTCTTGGAATTCACATGTGTGGGAAGGCAGGCAGGTGTTGCAGCTACTTCCAGCAACACACACTGATCTCCAAAACTCATAAAATTTACCTATAGGACAGTCACATCACACTGTAACAGCTCACTGTAATCTTTATCATAGTCACAGCTCACAGTAACAACTGACTGTTTCACTCAACAGTAACCTACAAGACTGTTGCAACTCACTGATTCAGCTATATTTTGATAACCCCTGTGTTCATAAACTTAACCAATATTCTTCGTCAACATTTAAACACATTTAACACACAAAATAACTCTAATTGCTACAGCAAAAATAACTTCACACAAATGAGTTTTCAAACTCAAAATGACAGAGTACACATAAAAATTATGGGTTTTACTTCAACTGATATTGTATTACGCTCTGTCTCCCCATCTCTAAATCATGATTACAATGGAATTATTTATAGTGCTTCAGGGTAATCAAATATATGCAATTAACCCTTCATAACAAATCTGATCTACAAAAATTAAATCCTCTATTCTGTTTGATTTCTTGAGAAGTTAAATAACAGGCTGTAGATGCCTCTTCAAAATTTGATGATCCATCAACTGTTAATGCTTAAGTCGATTTAAGCGGTGGATGCCTTTTCAACAATTTGAGTAGTTAACAAAATATTATTTGGTTTATCTTCTGGCTTTTCAAAGCTATAATAAGTTAAATCTAGGCGGTGATTGTCTTTTGCAGATTTCGACGGTTACAGTTTCTAGGCAGTGATGCCTCTTCAAAATATTGGGAGCCATCTATTTGATCGGTGGAGTAATTAATTCATTTCTGACATTCTCCCCCTTAATTACTACACACAAAAAAGAAAATTTCAAAATACTAGATTTCTGTTATAGCTTACAAACCCCAATGTTTTCCCTATGAAACTCAAACAAATCTTTCCCGAGAGGTTTTGTAAATAGGTCTGCAAACTGATTTTCTGATTTGCAAAATTCCATACTGATTTCATTCATGTTTATCAGTTCTTGAATGAAATGATACCTTGTATCAATATGCTTACTTATTTTATGAAAAACGCCATTTCTTGATAGTGCAATCATTGATTTATTGTCACAAAAAATATGAGTTGGTCCATCTTGTTCATGATGCAACTCAGAAAGAGTTCTTCTCATCCACACAGTTTGACATGCAACTGTTGTTTCTGCAACATACTATGCCTCAGTAGAGGATAGTGTCACTATGGGCTACTTCTTTGAAGCCCATGCTACTGATCCTGATCAAAAACTGAATACATATCCAGATGTACTCTTTCTATCATCTATAGAACCCGCAAAATCACTCTCAGTATATCCAATAAATTTAAAATTTGAGTTTGATGTGTATTGGATACCAAAATTTGTTGTTCCAGCAATATATCTCAGAATCCTCTTTCCAGCTTTCCAATGGGTATTCTTTGGGGACTCCATAAATATCGAAATCATACTTGCTGCAAACACTATATCAGGTCTTGTTGCAGTCAAGTACATTAGACTTCCTACCATTCTCTTATACATCGTTGGATCAACTTTTGACCCATCATCCTCCTTACCGAGTTTTGTACCAGTTGCAATTGGTGTTACTGCTGGCTTACAATTCATCATTCTAAATCTTTTCAGTACATCATTTGCATACTTAGCTTGATTTATAAAAATACCATCCTCAGACCGAGTTACTTCAATACTGTAACATCCCAAAAGTCACAAAATAAAAAAAAAATTGATATAGCCTATTTTACAAGATAAATGCTAACTGCAGCAATAATAATTTAGATGATAACTGCTTCATAAATTGTTGTATTTATTTTTAAACATAAAAGATACTTGATTATAATTGAGATGCGACAGGACAATGTTTATTTCGATATGTGTGAAGGTCTTATAACAACATTGATAAATTATTTGCATATTTATGAAGGGGTTCCTACAGGGTGCCCTTGGGTTTACTTAGCTTTGATAGCTAAAGCATTGGATTGTTTCTTCGTAGATCTACAGGTAAGGTAAAAGAGTAATACCAATATTTCAAGACAAGTTGTAAGCTATGGCTAGTCATTTCTATTTTAAGATAATTGTATATGCTGCCATGCAGGAAGACGTCGAAGGTATGTAAATTTGTTTTATCTTTATCAATCTGTAATAAGTCTTATCCTAACACTCGTGAGTATAGCTAGAGCTATTTTTTCGATATAATTACACTGAAATCAATGATCGTCATGTAAGATTCTACAATTTATTTGCTTACAACAAGCATGGCATATGTTATCAAAATTGCAATTTGCATAGTAATGATAGCATTACTATAACAAAAGGGGTTGTGATAACAATGATTTTCGACAGCTTATAAGATAATTTCTCCATACTTAATCATATCTACTCTAAAATACTTTTGGACTAGATCTATGTATAGATAAGATAATAGTTTTAAATGAAGAGATGACTCATAACGAATTGTTATAATAATTTTATGGGATGACTTTGTTAAGGTCACAATGCCTAGTCATAAATAGATACTTAGCACTACAATAACCCTATATGGATACTATACCAAATATATTTCATTATTTAAACTTCAACTATGTGTGCCCTAAGCAGTTTAGGGACTTAGCATTAAAATGCATAAGTCATAACATAAATATAGTATGGTTATACGAAATTCTACATATAGTTTGGGAACTATAGTATATCATGTTTGCAATATGTATATAATGTTATGCGAATGCAATGGGAACGTTCATGCATAAAACCTATGGTTTAAATCTATACAACTGTAATCCACTACGTGGTAACAATAACCGAGGTCTTTCTATTTGATAACTTCACTGCTGACATGAGAATAACTATGGTTTGCAGGTGATGGCCTGTCAAGGGATACGATCAGATCCAGCATTTAATGGGAAACTCGATGTGGTAATGTGGAATGTCCGGTTGGCATCCACGTTGGTTTGGATCCACGTGAAGAAGTGGTAGACACTACTGTGTCTAGTCGAGCTTTGAGCTTCTTTGTGATGATATGGAAGTCCATTGGGACTTGTTAACTAATACAACAATTAATGGTTAGGTGACCGTAACTCCTGTTGAATTTTAGTGCGTCTTGGCTGGCAATCTCTCAACCGTGGATCTAAGTTGTATTGATTTTGGAGATTTTGAACCCTAAGGCACTCACCATACCTTGGTGTTTGTTTGTTTCACAATCAATTGAAGTTTTGTTTTCAGGAAGTAGAGGCCAACAAGCTGCTATTTTACAAGGTTTGATCTCGGATCGAATCTCTTTGGTATCTTCTGCAACTGTGTTCTTTCTACAACAGTGTTATCTCCATTTTAATCATGAAAGGCTGTATAAATTTGTATGGCTCATCGAAAGATATAGGTGACGAATCCTCTGGCTTTCGTTATGTGATAGGTTAAGGTTATAACACTATATCTAAACTTGAAGCCTGAGTTGTCGTATTTAAAGTTTGCCTTTGATGTATCAACTTGGAGATTGGAGCATCACCCAACAATCGTTCTACCCTTGCAAGGTAATCTTTGAATGCTTTTATGTATTCTATCATTTAAGTTACAGCTGGTCATTGTAATATTATTCATCTGGGAAAATGTCATAACCGTTTACAGTCTTTGTGATAGGTGTTTCCATAGTCGTAGAGTTGATGGAATTTTAAGATCGATGGAAATGGTGGTCTCGTTCAACTGGTAAGCCCGGTGGCAATACCTTTTGTAGGTTCTCCTTCAGAATGGTCATTGAGATAAGGAACCATTTCGTGATCATTGGAATAAATTTTAGGTTTTAAAATGTATCTATCGTCAAGGGTTTCAACTCTATCAAGCCTTCAATATGAAAGAATATTGTAAATTCTGGGTGTTGTAGATGTCCTTGTTTCTTCGTCTTAGGGCTTAGCCTATGAACAACAATTGTGTTTCATCCAAAACAAAATATGGATGTTGAACTTTGTAATTTTGATAGGCTTCTATATTCATATTCGATATAAATACAAAAACGTAGTTTATAGCTAAGATCTTGGATACCTGTTACTATCGTTTCTCTTTGATATCTATTATGTTTTGAATATCTCCATGGAGATTTATAAAAACTAGGTTTTATTACCCTTGTGTTAAAACAATTCTCGAATCGTAGAGTCGATGTAGAAGCTTGTTAGTGTTACTCAACAGGTTTTGGTTTAAGTTATTATCCTGGACAATGTACCTCTACTAAATGAGGGTTTTTAAACTCTGTCGAGTTTTAATATAAGAATTGTTTCCCAAAACCGTATTGCTATTTAATATTTTGTTTAGTCGATGAAGGGCATAGCCCGTAAGTCGAACCTGTGTAACGATGTTTTTAATAACTAGTTCTGAGAAATCGTGGATCAATAAATTTAAAAGATGGAAATGAGTTCAATGCGATGTAAAGGATAAAAGATAGGATTAATGATTCTTCTGAACAAAAAGGGTAGAGGCTTCGGCCTAAGTAATTTGTTGATTTGTATTACAATGTTAAGGGTTTCATCTTTCCCTTATGATTTCGACTCGATACATACCATGGGTATGAGTGTTTTTTCTGCTGAAATTAAAATGAGGGTTTTAGAAATAAAAATGTAGCTTGTATGCAATTATGGAAAACTTTTCTATTACTGTGTACTTGTAAAAAAATAGAATTTAAATTTAGAATCGAGTGAGAGAATATATAGTGATATGTGTGCATTGATAATATTCTGTTTCTATTTATAAATTTGATAATATAGAATAGGCAATTTTGTGCAGAGAATCGTTGATGTTTGATAACTGTGTAATGTTTAGCAAAAGTAAAATAGCCATGTACTAACTGTGGGGAACGATTATGCAACTATGTTTGATGTTAGTAAAATAAAATGAAACAAAAATCTATGAGCATACATAGGTGGAAATCGTATCCTATAGAACAGAAATAATTTCGATATTTATTATAACTAATGTTATTTGAAAAGACATAGATTTACTTGTTCTGATGAAAAGAATGAAAATAAGAATAGTACTGTAAGTAAAAGAATGCAGTAAATGGTACTAAAATATTAACAGATAATTTAAAGAACATATAAAATGATACATTTATCACCATGGCAGTATGCCTATCTTATCTTACCTATCTTAATCTGTTTCTATACTGGAGTACGATGTTGTTCCTTCTTGCATGGGGAAAAATATAGAAACTATTTTACTCAATCACTTCTTATTCATACAGAACTATTAATTTGCACAGGAATTCAAATAAATTTATTAAATAAACAGTGAAAGTTAAAGACACAAAACTGTAAATAAACAAAGTAGATAACAGGACTTTGAAATAAATTAGATAAGACAATAGAACCTGTAACTAGTGATAGGGCCGACAAACACCTAAGGAGGCCTATTCCTCCCAACCTGGTTCAGAAGAAGCAGCTCAACTTGTTGACTTCTAGTGAACCCCTGAGTCTGATTACTGATCCAGTAAGTGGGTGGAATTTGTGTAGAAGCAAGGCACTCAAAAATACCTTCTCCACTCGGTATCAACCTCCTAAAAAATGCCTTCTCCACTCAGCATCAAAATCTTGAACTCAATAAGATTTTGGTAGACTCACAACATGATCAACAATAGCATATCCCCTCATCAAATCTCTTGGGTGCAAACATAGCAAAACCCCAAGGTAAATTTCCTCGTCAGGAAAAGTGATGAACCTCAATTCAATACTTGATAGCTATTATATAGACTGCCTAGGTCTTTTAGTGGTCAGTTTGGACTAAATGAGCCTCAAGCTCCAGTCCCATCTTTCACGGCACTATGACCACATTTCAAGGGAGTTGTCCCATACCAATAGCTAGTTAGTTGCATCATGATGTTGCCACTTGTCCATTTCCTTCTACCCCAGATTCCATTCCACCTAGTGGATCAGTAACCACTCTTTCAACAGTCCTCTTAGGTGTTTGTCTCCTATTTTATTTATTAAATAATTATATATTGTGCAAATTACAGTCATCCTTGGACACATGTCCAATACGGACTTTATAATAAAATTTGTCATAATGTTTCTAAACACAAAATGTTTTCTAGCTTAAAGGGTATGTTACAAACACCCCCCTCTTAAGCTCAACATCATCCTCGATGTTGTTTATTCATCACTAAGTTCCTCATGGAACAGAACTGGATATGCTGCCCGCATATTGCTTTCCAGCTCCCAAGTAGCTTCATCAATGCTAAGGTGCTTCCATTGCACCTTTCCCTGCCCTATGGTGTGATTCTGAAGCATAATTTCCCTCCGATCTAGAATACAGTCCGATTCCACCTGAAAATCTCCTTCGGTTTCCACCTGTATGTCATTCCAATTCAACACATGAGTAGCATCGTGCACATACTTCTTTAAAATAGAAACATGAAAAACACTGTGGATTTTTAAATTATATGCCAATGCTAATTGATATGCAACAACTCCTATCCTTGATAGGATTTCGAATGGTCCAGAATACCTTGGTGCTAATTTAGCACAAGTTCCAAACTTCAAAGAACTTTTCTTGGGCTTTACCTTTATGAAAACATGGTCTCCTACCTGAAATTCTCTTTCTGTGCATTTCAAATCAGCATAGATTTTCTGTCGATCTTGGGCAACTTTTAACTTACCTTGAACCTGTTTCACGGTTAGTTCCATTTCTTTCAATAGATCTGGTCCTAACATCAACCTATCTACAGGATTATCCCATGAAATTGGAGTACAACATTTTCTTCCATACAAATTTTCAAATGGACTTAACTTAGCAGATGCTTGATAGTTATTGTTGTAGGAAAATTCTACTAAGTGCAAGTAATCCTCCCATTTAGATGGTTGATCTTTAACATATAATATTAACATATTTTCCAAAATATGATTTACTCTTTATGTTTGACCATCAGTTTGTGGGTGGAAAGAAGTGCTGAAATTTAACTTAGTATTTAATCCTTTAAACAGTGCTGTCCAAAAGTTACCAGTAAACTTAGAGTCTCGGTCTGAAATAATTACCTTTGGAATTCCATGCAAGTGAAAATTTTGCTTCATGAAAATATCTGCAATGTTAGAAGCCTTGAAAGTAGTTTTAACAGGAATAAAATGAGCAGCTTTTCTAAGTTTATCAACAGCAACCATAATTTAGTCATTATGCTTCTGATTTTTAGGAAAACCTGTAATAAAATCAATGCTTATGATTTCCCACTTCCATTCTGGAATTGTTAAGGGCTGCAATAGCCCAACTGGATGTTGATGTTCATCTTTTATAGTCTGACAGTCAAAGCATCTAGCTATATATTCAGCAACTTCACTCTTCATGTTAGGCCAAAAATACTCCTTTCTTAACATAGTTATCATTTTCTGATAACCAGGATGTCCTGAATAAGGACTCTTGTGAACTTCATCTAAAATCAACAACTTAACTTTCAAAAAATTAGGTACATAAATTCTGTTTTTGTAAGTTAAGAATCATTTTTCATTAATATTGTAATCTGTTATAACATTTTCAGATGAATTTTCAGCCACTTTATCATGCAATTTTTGGTAATTTTCGTCTTCCTTAATTCCTTATTTGACCTAATTTTCCAGATTAGTTTTAAAAGTACTGATTGCTGCACAAAACTTAATCTAGCGTTTCTGCTCAACGCATCAACAACCTTATTTTCCTTTCCATTTATGTGAATGATCTCAAAATCGTACTCGCTAAGGAAAGCTAACCACCTAGCTTGCCTTGCGTTAATATTTGTTTGATCGAGTAAATACTTTAACCCTTTATTATCAGTCATTAAAATGAATTTTCTTCCGATCAAGTGATGGCGCAACATCTTTAAAACATATATCACGGCTGCCAACTCAAGATCATACATTGCATAATTCTTTTCATGTATTTTTAACTTCTTTGACTCAAAAGCAATTGCATGACCCTCTTGACTTAGAACCCCTCCAAGTCCTTCGTTGCATGCGTCAGTGCATACGACGAAATCCTTATTAGGATCTGAAATTTTTAAGATGGGTGCAGTAGTTAACAATTCTTTCAACTTATTAAAGCTATCTTGACACTTTTGATCCTATATGAATTTCTTCCCTTTCTTCTGTAAAGAAGTGATGGGATTAGCAATTTTAGAGAACCCTTCACTAAAATTTCTATAATACCCCTTTATTCCCATGAATGACTGTACATCAGTTACATCTTTTGGGACATGCCATTGATTTATTGCTTTTATTTTATCAGGATCAACAGAAATACCATCTTTTGAAATTATATGACCCAAATAGTGAATTTTATCTTTATAGAAATCACACGTACTGAACTTAGCGTAAAGCTGGTGATCTCTAAGTACTTGTAAAATGATTTTTAGATGTTCATCATGCTCTTCTTTAGTCTTTGAGTAAATCGGGATATCATCAATGAATACCACTACAAACTTATCCAAATATTTATGCAGAACGTTGTTCATTAAACACATGAACACTGTAGGTGCATTAGTTAGCCCAAAATGCATAACTACAAACTCGTAGTGTCCATAACATGTTTTGAATGTAGTTTTGAATATGTCCTCGTCTTTTATTTGGACTTGATGATAACCCGATCTTAGATCAGTTTTAGTAAATATCTCTTCTCCGCATACTTGATCAAATAGATCATCTATGCGGGGTAAGGGATATGAGTTTTTAATTGTCATTTTATTAAGCTGACGGTAGTCAATGCACAAATGCATAGTACCGTCCTTCTTTTTGACAAATATTACTGGTGCTCCCCAAGGGGACACACTGGGCCGTATGTAGTTTTTATCTATTAGTTCTTTCAGCTGAGACTTTAACTCATTTAACTTTAGAATATTCATCCTATAGGGGGCCTTTGAGTTTTGTACCGCACTGGGTACTAACTCAATGGTGAAGTCAAGTTCTCTTTTCAGAGGTAATCCTAGAATTTCTTCCAGGAATACATCAAAAAAGTCCCTAAGGATGGGAATATCCTCTAGTTTTATCTTGTCTTCTTTGTATGTACATTCATCATTAACAACATTAACAGCAAACAATTTACAACCTTTTTTAGTTAGCTCTCTTCACTTGTAAGGAAGAAATCTTCCTTACAGAAGTCTTCCTAGAAATGCCTTTAACAGTTTCAACTACACCTTCATTATTTAAACAAACAAAATATTTTTCATAACAATTCAATAAAACTCTATGTTGTTCAAGCCAATCCATACCAATTAACAAGTCATAAGATCCTAATGGTAAAACATTCAAATTCACTTGCGTTTTCAGTTGACTTAGAAAAACTTCACAATCTTTAAAAAAATCTATAACTTTTCTTTTTGTACGAGTTGCAAGCTGAATTAACCATGGGTTATCAAATTTTTCTATCTTTAACTTGCAATTTTTCACTAATTGAGGTGAGATATAATTCAGATTCGCACCTGGATCTATTAAGATAGAAATAGACTTAGTTTATAACATACCTTCAACTTCCACTATGGATGTTTGATGGTCTGCTTGACGATTCTCCAATGCTGCATAAATTCTAGGCATCTCCCTCGCTACATCTCCAACTATAGGTTCTGCTTGTACTGTGTGAATATTGTTGATGGTTTTTCTGTTGTGTGGGCAATCTGATCTCTTGTGTGGTTTGCCACATTCATAACATTTGATAGGTCCTTTTTTCTTAGCATATCTGTTGTTGTTGCTACTATGATTATTGTCGTTGGGTACATTCTTTACAGTAGAAGAGTTCTGGGGTGTATTACCCTTGTAAGCATTACTATTTGAAAAATTTCTATTATGAAATTTTTTCTTGAAACTCCAAGAATTTTGGTTAAATTTTTTCTTTTTATAATCAAACTGATTTGTTTTGCTGCCGCTCCAGCTAGTTGTTCCTTCTCTTCTTCTGTTTTGATCAAAACAAAAAGTTACCTTTCTCATAGCTTCCTCCAATGTTGTAGGATTGTCATATTCTATTCTGTCTTTCATATGGAATGGTAAACAGCTAAGAAACCTTTGTACCTTTGGTTTCTCTTCAACCATGTACGGTACATATCTCAGTAGACTGAGGAATTTGCTGCACAATTCCTTCATGCTCTGGGTCCCCAACTTCAGATCATAAAACTCCTTCGATTTATCCTCATAATACTGTTCTGACAAAAACTTTTTCTTGAACAACTTCTTGAACATACTCCATGTTATGTCATTTTCCTTTAAACTTTTGATTCCTTTTAGATCTTGCGACCATATATCTGCTTTGCCTATCAGATTATAAATAGCCAGTGATCTGTTTGTGATGCTTTTGCTTTCTCCTTGTTGAACAGAAATCATTATCACTGCTGTCCTTGTTAGAGTGATAATGACTTTGATGTGAACCAGAGGATGAATAACTAGTACTCTTATCCTTTCTTGATTTCTTGTGCTTGTGTCCTTGAGTCATTATGGCAGAATCAGATTTGACCTCTGATTTTCTGCCTCTTTCCTCATTTTGATATTTATCCATTAAAATTTGATTTAATGTATCATGCACCTTCAGAATGCGCTCATTTTCTTCTTTGATTGTTTTTATATCAGACTTCAGATCTTTTATGGTACACAACAATTCATAAGAATTGTTATTCAACTCAACATAGAAACCTTCAGGATTTTCATTAATACTAGGTTCATGATGAGGTGATTTTTCCTCTGCTATTTCTTCTGGTATTTCCATACCTGCAATTAAAAGTAAATCTGTTCTATGCAAAAATGAAATTAAATTGTAAAAGTTAGTAACATAACTTTCTAATTTATTTTTCTCTTTGTGCGCATGAGCCTCATTCAGGCCTAGAGTTTGAACTTGCGCTCTCATACCATATGTAACATCGCAAAAATCGCAAAATTAAAAAAAAAAATGATATAGCCTATTTTACAAGATAAATGCTAACTGCAGCAATAATAATTTAGATGATAACTGCTTCATAAATTGTCGTATTTATTTTTAAACATAAAAGATACTTGATTATAATTGAGATGCGACAGAACAATGTTTATTTCGATATGTGTGAAGGTCTTATAACAACACTGATAAATTATTTGCATATTTATGAAGGGGCTCCTACAAGGTGCCCTTGGGTTTACTTAGCTTTGATAGCTAAAGCATTGGATTCTTTCTTCGTAGATCTGCAGGTAAGGTAAAATAGTAATACCAGTATTTCAAGACAAGTTGTAAGCCACGGCTAGTCATTTCTGTTTTAAGATAATTGTATATGCTACCATGCAGGAAGACGTCAAAGGTATGTAAATTTGTTTTATCTCTATCAATCTGTAATAATTCTTATCCTAATGCTCGTGAGTATAGCTAGAGCTATTTTTCCGATATAATTACACTGAAATCAATTATCGTCATGTATGATTCTACAATTTATTTGCTTACGACAAGCATGGGATAATGTTATCAAAATTGCAATTTGTATAGTAATGATAGCATTACTATAACAAAAGGGGTTGTGATAACAATGATTTTCGACAGCTTATAAGATAATTTCTCCATACTTAATCATATGTACTCTAAAATAATTTTGGACTAGATCTCTGTATAGATAAGATAATAGTTTTAAATGAAGAGATGACTCATAACGAATTGTTATAATAATTTTATGGGATGACTTTGTTAAGGTCACAATGCCTAGTCATAAATAGATACTTAGCACTCCAATAACTCTATATGCATACTATACCAAATATATTTCATTATTTAAACTTCAACTATGTGTGCCCTAAGCAGTTTGGGGACTTAGCATTAAAATGCATAAGTCATAACATAAATATAGTATGGTTATACTAAATTCAACATATAGTTTGCGAACTATAGTATATCGTGTTTGCAATATGTATATAATTTTATGCGAATGCAATGGGAATGTTCATGCATAAAACCTATGGTTTAAATCTATACAACTGTAATGCACTACGTGGTAACAATAACCGAGGTCTTTCTATTTGATAACTTCAATGTTGACATGAGAATAACTACGGTTTGCAGGTGATGTCCTGTCAAGGGATACGATCAGATCGAGCATTTAATGGGAAACTCGATGTGGTAATGTGGAATGTCTGGTTGGCATCCACGTTGGTTTGGGTCCACATGAAGAAGTGGTAGACACTACTGTGTCTAGCCGAGCTGTGAGCTTCTTTGTGATGATATGGAAGTCCATTGGGACTTGTTAATTAATACAACAATTAATGGTTAGGTGACCGTAACTCCTGTTGAATATTAGCGCATCTTGGCTGGCAATATCTCAACCGTTGATCTAAGTTGTATCGATTTTGGAGATTTTGAACCCTAAGGCACTCACCATACCTTGGTGTTTGTTTGTTTCACAATCAATTGTAGTTTTGTTTTTGGGAAACAGAGGCCGACAGGCTACTATTTTACAGGGTTTGATCTCAGATCGAATCTCTTTGGTATCTTCTGCAACTATGTTCTTTCAACAACTGTGTTATCTCTGTTTTAATGGCGAAAGGCTATATAAATTTGTATGGCTCATTGAAAGATATAAGTGACGAAGCCTCTGTATTTCATTATGTGACAAGTTAGGGTTAGAAAACTATATCTAAACTTGAGGGCTGAGTTGTGGTATTTAAAGGTTGCCTTTGATGTATCAACTTGGAGATTGGAGTGTCGCCCAACAATCATTCTGCCCTTGCAAGATAATCTTTGAATGCTTTTATGTATTCTATCGTTTAAGTTACAGCTGGTCATTGTAATATTATTCATCTAGTAAAATGTCATAACCATTTGCAGTGTTTGTGACAAGTGTTGTCATAGTCGTAGAGTTGATGGAATTTTAAGATCGATGGCAATGGTGGTCTCGTTCAACTGGTAAGCCTGGTGGCAATACCTTTTGTAGGTTCTCCTTCAGAATGGTCGTTGAGATAAATAACCATTTCGTGATCATTGGAATAAATTTTAGGTTTTAAAATGTACCTATCCTCAAGGGTTTCAACTCTCTCAAGCTTTCAATATGAAAGAATATTGTAAATTCTACGTGCTGTAGATGTCCTTGTTTCTTCGTCCTGGGGCTTAGCCTGTGAACAACAACTGTGTTTCGTCCAAAACAAAATATGGATGTTGAACTTTGTAATTTTGACAGGCTTCTATATTTGGAATCAATATAAATACAAAAACATAGTTTATAGCTAAGATCTTTTATACCTGTTACTATCGTTTCTCTTTGATATCCGTTATGTTTTGAATATCGCCATGGAGATTTATAAAAAATGGGTTTTATTACCCCTGTGTTAAAACACTTCTCGAATCGTAGAGTCGATGTAGAAGCTTGTTACTGTTGCTAAACAGGTTTTGGTTTAAGTTATTATCCTGGACAATGTACCTCTACTAAATGAGGGTTTTTCTGACGAGTTTTAATATAAGAATTGTTTCCCAAAATTGTATTGCTATTTAATATTTTGTTTAGTCAATGAAGGGCATAGCCCATAAGTCGAACCTGTTTAACGATGTTTTTAATAACTAGTTTTGAGAAATCGTGGATCAATAAATTTAAAAGATGGAAACAAGTTCAATGCAATGTAAAGGATAAAAGATAGGATTACTAATTCTTCTGAACAAAAAGGGTAGAGGCTTCAACCTAAGTAATTTGTTGATTTGTATTACAATGTTAAGGGTTTCGTTTTGTCCTTATGATTTTGACTCAATACATACCATCGGTATGAGTGTTTTGTCTGCTGAAATTAAAACTAGGGTTTTAGAAATAAAAATGTAGCTTGCATGCAATTATGGAAAACTTTTCTGGTATTATGTACTTGTAAAACAATAGACTTTAAATTTAGAATCGAGTGAGAGAATATATAGTGACATGTGTGCATTGATAATATTTTGTTTCTATTTATAAATTTGATAATATAGAGTAGGCAATTCTATGCAGAGAATCGTTGATATTTGATAACTGTGTAATGTTTACCAAAAGTAAAATAGCCATGTACTAACTGTGGGGAACGATTATGCAACTATGTTTGATGTTAGTAAGATAAAATGAAACAAAAATCTATGAGCATACATAGGTGGAAATCGTATCCTATAGAACATAAATAATTTTGATATTTATTATAACTAATGTTATTTGAAAAGAAATAGATTTACTTGTTCTGATGAAAAGAATGAAAATAAGAATAGTACTGTAAGTAAAAGAATGCAGTAAATGGTACTAAAATATCAACAGATAATTTACAGAACATATAAAATGATACATTCATCACCATGGCAGTATGCCTATCTTATCTTACCTATCTTAATCTGTTTCTGTACTGAAGTACGATGCTGTTCCTTTTTGCATGGGGAAAAATACAGAAACTATTTTACTCAATCACTTCTTATTCATACAAAATTATTAATTTGCACAGGAATTGAAATAAATTTATTAAATAAATAGTGAAAGTTAAAGACAACAGAACTGTAAATAAACAAAGTAGATAACAAGACTTTGAAATAAATTAGATAAGACAATAGAACCTATAACTGGTGATAGGGCCGACAAACACCCAAGGAGGCCTATTCCTCCCAACCTGCTTCAGAAGAAGCAGCTCAACTTGCTAACTTCTAGTGAACTCCTGAGCCTGATTACTCATCTAGTAAGTGGGTGGAATCTGTGTAGAAGCAAGGCACTCAAAAATACCTTCTCCACTCGATATTAATCTCATCAAAAATGCCTTCTCCACTCAGCATCAGACTCCTGAACTCAATAAGAGTTTGGCAGACTCACAACATGATCAACAACAGCATATCCCCTCATCAAATCTCTTTGGTGCAAACAAAGCAAAACCCCAAGGTAAATTTCCTTGTCAGGAAAAGTGATGAACATCAGTTCAAAATTTGATGGCTATTATATAGACTGCCTAGGTCTTTTAGTGGTCAGTTTGGAATAAATGAGCCTCAAGCTCCAGTCCCATCTTTCATGGCACTATGACCACATTTCAAGGGAGTTGTCCCATACCAACAGCTAGTTAGTTGCATCATGATGCTGCCACTTGTCCATTTCCTTCTAACCCAGATTCCATTCCATCAAGTGGATTAGTAACCACTCTTTCAACAGTCCTCTTAGGTGTTTGTCTCCTATTTTATTTATTAAATAATAATATATTGTGCAAATTATAGTCATCCTTGGACACCTGTCCTATACAAACTTTACAATAAAAGTTATCATAATGTTTCTAAACACAAAAGGTTTTCCGACTTGAAGGGTATGTTACTGATACCAAGAAAATGTTTGATCATTCCTAATTCAGTCATCTCAAATTATGTTTTCATGGATTTCTTAAACTCATCTACTACAAGATCTCCAGTGAATATCAAATCATCAACATATAAGCAAACAATCAGTATTTTACCTTCTTGGTTTACCTTTGGATACAAGGTTGGCTCACTTGGACTTCTGCTGAATCCTTCACTATTCAAATCTTCATCAATCCTGTTGTACCAAACTCTAGGTGCATGCTTCAATCCATACAATGCTTTCTTTAATCTGTAAACTTTGTCATCGTGTCCATTAATTTCATATCCAGGAGGTTGTCTTACATAAAAATCTTCTTCTAAAGATCCGTTCAAAAATGTAGACATTACATCCATTTGATATACATACCATTTATTATGAACAGCAATAGCTAATACCATTCTTACCGTATCAAGTCTGGCTATAGGTGCAAACATCTCATTACAATCAATACCAGGTTGTTGACTAAACCCTTGAGCTACAAGTCTTGCTTTGTATTTTTCAACTTCACCATCAGCATTTAACTTAGTCTTATAAATCCATTTGACACCAATAAAATTTTTATTATTAGGTAGATCTACAAGATACCAAGTATAATTTCTTTCTATGGTATCAATTTCTTCATCCATTTCTTTTATACAAACATCATTTTTAACTGCTTCATCAAAACTTACTAGATCACATGCTATCAATGCAAAATTTGAAACTTGATCTACTTCATCATTCTACTCATACAGTTCTCTTAAAATTCTAGTCTTCTGACCTTTAACTCTGTTTCTTAATGAAGCTAATGTAGGATTTGATTCATTACTTACCTCTGATCCTATTCCTTGCCGTCCACCAACATTTGATGGTTTACCACGTTCTTGAGTTTTGGGCATTCTGGTAGGTGTTCTTGCTGTTGGTGTAGGCGTATGTGGAGTTAAATGTCCATCCTGTACGTCCTTCTCATCACTTTCATCTTCTGCCTGAGATGTAACAACGTCCTCTACAACCAACTTATCTATGCTGCCATCCCATGCTTCTTCTTCCTTAAACATCACATCTCTGCTGATGACATACTTCTTCCTGATTGAGTTATAGAGTCTATATGCTTTAGATTCTTCACTATATCTAACAAAAATACATTTATGAATTTGGTCATCTAATTTTATCGTCATCTCTTCAGGTACATGTGCATAAGGTACACAACCAAAATTTTTTAAATGAGATATGCTGCTACACTTACCATTCCATGCTTGCTGTGGAACTCGATCCTTCACACTCTTAGTTGGACTTTTGTTCAGAATGTACACTGCGTAAGTAACAACATCTCCCCAATATTCATCTAAAAGATGCTTCTCCTTCATCATACTTCGAGCCATGTTCATAATGGTTCGTTTCTTTCTTTCTGCCACTCCATTTTGTTGTGGAGTGTAGCAAGCAGTAAACTATCTTTTAATTTAATGATATTTACAAAATTCCACAAAATCATTCAACATATACTCACCTCCTCTATCTGATCTCAATACTTTAATACTTCTGTCACTCTCCTTTTCAACCATAGCTTTAAAGCTTTTAAACACATCAAATGCTTGAGATTTCTATTTCAGCAAGTACACCCAAGTTTTTCGACTGAAATCATTAATAAAAGTCATCAAGTAAACATTAACAGTCAAAGAAGGTGTTTGCATCGGTCCACACAAATCTGTGTGTATTAGCTCCAATGGTGCTTTTCCTCTGTATGAGACTCCAGAAACGAATTTCTCTCTATGATGCTTTCCTAATATGCAACTCTCACATGAGCTTGTTGGTTGTTGGATACTGGGCTACCCTTTTACCATTTGCTTTTTCTGTAAGAGATCTAAGCCACCAAAATGTAAATGGCCATACCTCAAATGCCATAACCATGATTGATCTAAACTCTTAGTTTTATAAGCATTCAAAGAGTTAGTCAAATCATTCCTCATAGTGAGTGGAAACATTCTATTCTTTTTCATCTCTACACTCGCTATCAACTGCTTACTTGGAAATTTGTCATAAATAGTACATACCTTGTTTTTAAAGAATACTCTGTACTTCTTCTCCAACAACTCTCCCACACTCAATAAATTACATGCTAAACCAGGAACATAATAAGCATAATGAATTGTTCTTCTTTTACCATTCTTGGCATATACAGCAATCACACCATTACCATTAACTTTTACCTTACAGTCATTACCCAACTTCACTTCAGACTGAATGCTTGTATCTATATTTACAAATAACTCCTTATTTCCAGTCATATGATTGCTGCATGCACTGTCCAAGAATCATATATCCTTTGAACTTTCCTAGGTGACATTACAAACCAAAAACATAGGTTTCTCGTCATTTTAAGCCTCCTCTGAAATGTGTGTAGATAGCTTACTAGAATCTGCTTGCTTCTTCCAACACTTATTAGCATAATGCCCAAATTTCTTGCAGTAGAAACATTGAACTTTATATCTGTCATACCTTTGATTCTTTGGCTACCACGTTCTGCTGCTACTCCCCCTTACGCTAGGAGTATTCTGTTGTAACTTCTCTTCAGATTATGAATCATTTCTGCTGTCACAATGATCAACAGTAAAAACATTTTCTAATGGAGTATCATCATACCTGTTCATTCTTGATTCATGAGCAATCAAGGAACCAGTCAACTCATCAATGTGCATTTGACTGAGATCTTTAAATTCTTCAATAGGAACAACTACTGCCTCAAACTTCTTTGGAAAACATCTCATCAATTTCTCAATGACATGCTGATCTGAGAGGTCTTCACCATATTGTCTCAACTGGTTTACAGTACTCATAACTTGAGTCATAAAATTAACAACAATCTCATTGTCCATCATCTTCAGATTCTCAAAATCCCTTCTCAAATTCTGCAACTTAACATTCTTCACCTTGGTCACACCTTGATAGCAAGTTTCAAGAGTGTCCCAAGATTTCTTCAAAGACTCAGCACTTGATATCTTTGGAAATATTGATTAATTTAGGCCTTGCTGAATAAGACCAAGAGCTTTGTTGTCCTTTTTCCTATTATCCTTCAATAGAACACACTCAGCATTTGGCAAACCCAATTCAGTGGCTTGATCAGCTAGATCTGGATATCCAATCGTAACAAACTCCCAAAGATCCTGAGCATTTAGGATAGTTCTCATCTTAATAAACCATCTATCATAATTCCTCTCATTCAACACGGGAATTTGTGGCTCCACTGAACTACTGTTAGTATCCATCACTAATTAAATCCAAATTACTCAAAACAAAAATGAGAAATAAACCTTAACCAAGCTCTCATACCACTCTGGGAAGGCAGGGGGGTGTTGCAGCTACTTCCAGCAACACGCACTGATCTCCAAAACTCAGAAAATTCACGTACAGGACAATCACAGCACACTGTAACAGCTCATTGTAATCTTCAGCACAGTCATAGCTAACAGTAACAGCTGACTGTTTCACTCAACAATAACCTACAAGACTGTTGCAGCTGACTGATTCAGCTATATTTTGATAACCACTCCGTTCATAAACTTAACCAATATTCTTCTTCAACATTTAAACACATTTAACACACAAAATAACTCTAATTACTACAGGAAAAATAACTTCACACAAATGAGTTTTCAAACTCAAAATGACAGAGTACACAGAAAAATTTTGGGTTCTACTTCAAGTGATATTTTATTATGCTCTGTCTCCCCATCTCTAAATCACGATTACAATGGAAGTATTTATAGTGCTTCAGGGTAATCAAATAAATGCAATTAACCCTTCATAAGAAAATCTGATCTACAAAAATTAAATGCCATCAAATGTTAATGCTTAAGTCGATTTAAGCGGTGGATACCTTTCAGCCATTTAAGTAGTTAACAAAATCTGATTTGGTTTATCTTCTCACTTTTCAAAACTATAATAAGTTAAATCTGGGCGGTGATTGCTTTTGCAGATTTCGACGGTTACAGTTTCTGGGCGGTGATTGCTTTTGCAGATTTCGACGGTTACAGTTTCTGGGCGGTGATGCCTCTTCAAAATATCGGCGGCCATCTATTTTATCGGTGGAGTAATTAATTCAATTGTGACAGCATGGACTACTAATTTGATTGTCTAGTGTCTTAGCTGGCAGCCTGTTGCTCACTGTCTGATCTCACTGCGTGTCCCCCATCTTCATGCCCTTCATCGTGCTCCATCTGCACACACAGCGATTACATATTAGATCACTTGCATGGATAAATATAAATCTAGAATTATATTTATATTCGAATTTAGTAAAAGGATGTACACTGGCTTATTATATATATTTGAATTTGATATAGATATATACATGTGACTTATATTCGCAAACAAAATTGGATTTGCCTTTGAATCTAGTTGATCTATATTAAACGACTGTACACTATCTGATTTGCTAGCATCTTCGTAACTCGGCATTGTCTGGTTGGATAGGTCTATTTGATTTAATTATAGATAAGTTTAATGTATAAATTACAGTTGAAGTTTTGAAGTCATTACGGGTTGTTTTATATATATAAAAATGTAAATTAAGTTGAGCTGAAATTTGATTTAATTATAGATAAGTTTAATCTATAATTACAGTTGAAGTTAGTAGGAATTATTATATATATATATATATATATATATATATTTTGAATTTAGTTTAGTTGAACTCCATCCTTAAAATATAGTTTAGATATAGGTTGGAAATCAAGAGATGTGGATTGGAATATAATTAAAAATAGTTAGTTATAAAAGGAGTTCATTATAGGGTTGCATATATGTTATATAATCGTATTTTATACATATGTAATACATGAAAATCATAGTTGAAATTTTGTTAAAGGATGCATGAATTATAAATAAATATAAATATATAAAAAACATTCAAATATTTATGGATTGATAGAATCTGAATTTGCAAATTCTAGACCCTCCTTTAAAATAAAGATTTGCTAAATATCATAATTACTAGTTGACATTGAAATCATTGTATTACCTATAAATATTATTTTGTTGGATTCGGAGAATTTGAATGAGATACTTAATAACTAATTGGAATAGTCATTTGTGTTAAAATGTCCATTATTCAAGGTAGTGCTTTATTTATTGTGTTGTATAGTTTAAAATTATTCTTGGAAGATTAATTTGGTTATGGCATGAAGTCAATTAAATTTTATCTATATATATAATTTTGATTTTAAAGTTCGAACTATATATATTGTAGTGGCGATATGGTCTACAATTCATAATTATATGGTTAAATTATGTAAAAGATATTATATTTATATTTATACGTCAATGTTGTAATATCCTAATTTTTGGACTAACTATTTTGTTGTTATATTGGGCCACGACACAAGCACCTATGTTTATTTTGAGTATTGGGCATTAGCCCTAGCGCATATGATTTATTCTTATATATATATATATATATATTGACATATCGGGCATGGACCCTAAATGACTTCTTTATTTGAGTACATACTGGGCGAGAAGGCCCCAATGTTTTAATGATGTGTTTCACCTTTGATAAGGGTACAAACCCTAATATACCGAGATGATATTTTGTTAATTACTGTGGAGAGCTATGGTTTTAAATGATTTGACGTATGAGTGTGTTGAGCATGGACTTAGAAACACACATGTAACCTACGTACTGGGCATAAGCCTCAATGTACCTAGAAGAACGTTTATGTACTGGGAATAAGCCCTAAGGTACATTGAGTGTTGGGCCTAAGCCCTGGAGCACTCCAAGCTTGATAAACAAATACTGGATCCGAGGCATGTGCCTCACAACAACATTCTAGCACTAGTATTTAGCAGAGGCTCTGGAATTGCACTAGCGTAACACCCATGTGAGAGTGTTGAGTTAAAAGGCTCTGAAGAGCACTCGGGGTTACTAAATCTCAAAGTTTTGAGTCTAAAAGACTCTGGATAGCACTTTTCTTTCATCACAATTATTTGATATAATTAAATGATTCATCTTTTATCTACCATCAGAAATTGCAGGAACTACCATGTAAAACGAGGGAATCCGACATGCAAGAGAGAGACTAGAGGTACCTAACCAAGCTGACCGAGACCACCCAAAGAATTGGACCTTGTCCTTAAAAGTTAAAAGACGTGTCATGTGATGACATGGAACTAAATAAAGGATAATTACCAATATTTTTTTATGACTAACATGTATAAAGGCCTCAAGGCTAATATTATTATTTAGAGCTTTAACAATAATGATGCCATTATTTAATTATGGAATATAATTAGTATATATGATTTATGCATTAATGTATATTATAAATGGTGTATTAATAGTTAAGTGAAATATAATTTTTGTTAGTATAATTATTGTTATTATAATTGTTGTTATTATAATTATTATTAAGAGCATAAATCAAAATCACTTATAGTTAAACAGTTGGAAAAGTCCTAGTTCAAGAGGACTAGATATTTAAGTAAATAATATCTTTTAATTATTATTTACTTAATTTAAAGAAACTAATCATTTCAACAATCCTAATTGAAATACTTCCCTACTTAAAGAGGGCAGATCCCAAGGTTGGGGATCATCTATCATTCATGGTCATTATCATTCTCTTATGGTAATCCAAGAAAAGTATTATGCTCCAGGAAACTGAAGCAGCCTCACTTAATAATTCTCATATATGAACGGACAGTGGACCTAGGGCCTCTATCTGTCATTGCATGTTGGAATCCAGCTCGAGGGGATCCATACAGAACCAGGAATAGTTGTAGGAACATGCTTGAGAGGAACGTGGTAGTCCCAAGGTTATCCAACTAAGAATATCATCCTAACAGGTCAGCTAAATACCATAGATCTGCATTAACTACTATTTCAGTGTGCAGGCTCCTACAGGAAGGGACAAAGTGCCAAAGTAGGCAGACTCCTACAGGAAAGAACCAGGTGCCTAAGAAGCCATGTATGTGGTTCTAATTACTCTCATCTTTCAGTTATAGTATACATAGGTTATATTGCTGACTAGCATTAATACTTCATCATTGTTTAAATGCTCATCACAAATATTATCAACTTAGTGGTTTTGACCCAAAAACCAATGGAGGGTCTAGCAAGTCTAGCCAAGCTAGCATGTGCTAGATGAAACCCTAATTATCTTCTAGGTTAAGGTCATTATGTTTTCTTTTGAAAGTAAATGTGACCACTGTTGGAATCGTCTTAATCAAATTATAACGTAGGGTTTTTATGTTTCTTTTAATTCTTTTATTATCCCTTCTATGCTTAGGAAATATCAAACAGAATGACAACGGTATCATTTCAAACATTGATTCTCTTAAACCATACTATACATTCAACCGTGGGTTTAAACATTAAATAGTAAATTAATATCGTTGTTCTTTTAACACTAGGGTATCATTCCACATTATCAATAAATCCACGATTTCAATCAAATAGACAAACATTATATCAAAATTCAACCACGAATGCATTCCTCATGAATGGAGTCCCAAGTGCTACCAAACAAGTGCATTTCATAAACATTTAAACTTTATTACATTTTGCCATCAAAGCAATTGGTCACAAGATCAAGCCTCACTAAAGTCATATCAATTTATACAAGTAGTGAAACAACATAGAGATTTCACATAGGAACATTTACACTTATACCCAAGTGTTTCACTACCATTAAAAAAATGCTTACAGTCATCCTTTAAACATAAAATACAAGCCAAGGATCGAATCCCTTTTTCCCTATTTAAAGTAAACTACCTAAAAATGTAGTAAGAGGAACCGAGAGAGATATAAGAAGTTTCAGGCAAGGGTTTAGACCCATGTATCAACACATACATCTAGCAAATATTATAAAATCTGAGGAATCCAAATTCTTTCAACATACACAGCCACGTTAGCCACTTGAAGAGAAACTCTTAAACACTATTTCAAATAGAGAGAAAATGCAGAGATTAGTTCTAGGTTCAAAGCCTCCTAGAAATCAACTATAGCAGAGACTAGACAACACAGAAATCAACTATAGCATTATACATAAGACCATCACTTTTTTCCATAGGTCCAAGGACTCTTTATTTAAACCTCAGTTTGATATTGGTCATTATGGAAATTACAACTTCTACCAAGATCAATAGTGAGTTGAATGGCCAAAACCCTCCAGTGCCACAAAAACCAAAAGATACATTTTGCAGTGGTCCAACCAACGGCGAACTCAAGGAACCCAACAACTTATTGCAGAAAACCCAACCGGGTTCACAGAGTTCCTCATAAGCAAACACCAACAGTACCCCCCACAAAGGCGAAAGGAGGAGCTAAGAAATGGTGAATTCTGGACTTAACATTTTGCAACATCGCCATTTTTGAGTACTAGCCATGCAGAAGAGAAATGCCAGCCAACACTTGTTAACCAAACACTCCATACAAAGTCAAAACATTGAATTTTATATCACAAAATATATAAATGCAATAGCAGGAATGTAGTATGGACCGGGGAAGAATTACCTTTGGAATGTTTCATTCGCCATCTCTATTCCATATGGTGAGCTGACCATGAGCCATAGCTCAGGTCAGTAACGAAACCCTCAACGCACTCATGGCAGACAAGAGAAAAGAACCATGAAAATGCTTCTTCGTTGGTGTAGAACCCTAGATTAAACCCTCATCATAGCTAGTAGCATTGGCCATGTGCCATCGTAGTGCTACATTCAATGCTACCAACAACTAAAAGTATTTCGATGTTGACCCAAAATTCGATAGTATTAGAACCATTCGAAATCAACAAGTATTGTAAATACAATCAACATTACAATGACCCCAAACATTACATAGTGCCATTAAATAATTACAAGGTTAACAAGTGGTGCAATTTCACAAGCATTACAAACCCAAACAAGGTTTTTAAAAAGTGTCAACCGTCAAAACTCTCACACTTGAGACTTAAATAATTGTTAGAAAGGTGGAGTAGGCATTCTCGGTAGATGCCTCACAGGTACACCTCGAAACCAAGAACAAATTAAATGCATTAGAGAAACTCGCTAAGTAATTCAGAAGTTTCCATATCTTACACCCTACCTCTCGGCAGCTCTATCCGAGTATGTAGCCATTGAAAGACCATGCATCTCATCACGGGTCATCAACCGCTACCATTCGGGATCCCTCCCACCTGAATGGTCAATTAGACTTTTATAATTATGCACATAAACTTTTGAAATAGTAAGAAAATGATTTGTATTATTACACTTTAAAACACTTGTTCACTTACGATAGAGTTCATTTATATTCATTATATCGCTTCCACAAAGCTGTAGAATTCATAGCCAGTAAGACCTTGATAACTAAGAAGTTAAGACACAATCAAATGCCGCAAACAAGTATCGGTGAAGTAAGTTTCACATCAATGCTGAAGTTAATTGCAAATCATCACCTCCTAAATGGTTTATTTCAGTAATAGAAAGTTTTTTTTGTTTTTAATATTTTGGGACATTACAATTGGTATCAGAGCTCTATTACAAAACTAAGTGACCTATTGGGCTCATTACAAACATCCACTGCAGATACACAGTAAACATAAACCCACATTTACATTTTATTTTGTTTTATGTGAAATAGACAAACATGATTTTCTTTTCTTTATACTTATATAACATTCCAGGCACAAACACTGTCTGAAAAATGAATGTAGAATAGGGCAGCAGGATTCACGGAAATATGGACTCAACACCCCGAGAGAGGGAGGTGGTGGTTGAACTAAACTCTGATTTGAAACAGTCTATTCAAAACTTGTAGGCTGAGTTCCAAAGTTTCCAAGATGAAAACATGCAGGAAAGAAGAGAACAGCAAGGCATAAATGAGGCACTGCTTCAGACTTTAACAGAGGCAAACCCTCTCGGGCAGCCCACACTCTCAGTCAACACTTTCTAAAAGGGAAACAGTCACACAAAAAGGACTGTTATCCCTAAGGGAGAAGAGCACAGAGAACACATACCTAAATCAATGGAAGAATATTGTAAGAGCTCTTCCAATTATAAAGGTTCACCACCTCCTTGCAAGAAAAGGAGGAAAAGTGACAACAGTCTGCAAGGAGAATTTAGAAAGATAAAAGCCCCAACCTATGATGGAGAGATTAAATCTAGGGAAAAGGCTGAGGAGTGGCCTCAAGGGATGAATAACTACTTTAAATTTCACAACTACTCTAGTTAAATGCAAGCCTGACTAGCCATATACAACCTGAACAATAAATCTGCTAGATGGTGGTGGGACTTGAAACACACCAAAGGACAAGAACTCAGAGACATAATTTGGGATAGTTTCAGCAAAATATTCTAGGACAAGTATATGTCTGAAAATTCTTTGACAAGAAAATGAAATAATTTCATGAGTTAAAAATGGGCTCCCTGACTATCGAAGCATTCATAAACTGATTCTTAGACTTGCTACACTATGTGCCATACATTAAGGACGAGAAGGTCAAAATACAGCAATTCTTTGGAGGGATGCCAGCAAAATTTAGAGAAAAGATAGAGTTTGACATGCCCAAAACTCTTGGTGTGACCTTACATAAAGCATGGTTGTGTTATGAACATGGACAACCAAGGAATGACAACATCAATAGAAATAGAGATAGGTTCAAAACCTTCTCGGACAACTGCAGAACGGGTTTTAGACCTCCACCTTACCGAAAGCATAACAATAGTTCTCTTCCCAATAGAGGCTTCAACCAACCACAAGTACGACCAAGTGCACCCCCACCAACCGTTTCTTGCTGGAAATGCCAAGGTCCCCACTACTATTGAGATTACCCTAGCAAAACAAATGGAGTTTTAGACAACATCCAAACAGAGCCTACCGTAGGGGACATGGAAAAGACACCTAGGATTTAGGCCGCTCTAGATGGTCGATAGGAAGATCACCAAGCCACCATGGTGGAAATAGAGGGTAAAATCTCTAACACTGTTGTTTAAGTTTTAATAGATCTCGGCACTTGCCGAAGTTATATCTCCCCTAAGTTAGTGGACACTTGTAAATTAAAAAGAGAACCTCACAAGAAACCGTGGCTGGTACAACTAGCCACCGGTACAAAATGAAAGGTCTCCGAGTTAGTTAAAACTTGTGAGATAGACCTAAACGGATTCCAAACTAGGTTAGATTTAAATATTCTACCCCTAGGGTCATATGATGCACTCATCGGCATGGACTAGTTAGAAGAACACCATGTCCTACTAGACAGCTTAAACAAATCCTTACTCTGCAGGGATGACCAAGGGAATCATAAGACGATTCAGGGTATCCCTAAGAAAGTGTTGGTACAATAGATCTCTGCCTTACAAGCAAAGAAATGTATCAGAAAAGGTTGCAAACTCTTTGTCGTTAATATCCAAAACATAGAAACTAATAGGGAACAAAAGATCGAAGACTTCCTAGTCCTTGTGGAATTCAAGGATGTATTCCCCGAAGAAATACCGGGATTACCACCCAAATGAGACTTGGACTTTTTCCATCGAGCTAACACCTGTGTCAGTACCAACTTCCAAAGCCTTGTACCGCAGGAGCACACCAGAATTGGTGGAGTTCAAGCTTCAGTTACAAGAGTTAATAGACAAAGGGTACATTCGACCAAGTGTGTCCCCTTAGGGCGCACCCATACTCTTTGTCAAGAAGAAAGACAGAACAATGTGGATGTGCATCGATTACTGCCAACTCAACAAGATGACCATTAAGAACTGCTACCCACTCCCTAGGATTGACGACTTGTTTGACCAAGTCGGAGGGGCAAGGATCTTATCGAAGCTCGACTTATGATCCGGATACCATCAGGTGAGGATCCTGGATGAGGATATCAATAAAACTGCTTTCTGAACCCGTTATGGCCACTATGAGTTCATAGTGATGCCCTTTGGGTCGACAAATGCACCGGCCAACTTTATGTGCATGATGAACATCATCTTTAGTAAATACCTCGATAAGTTTGTGCTAGTCTTTATTGACAACATTTTGATCTACTCCAAGAATGAAGTAGAACATGAGGAGCACCTCCGAATTGTTTTATGGATACTAAGGGAACACCAGCTTTACGCCAAGTTTAGTAAGTACGATTTCTACAAACCCCAGATTCAATTCTTAGGACATATAGTTTCCGAGAAGAGAATAGTCATCGACCCCGAAAAGGTCAAAGATATCGAGGAATGGCCCACACCTACTTGTGTATTCGATATAAGATCATTCTTAGGATTAGTCGACTACTACCGAAAGTTCATTGAGAACTTTTCATGGATTGCATGTCCCATGACCACCTTGCAGAAAAAGGAAAACAAGTTTATCTGGATGGATAAGTGCGAAGAAAGCTTTCAAAAGCTGAAGCAACTACTGATTAGTGCACCGACTCTGCGTATTGCGGATCCCAATGGGGACTTTGTCGTTTGCACGGATGCAAGCAAGGAAGGACTTGGGGGATTCCTTATGCAAGACAATTTTTCCATATGCTACGAATCGAGGAAACCAAAAGAACATGAGCAGAACTAGCTGCCATCATCCATGCTCTGAATATGTGGCGACATTATCTCATGGGAAAGAAATTCCTATTGATGACTGATAACATGAGCTTGAAATACCTTTTTCGACCAACCCGACCTAAATGCTGGGCAGGCCAGGTGGTTAGCCTTCCTTAGTGAATACCATTTCGAACTAAAGCATATAAAAGGCAAGGAAAAAAAGATTGCGGATGCCTTGAGCCATCGAGCACATATGCTTTACGAGGTCATGGTGAGCCAAACCAACTCAGACTTACACCACAGAATTTGAACGACATGTAAGAGTGACCGTTATTATATGGAAATCCTCGCAAAGATCCAGGAAGATAGACTTTTCCAACAACAAAAAGAATATAAGATAGACGAATCGGGACTACTGTGGTCGAAAGACCGACTTTACATCCCAAAGAGTGGAGACATTAGATCAAACATTCTCACCAAATTTCACCAGAAACCCTATTCAGGGCAGCACGGATATCAAAAGATGATATCAGCCGTAAAGAAACATTACTTTTGGCCTAAGATGAAAGCTGACATCGCAATGTTCATCATGAAATGTCAGGATTGCTAGTTGGTCAAAGAAGAACACCGACACCACTCCGGATTACTTCAAACTTTACCCATTCCAGAATGGAAATCAGAGGTAATAAGTATGGACTTCATTACAGGCTTACCCAAGAGTAATAAACTGAACGACTCTATCTTTGTAGTGTTAGGATATTCCTATACTCCATCCTAGTCCCACCAGTATTTTGATCATTTACATTTTCCGTCATGCATGCACCTTTAGGGTTTGCATACCTTCTAGGGTTTGCATGCATCCCAGTCATCAATCCGGCACCTAGCCCTTAGTTAGCCAGCCCCCAGGAGCTTCTCACTATTCAGTTTTAGCTCTCTAGTTGCTTAATGCACCCTTCTTCCTTTATTTTAGGGAGCAACTCACCCTTCTTCATCTACCAGTCCAGTTGTCACTCAGTTACACTCACTTACAGTCAGTTACACTCATTTACACTCAGTTACACTTAGTTACACTCAGTTACACCTACCAGAGTTAGTTTGACTAATGGTTGACAGTTACTTGAGCATTGATGACTCCACTAATGATGATGAAGACTTCCAGTTGTGCTCCGATGACCATGAGGACACCTAGTTGTGCTCCAATAACACTCTATTGATCTTATGATCACTCTGAGAGGCTAATTCGAATTGCCACCTTGGGCATTCAAATCCTGTCTACCATTGTACTATTTATTTGTCCATATTGTGATTAATTGACTAGCGTGTATGAAGTATTATTGCTTCTATCCGAGTTCTACTGTACCATATTATTCTATTGCTCATTATACTGTATTGTTCACTCTTCTTCTATTTTTCTACTTAATCATAATTACTCTTGTGAGGTATACATCATCTCTTAGATCTGCTGTGAGGTTTTTCACATGGTATTAGAGCATGTTGAGAGTATTGTTTATCTCCATTCTTGAGAGTTTTTTGCAGGTTATTACCAAGATTTTGAGTGCAGTAGTTGCAGTAGTTTCTGCATTTTTGCAGCAGTAGCAGTTGCAGTTATTCTATATTGTTTTTGCAGGTCCTCTACAGCTTCAATGTATTCATCAAGAATTAATCCTCTTGATCCACTCAACTATGATGAATGGAAACCAAGAATGATAGCAGACTTGAAGATCCATGATCTTTTTTATTGTTATTTTGAAAGAGAGTTCGAATCCCCTGAAGAGAAGATTGACTGGTTAAATAAAACTGACATGCACTCTACAACAATAATCTTTTCTTTGTTTACACACTAGAGATTCCAATTCAAATACCGTAATGGTGTTGAAACTCCAAAGGAGTTATGGACTCCAAAAGAGATATGGGCTCACCTGGATAAAAAATTTGGTAGAAAGAATGAAGGACTTGGTCCTAACCCATTCGAAAGCAAGCAAAGTGATGCATTCGCTCCTCTTGATGGTCTCTCAGATCATGAACCAGTGTCATGTCATATTGAAGTTGTTGACTAAGAACTTGCAGATTCTCCACTCATGCTCAAACTTTATTCTCTTTCTGTGCTAGCTCGCACTTTAGATATTGTAGAACGACCTAAATCCTCTCTTGCACTAGAGTCTGTTGGTTTGCATCATGATCACATGATTATTTCAGAGGTCAAAACAACTATTGACGGTAATGCATTCACTCCTCTCTAGCTATCCCCTCTTTTATACTACTATATGATCATAATTCCATGCTTTCAGAAGGTCATTGAAGAATATGGCAATTTCCATTCGCTTGGGAAGATTTCTCATGCATCTCATAGTTTTGATCTCACCCCTGTTGGTTCAATGGAGATCTCAAGAAAATGTGGCCATTCGCTTGGGATAATTTCTCATGCATCTACTGGTTTTGATCTCACCTCTCATGGTTCAAAGGAGATCTCAAGAAACCATGATTCAAGTCTTGTATCTAATTTAGGTGCTAAGCAATTACTGCTTGGGATAATTTGTCATGCATATGATAGTTTTGATCTCACCCTTGCTGGTTCAAAGGAGATCTCAAGAAACTATTTTGAAAGTCTTAAATCTAATTTTGATTTCAAGAAAACATGTAATAGTTATTTTTGGCATAATATCACCCATGGTGGTTTGAAGGAGAAGACAAAAGACTATATGCACTTTCACAAATTTGATCCTACATCAGCTGATTCGAATCATAGGTTCAAGGATCATTCTCATACTGTTGGATCTGTTCTCATCACATTCGATCTGAAGAGCAAGTACAAGCACATGCTTTTTGAGCATGATTCACTTCTTCCCAAGAAGAATATACCTCCAGACATATGACCAAGCATCACACCTGCTTGAGTTTGGAGCATTTATTTTTGTGTGTGCCTTACAGTCTGTTTTTTGAGGAGGGGGTATGTTTCCCATGAAATTTTCCCACTTCCTTGATATATTGATTGTTATTATTCATTGTATTGGGTGACCTTTAGTCTTAGTTACCGGAGTTCAAGATGGATTAAGGGGGGGTGTTAGGATATTCCTATACTCCATCCTAGTCCCGCCAATATTTTTATAATTTACATTTTCAGTCATGCATGCATTCTAGGGTTTGCATGCATCCCAGTCATCAGTCCAACACCTAGCCCTCAGTTAGCCAACCCCCAGGAGCTTCTCACTATTCAGTTTTAGCCCTCCATCTGCTTAATCCGCCCTTCTTCCTTGATTTTAGGGAGAAACTCACCCTTCTTCACCTACCAGTCCAGTTGTCACTTAGTTACAGTCAGTTACACTTAGTTACAGTCAGTTACACTCAATTACACTCAGTTACACCTACCAGAGTTGCATTCGAATCCTCTCTACCATTGTACTATTTATTTGTCCATATTGTGATTAATTAACTAACGTGTGTGAAGTATTATTGCTTCTATCCGAGTTCTACTGTACCATATTATTTTGTTCCTCATTGTACTGTATTGTTCACTCTTCTTATATTTTCCTGCTTAATCATAATTACTCTTGTGAGGTATACATCATCTCTTAGATCTGCTATGAGGATTGTCACATGTAGTGGTAGACAAGCTATCTAAAGCAACCCACTCTATACCAGTGAAATCCACCTACAAAGCAATTCACATCGCAGAAATATTCTTAAAAGATATCTTTCGATTGGACGGGATACCCAAAGCAATCATTTTCGATCAAGACACGAAGTTCACTAGTAACTTCTGGAGAGCATTATTCTCCGGTTTGGAGACCCGGTTACAATTCAGTACCGCGTACCACCGCCAGACCGACGGAAAAACAAAACGAGTAAACCAAATCCTCGAGGACATGTTGAGGATGTATGTCATGAACAACCCCACCAAGTGGGAAGATTATTTGCACCTCGCAGAGTTTGCATATAACAACAGTTATCAAACCTCGGCCAAAATTAGTTCTTTCAAGGCACTCTACAGTAGGAAATGTTGGACCCCCATGACTTGGAACAGTCCAGTAGACAGACTTATGTTAGGACCCGACCTACTAAAGGACTTGGAACAACTAGTCTCCAAGGTACAGTTGAACTTAAAAGAAGCACAAGACCGCCAAAAGAGTTACGCGGACAAGAAAAGAAAAGACAAAGACTACCAAGTCGATGAACATGTGTTTCTAAAAATAAAGGCAAAATGAAGCTCGTTGAGCTTGGGATGTTGCAGGAAACTAACCCCAAGATTTTGTGGACCTTTTGAAATACTAGCCAAGAAGGGCCCAGTAGCGTATGTGTTAGCCTTACCAGCTCATATAAAAGTTCATAATGTTTTTCATGCTTCACTATTAAATAAATATGTATACGATACTAAACACGTTATTGATTGGTCCTTATTACAGGTGGAGCCCGAAGAGGAGTTCACACTAGAACCACTCCACATTCTAGACAAGAGAGAGGTCCAACTTAGGAGGAGGACCATTACTCAGCTGAAAGTGCAATGGAGGTACTTTGGACCAGAAGAGGCTACTTGGGAGAATGAGGCCACAATGAAAGAGGCTTGCCACGCCTTGTTTCATGACTTCATTCCTAGTCCCTAGAAACACTGGGATAGTGTTGTTCTAAGTGGGGAGGGATGTAATATCCTGATTTTTGGACTAACTATTTTGTTTATATATCGGGCCACGGCCCCAGCACCTATGTTTATTTTGAGTATTGGACATGATCCCTAGCACCTATGGTTTATTCTTATATATATATATATCGACATATCGAGCATGGACTCTAACTGACTTCTTTATTTGAGTACATACTGGGCGAGAAGGCCCCAATGTTTTAATGATGTGTTTCAGCTTTGCTAAGGGTACAAACCTGAATATACTGAGATGATCTTTTGTTACTTACTGTGCAGAGCTATGATTTTACATGATTTGACTTATGAGTGTGTTGAGCGTGGACTCAGAAACACACACGTAACCTACGTACTGGGAATAAGCCCCGATGTACCTAGAAGAACGTTTATGTACTGGGAGTAAGCTTTGAGGTACATTGAGTGTTGGGCCTAAGCCCTAAGCACTCCAAGATTGATAAACGAATACTGGATCCGAGGCAACTCAAATATTCTAGATGTGCCTCACAACCACATTCTTGCACTAGTGTTGAGCAAAGGCTCTGGAATTGCACTAGCGTAACACCCATGTGAGAGTGTTGAGTTAAAAGGTTTAGAAGAGCACTCGGGGTTACTAAATCTCAAAGTGTTGAGTCTAAAAGAGTCTAAATAACACTTTTCTTTCATGGAATTTATTTGATTTAATTAAATGATTCATCTTTTATCTACCATTAGACACTGCGGGAACTACCATGTTAAACGAGGGAATCCGACATGCAAGAGAGAGACTAGAGGTACCTAACCAAGCTAACCGAGACCACCCAAATAATTGGACCTTGTCCTTAAAAGTTAAAAGAAGTGTCATGTGATGACACTGAACTAAATAAAATATAATTGCGAGTAGTCTTTAATGACTAACATGTATAAAGGCCTCAAGGCTATTATTATTATTTAGAGCTTTAATAATAATGGTCTCATTATTTAATTATGGAATATAATTAGTATATATGATTTATGCATTAATTTATATTATAAATGGTGTATTAATAGTTAAGTGAAATATAATTATTGTTAGTATAATTATTGTTAGTATAATTATTGTTAGTGTAATTATTATTATTATAATTGTTGTTATTATAAATATTATTAAGATCATAAATCAAAATCACTTATAGTTAAACAGTTGGAAAAGTCCTAGTTCAAGAGGACTAGATATTTAAGTAAATAATATCTTTTAATTATTATTTATTTAATTTAAAGAAACTAATTATTTCAATAGTCCTAATTGAAAGACTTGCCTACTTAAAGAGAGAAGATACCAAGTTTGAGGATCATCCATCATTCTTGGTCATTATCATTCTCTTATGGTAATCCAATAAAAGTATTATGCTCCAAGAAACTGAAGTAGCCTCACTTAATAATTCTCAGATCTGAACCAGCAGTGGACCTAGGGCCACTATCTCTCATTGCATGTTGGAATCCAGCTCAGGGGGATCCATACAGAACTAGGAACAGTTGTAGGATCATGGTTGGGCGGAACGTGGTAGTCCTAAGGTTATCCAGCTAAGAATATCATCCTAACAGGTCAGCTAAATACCATAGATCTGCATTAACTACTATTTGAGTGTGCATGCTCCTACACGAAGGGAGCAAGTGCCAAAGTAGCCAGACTCCTATAGGAAAGAGCCAGGTTCCTAAGGAGCCAGGTATGTGGTTCTAATTACTCCCATCTTTCGGTTATAGTAGACATAGGTTATATTTCTCACTAGCATTGATACTTCAACATTGTTTAAATCCTCATCACAAATATTATCAACTTAGTGGTTTTGGCCTAGAAACTAGTGGAGGGTCTAGCAGGTCTAGCCAAGCTAGCCTGTGCTAGATGACACCCTAATTATCTTCTAGGTGAAGGTCATTATGTTTTCTTTTGAAAGTAAATGTGACCGCTGTTGGAATCATCTTATCAAATTATAACGTAGGGTGTATTTCTAATTCTTTTAATTCTTTTATTATCCCTTCTATTCATAGGAAGCATCAAATAGAATAACAACAGTATCATTTCAAACATCGATTCTCTTAAACCATACTATACATTCAACCGTGGGTTTAAACATTAAATAGTAAATTAATATCGTTGTTCTTTTAACACTAGGTTATCATTCCACATTATCAATAACTCCACGATTTCAATCAAATAGACAAACATTATATCAAAATTCAACCACAGATGCATTCCTCATGAATCGAGTCCTACTACCAAACAAGTGCATTTCATGAACATTTAAACTTTATTACGTTTTTCCATCAAAGGAATTGGTCACAAGATCAAGCCAGACTAAAGTCGTATCAATTTATACAAGTAGCTAGACAACATAGGGATTTCACATAGGAACATTTACACTTGTACCCAAGCATTTCACTACCATTAAACAAATTCTTACAGTCATCCTTTAAACATAAAATACAAGCCAAGGATCAAATCCTTGTTTTCCCAGTTGAAGTAAAGTACCAGAAAATGCAGTAAGAGGAACCGACATACATATAAGATGTTTCAAGAAAGGGTTTAGACCCATCTATCAACACATACATCTAGCAGAGATTATAAAATACGAGGAATCCAAATTCTTTCGGCATACAGAGCAACATTAGCCACTTGAAGAGAAACTCTTAACACTTTTTCAAACAGAGAGAAAATGCAGAGATTAGTTCTAGGTTCAAAGCCTCCTAGAAAAACAACGCAGAGACCAAATCATAGACAGAGGAAATCGTAGCTCATAATCAACGCAAACCATGGTAAGATCACGATATCCATTCTTTCAAATACTTAATCATCAACCACCAAATCAGAGGCGACGGTAGCAACAAAGACACCAAAACTACACTAGCCATAAAGAAACGTAGAGACCAAATATAGCACAAATCAACTATAGCATTATACAGAAGACCATAACTCTTTTCCATAGGTCCAAGGACTCTTTATTTAAACCCCAGTTTCATACTGGGCATTATCAAAATTACAACTTCTACCAAGATCAACAGTCAGCTGAATGGCGAAAACCCTCGAGTTCCATAAAAACCAAAAGATACATTTCGCAGTGGTCCAGCCAACGGCGAACTCAAGGAACCCAACAAATTATTGCTAAAAACCCAACCATGCTCATATAGTTCCTCATAAGCAAACATGAACAGTACCCCCCACAGAGGTGAAAGGAGGAGCTAAGAAATGGCGAATTTTGGACTTACCATTTTGCAACATCGCCACTGTCGAGTACTAGCCATGCAGAAGAGAGACGTTAGCCAACACCTATTAACCAAACACGCCATACAAAGTTAGAACTCTGAATTTTATATCACAAAATATCTAAATGCAATAGCAGGAATGTATTATGGACTGGGGAAGAATTACCTTCGAAATGTTTCCGTCACCATGTCTATTCCATATGGTGAGCTGACCATGAGCCACATCTCAGGTCAGTAACAAAACCCTCAAGGCACTCATGGAAGACAAGAGAAGATAACCACGAAAATGATTCTTCGTTGGTGTAGAGCCCTAGAGTAAACCCTCATCACTACTAGCAGCATTGGCCATGCGATATTGTAGTGCTACATTCAATGCTACAACCAACTACAAGTATTTCGATGTTGACCGAAAATCATATAGTATTAGAACCATTCGAAATCAACAAGTATTGTAAATAGAATCAACATTAAAATGACCCCAAACATTACATAGTGTCATTAAATAACTACAAGGTTAACAAGTGGTGCAATTTCACAAGTATTACAAACCCCAATAAGGCTTTTAAAAAGTGTCAACCCTCAAAACTCTCACACATGAGACTTAAATAATTGCTAGAATGGTGGAGTGGGCATTCTCGGTAGATGCCTCACAGGTACACCTCGAAACCAAGAACAAATTGAATGCATTAGTGAAACTCGCACCCTACCTCTTACACCCTACCTCTCGGCAGCTCTCCCGGGGTACATAATCCTGGAAAGACCATGCATCTCATCACGGGTCATCAACTTCTACCATTAGCGATCCATCCCACCTAAATGGTCAATTAGTCTTTTATAATTATGCACATAAATTATTGAAACAGTAAGAAAAGGATTTGTATTATTACACTTTAAAACACTAGTTCACTTATGACAGAGTTCATTTATATTCATTATATCACTTCCGCAAAGCTGTAGAAATCACAACCAGTAAGACCTTGATAGCTAAGAAGTTAAGACACAATCAAATGCCACCAATAAGTATCGGTGAAGTAAGTTTCACATCAGTGTTGAAGTTAATTGCAAATCATCACCTCTTAAATGGTTTATTTCAGTAATAAATTTTTATTTTTTTTAAATATTTTGAGACATTACAAATGTAGATTACCATAAATATTTATAAAGATAATCTATGTGTGAAAGTGAAATGTAATATTTATATATAAATTTTGATTAAAAGAGAATAGAATTTATATATACTTTTCACATAGAAACAATTCCATTTACTCATTTTAAATATTGAAAGATAAAGTGTTGTCACTATAAGTATGAACAAACATAATGGGTTTACCTATTTACTTTTAAAAGAGTTAGGACATTAATTTATAGTATGTATTAGTAACCACTTTGTTGAATGAGAAGAATGCCAAAATAGGATGTTTAAGTTCCTATTTTAAAGTATAGTTATTATTTTTATATAAAAGTAATATAATTGTATTTGAGTTCCTATTTTAAAGCATAGTTATTATTTTTATATAAAGGTAATATAATTATTATTTGAGTTTCTATTTTAAAGTATAATTATTATTTTTATATAAAGGAAATATAATTGTTATTTGAGAGAATAAAGAATGAGGATTTCTTTAAAGCAAAGTTATCATGATATACATATTTAGAGGTTGTATACAACAAGGAGAAATTGGAGTGTGGTTTAGAAATATCGATGTGTCGAATTATATTAAAATTCATATTTATATATGAAGGAACTTTGCATAAAACATACTTAGTTATAATACTTAAAGTTAATTTACAGAAACATGGGTCTTATGACAAAACAAAGACCCTTAAGAAAAAAAAATTAGGGTGTATTTTGAGGGACATTACAGTATATTTAATTCATTATTTAATTTCCCTAAAAATATATCAATTTTATTTTTATCAAAAATAAAATTCTTGAACTTAAATTTTTTTAATATGAACTATAAGTTAAAAGTTAAAAGTCATAAAAGTGTGTTGCAATGATCAATATTCAGTATAAATGTATGCATTATCTATTTGGATTTATTATAAAAAATTAAATAATTAATAAGGTTCTCGTGATTTGGGTCTGGATAGTGACCATCATGAAACAAGATTTCCCTCATTCAAAGACATGTGGGTTCCCACTGCACCCACGCCCTGGATTTATGAGGATGCAACCACCAATGCATGGGAAGGACCTTATCCATCAATCGAACGGCTCATCATGCTTAATGAAACAAAGACATCTTTCAAAGATATACGGGAGGACTAATAATTATAGTTCTCTAGTTTGGATCACCAAAAAAACAAATTATACAACTTGATGAGTACTTTATACTCAAAACGAGAACTCTAGCCATAAAAACTCATATTTTTTGCGATAAAAACAACAAAAATAACCCTCGATTTGAAAAGTGGTCTACCGGTATCACTCTTTTTTGTTTTGAAGGAAAATTTACAACATTTTTTAAACCCCCATCAATGTGATTGAAATCAAAACCCTAAATCAGCCCCTTGATAAAACATTTCTGTTACAATAATCACCCTTATTTGTGGGGCTTAAAAATAGACCTTGTTTCAAATTGTGACCCTAACAGCACACATCATTACAACGAAACTCCTAAAAATAGAATAAAAATACAAACATGAAAAAAAAAGGCATAAAACAAATTAAAAACATTTATATAACAGCAAAAAATATTTAAAAAAACACTAAAATATATTTAAATTTAAAAAAATAAAATATACTTAATTGTTTTTATTAAAATTACGCAAAAAATAAATAAAACTAACCAATAAAACATTAAAAAACAAATATTAAAAAACTAGGACCAAAACATATAAAAAATCAAATTTTAAAATAAACAAATATTAAAAAACTAGGACCAAAACATATAAAAAATCAAATTTAAAAATAAGTATTAAAAAACTAAAAAATAAAACCACATAAAAAAACTAATAATAAATGAAAAATAAGTAAAAAATTAATAATAATAAATGAAAAATAATTTAAACTTGATATGGTTAATTTTTCTAAGATATAATTAAATGAAAATTTTTTAAAAAAGTTTACACTAAACATCAAAAACCAAAATAAAATATTAAAAATAAAATTTAAAAAACTATAACAAAAAATTATATTAAAAATCAAAATAAAACATTAAAAAAATTTAAAAAAAAAAACTATAACAGAAAACTATATTAAAAAAACAAATACTCAAAACAAAAATCTAAAAAAAAACATAAAAACAAAAAAATAGTAAAAAAGCAAAAACAAATTAAAAAAACTATAATTAAAAAACTACATAGAAATAAAATAATTAAAAATAATAATAAAATAAAATATTAAAAAATATCAAACAATATTAAAAAATAAAATTAAAAACACCTAAAAATTAAAAAAACATACTTTAGATTTACATTGGAGTGGTTTAATGGGAGTGGGGCGGATCGTCTTAGTGGACACGCGATTTTAGGAATTATGGCACCCTCTCATCACTACTCCAAGTGGCGATCGTGCCACTTGAAATGATGTTTAGGGAATGGTGTGATTCCCAAAATCGTGCCCCTCTAATGCATCCCTCCCCACTTCCATTAAACCACTCTATGCCACCACTTGAAGCGGCGCTTAAAGAGCAACGCAATTCCCAAAATCATGTCCCCCTAATGCAACCCTCCCCACTCTCGTAATCACGCCCCCTAATGTGACCCTCCCCACTCCCATTAAACCACTCCATCTTAAAAACATAGTATGTGTTTTAATTTTGATATTTTTTTTTATGTTTTTTAATATTATTTGATATGTTTTTACAATATTTTATTTTATTATGTTTTTTTTATTAATTATATTGTAATATTGTAATGTTTGTTATGGTTTTATTTTATTATGTTTGTTTTTATTATTATTATTATTATTATTATTATTGGGGGTTTGTGTATTATCTTTAATATTGGTCTTCTATTATATGATTTTTTTTAGTTTTTAATATAATATTTTTATTTGTTTTTTTTAATGTTTAATTTTATTTTTAAAGTTTAGGGTAGTTTTTTTTCAATTATATTAATTATTAAGGTATATTTATTATTAAGTGATTAAATTTTGATTTAGGAGTTGTACATTGAAGTGCATAATATTCTTTAATATTTTTGATTAGTTTCATGTTATTGAGGAAAATGTTAAATATGACAAAATTTGGATAAGATATTTTTGTAGTGTTTTTAATTTAAGCTTTTAATTTAAGAATAAATATTATGATTTTAATATGTTATTTACAAATGTATAACATATTTTTTGTTAAGTTTATGTGAATCATCACTTTATAGAAAACAATGTTAAATAGTATCATTTTTATACACAAATGGTTTAAAATGTCTTTATTTTCTCATTTTTTTTACAAATTTGTCCATAAAATGACTTATTTAAATGAAAAGTTTAAAGAAAAAACTTCCAAAATGTATATTTTTTTCATTATAAATAGCTTCTAAATCTTTTAAAAAAATCCAAAATGTACATATTTTTTCATTATAACTAGCTACTAAATAAATATTTTTTGTTAAATTTGTAAAAATGCACTTGTAAATAAAATTTATATTTTTTTAATGACCAAGATGATTCAAAATCGCAAAAAATGGCCCAAAATGGAAAATGGTGCTACATGTATACACACTTTTTGAAACGGAGGAAAAACGAGCTACTAAAATTGACCTCCAAACAAACGAGGGGTTCTCATCAAGTTGTATAACTTGTTCAAATGATAGAAAGATGGTAATGCTTAATTCCAAACATCTCAAACTCATGATGGATACATTGAATGGGACAAATACCAAGATTGTATCTACTCATACACAAGACATGTGTATTTGTAAAGTCTTACGAATTTGCAAATGATTGTTCTTAAGCACTGTTTATCCTCTACCAACCCTCTCTATTTTCAGCTTCTAGGTGGAGTCTTTCTTTAGAAGAGAGATAGGAGCATCATAGAGCATTTTTTGAATCATGACAAGACCGAGAGCTATGGGGATACCAACATATAAAGAAGAGGGGTCATCATGGTTAGCAAAAATTAGGTGCTAAGGGTCAAGGTGGATGCTATGAGAGAGGTTTCAACCACGATATGTGTATCATGTAGGATGTTGAGGCTTCAACCTCTCGTTATCATAGGAAGAATCCAAGGAGAATTGAAAAGGAAATCGAGGAAGCTAAGGAATGGGTTAAAAAGGAAAATGAAGTGATGGATGTGGATGAAATTCAACAAGATATGTACTAGTCCTCGATTCCTAATATAGGGAACTATTGCACCAGATTCAAGTTAAATAATTTGAGACAATCTTACTCTATTGACATAAAAACTATCTGTTCGTTAAATATATGTTGGATCATAAGGAGGAAAGGAAGGAAATTAATTTTTAGGTTGATGAGCTACATGATGATTTGAGGTAGATGAAGAAGGAACCCTTAGACTAGAGGTGGGATATGAACACCAATATTAATTTAATAGAAAATTCTACTATTGGATTTTTGTTCGCTTAGAAATTTGTCAAGGATAAGAGCACCTTCTGCCTCAACTAAAGAGGTTTCTTATCTTCATTTATGATGTTGAAGAAGACATCCCTTAATCTTGAAAGGGCTCTATTTTATTTTTCTTACTACTATTATCATAATTATGTTTTTGGAAATTTCTTTAAAATATGTAAAGAATGGATCTCAGTTAACTTAAGAAACTAAAAAGTAATAAAATGTAAAGATTAGAATTTATATAGATTCATCCATTTTAATTTTATATTTTATTTTATTATCACATAAAAATGAACAAAAGTGATTTAAAACGGAATTAAATAAACTTACAAGTAAAATATTTTAATAATATATTTTAAATTCTAATTTTAATTCTATCTTAATTTAATATTATTAAATATCATTATTGATGATAATAACTATATTATTATTATTTATTGAAATCAATTTTAATTTATTATATTTCGATAAAAAACTATTAAAACTATTATTCTATTATTGAAATCAATTTTAATTTATTAAATCTTAATAAACGAATGCTAAAACCATAAGAACATTATTATATTATGTTGCTTTTAAAGTTCAATAATTTACATAATTAATTCACTTTATTTTTTGTTGATTATTTGAAAATTAAATAATTTACATATTTAAGTCACTTTAGTTTTGATTCATTATGATATTAAATAAGTTTTGAAAATAAAACTTAATCTAAATGAGATTTAATCTTTATATTATACATTCTATATAAAAAGAAGTTATTTCATTTTTTAAGCTTATTCTTAAAATGATTTTTTATACTAACCACCATCCACATTAATATATAATCATCATTCTAAATATAAATATGCGTGGTATGACATAGGATGTTTCCCACTAAAAGGTTCACAGTATCTAGTTTCATTAGAATCTAATTAAAATGACACCAATAAGTCAAATGTTAAATTTCTTAAAACTATATTAGAATGTCAACCTTAATAGAACGATATCAACAATTTTTTTTATGATATATATCTAAAAAATAATTAATAAAAAGGATATTAATAACATTATAAATTTTATGAAATATAGTTTCAAAAACAATTAATTAAAATACTAATAATATACAATATAAGTTAGGAGGTTAAAATCTCTTAGGGTAGCTCACTTGGTTGAATTTTTGGAGACCAAGACGACACAAGGTTGAGGTCGAGGGTTCAATTCTCTTAGGCATGGAATTAATGTTGATAGGGGTGAGGTCTCTTTCGAGTGGGCCCCCTTGGATTGGATCCTTGGACGTAGCGAGCTTTAGGGCCGTGAACCACATTGAAAAATAAGTTAGGAGGTTAAGAATAACCGTTGACTACAAAAGTTGTCAATGACTCATGCGGATTCAATGGGAATGGATTTCGTGACCTAATGTGTCTATTTCAAGGGACTTCTAGCAAATCAGCAAGTCAAGATATGTGCTTAGAATTAATCATATATATATAGAGAGAGAAAGAGGGGTATATATGTAGAGAGAAAGAGAGAGATATAGATTAGCACTCACAAAACAAGTTATGATTATTAAATCCAATAAGGTAACTTATGTTAATTTTGTGTATGGCAATAAAAACCTCGAGCGGGTAATTTCTTCAAAGGTAATTTCTAACAAATATCTAACGTAAGTGGTCTTATTGGATTTGATAATCATAACTTGTTAAGTTGGTGCTTTTATATATATATATATATATATATATATTAGCACCAACAAAAAAAGTTATGATTATCAAATCTAATAAGGTCACTTATGTTAATTTTGTGTATGGCAATATAAGCTTAGAGGAATTAATTGATATCCATCATGTGTGCTCAATTGGAACTTTAACATTGAGAAAATGACTAATGAAATGTGGAAATCTTACTTTGGTCTTGAAAACAACTGTAAATTGACAAACCTTGTGATGTGGGATAAAAATAAGTTCCTCTTTGAAACTCTTGTCACTTGAATTATTTGTTCAAATAACATTGTTCAAGTAACATTAGTACTAATCTAAACATAGCATCTTGTAACATTAGAGGCAGCTTTCTATTCTTAATTGCAGCTATGATTACCTAAAACAAAGAAACTTCAAATTATTTTGGCGACGCACTAGCGAACTGAGTTCGTAGATAGATAGAAAAAGAATAACATTAAGGCTAACCTTGAACTGTTGGACATATTATAATCTTTTTTCGTTGAGAGTTTAGAGGTCTTCTATTCAATTAGTATGAGTATGAGGAGATTAATCTAATTAAGTTGAATTAATCACTTATCTTATCAAGTTTTACAAATCATTCCCCACCATCAAAAGAACATATGAAATTATGAAATCTTTATAAAATTACTACAATAAGTTAGAACTTCAATCTATAGTTTAGTCCTAGGAGATTGTAATGTCTGTAGCACTTACGTATCAATTTCATCTTTCAAAAATTTTAAGAAGTTAGCTTCAAACCTTTCGCAAGTTTTTCGCCGTTGAATCTGTGCTAGGTTTGACAAAAGGCGAAGCTAGAGTGAGTATACTCATGACAAATGGTTCTGCGGATGCGAAGGAGATATTGTCGAAAATCTGGTAAGGAATGAGTCTTATCTAAAACCCCCAACCAGCGTCAACGAGAACAAAGTAACCATATAATTCTTGATTATGTTGGAAGACTCCGCTAGACAATAATGTATCAAAGCACTGAAGTACGTAACGAGATTGTTAACCATTGAAAGAAATGACATATTCTGATACATAGCATCTACCCTTGCATATATATTATTATTCAGAAAGGCTATGATTCACAACGCTGAATGAACTAATTAAAGACTAGTAAGGATACCGAATACGAATGCAGCTGCTCTAATTCTATCATGCTAATTATTGGATGGTCTAGCTTGTCTACCCCTCCAGTCAACATACGTCTCTGACCAGCTTTCTGCATACTCCGCCTGCAAACCTATAAATAAATTGAAAGAAAGAAAAGTAACCTATTACCATTACGGTAGCTTCAATCAAGAATGAATGATATGAAGTACGTAACGAGATTGTTAGCCATTGAAAGAAATGACATATTCTGATACATAGCCTCTACCCCTGCACAATTAGTATTCAGAATATAATATTGTCTCTGCCTTCCGAAAGCGTCTCTGCCTTCCGAAAGCTTTTCTCTTGATATTCATTCTTATGATTCACAACGCTGAATGAACTAATTAAAGACTAGTAAGGATACCAAATACGAATGTAGCAGCCCTAATTCTACCATGCTAATTATTGGATGGTCTAGCAGGTCTACCCCTCCAGTCAACATACGTCTCTGACCAGCTTTCTGCATACTCCGCCTGCAAACCTATAGATAAATTGAAAGAAAGAAAAGTAACCTATATCAAGAATGAATGATATGAGGTGCGACTTTTTCGCCTTTATCAAGTTTGTTCGACTTAATTTGGACTTGAAGATTGTTGTTGGTCGTCTTCCTTTCCACCAGGATTTAACATCCACTCTCTGGGATTTAATACCCATTATCAAGTGAGAGGTCCAGTTTTATCCTATGGAATTATTACTGCAAGAAAATGATCTGTAAAATCATCCAACACAGCCAAAAAATGGTTTGACCACATTAGAATGATCATTCGATTCTTGAAATGATTAGTTGAAATGATTTTGAATTAGTAGCATATAAATAAGTGGTGAAAATATTTCTCATGGAAATCATCATTCTGGATATTGATCGAGTTCACTGATATATAGCGGTACCGACATAATTTTTTAAGACATTGATCGAGTTCCTTGGTGTACAGCGCTACAATAAAAGCAACATGGCATATGTTTGACAACAATATTTGAAAATTATATCGTTTAGACTCTAGAGTGTGATTTTTTAAAACTAAACAGATCTATTTATTTATATCATAATTTATTAATAGTTTTAAATTTCAATTTTAGTTGTGTTCTAATTTTATTATTGATTAAATTGCATAGGTGTTTATATATTTACATTCAAAGGTGTTTATATATTAGAATTTGGGGTGTACTATCATCTAATCTTTTCTTAGATTGAAGGAGAATGATACAAGTGTATTGTCCAAATTGATATTATGGAAGGGGTTCAAAATTAATAAACAATTTAAAAAAGAAATATAAAAAATAATTGATAGTTGATGCATGGGTAACTTGTAGGTCATGCATAGATATAATTAATAGTTGATGCATGGATACCTAGTAGGTCATGCATAGATGATAACACGTAGTGACAAACTACTCATTTAACTAAAGAAGGTAATAGGCATACACAACACATAATTACAACTAAGCATGGAGAACAACATATAACTTGTTTATGGCATTTAACTTGTGACCTATGGGTGTTCACTAGAAACAAATTAAGTGGCTCTCCTAGTAGAATTTTGGGTGGACTACCATCTATGATTTTATGGGCATCGTTCAAAATTCAAAATAAACAATTATAAGAAAAAACATATATAAAAAATAATTGGTAGTTCATGCATGGATAGCACTTAACTCATGCATGGATAACAATTAGTGATAAACAACCCATTTAACTAAAAAAGGTAACATGTAGTTGAGATATAGACATCATGTGATTACAACTAATCATGGAGAACAAGTCAAATATAACTTGTTAATGACACTTAATGTGTGACTTATCGGTGTTGACTAGGTACAAGTTAAGTAATTGTGCTAGTAATATTAATAGTGATAAAGAAATTATTATCATAATTGATAACTGAATCTTAGAATTAATTCTATTTTAATGTTATAAAAATAATATAATATTAATAAATAATGATATATATTTTTTATTTACAAATTTCATCACCTATGATAATTTACAAAGTTAGTGATTAGAAAATTCATGGTATATAGTTTTAATAAAATTTAATTAAAATGACATCAAATATGATGATGATAATAACTTAATAGTATCTTAATTTTTTCTTATTGTGTAATTCTTTATGGCACCATGTAATATCCAGAATTTTGGACTAACTATTTATGACGTTATATTGGGCTGCGGCCCCAACACATATGATTTATCTTGATTATTGGGCATAAGCCTTAGCATACATGATTTACTCTTGTATAGACTCACATATTGGGCATGGACCCTCACTCATTTCATTATTTGATTATATACTGGGAAAGGAATCCCTATTGTTTTGATTCATGTTTTTATCATATTATGCGGGTACAAAACCGTAATATACTCAGATGATCTTTTATTACATACTATGCAGAGATATGATTGACATGATTGACTTATGTACTGTTTTGAGCATGGACTTAGGAACACACGGATGACCTGCATACTCGAAAAAAACCCCGATGTACCTAGAGGAAATATTATGTGCTCAGAGTAAGCCCCGATGTACATTGAGTGTTGGGCATAAGCCCTGGAGCACTCCAAGCTTGATAAATGAATACCGGATCCGAGGCCACTTGAATATTCTAGATGTGCCTCACAACCACATTCTAGCACTAGTGTTGAGCAGGAGGCTGTGGAATTGCACTAGTGTAATGTCCATGTGAAAGTGTTGAGTTAAAAGCTCTAAAGAGCACTTGGGGTTACTAGATCTCAAAAGTGTTGAGTCGGGAAGACTCTTAATACCACTTCTTGTAACATCTCCCAATTATTGATGTTAGGATTTAGTGAATTTAAAAAAAATTCTTTTCATAGCATATAATAAAGATAAATAAAACCCTATGGAGTACTTTGTAGCATTCCACTAAGTAACATTTTCTATTGATTTCTTATTCTTTCACTACATACATTAAATTGGACAAGATTGTCCTGCTGAAAAATTCATGACACTTATAATTTATCACATACATCTAAATACAACATTTATAATTTATCAGAGACATTTTAGATGCAACATTTATAATTTATCACAAACCTCTAGAAGAGGACATACAAGTAATTGACACGACATCCCAATTGACAAAACAATAAGCCAAATTTAAACACACATGATCGAGACAAGGATATAGGTGGTTCACCCCGGCTGGGCTACGTCCACAAGGCAGGTCAATTCTTGTAATATTCAAAGTCAAGGGATACATTATGCAACTCAATGTTGTTATTCTTCCAGCTTCTTGTAATATCCCTCCTTTTATCCTTATCAGAACCTTTAAATAAATTAGGGCTTAAAATCTCAAAGTAGAATGAGGATAATATATTTATCCAAGAATAAAAGAATAATATAATATGTGACTTATAATGCCATTCATTCTAAAGTAGAATGAGATAACTAGTACTTAAATAATTGAACAATCAAAATAGAAAGTAATCCCAGTCTATCTTGAGCTTCCCATGTCAAGGAACATGGGCACTTGATGTAATTATTTGGTGGGTGTAGTTAAGAGATATTGCTCCTTAAAAAGGAGGAATCAAACTCCAATGAAGGGGACATTTTCCTTACCTACCAAGGTTCTCCTCGCATGTGTTCCTCGAGCATTTCTTCCACTTGGAAAGGAAATCGTGGTCTCTTCCACCACTTGGCACTCAAGTGGAGTTGTAGTTACCGATTCCCTCTTTTATTTATTTATTTTGGGAGATCATGGGTGGGAGGAGAACAATGGGGGCCGCAAATCTAGGGATACGAAGTTACATCTCTGCTCTGATTTCTGGTAAATGGGGAAAAAACATGGGATTTTAAAGGGGAATTGGCAGAAAATCTCGGGATATGGGAATATGCTTGGAGATCTCTCTGCGAGTAGGCCGTGAAGATCGAGGACCAGAGGACGATCCTAGATCTGAAAATTTCTACAATCGAGTGGGGGTTTAAAAACGAAGTCGGGGTTATCATGAGGGGGATGGCTGCAAAACGATCGCCATCGATAGGGATAGCAACTAATCGGCGATCCCAGATCTGGAGGCTAAACATGGAGACATCATGGTGACATATTCTATACAGTAGAATCCTCTGTACCTGGTGATACGACTTCTGCAACTTGAGGGAAGCGAATCCTCGCGACAGTGGTAGAAAAAATACAAACTGACAGTGAATATTGGTAAGACGTATCTGTGCGAATGGGGTAAGTACTCATGGCTTATTTCGGTATTATTACACTGGCTAAGTTTTCTTTTAGTAATCCTGATAGCTATTAATTTGGAAGCGGTCGACATATAAATATATGCTCAGTTTTCTGTATGTGATCGCTATAAGAAATAGGGGATCTTTACTTACAGTGGGCTTTAGAAATACATATCGAGTATTATGCTTAGCCGTCCTCTGTTAACTTAGGTATGGTGTCGGTTTCCTCTGTAGGTATGCAAAGTCAGTACAAGTTAATTAATAGACTGATACCTCTACAAAATTTGTGGATAATAAGCTGTATTATGCTCATCGCTTCATAAGGATTCCATCTCCGTTTTTATGTATCTCTTGAAATTATACTCCTCCCAAGGAATCACAGAAAATCTGATATCAGTAAGTTCTGTTGTCTTGTGACTTACCCCCTATGGTCGACCACATCGACGCGATTTCTCTACTTGTTATTAGTATTTGAAATATATACTTTTGTCACCCAGATTCGGTGGAGGTGTCAGGGTGAAATCGGTGCAAATATCTCTGAGTGTCCAAGATCACTACTGCGTTGTTGAAAACGTATTTACGATTTTGTTGTATATCCTTTTGGTTGCCTAGAGTCGAATGAGATGCCTAATTTATACTTGCCACATGAAGTTCCTTTAATATTTGTAGTATTGTTTCTCAGTCTACCATTAACCCTGCGTTCTATGGATGCACTTACCTATCCCTGTTGGCTTCTCTGGAGTTATAAATCTTTATCCTGATTTCTGATTTGGGTTGAGTCAGAAAGTCTTAGCATCCATATTCAGTTGGCTAGCTCAATTATTATAGATTGATTTATGCAAAACCATAGATCCTTTCAGAACTAAAACCGTAGTACTTGTGTTATTTTTATCATGCTCTAGCTCACGCGATTGTGTGGATCTAGGGAAATGGCCTCTCTATGAGAGATGGAAACTTGTGTTCTCCAGCTAAATCATTAGTATTTCTACATATTTAATGATATGAGTTTTGAGGTCATACGCAGAGGGCTTTACCAAGTCTGATTAAATTTTTGCACAACGCTCAAGATGGCGAGCTCCTGTAGTCTTTTGATACACAGTTTTGGAGGATCAGCAGTGCTATGTCTTATATATGTAGAGGGTTGTAACTCTGCGTTAAAGGGAGAGCACAGTCATAGCTGGTCATAGTTTCCATATCCAGATAGAGTTTAAAATTGAACTTGTTCAGTCAGAGGTGTTAGGCTATTGATTTTACTATGTATTATTTATATCAGGGGTTGATACTCTGTTACAGCATTGTGTGGTATTTTAGAAAAACGCAGGAGGTCTGTTTTTACATACTATATGACTGATTTACAAATCGTATTGGCTTGCAAGTATATATATATATATTCATATCCTACCTGGAAGTTATCCGCAGGAATCAACGTATGGAATTGTCAATTAGATCGAAATGTGTATTTGCTTCTGCCTATATCTTATATAATTTATATGGAACTCTGTCAAATAAATTATATTTAAGACTTGTAGTTGACCATCTTTAGGTTATAAATCTATCACTGATTTGTTATAGAATTTGGGGAAATGTTTTAAAACATAAAATGCTAATTCAGCGATTTAAATTTATCCTAGATTAAGCACTGAAGGAAAACCATCGAAGTGTTACACAACCTTGTTCATAGTTGAGTGACTATTGAATTGTCTTGAAGATTGCTTCAGAGACTTGGGTAAGGTAGAAATTGTTGAATGCAACAATTTTGTTGCCGATGTAACTTCCTCTTGATGGATAATATATATGATGAACAATCTTGGTGGACGTAGCCCTCAAATTTGGGGGTGAACCACGTGTATATCGTGTTGTCCTTGTCTCTTTTGTGCCTTCTTTGATGTATTCTTCTTTTGTCTCTTTCTTATGGGTTTCATGTGATTTATGCTCATTCTTAGAGGTGATTTAAAAATGTGAAGGAATTCATTCAAGTTAATAGTACTCAATGTGTATTAAATGAGTACGTTAGATAGAGCATTGACTTTTATGTTTGTTGGTTGCTTCAAGAAATCTACTATAGATGGTAATATTCCAATTATATTTAAAGGTCATAAGAAGTTGTTAAATGATGTAATAACGGTAATATTCCAATTATATTTAAAGGTCATAAGAAGTAGTTAAATGATGTAATAACGGCAATATTCCAATTATATTTAAAGGTCATAAGAAGTTGTTAAATGATGTAATAACCGTAATATTCCAATTATATTTAAAGGCCATAAGAAATTGTTAAATGATGTAATAACCTATAGATACTTTGATGAGAAAGATGTTGAGTAAGGTTCTACAAGCTTAAGAAGATAAGTGAATATGAGTGGAGGTTATTGCTTAAGTATTGTAAATGACACTTATAGTTTATTGAACAGAATGTTCATCATCGATGAAATAGTGGGGTTAAGCTCCCTCGATATTCTAAGTACTAAGGTATAAACCAAACCAACATAAGATCTTTAAGAATTGTTGGTTGGTCTATTGTGGTCACGTTACTTTGGTTAAAATGTATTGAATGGTTATTATGTTGTCCATGTGGATCTTATAAGTGTATGGTCCCCTTATTCTATAGTTCCTAGTCCTTATCTTAGAGTAAAAACTCTGGGGATTCGATGCATTTGGCATTAAATGGATCTGCATGTGTAATCTATGTGGATTTTGATAATCTCTTGTAAACTTTTATGATACTTATTTTAATTTAAATGCTTGTGTCATTATTACTTTCAATGTATAATATGTCAAGTGTGATTTGGTTAATGGCTAGAGGACCAAGAAAATTTATTTTTTTTCTTCTCAAAATAACACTAACATATTCATGGAGATGTGACATATGGTATCAGAGCACAGGTTGCAAAAACTCGGGCTTAGTTGGGCTCAGTTGAGGAAATAATATAAGCTGGTCAAGGGAACTCCATCGATAAGACGCAAACAAAGGATTTATGTTCCAAAGAATCAGAAAGAGGTAATCGACAAGATGTCTTTCAAATTGCAAGTAAGTATGCTCCACTTGTTGAAGCATTCTAAAGGAAAAGCATTGTCGATATGTGAGCATTTATATGTTTCCTTACGAAGTTGAATGAACTTCTATTAATAAATACTAGAGGATGAATATCTCCTCATGCTCTACAATTAGTTTCGCTAAATGATAAGAAAGTATTCTATGTTCCTATCTTTATCTCGGTGATCTTATTCATAATGATAGTAATGAGAATCATAGGAGCATTTGCATGTTCAAAAGTTTATAAGGGTTGTATAAACATAATTAGGATTATTTATCTAATAAAAGATGTACACTCATATCTAGTCGATCGATGCCATTGGTAGGGCTTTAGTACATATATGAGTCAAGTCATAGACATTCATCATAGGTACTTGATTGCTTCAATTATATTTTATGAGGATTAGAAAAGTTCTAGGCTCGGAAAGGTGACTATACAAATGAAGACAGGATAGCAAACATATTGAATCATAAGGATTGAATGAATGATGGTTAGGTCATATAAAGATATGTATATATAGGTTGAAGTTGAAGCACTCCGAAAGGTTTATATAGTATGTGAATTATGAAAGGTATAGGAATTAACTTTATTTGGTTAAATAGACGTTCTACTGTGTGAAATTTTCTATGACTAGGAAATTGTTGTGCTTATTATCTCTTTGTGGCATGGGATTGTATAGAATAAGGAAGTATAAATCTATGACACGGGAACATGCTTGTACCCTTGCTTGTAGTTTTAGAAGGAATGATGGTTATAATAGAAGTATACATGTGTATTCTAAGTAGTTAATAAGACGCATATGATGAAACTGTAGGATTTTACTTTTGATATATATATTCTTATGATGTTGAGGGGATTACTAATGTGTGTTAATACAAGCAAACATACACCTTGACATGTGCGGTCATACAATAAAGTGGTATGCAGCCTCCTTCATAAAGGTATGTGACTATCTTTATGAAACTATACAAGTATATATGAAGACGATTTATTATTACTTACACGATGTTGGCATGTGCAAGAAAAGTCGTATAATTTAATGGGTGCTTGACACAGTTAAAGTTAAGGATTGAGGTGAACTTAATGTAATGTCCATAGGAAGAATGTATTTCAAGGCATTATGTAATCCTATTAATTAAGCTAGTGATGTTCATTTTAGATGATGATCTTCTTATTTTTATGCATAGGGGAAAGATCTCCTTACAAATATTTTATTTGTTGTTAACAGGTGAATTAGGCTTATGGTCGAAATTATGTGGAACCTGTGGAAAGACAAGAGCGTAAATGTTATGCATGGTAAAATAAGGAGTGAGGAATTAAGATTCACATCACAATTGTTACTTATTCTTTTAAAAATGTTGATAATTATTGTTGAACAAAGCACTCGACCCAGATTGGTCAGAGTAATCGTATGGGTATAGAATGTAATATGACGAAATAAATTGATTGAATTGAAAGAGATTTTCTAGACTCAAGCAAGGCGGCTTGGGGAAAATAAATTCCGGGACTCAAGCGGGAAGGCTTGAGGGGAATTGTGTAAAGAATGTTGTAATGGAATTGAAATACTCCCTAAAATCAGGGATTGAACAGCCACTAGGATTCTCGGAGAATCGGCTGCCTGTAAGACCTAGGCAATCTATAAGAAAATGTATATGTGGGAGGCAGGACGCTGCTTAGTATACATGAAAGAAATGTTTGCTGCGTGAGCACTAAGGTGTTAGGAAAAACATGAGAGAAAGTATTGCTGCGTGAGCACTGTGGTGTTAGGCAAGAAATCGGTAAAATAATTGCTGTGTGAGCACTGAGGTGTTAGGCAAGAATTTCGAAAGGATTGTTGTGTGAGCACTCGGGTATTAGGCAAGAATTTCCTGGATCAAGTGAATGATGCATTTGATTAACTTAACAATTGAATTTATGGAACACTGGATTTATGTCTGCTAGTAAAAGTGCAACAAAGGCTAAAGGATATCCCATGAATTACAACTAGTATGTTGCAATAAAATGACTCATTGTTATATTTATGAGGTTGATTATGGAATTGATGATAAGTTTTCTTTTACGGGTCCTTGAATTCCGGTTGTGTAGTAAAAAAATGCAGGTGTGATCGAGAGGGACTCGAAAAAGAGTCATGAAAGTGCAAAGGAGGACAAATAGAAATAAGCAAAGGTTGACTACACAAGAGAGGACAACTACTGAAATGAATGAACACCGAGGACGGTGTTATTTTTAAGGGGAGGAGGATGTAATATCCCTCCTTTTATCCTTATCAGAACCTTTAAATAAATTAGGGCTTAAAATCTCAAAGTAGAATGAGGATAATATATTTATCCAAGAATAAAAGAATAATATAATATGTGACTTATAATGCCATTCATTCTAAAGTAGAATGAGATAACTAGTACTTAAATAATTGAACAATCAAAATAGAAAGTAAGCCAAGTCTATCTTGAGCTTCCCATGTCAAGGAACGTGGGCACTTCATGTAATTATTTGGTGGGTGTAGTTAAGAGATATTGCTCCTTAAAAAGGAGGAATCAAACTCCAATGAAGGGGACATTTTCCTTACCTACCAAGGTTCTCCTCGCATGTGTTCCTCGAGCATTTCTTCCACTTGGAAAGGAAATCGTGGTCTCTTCCACCACTTGGCACTCAAGTGGAGTTGTAGTTACCGATTCCCTCTTTTATTTATTTATTTTGGGAGATCATGGGTGGGAGGAGAACAATGGGGGCCGCAAATCTAGGGATACGAAGTTACATCTCTGCTCTGATTTCTGGTAAATGGGGAAAAAACATGGGATTTTAGAGGGGAATTGGCAGAAAATCTCGGGATATGGGAATATGCTTGGAGATCTCTCTGCGAGTAGGCCGTGAAGATCGAGGACCAGAGGACGATCCTAGATCCGAAAATTTCTACAATCGAGTGGGGGTTTAAAAACGAAGTCGGGGTTATCATGAGGGGGATGGCTGCAAAACGATCGCCATCGATAGGGATAGCAACTAATCGGCGATCCCAGATCTGGAGGCTAAACATGGAGACATCATGGTGACATATTCTATACAGTAGAATCCTCTATACCTGGTGATGCGACTTCTGCAACTTGAGGGAAGCGAATCCTCGCGACAGTGGTAGAAAAAATACAAACTGACAGTGAATATTGGTAAGACGTATCTATGCGAATGGGGTAAGTACTCATGGCTTATTTCAGTATTATTACACTGGCTAAGTTTTCTTTTATTAATCCTGATAGCTATTAATTTGGAAGCGGTCGACATATAAATATATGCTCAGTTTTCTGTATGTGATCGCTATAAGAAATAGGGGATCTTTACTTACAGTGGGCTTTAGAAATACATATCGAGTATTATGCTTAGCCGTCCTCTGTTAACTTAGGTATGGTGTCGGTTTCCTCTGTAGGTATGCAAAGTCAGTACAAGTTAATTAATAGACTGATACCTCTACAAAATTTGTGGATAATAAGTTGTATTATGCTCATCGCTTCATAAGGATTCCATCTCCGTTTTTATGTATCTCTTGAAATTATACTCCTCCCAAGGAATCACAGAAAATATGATATCAGTAAGTTCTGTTGTCTTGTGACTTACCCCCTATGGTCGACCACATCGACGCGATTTCTCTACTTGTTATTAGTATTTGAAATATATACTTTTGTCACCCAGATTCGGTGGAGGTGTCAGGGTGAAATCAGTGCAAATATCTCTGAGTGTCCAAGATCACTACTGCGTTGTTGAAAACGTATTTACGATTTTGTTGTATATCCTTTTGGTTGCCCAGAGTCGAAAGAGATGCCTAATTTATAGTTGCCACGTGAAGTTCCTTTAATATTTGTAGTATTGTTTCTAAGTCTACCATTAACCCTGCGTTCTACGGATGCACTTACCTATCCCTGCTGGCCTCTCTGGAGTTATAAATCTTTATCCTGATTTCTGAGTTGGGTTGAGTCAGAAAGTCTTAGCATCCATATTCAGTTGGTTGGCTCAATTATTATAGATTGATTTATGCAAAACCATAGATCCTTTAAGAACTAAAACCGTAGTACTTGTGTTATTTTTATCATGCTCTAGCTCACGCGATTGTGTGGATCTAGGGAAATGGCCTCTCTATCTGAGATGGAAACTTGTGTTCTCCAGCTAAATCATTAGTATTTCTACATATTTAATGATATGAGTTTTGAGGTCATACGCAGAGGGCTTTACCAAGTCTGATTAACGCTCAAGATGGCGAGCTCCTGTAGTCTTTTGATACATAGTTTTGGAGGATCAGCAGTGCTATGTCTTATATATGTAGAGGGTTGTAACTCTGCGTTAAAGGGAGAGCACAGTCATAGCTGGTCATAGTTTCCATCTTTAGATAGAGTTTAAAATTGAACTTGTTCAGTCCAGAGGTGTTAGGCTATTGATTTTACTATGTATTATTTATATCAGGGGGTTGATACTCTGTTACAGCATTGTGTGGTATTTTAGAAAAACGCAGGAGGTCTGTTTTTACATACTATATGACTGATTTACAAATCGCATTGGCTTGCAAGTATATATATATATATATTCATATCCTACCTGGAAGTTATCCGCAGGAATCAACGTATGGAATTGTAAATTAGATCGAAATGTGTATTTGCTTTTGCCTATATCTTATATAATTTATATGGAACTCTGTCAAATAAATTATATCTAAGACTTGTAGTTGACCATCTTTAGCTTATAAATCTATCACTCATTTGTTATAGAATTTGGGGAAATGTTTTAAAACATAAAATGCTAATTCGGCGATTTAAATTTATCCTAGATTAAGCACTGAAGGAAAACCATCGAAGTGTTACACAACCTTGTTCATAGTTGAGTGACTATTGAATTGTCTTGAAGATTGCTTCAGAGACTTGGGTAAGGTAGAAATTGTTGAATGCAACAATTGTGTTGCCGATGTAACTTCCTCTTGATGGATAATATATATGATGAACAATCTTGGTGGACGTAGCCCTCAAATTTGGGGGTGAACCACGTGTATATCGTGTTGTCCTTGTCTCTTTTGTGCCTTCTTTGATGTATTCTTCTTTTGTCTCTTTCTTATGGGTTTCATGTGATTTATGCTCATTCTTAGAGGTGATTTTAAAATGTGAAGGAATTCATTCAAGTTAGTAGTACTCAATGTGTATTAAATGAGTACGTTAGATAGAGCATTGACTTTTATGTTTGTTGGTTGCTTCAAGAAATCTACTATAGATGGTAATATTCCAATTATATTTAAAGGTCATAAGAAGTTGTTAAATGATGTAATAACGATAATATTCCAATTATATTTAAAGGTCATAAGAAGTTGTTAAATGATGTAATAACGGCAATATTCCAATTATATTTAAAGGTCATAAGAAGTTGTTAAATGATGTAATAACCGTAATATTCCAATTATATTTAAAGGCCATAAGAAATTGTTAAATGATGTAATAACCTATAGATACTTTGATGAGAAAGATGTTGAGTAAGGTTCTACGAGCTTAAGAAGATAAGTGAATATGAGTGGAGGTTATTGCTTAAGTATTGTAAATGACACTTATAGTTTATTGAACAGAATGTTCATCATCGATGAAATAGTGGGGTTAAGCTCCCTCGATATTCTAAGTACTAAGGTATAAACCAAACCAACATAAGATCTTTAAGAATTGTTGGTTGGTGTATTGTGGTCACGTGACTTTGGTTAAAATGTATTGAATGGTTATTATGTTGTCCATGTGGATCTTATAAGTGTATGGTCCCCTTATTCTATAGTTGCTAGTCTTTATCTTATAGTAAAAACTCTGGGGATTCGATGCATTTGGCATTAAATGGATCTGCATGCGTAATCTATGTGGCTTTTGATAATCTCTTGTAAAATTTTATGATACTTGTTTTAATTTAAATGCTTGTGTCATTATTACTTTCAATGTATAATATGTCAAGTGTGATTTGGTTAATGGCTGGAGGACCAAGAAAATTTATTTTTTTTCTTCTCAAAATAACACTAACATATTCATGGAGATGTGACACTTCTCCTCTAGAGGGAATCAATCTCAACAATAATCAAATTATATTCTTATCGAAAGAGATTACATCTTGCGACACAGTTGTTGCCATAATTAATTGCCACTCTCATCAAGAGCATATCCAACACATAAAATTATCTTCTTGTGGGCTTTTTTCCAAGCCTATCATTCAAACTATAAATACTAACCAAACATTGCGCTATTGTGAGGATTTAGATTTACAACCCAATGGATGTATTTGGTCATTTCCCATCCTTCTGGGACTTCTTCAGTAACCAACAATTAAATCATTGAGAACTAACCCTTAGAAGATGATAGCAAAATAAACTGTTATATCTCATAACATTAGATCCATCTATAGGTATAAGGAATGATCTATATATATAAATAACAAGTCTAATCCAAATAATCTATATCTCACCAAGATTCCTAAACAAACTATACGTATTTTCCATCATGTTTTCGATAGCCTATGATTAAACAAGAAGCAACATAGTTCAAGCCGATTTCCAACTTTTACGATTATTACATAGATTAAAATGTGTTTCAGGATTCATGCTCATTGCCGAGATTAAAGGATAGCTTATATAAAACTCAGGTTGTAAGTCTGGGATCAAGTGTTAAAATTTCCCTTACCTACCGAGTCGACATACTACAATACTAACTACTATATAAATAGCAAGTGTAAGGTCTGGGATTAAGCATCAAGCCTCCCCTAACTGCAAAATTGAGAATTACAGCACTAATCATCCAATGTAGTGCTAACCCAATCTCAAAATTTAAAAGCACAAACCAAAACGGAAACAATGGTCAAGCTTATCTTCCTAACGAATCATAGCAGCATAGGACAAGATGAACATCAGGGTGGTCGCCACGATTTCGTGGAAGCCTTTCTAAACCGAGATCATAGTTGGTTCTTCTCTCCAACAAGGAAACCCTATCACAATTCGATCTGTTCCCAACAGGAACCCTATCACGGCTGGATCTGATCACAACCAGTTGTGGCAACTAAAATACTAACATGGCTAGATCTGAGCAACAACTAGTGGTGGCATCCACAAAACCTTAACACGGCTAGATCTGAGCCTGGCGTAAGTATTAAAACATAAATTCTAAGGTTGGATCTACAAAACATAGAAGCATGCAACGCTTAATAAAAGAAAATCCACGCATTTAGCATATGTTCCCTAAGTTAGTTTTTCCAATATAGAGATGGTTTTCATCAAGCAAACCAGGATATAGGACGCACTCAGCACATGCAGCCACAGAGGTGAGTTTATGAAGCATCTCAGAATGGAAACTCCAGTCTGCAAATGTTATTCAACACAGATACAATAGACGCAAAGCGTAGCAGAGAGCAATACATTTTACCCCAGAGATTGGTCATATACTATTTAAAAATAAAGAAAAACCAGAGTACAAATAATGAAATTCGCATCTAAACGAAATGCAGGTGATCTCCCAGATCTATAGATACTAAAGGGTCAGATATAAATGATTTCTCAATCAAATAAATAATGCAGGGGTCGATCCTCACTGAGATTTATCACCCATATCTATGCAATCACAATAACCCATATATATATATATAGAAAATCACAAACAAATGCAGAGATCATAAAATTAGAAAACCTGGATATTTACGCCATGACCAACGAAGGAAATTGACGGAGAGAATTACGGTTGAATATCTCGTCACGCCTTTGATCAACAAGGAGAAGCGATGCATAGCATAGGGATCGGATCCTCGTTTATCACGCCAATCTCTCTTCTTCGTATGGAGTTCAAACTTTCCTTCTTACATAGACTATCTCCCCAAAAATCCCCAAAAGAACTACCGTCCCTTAAATGTAGAGGAGGTTAATAGTGCTTACGGTCTATCTCCAATGTAGAGATTTTCTTGAAGCCGTCCTACCTTCCAGAACTCCTACCACAATTATATGTGTGGATCGCTATCTCCAACATCCAAATACAGAACTCCTACTGCAATTATTTCTCTAGATCGCTATCTCAGAGATCCAAGTACTGTAGGATTCTCTCTGTCATTCCTCTCCCCTGCACATCTTTCCACCCTCGTATTTATAAAAAAAAATTATCATCGGGGAGTTCGCCTCGAGGTTCGATTTATGGCGACACATGTCAATCCAAATAGGAATTTGGAGTTTGATCCAAAGTCTAACAAGAAGACTATTAAAATCGATGGTTGTGGCTCCACTCCATCAAGGGAACCATCTCGAGGAAAAGGAGGAAGATGGTGCGTAAACTGTCAGTTGTGGAGTTTAAGCTGCTCATGAGAGTACATGTTAGAATGAGAGCAAATAAAAGCAAGTGGTAGCTCGAATCCCATGCCACAACTAAAATTCCCCAACTTAAAACACTGCATGATAAAACAATTTTAATTCTGATCTACTGAACCGAATTGGTATCTGCATCCTTCCAGCATTAATTTTTTTAACAACAACACTCTCTCTTGGAGAGTCTGTCATGGTGCTTAAAGAATTAATCGACCAAGTGTAAATCTTCCCGAAAAATAAGGGGAGAGTTTGCGAAGTGAGAAATTATGAGGAAATCCCACGTTTTACTTTTTAACAAATAATGGTAGAGGTGTTGGTTACCACCCAAATAGTAGGGGAGACAATTTTCTTAAGTGTCTCGGCTTTTAAGGAGGAAAACTTCCATGTCTTCGAATTCTTTTAATGCTCCTAACCCACCTATGTATTTTGCGTACCTTATAACATACTTCATATGTTTTACCTCCAGTAAATACCAGTTTCACTTTAATATATATATTTATGTGTATATTTTACATAAAGTACTTTCATATGTATCATACTAAGAACTAGTATGGGCACTAGCTTTTTCTTTTAAATATATATATATAAATAATATATTTATGCATACCCTTTTTGCTTAAATATATAACTAAGTTAGCTTTTTTCCTTTTTAATGCTACTAGTAAGTATTTACTGTAGGCTTAAGGGGTACCGCCAGTTAATAATAAGAATAACTTCTTTTAAGATAATAAGTGTATTACCTACTTAGTAACCTCATAAGAGTAGGGTATGATCTTTGCGACACTGAATGGTCCTTACTGAGCATGTCAATTTTTGTTTTGGTATCCCATAGCACAATAATGATGCCTAGTCATTATTACTAGTTTCAGAGGACGTCACTTACCCTTAACCTTTTTCCCTAGTTCATTTCATGCTCCAATATTAAGTTGTGTCGTGTCCTTAGTCTCTTAAGTCTATAGTAACAATTAAAAATTTAGGAAAAATTATAATGAAAAAATACTTTCAAGGTCCACTGGTGGGGCCTTGGCCTTGAGCTCCTCACCAAGGCCTCCTATATTACAATATACATTTATTTTAAAATTTTGATAAAGATAAAAGGAGGGATATTACACTTCTATTTCATCAAATTTATTTAAATTGGCTAAATTAATCATTTTCTATCTATCATCAAGTACTGCGGGGACTACCATGTTAAACGAGGGAATCCAACATGCAAGAGAGATACCTAGAGGTTCCTATCCAAGCCTACAAAAAGATCGTCCAAAGAGTTGTACCTTGTCCTTAATGTTAAACAAAGTATCATGAGAGATACATAAATAAATAAAAGGAAATTACCATAACTTAAGTATGGAACGACTAAGAATAGTCTTATGTGAATAACATGCATAAAGGTCTCAAAGAACTAATATTATTATTACAAGTATTAATAATAATGTTATTGTTATTTATTTATAAAATATATATATATTGCATAGAGTTTATGCATATGATGTCTACCACATTATCATATTATTTATTATTAATAGTATTGTTAATAGTAAGTATAATAAATAACTACCATTATTAATGTAAGAATTAACTTAAATTCACTTCTAGTTAAAACAAATAAAAGTCCTAGTTTATCAAGGACTAGATATTTAGTAAAATATCTTTTAAAAATATTAATTTAATTAAAGAAACTAAATAATTATTCAAAAAACTATATTCCAAAACTCCCCTATATATTAGAGGGCAGATCCCAAGAGAGGGGATCATCATATTTTTCATTATCATTTTTCTTATGGTAATAAAAGAGAATTCAGCTGCAAGAACTGAAGCAGTCCCACATTAATTTTCCAAACCTAATTCAGCAGTTCAACCTAGGGCCTCTACTTCTCTGATTTGCATGTTGGAACCAGCTCGGGGGGATCCAGTTAGAACCAAGAATGATCTAAGGGTTATGGTTGGGAAGAACATGGTAGCCCCAAAGTTATCCATGCAAAAGATCATTCTATAGGTCAGCCAAGTCCATCGGTTTTCTGCATTAATTATTGTTTGAGTGTGCAGGTTCTGTAGAGGAGGGTCAAACTACAAATAATCAGGTACAAACTACCAACTTCCTAATTCAAATTCAAGTAGATTCAAGAACTTAAAGCAGAAATTATTATGCAGTATTGTTTCACTAATCTCTATCCATTTATTTCTTTCATAAAGTAAGGGCCAATCGACACAGACTCTCTGGGTTAAGTTCTATGTTTTTAAATGTTCATTAGAAATTATTATTTCTGCGTAATACGAACCTGATCTAAATCATCCATAAGTCTAGCAGGGCTAGCCTAGCTAGCCTGTGTTAGACTCCCATGTTAGCAGCAACCTTAGAATCAAAAATCAATACGTAAACTGATGACTAGGTTCTTGCAGGACCTATACTTAAAGTGCATTTTATTTCTGAAAAGTTATACTATAGTTTCCAGATTTAATTTATAAATTGGGTCAATTCTTTTTACAGCTTTTACCATTCTTTTAAACATAGAAAAATTGCAAACATGAAAGGAGGCTTTATTTTAAAGAAAACACATTACTATAAATCCCCAGGTCTTGTCAAATGCACTCTATAGTATCGAGACCTATATTTAAGAAGAAATCTAGATACGACCTTCAAAGCCCTTATCAATAGTAGCGAAACTTTATTACACAGTGTTAATGCTTTTCTTCCCCAACGATTTCACATCAAAACTATTACCTATGAATTTAGCTATACAATGCCATTAAACTAGTCTCTGTCTACCAAAGCAAAAACACAAAAGTATGCATACAATATGATTTCTCTAGATTCCAAAATTTTAACAATCTCTTCAACATTTATGCATTTCATCAAATCCTTGATGGGCATCTTTTCCAAAACAAGAATCGAATTCACATCAAAACGAAATTGATACATTATCTTTTAAACACATTCTCTCACTACATCAAGATGCAGTTCAAGAGATCGATACCGACTATCGAATCACAACCCTTGCTATCGTTGAAATCACCAGAATCATAGCACTAAGACTCAAGCTTACATATGTATACCAGCCTCAAGGCTCATGTTATCAATTGTTCAAATAAACACAGAAGACAATTTAAAGTCATAGGTCTATCTATTACCCAATAAAAGATGAGCATTACCCAAACCAATAAACTAACAGGCGCAGGTCATATTTTCTAATCTCAGGAGCAATCCAAATCACCCAAAAAAAATAAACTATCTAGATGTTAGACAAAGACACCACCGGCATAAACAAACACAGGATATAGCAGAGCTATGCTCTTAAACATTTAATTTAAAAATACCAAATTGAATTCCTTGATGATAGAGCAACAATAGAGCACGTAGGGCCAATCATGGATACTAACCATACATATTCCATAGAAAAAGCAGAGGGAAAATATATTAAAATATCATCCATACATGTTCAATAGAAAACGCAGACAACTGTATTCTTTTCCAACACCCCAAATTTATACACGTGGGTATGTAATCCCATTAACAAGGCATAGAGTCTCCATGGATCCAAATGGCCCAAACACCACATCAAAACCAAAAACCCTCTAGGGTTATCCCCAGTTTTACAAAATAATGCATTTAATAACCGGTCCTGCCAAAGGTGACCTTCTGGGACTTCAAGTAAGCTATAGTGATCCCAAAGGGGCTTCACGAAGTCCCACTCAACAAAGAAAAATAGTACACCCTCCACAGATGGGATAGGAAGGAGCAAGGATTGGTAACACCTGAACTTACCATTCCTCAACAAACGACGTCGAAGATGTTGGACATCTAATAGCAACCCACGCAGAGGATTTTTGCAACCAACCACCTACCATTCCAATAGTGACCACAAAGTTAAATCCTGAGATGAATATCAAATACTGCATAAACGTAGAGGGAAAATAAAAGAAGTAGCATGTGAAGGAATAAAATTACCTGAACACTGTCGCCTCATTCTTCATCTCTTAATCTATGCAACCATCAGGTGCACTGACCATGAGCATATCTCAGGTTAGGGCACAAAGCCCCTCCAGATGCAATAAGGGACTGTTTAGAGCCAATGATACGAAGAACAACAAATGCAAGTGTAAAAACCCCTTATTGAAAATCATCTTTGCCAGTTGGTCACCAAAAGCAAGTTGTCATCACATGTGGTAGTTAATACTCCACCAAACTCCATTTATTAGTTTAATATTTCATCCAAGCACTATAGTGGAGAGTCATAAAGGTAATAACGTAATGGTGGTATCAAAATAATTATCCCAAGGGTTTGAATCTTAGCCTTTAACTTTAGTCTCATGTCTTGATAGGAATTGGAGATAGGTTACATAAAAAAGAAACCCTTCATAGTGGCACCTGCACAAACATGTTACGAAAACATTAGCAAATTGCTAAGTAAGACAGGAATTCCAAAGCTCACTCTTACCTCTTGGTAGTTCTTCCAGGGGTACGTTTCGTTTGAAACACCAGGTTTCCCTCTAGTGTCTCAAACTTCCCTCAACAAAAGTCCATCATGCCTGAAGATACCAATTAGGCATTTTGTTTATAAACTCAACATGTATCTGTTTCAAAAAAGTAAAAGAAGGACCTTAAGTTTTACTCTAGTGATCGTAAACATGCCTTAACGATACATCATCTACCTTACCACATCGCTTCCACTGAAAAAGATCACTAGTGAAACAATCTTGCTTAGAATTCATAGACTCTTATTGCTGCAAACAAAGTACCGATGCATTTTCCTAGTACTGAAGTTAATTTATAAATGCATTATATATTTTAGGCATTTTAGCAGTAAGATTTTTTTTTTTAATTTTACTATTTTTAGGGACATTACACACCACATCTTTATGCCAACTCCTCTTAAGTTGTAGGTTGTTTTATGAGGACAAAAGGATAGTGTGTATTGCCTTTAATTTTGAGATTATATGTTATAAAGATATTTTGTATTTTCTCTATCCTTCTCCATGATTATCTTAAGGTTTTGTATCTCAAAGAAGAGTTTCTTCCTATCCCAAATCCAAAGGCCAATCATTTGCAATTGTTTTCAAGTCCATGATAAGTTTTCCACCCTCCATTAATAATTTTTTCAATGCTCTAGATCCATCTAATCTTATGATGAAGATCAATTCCAAGATATTTGTATGATGTCACTTTCTCCGAGTTGTTGTTGTCATACATGAAATTATCATAACTAATATTTTGGGATTTGATTATCATAAACTTTGTTTTGAAGGTGTTAATACTCATACCCTTACTAGACTAAAAATCCTTAAGAATTTTTAATCACTTGCCAAGATCAAGCACTATGTCAAATGATTTTATATTTAATTCAACAAAGTAACAAAGAATATTGGTTTTACTACTCGGACATGCATTAGCAATGATCCTTAATAGTAACAAAGTGGTACGCAATTGATTGATAACCCCACTATCTTATGTAGCACTTATCTCCTTTTTTGTGGCTTTCTAAACAAATATTGATATTCTTTCCAAGAATAATTCCATATAATTTGGCTAAAATAGGGATAATCGTAATGGTCCTATAATTAGATGGATTTTATTTTATCTCCACTTTTAAAATAGGAAGACTAACACCTTTTGTCCATGATTTGGGGAAACCTAATTGCTAAATTGAAGAGCCTATGGATGTGAGGGATGAGGAGAGGAACACCAATTTTTAATATTATGCTTTGCATTCTTCGATGTGTTTATCCTTCCTTTTTACAAGTCACTTAACACCAAAATCTATTTCTTCTAAAGAGAACTTATTCCTCTATATAAATGTTTGAATGTTGTCCATGACATGAGGGTATTCATAAATATTTTTAAGGTAGGAATTCCGGTACCTCAATGGAATTATATTATTTTCTTTAATTCTCTAATTTAGAAATTGCCTTGAGAATTTATTAGGATCTACCTTAGAGAGATTTTCTTCCTTTGTATTTATATTGTGCCTTTTTAGAGGAATTTGCACCTATAGATCTTGTATATTTTTAAGAAACCATTAGAAGTATTCTCAAGGGATATTGTAGCATGCTTGTGCACTCTTTATCGCACCAAGGGTTAAATGTCCTATTCTCTTTTTTACATGACACCACCATACATAACTTGTTAATGGAATTAGAGAGGGTAGCTATAAAATTACGATAAAGGTATTCAATATTTCTCTTAGTTAATAGTATATTTAATTCATTATTTAATTTCCCTAAAAAAATATAAATTTTATTTTTACGTTACGCAAAATTCTCGTCAACAACACAAACCTTGTAACCTTATGTTTCCACAATCCTTGAAGTCATTTCCATGGTGGCTGAGCCTTGACTTCCCTATCTTGTAACTTCACTTATTTTTCAATCTCGACGTGCTTTGCTATACAAGCAACCTACGTCGAAACCCTTTCAACACAGTGTGTATCATTGCAACATGCGTCACTGGCGCAACTTGCCTTCAGAGAAAGCAACATTGACCATGGTAGACACATGTTGCTCCACTACAAGTCGTGTCGAGGTATTTTCAGGAAAAAATAGTTCTTTCAGAAGCTTATAGATCGAAATCTGATTGGATAGCCTTTCCTCCCTATTTCTATGTATCTAGCTCGAGCTCCAAAATTGTTGGGATCATATATCATCCCCTTTCCCTAATATTCTCACCCATCTCTTTTCCTTATTGTCCTATAAATGAAACCTTTGGGCATGGGTGTCAGGAAAAGGAATTTATAGCAAGCAAGTGCTCGAGAAATTTTTCGATACCATTAGACTCTTGATGTGCTTCCTTTCAAGACAAGGGTGACATGTTAGAATAGGAGGAATCTATCATAAGGAGACTATGACTATAACATCCCAAAATCCTAGTCACTTTTAGAAAGAAATGGGGAGATTTTTTTTTTTTTTTTTCCGTTTTTAAAGAAATCATAATATCAATAGCCATACAATCATCAATTCACCTACCAAGGTGAATAACATATAGAAAATCAGACAATCAAATACATAGCTTTACTGCAATATGGAAAAGTCTTTCCAAGCATAAATGCATGCAAACCAAGTTTCTCTTTATAATCTTATAAAGCATATGCCAAGTAGAAAACCACTTTCAACTTCGTGTACAAGCTTGGGTAAGAAATATCACACGATGTCAAACTTGGTGCAACATAGAAGAACATTCCTTCTACACAATAAGTTAGCCCCATAACTTGATGTTATCTTTAACATAGCACTCTTAACTAGAGTCATTTAACATCAAAGGAATGCCTATGTATAATAAGTCTCATATAATTATAAACCAATATATGCACCTACCTTTCCATATAATGAGATGCAATGCATTATATCAATTAGAAAAAGATACATCATGGTGCAACTACTTGTAGAGTAATGGATCATTTCGATACTCGTACATACTTGGTAATTATAACATTAAATGCAATAGTGTATAGATATACATCCATGTGTTAGATTCCGTTTCATGCAAAGATACTCCTTCAAGAAGCTACATACTCAATCGACCTTTATAAACCTTGTCGAAAAATCATTAATGCATAATGGAAACCTTTTCGAACACATGAATATGCAAACCGGAATAATATTCAACATCATGGTGTCATAGTTTCGTTAACAAGAAATTCAACTAACCATTATATGTAAATGTGCTATAAATCTCAACATAAGTCAATGACGACACACTTAAGCACATGCATAATAATATGAGAACATGTCAAGTCTTTCTCTTACACCAAATGAATATTAAATCAATCACAGACTATGTCGAAAGGTGAAATAATAACCATAGGCTAGGTTATAATAGCTAATCTCTTTTGTATCATACACAAATTGGATATCGACATATTCTTTTCACACATACCCTTACATAGATCATTACCAAATGCAAACTGATCTAAGGTAATGTTTCAATCATAATCCACACAAGACTTTACACATTTATTCCAATGCACAAGAAGTTCATTCATTCTTTTATGCATTCACAATCACATACTTGCCCATTAAGTGTAACGTCCAATCTATGTTCTTGCATCAATGCCATAGAATTATAAAACCTTAAGCATGTGTATGATACTATTTCTCCCTAGAGATAGCATCATATCCAAACCTCTTTTCAACGAAAGGTAGCCTCAGTTCTCAAGGCCATCCAGCCATCAACTTTACATGAACACATGAATGAGTAACTTGATCCTTACTTGCATTAACTGAATACAAATAAGGACACAATAAGACAAGCCAATATATATATATATATATATATATATATATATATATATATATATATATATATATATATATCAAAGCGTATGATAACTTTAAAAAAATTTCTTACCACCTTGGAAAAGCTAAGGGTGTTCATTCTTTGTAACATACCCTTTTTGCTTAAAAACATTTTATGTTGGAAACATTATGTTAAATTTTATTGTAAAGTTTTATATTGGAAAAGTGTCCAAGGATGACTGTAATTGCACAATATTTTATTATTTAATAAATTAAATAGGAGACAAACACCTAAGGGGACTGTTGAAAGAGTGTTTACTGACCCACTAGGTGGAATGGAATCTGGGGTAGAAGGCAATGGACAAGTGGCACCATCATGATGCAACAAACTAGTTGTTGGTATGCGACAACTCCCTTGAAATGTGGTCATAGTGCCATGGAAGGTGGGACTGGAGATTGAGGCTTATTTATTCAAAACTGACCACTAAAGACCTAGGCCATCTATATAAGAGCCATCGAATTATGAACTGAGGTTCATCACTTTTCTTGAAGAGGAAATTTACCCTAGGGTTTTTTGTTGTGCTTGCAGCCAAGAGATTCGATGAGGGGATATGCTGAGTTTTTTATCATGGTGTAAGTCTACCTATTATACTACTGAGTGCAGAAGGTACATTGCTGAGTGCAGAAGGCATACTTTGAGTGCAGAAGTTACACTGCTGAGTGCAGAAGTTATATTACTGGGTGCCTTGCTTCTACACAGATTCCATCTACTTAGTGGTTCAGTAAGCAAGCTCAGGGGTCCAAAGGAAGCAAGTAGTTTTGGTTGCTTCTTCTAGAAAAGGATAGCATGAACAAGCCTCCTTGGGTGTTTGTCGGCCCTATCTTCATTTACAGGTTCTACTTGTCTTTTCTAATTCTAAGTAGTTAAAATTTCTATCTGCAATTATCGATTTACTATTTTCAAGGATATTAGTAAACAAATGCATTTATTTTAGTTTCTAACCTAATTAGGATTCTGTATAGTAATGATTATGTGAGATGAATTGAATAAAATAATTCTCTGCATTTTTTCCCATGCTAATGGATCTGCATCGTACTCTAGTACAGAGAAGAGATTAAGGTAGATAAATTGATAGGCAGATTGCCAAATAAATGAGAAGATCAATACTATTATATTTCATTAGTTTTCTTACGATTAAATATTCTATATTTAATAATATAATTCTATGTCTTTCTCTTATCATTCCTTTCCTTAGTTAAATGTTTAAGGTTCACTGTATTTTTATTTCACAAATTTTTATTGAAATAACAGCTGCAAAATAATTACTTCCTAAGTAGATATTACTGCTAGCAAGTAAATATAATTGCATAAACAAACAGAACTCTTTTTATTACAAGAAATGCATAATTATTTAGCACCAATCCTTTTGCACAGTATTCATTTTTTGTTATTTTATTTATTTATTTAAACTACAGATTAATCCTATTCACATTCAGCATAGGATTAGAAAACCCTATATTGTAGCTTCATCATTTCCCATAGTTATCACAACTATTAAAACAAAGAACCATTATGTTATCCAAACAGAGTATCATTTACAAACCTAGAATTTACGACAAGATTGTAACCCTTTGTTGACCAAATCCTAGAAGTATCAACACCTATCTCTCAAATTTAGAGTTTAGTGAAGGTTCAAACACCATTAGTTAACAACATAACAAGAATCTAGATACAATCTCATTACATAGTTGCAAACAGAAAGCATTGGCTCTCGGCCAACACTTAAAATTGATAGACATGAAAGACGAGTAACACTTTTAACTCCATAAGCATAGTCTTGAAAATTCTTTTCATACACATTCTTCAAGACCAATTTTAAGAGCATTTTGGCATCATCGGGAGACTAAATTATCACGATTTAATTGAAAACCATAAACAGTAAAACCATACGATTAGCTTGATGTGGATATCTACTTTCAGAAGCTAAACATTGTTATCATGATAGCAGAACATTTCCAAGAACCACACATTAGGGTTTGACCATTTTAATACAGGTCTAAAACGTTGGCGCTCGAACTTATCTTAAAATACAATAGTGGCAAAATGTTAAACATCAAGTGTATACAAACTGGAGCCCTGCTCTTAAATTTAAACACAAACACGATAACATAGGAAAACACAACTCTTGTATTATCAAAGACACAGTAGATTTGTAACATGCTCTTATTTGCAAGTTAATACTAAGGAAAAAGGGGTAAATAAAAATTATGTTCATAAGAATGTATAACTAAATAACAAAGTGATTCGTGACCATTCCATAGACCCCCAAATGATGAGCAAATTGTACCTTACATATTTACATAGTACATCAACTTTCAAGATCCATTTGATACATATTTATCTCGACAAAAAAAGACAAGCCTATCTCTACGACACTAAAAGTTACATTATAAGGACTACCATGCATTCGTTTACACAATTATCTTTCTAAAATTCATAGTATATTATTGTATCAATTTGAACACTAAAGATGAGGATCGATCAGTATACAAATGACTAAATCTTAAACTTACTGTTACCACCGAAATTGACCCCAAGGTTGAAAGAGGGTAATTCTGGGTAACCACTAACCAATCTTTAGCCTGTGCTACTGACCCAACACAGAAAAAGAGGGCTCCCTCTATAATCTCGTGAAAAAGACTGGAATAATCAAGATTTTCAATAATGAAAAAGAAACACCAGTATTCACGGCCAAGATATTCAATTACAACAATTATACACAAGATCAGTTTTCTATTCGGGGAATAAAAATGATTCACGCACTGTTTGGTTGAAAACGTATGGGACTTAGTTTGGGAAATGGAGTCACCTTTTACAAACTATGAAACATCATTCACAAAGATTCAACAAATGCATTTACAGAGGCAAGGTAGCAAGCAGCTAGTAGTCAAAGAGAAATTTAGTTTTGTGGAACAAAAAAGACAAGAAACAGTCCATCAATGTAAGGAATCTAACAAAGATGAATCCTACATCAACTTTAGTAGAATATATTTGGTGAAATACTTGGAATAAGCTAAGCAAAGCATAATCTCTATGAATTCTACTTAATTGTTACCCTGATCCAAGCATGAAGGAAATAACACAGAATGGAATAACAAAGAGAGAAACACATTTGCACATGGGAAAAAAGGAACGTACAGACTACTAGACCAATTACACAGGAATCCCTATCAAAACGCAGGCTTTGGCTCTGCAAACTTTATTAAAACAGCTCAAAAAATGTCTTACAGACTAATCCTCAAATTACCAAAATCTTTCAACATAAGATTTTCAACCCTTGTGCCTTGGATTACAAACATATTTATAGATCTCATTGAGCTCTAGGCTCGACTCCTCTAAACAAAGATGTTTTCCAATAGAATGACACCTCATCAAAGTCTATTTGTCACAACTGTTTTAAAATAGAAACAGGTAGAGCTGATCTAACTATTTCTTATAATTGCTGATATCATCACAGAGTGGAATTGTCCTTAAAGTAAAAATAGACATAGTAAAAATAAAGGTTTCGGCTTGCCGTTCAATTAGCCGCCTCAAAAATATTAAACATTATATTAAAAAATTAGAAATGTCTTATGTGTCTTTTGGACCGTTCAAACAAGTATTTGACAGATTATAAAAAACTTAAACATCTACTGCAGCTGACGGAGAGCACATCTCATATTTGCATATGCATGCACAACAGCCCAACGTTCAGCTAAAGGGAGATCGTAATCTGTCATTTCCCTCACCATTACCCGAATTTCAATGCGGTCAAAGTATGAGGCTGGCGGAATCCTTTCGCCAATGGCAATTAACCTATTCAGGATCTCAAAGTCATCTTGGATCTTTTCCATCAATGTTTTACCTATGAGCAGCTGCTCCATGTGTTTGAATTTCGAATGATCCATTCTTATAGCCGAGATCTTCTTTTCGTAGGAACTTTTGGAGAGCAGCTCTAAATTGTCATCCCAAAAAGATGGCAGTCCCATCTCATTTAACTTATCAAAGGAACTTTTGAAGTCTGCTACCTCGAAAAAGAATCAGACCTATGGGGACACCAACATATAAAGAATAGGGTTCATCATGGTTAGAAAAAATAAAGTCCTAAGGTCGAGGTGGACACTATGAGGGAGGTTTCAACCACCATATGTGTATCATGTAGGAGGTTGAGGCCTCAACCTCTCATTATCTTAGGAAGACTCCAAGGAGAATCCAAAAGGAAATCGAGGAAGCTTAGGAATGGTTTAAAATGGAAACAAAGTGATGTATGTGGATGAAATTCAACAAGACATGTACTAGTTCTAGATTCCTAATATAAGGATTTACTGCACCAGAGATACTAACTACTTTCAAACAATCTTAATCTACTGACATAAAAAATATCGATTAGGTAAATTTATGTTTGATCATAAGGAGGACCCAATGAAGGAAATTCTCTTGCAGGTTGATGAGCTACATGATGATTTGAGGTAGATGAAGAGGGAATTCTGGGACTAGATGCGACATATGAACACCAAGACTAATTTAATAGAAAATTCCTCTATTGTATTTTTGTTCGCTTAGAAATGTGTCGAGGATGAGAACCCTCTTTTGCCTCAACCAAAGAGGTTTCTTATCTCCATTTATGATGATGAATAACACTCCCCTTAGTCTTGTAAGGGCTCTATTTTATTTTTCTTGCTCCTATTATCAAAGTTATGTTTTTGGAAATTTCTTAAAGATATCTAAGGAATGGATATCAATTAACTGACCAAACTAAAATGTAATAAGATGTCAAAAATAGAATTTGTATAGATTCATGCATTTTAATTATATATTTGATTTTATTATTAAATAAAAATGAATAAAAGAAATTTAAAATATTTTCATAAAGTATTTCTAAGAATTTGATTATTCTTGGAATTAAATAAACCTCGAAGAAAAATAATTTATTAATACATTTTAAATTCTAATTTTAAGCTTATCTTAATTTAATACTATTGATCATGGTAACTATATTATTATTATTCATTGAAATTAATTAAATAATTTATTAAATATTAATAAGAAAGTTAAGAACATTATTCTATTTTTGAAATCAATTTTAATTTATTAAATTTTAGTAAAAAATTGTTATTGAAAACATTATTCTATTAGGTTGTTTTTTTAAAATTAAATATTTTGCATAATTAATTCACCATTTCTCATTGATTATTTGAAAATTAAATAATTTACATATTTAGGTCACGTTAGTTTTCATTTAGTATCGTATTAAATAAGTTTTGAAAATAAAACTTAATCTAAATGAGATTTAATCTTTATATATTATACATTCTATAACAAAAGGTATTTCAATTTTAAGCTTATTCTTAAAGTGATTTTTTATACACACCACCATCCACGTTAATATATAATCATCATTCCAAATATAAATATGCGTGGCATGACTATGATGTTGATTGAAGGACATACACGCTTTTTTCATATAATATATAGCTTAAAAATAATTAATAAAAATGATAGTAATAACATTATAACTTTTATTCCGCATGGGTGTGGTTTATTGGCGTTTCAGTTGTTATGAAGTCACAGTTGCAAATGGAGGTTACGAGTTCAAATCACATCCGGCTTTACCCTTGTGCCATACTTGCAGGGTGTGTGGGGCACCTGGGGGTATAGTGGTAGCGGGATGGGATCCCTGGACCCCATGTCACGCTAGTACCACCCTAGTCTCTAGTTGTCGATTCCCCTAGTTACAAAAAAAAAAAAAAAACATTATAAATTTTATGATATAGTTTCAAAAATAATTAATTAAAATGATAATAATATGCAATATAAGTTAGGAGGTTAAGAGCCTTAAGGGGTAGCTCATTGGTCGAATCTTCTAAGACCAAGATGACACAAGGTTGAGATTCAGGGTTTAATTCTCTCGGTCCTTCAGGGTTAGGCATCGAATTAATGCCGAGAGGGGTGAGGTCCCCTTCGGGTGGGCCGCTTGGATTGGATCCGCTCATGTAGTGAGTTCTAAGGCCGTTAACCACATTGAAAAATAAGTTAAGAGGTTAAGAATAATCAATTTTATGTATATATAATTTGAGGGGGTAATGAGATGGTATGCTTATTGACTCTTGACTACAAGAGTGGTGAGTGACTCATGCACACTCAATGGACTTTGTCTATTCCGAGAGACTTCTATCAAGTTGACAAGATGAGATATCTTCTTAGGATTAATCAATTATATATATATATATATATATATATATATATATATATATATATATATATTAGATTTAAATTTAAAATGAAAATAATTTTTTTAATATATATATATATATATTATAGCACTAACAAAACAAGTTATGATTATCAAATCCAATAAGTTCACTTATGTTAGATATTTGTAAGAAATTATCTTGGAAGAAATTACTCCCTCAGGGTTTCTATTTCCATATATATATATATATATATATATATATATATATATATATATCACTAGAAAAACAAGTTATGATTATCCAATCCAATAAAGTCACTTATGTTAATTTTGTGTTTGGCAATAGAAACCTAGAGGGAGTAATTTCTTACAAATATATTGGAATTGATATCCATCACTTGAGCTCAATTGGAACTATATCATTGAGAAAATTACTAATGGAGTGTGGAAATCTTACTTTGGGCTTGAAAACAACCATAAATTGACAAACCTTGTGATGTGGGATAAAAAAAACATCATCTTGAAAAACATTTGGAGAAAGATTGAGCTAATATCCTCATAATTTTGGATAACAATTGAGCAAATCTCGAAGCATTTTATCACTTATAACCTTAAAATTAAAATCAATATTCCCTATCATATTCTCCTCTTAGATCTAGGGCTCTACCCCATGGAGAGCACGACTATGACTAGGTACTTGATGTACAAACACAAGATAGACAACGTGGAAGACGATCAACTTCCTAAAATTGCTTTAAATTCCATACAAACCGACCACGCCTCAAGCAAGGGTGGCATAAAGTTACCATAACTTGGTTAAACCGTTGGGGGATTGATGAATCTGTCACTTTGTAAAATACAATAAGATTAAAATTATCATTTCTAAGTTTAAAGAGAAAATGTTGTGCAAAAAAGATTTAGAGTTTAAAATAAAATTGTGATACTATAAGAAGGCTATATATTAACCCTAATATAGAGGATAAAAATTATCTTTTTTTTTTTATAAAATTATTTCTTATATTTATAGAGGAGAAAATATAGTAAAATACATCCTCATCCTCAAAGAACCTGAAAGACAACCTCTTTTCTCAGAGAGATTAAACCAACAATAAAATCAAGGTACATATGTGCTTCTGAAGCATAAAAGATTCTTAATCGCAATAAATACTGTAAAATGCCCACAAATAATCTGAGGCCCACATTTCGGTGGTGAATAAGATATTGATAAATTGATATATTGAAGATGATTACAATGTAATGAGAGGCACCGTATAAATACAATTCCATAGGGCACCTCTGATGGTTGTTCACAAGGGTTATGCCCCTTGGATAATTATTCTTAATTACTATTCTTAATATTATTATTTAATATCTATATATTTTAGGTTTGATACATCTCCTTCCCCTTAAGGAAATATTTGAGGACAAGAGAATTAGGAGAGTGGGAGGGAAGGGTTGAGCGGGGAATTGCGCGTGGAGGGGAGGGAGATGCGAGCTGCAGGAGTGGAGGAAGAGGCAGGTCATTGTGTGGCTCGGTGGATAGGACTATAGATAAGGCGGTCATCACGGGAAGTAGGGGGGATGTGTAGAGGGAGGTGCGCAGATGGAGGGCATGGAGATGGAGAAGGGATGGAGGGTGCTTGGCGTATGGAAGGTGGAGCAGCGGACTAGCCACAAAGGGAGGTGCAGGTCGTGGAATAGGGAGCAGGGTGGATGGTGTATTGAAGGATGTGGGCGTGTGAGAGCACAATGGTGGAGGCAAAGGAATGTGCGAACACAATAGGAAGAGAAGGGGGCCGGGTGATGGGACGATGTTGAGGAGGGAAGAGCTGGAAAAATACTGGAATGAAAGGATCACGAAGGAAGTGTGCGGGAGGTGAGAAGAATGGATATGGAGGGATTTCGGAGTGCAACGTTTTTTCTGAGAAAATCTGTTTGTAATGGCTAAAAGCCGTGTCACGTCAAAGAACCAAGTTCAAGGAAACCTTGACAATTTGGCTATAAGCCGTAGATCAGTAGAAGCCCGAGGAAGGGCTGGCTCTGATACCAATGAAGCGTAAAATCTTCTTAACCATAGTAAATACTCAAAAATTCCCACAAATAATCCAAGGCCCACATTTCAATGGTAAATAAGATATTGGTAAATTGGTATATTGAAGATGATTACAATGTAATGAGAGGCCCCGTATAAATACAATTCCAAAGGGCACCTCTAATGGTTGTTCACAAGGGTTATGTCCCTTGAATAATTATTGATAATTACTATTATTAATACTATTATTTAATATCTATATATTTTAGGTTTGTTACATCTTCTTTGATTAACATAAAAAAATTAGCTAATAGTTGCATTTGCACCCCATCTTTCCATCTAACAAAACACAACCAAAGAACTAGTCTCCTTTTAAAAAAAATATTTGCACAAAATCTTCCATAGAACAAACAATGTTGAAATCGTGAAGTAATTCCAAACACCACACTCTCTAGATCGTACTAGAGTTCCAACATCACCGAGTAGAACTACTCTCTAATGTATCTTCAGTTGAAAAAATGTTTCATACTCAAACTGAACAAAACTATCAAAACTATAGTAAGTTATAAATGCTTCTCTTTAAGCTTTTAGAGCATCATAGCAATATTTTAAAGTAAATCAAATAATTAAATTTAATCTTTTATATATATATGATTTTTAATATATAAAGATTTTAATTTGTATAAATCCATCCATTTTACTAATGAATTTGAATTTATTTTGACATATAAGTTACTAATACATAGTTAATGTTTTTCAAGTTCTAAAGATTGCACATTGATTCTTATTAAAATTAAAATTAAAATTCAACTCTAATATAACTTAAAATTGGTTAATATGTTTTAATTTTAATTTTAACTTATTATTTTATTAATTTTAATATGGAAAACTAACAACCCACCGAAAATCTCAACAAACACAATTATTATTATAATAACAATTACACTATTATCAAATAAAATATATACTTAATTTATATTAATTTGTATGGATTAATATTTATTATAAAATAAGTTTTGAAATTATGATCTAAATATAAATATTATAATTATTAAACATAAATATTAAATTTTTATTTATTTATTTAAGAGATGTATATTCAGAATAATTTACAATCATCCTTTTAAATATAAATCTGAGCTCAATAAAGCTACCTAGTAAGAACTTCATGGCATATGGCTTCAATAAAATTTAATTAAAATGGCAACAATATATCATAAGTTAAATAATCTATTTTTCTTAATATTAAATTTAAATTTATTATGTCTCCGCTTGCATGGAGACGTTATTCCATAGATAAAATTTTGCTCGTAAAACGAACCCAAAGATCATTCTTGGAAATAAGTTTTTATCAATTTTCTCATTATTTAAAAAACAAAAATTATCTCCATTTCAATTGACTCGACTGGGCAGCGATCGGATATAAAATATATATAACTTCGAGGTTTGTGTACATGTTTTCTTCGGCAAACTAAATTTCATAAATACCACTTAGTTAGAGGCTCTACGTAAATACAAATAAAAAGAACCTCGGCCAAAACCCTACGTCAATACAAATAAAAACAACCTCGGCCAAAACCCTACGTCAATACAAATAAAAACAACCTCGGCCAAAACCCTAACTTTTTGCCAAATTCAAAAACCAACCTACGGTAATCTTGTTGGTTCATTGGTTTCCCAAAAATATCGCGACGATCAAATATCAATTTGGTGAAGGCACACTGTAGTCTTGGCAAAACCTTATTACTTTACATAAATTGATCCATTTCCTATTGCTTTATTTTATAATATCAAGTTTGTTCGACTTGCTCTGGTTTTGTAGATTGACGTTGGTCGCCTTCCTTTTCACCAGGATTTAACATCCACTATCAGGAATTTAATACATAAATTAATCCATTTCCTGTTGCTTTATTTTATAATATCAAGTTTGTTCGACTTGCTTTGATTTTGTAGATTGATGTTGGCCGCCTTCCTTTTCACCAGGATTTAACATCCACTCTCTGGGAATTAATATCTATTATCAAGTGGAATGTCCAGTTTTATCCTATGGAATTATTAGTGCAAGAAAATTATTTGTAAAATCCACTCACATAACAAAAAATTGTTTGACCACATTATACTTACTATTTGATTCTTGAAATGATTCCGACTTAGGCCTGTAGAATTCATGTAGCATATATATATATATATATATCAGTGGTGAAAATGTTTATCATGGAAATCACCATTCACAATCATCATTCTGGATATAGTTTGAGTTCCTTGGTGTATAGCACCACCCACATCATTCTTTTGGACATTTATCGAGTTCCATGATGGATAGCGCTAACCACTAGAAGCAACATGGCATATGATTGACAACAATATGCATCATAATCAAAAGTTAAAAACTCTTAAAGTTGTATTAAACTGATCTTATCCATGCTATCCATTCTTCTTCCTTTTTTTTTTTCTCTTAAACTGATTGACTCTATCCATTTTAATTTTGGATTTAAATTTATTATAAAAATAGATTATCATGAAAATAATAGAGTGATAGGGATATATTCTTTTTTAATATGTAAATAATTGTGATTTATATAATTAAAAGTTTCGATTAGTTTACAAATTAGATTTAAGATAATTTATTACTAGTTTTACTTAGCTTGTGGTTGGTCTACATGTTAATGTCCATTTAATCCATGTCTCTGTACAATTATTTTTTATATTTTTTTTCTCAAAAAATTGTTTATTTTTAATATGGAATGAGGACCATAAAATCAATCATACTTGTGTCATCTTCTTACAATTTAGAAAAAGCATATTTTTTTAGTGGACTCAAATGTTAAATTATAAACATTCACATTTTCAAATGTCTTAGTCTAAAATTTCTAGGATTTCAAACATAAAGATTTGATTGTAATTCCTAGTTACAACTCTCAAATTCTAAAATTTTGGATGCACAAGGATGTCCTAGCCAAATAGTAAAATTTCTAGACAACTCATTTTCTAGAAATAGTTAGTTTTGCATCAAATGGAAGGTTTGTGTTATGAAAAAGTTGAATTTTACATTGCAAATGCTCCAACACCAATCCCACATAGATGTTGGAGATTCCTAGAATTAGACACTAACTCATGCTCAAGGTGAATAGCAATGAATCATCTTCAAAGTGATTATTAACCATACATGAAATTTCCTCAGCATCGAACAAATGACAAAGAGCATTCGTAGTTAGTTAAAACATACAGATAAGATAAGGCACAAGGGGGCATCCCTGTCAAATTCACCATTGCAAAAGAATACATGTAGAAAGTGTATTATTCACTGCAACAAAAGTCAATGGACAAGATAATAGGGTGTTGACCATCACCATAAACTTTGAATGAAAGCCCAAACATGACAACATATATGTAATGGAGAAGAAAATTAATAATGCCAAGATTAAAATGAAAATCGATATTTCCAAGATTAGAACTAATTCTCATGAGCTCTATAGTGAAACATGGTGTTGGACAATTCCTAAAATGCATTGGGATGAAAGGATGGATGAAAATTAGTTTATTTTAAAACATGGTGCATACATACTTTTATAACCTTGTAACTTCTCACAACTATAGTGAGTTAGAAATGCTTCTATTTAAGTTTTTAGAGTATCATAATAATATTTTAAAGTAAATCAAATAATTAATTTTAATCTTTTATAATTATATATATATAAGGATTTTAATTTGTATAAATCCATCTTTTTTACTCATGAATTTGAATTTATTTTGACATGTAGGTTATTAATACAAAGTTAATGTTTTTCAAGTTGTAAAGATTGCAGATTGATCCTTATTAAAATAAAATTCAACCCTTCCATAATTTATAATGAAGTAGTTTAAAAGTTTGACCATTAGTCAATTTCACCAAAACTTGGTAGGAATTGGGCGATATGAAATCCAAAAATCGTGTGATTTGTGTTGATTAAATCGTTTTTTCTGACATCTAGATGAATTCAGCACTCTAGAAAACCAGAGGGCACCCAAATTATGTAGGATTAATACTATTATTTGAGATTCTAAAAATTCTATATAACATATTGAGACAAAAAACTCCTAGCAAAATGGTAAAAGTTTTAAACAACTCTATAATTAATTAATATGTTTTAATTTTAATTTTAATTTTAATTTATTAAATTTAATATTATTATAATGATGATTACATTATTACCAAATAAATTATATACTTAATTTAAATTCATTTGTATGGATTAATATATTATAAATATTAATTATATAAAACAAGTTTTAAAATTATGATCTAACCATTATAAATGTTATAATTACTAAAAATAAATCTTGGATTTCTTAACTTATTTTTATTTTTAGGATATCTATTCACAATAATTTACAATCATCATTTTAAATATAAATCTGAGTTCTATAAAGCTACCAAATAAGAACTTCATAGCATATAGATTTAATCAAATTTAATTAAAATGGCAACAATATATCATAAGTTAAATAATCTATCTTCTTAATATTAAATTTAAATTTAAATTTATTATGTCTCCGCTTGTAGGGAGACGTTATTCCATCGATCAAACTTTGCTCGTAAAACGAACCCAAAGTTCATTCTCGGAAATAAGTTTTTATCAAACTTTCTCATTATTTAAAAAAATATTTATCTTCATTTCAATTGACTGGACTGGGCAGCGCAACCATCCTATATTTGTGTATATTCTTTATTTATGGACAAACTGTTTAATTTTGATGATGGTGGTATTTAACCTACACTGAAACCAATCTTAATATATGAAACATAAATATCATTTACTATAGTTACGGGTCCTACCAAAATCCTAACTTTTTACGAAATTCGAAAAACAAGCTGCGGTAATCTTGTTGGTTCATTGGATCCGCGACTTAGTGGTTTTCCAAAAATATCGCAGCAATCGAATATCAATATGGTGAAGACACACTGTAGTCTTTGCCAAATCTTACTACTTTACATAAATTAATCCATTTCCTATTGCTTTATTTTATAATATGAAGTTTGTTCGACTGGCTTTGGTTTTGTAGATTGATGTTGGTCGCCTTCCTTTTCACCAGGATTTAACATCCACTATATCAAGTGGAAGGTCCAGTTTTATCCAAAGGAATTATTAGTGCAAGAAAATTATTTGTAAAATCTACTCACATATATGGACCAACACAACAAAAAAATTGTTTAACCACATGATAGTCACTATTTGATTCTTGAAATGATTCCGACTTAGTGCTGTAGAATTCATGTACCATATATATATCAGTGGTGCAAATATTTGTCATGGAAATCACCATTCACAATCATCATTCTGGATAATGATTGAGTTCCTTGGTGTATAGCACTACCCACGTCATTCTTCTGACATTGATCCAATTTCATGATGGATAGCGCTAACCACTAGAAGCAACATGGTATATGGTATATGATTGACAATAATATGCATCATAATCAAAAGTTAAAAACTCTTAAAGTGGTATTAAATTGATTTTTTCCACTCTATCTATTTTAATTTTGGATTTAAATTTATTATGAAAATAATAGAGTGATAGGGATATATTCTTTTTTAATATGTAAATAATTTTGATTTATATAATTAAAAGTTTTGATTAGTTTACAAATTAGATTTAAGATAATTTATTACTAAAGAGTTACTTAACTTGTGGTTGGTCTACATGTCAACGCCTATTGAATCCATGTATCACCTACATTTATTTTTTATGTTTTTTTTTCTCAACAAATTGTTTATTTTGAATTTGGAATAAGACCATAAAATCAATCATACTTGTGTCATCTTCTTGCAATTTAGGAAAAGCATAATTTTTAGTGGACCCAAACTTTAAATTACAAACACTCACATTTTCTAAATGCTAGTCTAAAAGTTCTATGATTTCAAATTGAAAGATCTAATTTTTTTTGCACTAATACTTGTCTCATCTTCTTGTAATTTAGGAAAATTATAAGATTTAGTGGACCCACACTTTAAATTACAAACACTCACATTTTATAAATGCTTAGTCTAAAAGTTCTATGATTTCAAACTGAAAGATTTGATTATTTTTGCACAATTTTGAAAACATCCTACATAAATTTTTAAAATTCATGGTTACAACTCTCAAATTCAAAAATGTTGGGTGCACGAGGGTTTTTTTATCTCTACAATCAAAATCACCATTAAAACACTATTGAATTCGTATTTTGCAAAATAAAAAACTCTCAATTTTGGTGAAAAACCAGATCCTAGCCAAATTGCAAACTTTTAGACAATTCATTTTCTAAATTTCAATTTTTGTTAAGTTTTACTTGTATCATTACTTTAATAATATTAATAATAATAAATAAATTATTATCATCATTGTTTTATTAAATTTTAAGAAAAACATATTTTATTACATCACATAGATCAACATGACTCATTATCATAGATAATTCTAATTTAATATTATAAAATAAATGTTCTTAATTTAATTTAATTAGATGGATTGTAGTTTATCTCCACTTTTAAAAATAGGAACATTATGTCCAATGTTTTGGGAAACCTTGATTGACTTCTAGATTGAAGATCATATGGATGTGATGGGTGAGTATAGCTCCACAACTTTTTAATGTTTATTCTTGGTATCCTTCAATGTCCTTAACTTTATCTTTTGTCCATGAAATCAAAGGGTTCGTAAAGCTTTTGAGGTAGGAATGTCACTACCTAAATGGAATTAGATTATTTTCTTTAGTTCTATGACTTAGAATTCACCTCCCCCTCGAGATGTGCAAAAGATTCTCTTACTTTCTGTTGATATGGCAATTTTTTTCCTTTTAATTATGGATTTGTATCTCTAATGGTGATAATTTTTAAAACTCATTAATAGTATCCCAAATAGATTTTTTATCATTCCTGCACCTTTTGTTATATAGAGGGTTGGTCATTCTATTCTCCTCTTTATGTGACACCAAAATACACAACTTGTTAATGAAATTAGAAAGAGTTGTGGTAAAATTATGATAAAGATATTCAATAATATGCTTAATTAATAGTATATGTAACTCACTATTTAAATCCCCTAAATATATATTAATTTTATTTAAATTATCAAAATTAAAATTCTAAAACTTAAATTATTTTGAATATGCAATCTAAGTTAAAAGTTGAAAATCTTGAAATTACATTAAAATTATCCATATTAACTATAGATGAATACGCTATCTATTTGGATTTATTATAAAAAATAAAATAACTCATAAGATTTCCTTGATTCAGGTTCCAAGAGTGGTGATCATGAAATGAGAGTTCCTTGACATGAAATCATGATGGTTCCCACTGCTTCAATGCCTTAGAGTTATAAGGATGTGATAGCTAATACATGGGTAAGACAATTGGCCATCGATCCAGCATTCCATTATGCGTAATGGAAAAAAGGAGATTGTTTGGAGATCTAGAAAGGAGGGATGGTAATTATGGTTCTATGATGTGGATCGTTGATGAAGGATGGGGATGGATGCGGGATGGTAAATTTATACTAAGAAATCCAAATTCATGGTGGATACAATGATTAGGCTAACTACAAAGATTGGATTTACTAATACAGAAAACAAAGGTATTTGGAAAGGATTAAGAATTCAAAAATTATCATTTTGAATTAGTTTTTATCCTTTATAGGCCTTCTCTATGAGCGACTTCAAGGTGTTGAATTCCTTGAGAAGAGAGATAGGGCATGGTCTAGAATTTTGAGAATCACAATGGGACTTGAATATGTGGGGATCTCAACATACAAATAATAGGGCTGATCATCGTTAATAAGACTTGAGGTGTTAAGGGTTGAGGTGGATGTAGGGAGAGAGGTTTTAGCCACCATGTTTGTATCATTAAGGAGGATGAGGTCTTAACCTTTCATTATAGCTAGCACATTCTAAGGAGAATTTAGAAGGAAAAGGAGGAAGTTGAACAATGCGTTACATAGGAAAAAGAAATGATGGATGTGGATGAAATTCAACAAGACATAGAGTCTTGGATTCTTGACATGAGTAATTCCCAAATAATAGATACTAAATACTTTCATATGGTTTTACTTTACTATAAGAAAAAATAATCTTTGGATAAATCTTTGAGGAATGATAATTATGGTTCTCTAGTGTGGATCGTTTACTAAGGATGGGGGATGGTAATGCTCTACCAAACAATTAAAACTTTGATGAATACAATGAATCAGGCATACACCAAGATTTGATCTATTGATATGCATGATATGCATAATAGAGTTATTTTCGAAGGCTTATGAATTTTGGAATTACTATTCTTAAGAAATTTTTATCCACTACAGACCATCTTTATTAGTGGCTTCAAGGTGGTAAATTTATCGAGATGATATATAGGGGCATCACAAAGAATTTTCATAATCACAATGAGACTTAAGATACAAATAATAGGGGTGATCATGGTAAAAACACTTGATGCCTTAAGGGTCAAGTTGGATGTAGGGAGAGAGGTTTTAGCCACCATTTTTTTATTATGCAAAGGCTAAGGCCTAAAATTGTCATTATAGCTCACAAAATTTGAGGAGAATCTAGAAGGAATTGAGGAAGTTTGAAGAATGTGTTAAATAACAAAAAGGAAGTGACGAATGAAAATGAAATTCAACAAGACATGTATAGTTTTGGATTTCAAACATGAGTTACTCCCACATCATAGATATTAAATACTTTCATATGATCTTAATCTACTAGCACAAAATATATTTGTTGGGTAAACTTTTGTTGGATTATGAGGAAATTAAGGATATTGTGTTGTAGATTGATGTGCAGGATCACCTGAAGTAGATGAAGAAGGAATTTTGGAAGTAATCTATGAGAAAGATGAACACCAAGATTGTTTTAAAAGAAGAAGCCACTAATAGATTTGTGCTCGTTGAGAAATCTATAGAAGATGATAATCCCCCTTCTACATCATCCCAAGAGATGTGCCTCATCTCTATTTATGGGGATGAAGAACACTGCTTTTAAAAAAAAATATGATGATGAGGAACACTGCTTTTAAACAAAAACTTGTCATAAAGAACACTGCTTTTTAAAAAAAACTATGATGATGAAGAACACTTCTTTTAAAAAAAGACTAATATAAGTATAAAATTGATATTAAAAAGGTAAATAAAGAAATCAAAAGAGTATAATTTGTTTCCATATAGAAAATTTTCACAATATCATACAAGAAATTATCCAAAAATATTATTTTAGCCTCACATCTTGTTGACGAGAAGAATTGACCCACTTGTCAATGCAAGGGAGATAACATGATTCAAGTTTTTATATAACCATACTCAAAGGTTTCCCTAGCTCCTAATTCGTTTGGTGTGAGAAGAATTAATCCACTTGTCAATGCAAGGGAGATAACATGATTCGAGCCTAGTTCCTAATTCGTTTGGTGTGGCTATCATTAACGGGTTTGATTGGCCCGGTTGACAAGAGTATAGTTTTCTCCTAAAAAAGATACCTTTCATGAGAGATTTCACTAAGTACTAAATGCAATCTAATGTCTAATATGAAACACAAATTAAATCCTATTGGAATCTAAGTCTACCACTAATTAAATGAAAAGGAAAGTATGATTACTAGTGCATGAATCAATAACATAAGGAGGAAAATATTCCTCTTCTTCATCATATAACCATGTTAATTCATTCAATCAATTGAAGCCTAAAAGATATACATAACCAACATTGAATTATTGTAATCATAACTGCAATCAATTTATATCATTATGCTAATCTGCAATAAGAGACAAAGATGCACAATTAAAATAATTAGTAGAACTAGGGTAAAGATACTCCATTATATAAACTGATCATTTTTTTTGTATATAAGATTGAGGACCTTCTATTACTGAAAACCAAAATAATGGTACAAAGATACAATACAAATGTGCAACCACACCTCATGCCACACTGGCGGACGGTAGCGTGGCCAGCTTCTTAGAAAGGATTATACAATAAAGCAAAGAATAAGACTAACCCAAACCAATTACATGGAGAATCCCACCCACAGAAGCAAAAAGAGACTACAAAAAACCTCTAGAAGAGACCCTGAGTCAAAAACATAGAGCGAGTAGAACCATCAACCTCTACCAAAATAGAGCCAACCAACATCCACTAAGAAAGAACAAAACCTCTTACGCTGCGGCCCCCGAAATAGAGCGAAAATAGAACATCCAGAGGCGCCCGAAACCGACAGAATCAGAAAAATGAGATAACCACCACAAATCCACCAGCCGAACCCAGTCCTCTGCCACTCCCCGAACGAAACCCATTCGCTTAAGCTGCTGCATGACCCGAAACAAAAAACCAACGGACCAAATAACTAGCTCCAGGGCCCATCACGGAGCCGGTTTCTCCCCCACCGGAATCGCTAGTTCCTCTCGGATGCCCTCTTTAGAGATGTCCATAAAATCTTTGAGCGTGTATTTAATCAAGCGAATACCGGAAAAATTGGCCTGTCGGGCCACCCTTAATGATCTGAAATGCCTCTGTGAGGCTATTGGCCAATTGATTCCTAGCCTGGATATCGCGGGCTAGGAGGATTCTAACTGCCCAGAACGAATTACCAACCAACTTACGGCTAAGATGAGCTTCATATTTGTGGAGGAGGGCCACCTCCCTGTGCGCAATTTGGGATTCAACACTAATCGGTGTCTCGGCCAGATACTGGGCTCCCCAGTTGAAGGCCTGGGGCTCGGACGTATCCACCTCCATAGGAAGGTGGTGAGAGGTGCCTTCAGCATAAATACGGCTTTCCCCCCAGGTCTTGACGATTCTCCCCCCCACTACTACCATCTCTCTAGTTACTAGCTATCATGTAGGGTGCCATCCAAAACTTCGAATCCTTACTCAACCAGCAGAAGAACTTATAAAAATGACTAAACGGGTTGTGAATTCCCGCATTGTGATCCATACTTATAAGAAAAATCCAGGGGGGACGGGTATCAGCACAGACTGGAACAATCAATATAACCATTAAGGCCACACGGACGAAGGAAATGTCATTCATGGCATTGTACCTCTCACTGCTCTCGTTCATGGCGCTGTACCTCTCGTTGTTCTCACTATCGTCCGAGCAGGTACGTGAATACGTTTGAACTCTGATGTGCAAATACTTCGGCACCTACAGAGTACAGTCCACTTTACTACTCAGCGCACGGAAACAGTTATCAAATGATGAAACCAGCTGCCCCCTTAATGCCATAAAGAAGGCAGATGGAAATGAACGCATAGAGGGGATGGATATGATCATGGGCTACCATGATTTTGATGTCTCCGGGCCATCGATTGATCGAGCCTTGTGTCACTTGACTCAACCATCCCTTCCATCATTTCGATCCCCACATTGAGAGATCCGTAATGATGGGTATTAGTGCTAATCCTCATGGAAGCCTCACCCGCAACCGCCAGCTCATTCATAATTTCGAGATCCCCACCATCCTCTTCGCTGCCTAGGTGGATAGGGAGAGTGCCACTAGTATTCCTAGCATCGACGAGGTGGACAGCCTAGTCGAGAACTGAGGCCACGCGCTAATCCTGTGGGAGCCTGCTAGCCACCTGACGTGTCCTGTTCATGCTATCCATGCATCCAGCTAGGTGTCCCACATCCTCCGAGGCCAAATCCATGCACTTACTTCTTAGAGCGTAGTCCATAATTTCCGTCAGACTACCCCCATAAAAATATACACTGGCCCAACACCCTTATTAGCAATGGCGTCCGCCACCCTATTTCCTTTCCTACAAATGTGAAGAAACTCAATGGCTGAGTGGGAGTTTAGTAAATTACGCAAGACCTTGAATTGACTCTCCCACCTCCAATTGCGGGAAATTTTATCGATGGCTGGCCCACATTGAATTCTTCTGGCCATGGAGGTAATTATGAGCGAATCCCCCTCTACTTTGAGCGGAGTGCACCCCTTCTGAAGAGCCCACTTGATTCCACTGACCATACCTTCCAATTCAGCCAAATTATTAGTGTTCCTCCCCAAATCCCCCTAGAACATACTAGTGATGAACCATCCCAATTCCTTATGACTCTACCATACCCGATAGGTCTAGGGTTGTCCTTTGCGACACCATCAAAGTTAAGCTTATATGCCCCAACACATGGGCATTTCCATCGTTCCGGACTTTGTCGTTTGCACGGATGCAAGCAAGGAAGGACTTGGGGGAGTCCTTATGCAAGACAATTTTTCCATATGCTACGAATCGAGGAAACCAAAAGAACATGAGCAGAACTAGCCGCCATCATCCATGCTCTGAATATGTGGCGACATTATCTCATGGGAAAGAAATTCCTATTGATGACTGATAACATGAGCTTGAAATACCTTTTTCGACCAACCCGACCTAAATGCTGGGTAGGCGAGGTGGTTAGCCTTCCTTAGTGAATACCATTTCGAACTAAAGCATATAAAAGGCAAGGAAAAAAAGATTGCGGATGCCTTGAGCCGTCGAGCACATATGCTTTACGAGGTCATGGTGAGCCAAACCAACTCACACTTACACCACAGAATTTGAACGACATGTAAGAGTGACCATTATTATATGGAAATCCTCGCAAAGATCCAGGAAGATAGAATTTTCCAACAACAAAAAGAATATAAGATAGACGAATCGGGACTACTGTGGTCGAAAGACCGACTTTACGTCCCAAAGAGTGGAGACATTAGATCAAACATTCTCACCAAATTTCACCAGAAACCCTATTCACGGCAGCAGGGATATCAAAAGATGATATCAACCGTAAAGAAACATTACTTTTGGCCTAAGCTGAAAGCTGACATCGCAATGTTCATCATGAAATGTCAAGATTGCTAGTTGGTCAAAGAAGAACACCGACACCACTCCGGATTACTTCAACCTTTACCCATTCGAGAATAGAAATCAGAGGTAATAAGTATGGACTTCATTACAGGCTTACCCAAGAGTAATAAACTGAACGACTCTATCTTTGTAGTGTTAGGATATTCCTATACTCCATCCTAGTCCCACCAGTATTTTGATCATTTACATTTTCAGTCATGCATGCACCTTTAGGGTTTGCATACCTTCTAGGGTTTGCATGCATCCCAGTCATCAGTCCGGCACCTAGCCCTTAGTTAGCCAGCCCCCATGAGCTTCTCACTATTCAGTTTTAGCTCTCTAGTTGCTTAATGCACCCTTCTTCCTTTATTTTTGGGAGAAACTCACCCTTCTTCATCTACCAGTCCAGTTGTCACTCAGTTACACTCACTTACAGTCAGTTACACTCAATTACACTCAGTTACACTTAGTTACACTCAGTTACACCTACCAGAGTTAGTTTGACTAATGGTTGACAGTTACTTGAGCATTGATGACTCCACTAATGATGATGAAGACTTCGAGTTGTGCTCCGATGACCATGAGGACACCTAGTTGTGCTCCAATAACACTCTATTGATCTTATGATCACTCTAAGAGGCTAATTCGAATTGCCACCTTGGGCATTCAAATCCTCTCTACCATTGTACTATTTATTTGTCCATATTGTGATTAATTGACTAGCGTGTATGAAGTATTATTGCTTCTATCCGAGTTCTACTGTACCATATTATTCTGTTGCTCATTATACTGTATTGTTCACTCTTCTTCTATTTTTCTACTTAATCATAATTACTCTTGTGAGGTACACATCATCTCTTAGATCTGCTGTGAGGTTTTTCACATGGTATTAGAGCATGTTGAGAGTATTGTTTATCTCCATTCTTGAGAGTTTTTTGCAGGTTATTACCAAGATTTCGAGTGCAGTAGTTGCAGTAGTTTCTGCATTTTTGCAGCAGTAGCAGTTGCAGTTATTCTATATTGTTTTTGCAGGTCCTCTACAGCTTCAATGTATTCATCAGGAATTAATCCTCTTGATCCACTCAACTATGATGAATGGAAACCAAGAATGATAGCAGACTTGAAGATCCATGATCTTTTTTATTGTTATTTTGAAAGAGAGTTCGAATCCCCTGAAGAGAAGATTGACTGGTTAAATAAAACTGACATGCACTCTGCAGCAATAATCTTTTCTTTGTTTACACACTAGAGATTCCAATTCAAATACCGTAATGGTGTTGAAACTCGAAAGGAGTTATGGACTCCAAAAGAGATATGGGCTCACCTGGATAAAAAATTTGGTAGAAAGAATGAAGGACTTGGTCCTAACCCATTCGAAAGCAAGCAAAGTGATGCATTCGCTCCTCTTGATGGTCTCTCAGATCATGAACCAGTGTCATGTCATATTGAAGTTGTTGACTAAGAACTTGCAGATTCTCCACTCATGCTCAAACTTTATTCTCTTTCTGTGCTAGCTCGCACTTTAGATATTGTAGAACGACCTAAATCCTCTCTTGCACTAGAGTCTGTTGGTTTGCATCATGATCACATGATTATTTCAGAGGTCAAAACAACTATTGACGGTAATGCATTCACTCCTCTCTAGCTATCCCCTCTTTTATACTACTATATGATCATAATTCCATGCTTTCAGAAGGTCATTGAAGAATATGGCAATTGCCATTCGCTTGGGAAGATTTCTCATGCATCTCATAGTTTTGATCTCACCCCTGTTGGTTCAATGGAGATCTCAAGAAAATGTGGCCATTCGCTTGGGATAATTTCTCATGCATCTACTGGTTTTGATCTCACCTCTCATGGTTCAAAGGAGATCTCAAGAAACCATGATTCAAGTCTTGTATCTAATTTGGGTTCTAAGCAATTACTGCTTGGGATAATTTGTCATGCATATGATAGTTTTGATCTCACCCTTGCTGGTTCAAAGGAGATCTCAATAAACTATTTTGAAAGTCTTAAATCTAATTTTGATTTCAAGAAAACATGTAATAGTTATTTTTGGCATAATCTCACCCATGGTGGTTTGAAGGAGAAGACAAAAGACTATATGCACTTTCACAAATTTGATCCTACATCAGCTGATTCGAATCATAGGTTCAAGGATCATTCTCATACTGTTGGATCTGTTCTCATCACATTCGATCTGAAGAGCAAGTACAAGCACATGCTTTTTGAGCATGATTCACTTCTTCCCAAGAAGAATATACCTCCAGACATATGACCAAGCATCACACCTGCTTGAGTTTGGAGCATTTATTTTTGTGTGTGCCTTACAGTCTGTTTTTTGAGGAGGGGGTATGTTTCCCATGAAATTTTCCCACTTCCTTGATATATTGATTGTTATTATTCATTGTATTGGGTGACCTTTAGTCTTAGTTACCGGAGTTCAAGATGGATTAAGGGGGGGTGTTAGGATATTCCTATACTCCATCCTAGTCCCGCCAGTATTTTTATAATTTACATTTTCAGTCATGCATGCATTCTAGGGTTTGCATGCATCCCAGTCATCAGTCCAACACCTAGCCCTCAGTTAGCCAACCCCCAGGAGCTTCTCACTATTTAGTTTTAGCCCTCCAGCTGCTTAATCCGCCCTTCTTCCTTGATTTTAGGGAGAAACTCACCCTTCTTCACCTACCAGTCCAGTTGTCACTTAGTTACAGTCAGTTACACTTAGTTACATTCAGTTACACTCAATTACACTCAGTTACACCTACCAGAGTTAGTTTGACTGATGGTTGACAGTTACTTGAGCATTGATGACTCCACTGATGATGATGAAGACTTCCAATTGTGCTTCGATGATCATGAGGACACCTAGTTGTGCTCTGATGACGCTCTATTGATCTTATGATCACTCTGAGAGGCTAATTTGAATTGCCACCTTGGGCATTCGAATCCTCTCTACCATTGTACTATTTATTTGTCCATATTGTGATTAATTAACTAACGTGTGTGAAGTATTATTGCTTCTATCCGAGTTCTACTGTACCATATTATTATGTTCCTCATTGTACTGTATTGTTCACTCTTCTTATATTTTCCTGCTTAATCATAATTACTCTTGTGAGGTATACATCATCTCTTAGATCTGCTATGAGGATTGTCACATGTAGTGGTAGACAAGCTATCTAAAGCAACCCACTTTATACCAGTGAAATCCACCTACAAAGCAATTCACATCGCGGAAATATTCTTAAAAGAGATCTTTCGATTGGACGGGATACCCAAAGCAATCATTTTCGATCAAGACACGAAGTTCACTAGTAACTTCTGGAGAGCATTATTCTCCGGTTTGGAGACCCAGTTACAATTCAGTATCGCGTACCACCGCCAGACCGACGGAAAAACAAAACGAGTAAACCAAATCCTCGAGGACATGTTGAGGATGTATGTCATGAACAACCCCACCAAGTGGGAAGATTATTTGCACCTCGCAGAGTTTGCATATAACAACAGTTATCAAACCTCGGCCAAAATTAGTTCTTTCAAGGCACTCTACAGTAGGAAATGTTGGACCCCCATGACTTGGGATAGTCCAGTAGACAGACTTATGTTAGGACCCGACCTACTAAAGGACTTGGAACAACTAGTCTCCAAGGTACAGTTGAACTTAAAAGAAGCACAAGACCGCCAAAAGAGTTACGCGGACAAGAAAAGAAAAGACAAAGACTACCAAGTCGATGAACATGTGTTTCTAAAAATAAAGGCAAAATGAAGCTCGTTGAGCTTGGGATGTTGCAGGAAACTAACCCCAAGATTTTGTGGACCTTTTGAAATACTAGCCAAGAAGGGCCCAGTAGCGTATGTGTTAGCCTTACCAGCTCATATAAAAGTTCATAATGTTTTTCATGCTTCACTATTAAATAAATATGTATACGATACTAAACACGTTATTGATTGGTCCTTATTACAGGTGGAGCCCGAAGAGGAGTTCACACTAGAACCACTCCACATTCTAGACAAGAGAGAGGTCCAACTTAGGAGGAGGACCATTACTCAGCTGAAAGTGCAATGGAGGTACTTTGGACCAGAAGAGGCTACTTGGGAGAATGAGGCCACAATGAAAGAGGCTTGCCCCGCCTTGTTTCATGACTTCATTCCTAGTCCCTAGAAACACTGGGATAGTGTTGTTCTAAGTGGGGAGGGATGTAATATCCTGATTTTTGGACTAACTATTTTGTTTATATATCGGGCCACAGCCCCAGCACCTATGTTTATTTTGAGTATTGGGCATGAGCCCTAGCACCTATGGTTTATTCTTATATATATATATATATATATATATATATATATATATATATATATATCAACATATCGAGCATGGACCCTAACTAACTTCTTTATTTGAGTACATACTGGGCGAGAAGGCCCCAATGTTTTAATGATGTGTTTCAGCTTTGCTAAGGGTACAAACCTGAATATACTGAGATGATCTTTTGTTACTTACTGTGCAGAGCTATGATTTTACATGATTTGACTTATGAGTGTATTGAGCGTGGACTCAGAAACACACACGTAACCTACGTACTGGGAATAAGCCCCGATGTACCTAGAAGAAAGTTTATGTACTGGGAGTAAGCTTTGAGGTACATTGAGTGTTGGGCATAAGCCCTAAGCACTCCAAGATTGATAAACGAATACTGGATCCGAGGCAACTCAAATATTCTAGATGTGCCTCACAACCACATTCTTGCACTAGTGTTGAGCAAAGGCTCTGGAATTGAACTAGCGTAACACCCATGTGAGAGTGTTGAGTTAAAAGGTTCAGAAGAGCACTCGGGGTTACTAAATCTCAAAGTGTTGAGTCTAAAAGAGTCTAAATAACACTTTTCTTTCATGGAATTTATTTGATTTAATTAAATGATTCATCTTTTATCTACCATTAGACACTGCGGGAACTACCATGTTAAACGAGGGAATCCGACATGCAAGAGAGAGACTAGAGGCACCTAACCAAGCTAACCGAGACCACCCAAATAATTGGACCTTGTCCTTAAAAGTTAAAAGAAGTGTCATGTGATGACACTGAACTAAATAAAATATAATTGCGAGTAGTCTTTAATGACTAACATGTATAAAGGCCTCAAGGCTATTATTATTATTTAGAGCTTTAATAATAATGGTCTCATTATTTAATTATGGAATATAATTAGTATATATGATTTATGCATTAATTTATATTATAAATGGTGTACTAATAATTAAGTGAAATATAATTATTATTAGTATAATTATTGTTAGTATAATTATTGTTAGTGTAATTATTATTATTATAATTGTTGTTATTATAAATATTATTAAGATCATAAATCAAAATCACTTATAGTTAAACAGTTGGAAAAGTCCTAGTTCAAGAGGACTAGATATTTAAGTAAATAATATCTTTTAATTATTATTTATTTAATTTAAAGAAACTAATTATTTCAATAGTCCTAATTGAAAGACTTGCCTACTTAAAGAGGGAAGATACCAAGTTTGAGGATCATCCATCATTATTGGTCATTATCATTCTCTTATGGTAATCCAATAAAAGTATTATGCTCCAAGAAACTGAAGTAGCCTCACTTAATAATTCTCAGATCTGAACCAGCAGTGGACCTAGGGCCACTATCTCTCATTGCATGTTGGAATCCAGCTCAGGGGGATCCATACAGAACTAGGAACAGTTGTAGGATCATGGTTGGGCAGAACGTGGTAGTCCTAAGGTTATCCAGCTAAGAATATCATCCTAACAGGTCAGCTAAATACCATAGATCTGCATTAACTACTATTTGAGTGTGCATGCTCCTACAGGAAGGGAGCAAGTGCCAAAGTAGCCAGACTCCTATAGGAAAGAGCCGGGTGCCTAAGGAGCCAGGTATGTGGTTCTAATTACTCCCATATTTCGGTTATAGTAGACATAGGTTATATTTCTCACTAGCATTGATACTTCAACATTGTTTAAATCCTCATCACAAATATTATCAACTTAGTGGTTTTGGCCTAGAAACTAGTGGAGGGTCTAGCAGGTCTAGCCAAGCTAGCCTGTGCTAGACGACACCCTAATTATCTTCTAGGTGAAGGTCATTATGTTTTCTTTTGAAAGTAAATGTGACCGCTGTTGGAATCATCTTATCAAATTATAACGTAGGGTGCATTTCTATTTCTTTTAATTCTTTTATTATCCCTTCTATTCATAGGAAGCATCAAATAGAATAACAACAGTATCATTTCAAACATCGATTCTCTTAAACCATACTATACATTCAACCGTGGGTTTAAACATTAAATAGTAAATTAATATCGTTGTTCTTTTAACACTAGGTTATCATTCCACATTATCAATAACTCCACGATTTCAATCAAATAGACAAACATTATATCAAAATTCAACCACAAATGCATTCCTCATGAATTGAGTCCTACTACCAAACAAGTGCATTTCATGAACATTTAAACTTTATTACGTTTTTCCATCAAAGGAATTGGTCACAAGATCAAGCCTGACTAAAGTCGTATCAATTTATACAAGTAGCTAGACAACATAGGGATTTCACATAGGAACATTTACACTTATACCCAAGCATTTCACTACCATTAAACAAATTCTTACAGTCATCCTTTAAACATAAAATACAAGCCAAGGATCAAATCCTTCTTTTCCCAGTTGAAGTAAAGTACCAGAAAATGCAGTAAGAGGAACCGACATACATATAAGATGTTTCAAGCAAGGGTTTAGACCCATCTATCAACACATACATCTAGCAGAGATTATAAAATACGAGGAATCCAAATTCTTTCGGCATACAGAGCAACATTAGCCACTTGAAGAGAAACTCTTAACACTTTTTCAAACAGAGAGAAAATGCAGAGATTAGTTCTAGGTTCAAAGCCTCCTAGAAAAACAAAGCAGAGACCAAATCATAGACAGAGGAAATCGTAGCTCATAATCAACGCAAACCATGGTAAGATCACGATATCCATTCTTTCAAATACTTAATCATCAACCACCAAATCAGAGGTGACGGTAGCAACAAAGACACCAAAACTACACTAGCCATAAAGAAACGTAGAGACCAGATATAGCACAAATCAACTATAGCATTATACAGAAGACCATAACTCTTTTCCATAGGTCCAAGGACTCTTTATTTAAACCCCAGTTTCATACTGGGCATTATCAAAATTACAACTTCTACCAAGATCAACAGTCAGCTGAATGGCAAAAACCCTCGAGTTCAATAAAAACCAAAAGATACATTTCGCAGTGGTCCAGCCAACGGTGAACTCAAGGAACCCAACAAATTATTGCTAAAAACCCAACCATGCTCACATAGTTCCTCATAAGCAAACATGAACAGTACCCCCCGCAGAGGTGAAAGGAGGAGCTAAGAAATGGCGAATTTTGGACTTACCATTTTGCAACATCGCCACTGTCGAGTACTAGCCATGCAGAAGAGAGACGTTAGCCAACACCTATTAACCAAACATGCCATACAAAGTTAGAACTCTGAATTTTATATCACAAAATATCTAAATGCAATAGCAGGAATGTATTATGGACTCGGGAAGAATTACCTTCGAAATGTTTCAGTCACCATGTCTATTCCATATGGTGAGTTGACCATGAGCCACATCTCAGGTCAGTAACAAAACCCTCAAGGCACTCATGGCAGACACGAGAAGAGAACCACGAAAATGATTCTTCGTTGGTGTAGAACCCTAGAGTAAACCCTCATCACTACTAGCAGCATTGGCCATGTGATATTGTAGTGCTACATTCAATGCTACAACCAACTACAAGTATTTCGATGTTGACCGAAAATCATATAGTATTAGAACCATTCGAAATCAACAAGTATTGTAAATAGAATCAACATTACAATGACCCCAAACATTACATAGTGTCATTAAATAACTACAAGGTTAACAAGTGGTGCAATTTCACAAGTATTACAAACCCCAATAAGGCTTTTAAAAAGTGTCAACCCTCAAAACTCTCACACTTGAGACTTAAATAATTGCTAGAATGGTGGAGTGGGCATTCTCGGTAGATGCCTCACAGGTACACCTCGAAACCAAGAACAAATTGAATGAATTAGTGAAACTCACACCCTACCTCTTACACCCTACCTCTCGGCACCTCTCCCGGGGTACATAATCCTGGAAAGACCATGCATCTCATCACGGGTCATCAACTTCTACCATTAGCGATCCATCCCACCTAAATGGTCAATTAGTCTTTTATAATTATGCACATAAATTATTGAAACAGTAAGAAAAGGATTTGTATTATTACACTTTAAAACACTAGTTCACTTATGACAGAGTTCATTTATATTCATTATATCGCTTCCGCAAAGCTGTAGAAATCACAACGAGTAAGACCTTGATAGCTAAGAAGTTAAGACACAATCAAATGCCACCAATAAGTATCGGTGAAGTAAGTTTCACATCAGTGTTGAAGTTAATTGCAAATCATCACCTCTTAAATGGTTTATTTCAGTAATAAATTTTTTTTTTTTTTTAATATTTTGAGACATTACAAATGTAGATTACCATAAATATTTATAAAGATAATCTATGTGTGAAAGTGAAATGTAATATTTATATATAAATTTTGATTAAAAGAGAATAGAATTTATATATAATTTTCACATAGAAACAATTCCATTTACTCATTTTAAATATTGAAAGATAAAGTGTTGTCACTATAAGTATGAACAAACATTATGGGTTTACCTAATAACTTTTAAAAGAGTTAGGACATTAATTTATAGTATGTATTAGTAACCACTTTGTTGAATGAGAAGAATGCCAAAATAGGATGTTTAAGTTCCTATTTTAAAGTATAGTTATTATTTTTATATAAAAGTAATATAATTGTATTTGAGTTCCTATTTTAAAGCATAGTTATTATTTTTATATAAAGGTAATATAATTATTATTTGAGTTCCTATTTTAAAGTATAGTTATTATTTTTATATAAAGGGAATATAATTGTTATTTGAGAGAATAAAGAATGAGGATTTCTTTAAAGCAAAGTTATCATGATATACATATTTAGAGGTTGTATACAACAAAGGAGAAATTGGAGTGTGGTTTAGAAATACCGATGTGTCGAATTATATTAAAATTCATATTTATATATGAAGGAACTTTGCATAAAACATACTTAGTTATAATACTTAAAGTTAATTTACAGAAACATGGGTCTTATGACAAAACAAAGACCCTTAAGAAAAAAAAATTAGGGTGTATTTTGAGGGACATTACAGTATATTTAATTCATTATTTAATTTCCCTAAAAATATATCAATTTTATTTTTATCAAAAATAAAATTCTTGAACTTAAATTTTTTTAATATGAACTATAAGTTAAAAGTTAAAAGTCATAAAAGTGTGTTGCAATGATCAATATTCAGTATAAATGTATGCATTATCTATTTGGATTTATTATAAAAAATTAAATAATTAATAAGGTTCTCGTGATTTGGGTCTGGATAGTGACCATCATGAAACAAGATTTCCCTCATTCAAAGACATGGGGGTTCCCACTGCACCCACGCCCTGGATTTATGAGGATGCAACCACCAATGCATGGGAAGGACCTTATCCATCAATCGAACGGCTCATCATGCTTAATGAAACAAAGACATCTTTCAAAGATATACGGGAGGACTAATAATTATAGTTCTCTAGTTTGGATCACCAAAAAAACAAATTATACAACTTGATGAGTACTTTATACTCAAAACGAGAACTCTAGCCATAAAAACTCATATTTTTTGCGATAAAAACAACAAAAATAACCCTCGATTTGAAAAGTGGTCTACCGGTATCACTCTTTTTTGTTTTGAAGGAAAATTTACAACATTTTTTAAACCCCCATCAATGTGATTGCAATCAAAACCCTAAATCAGCCCCTTGATAAAAAATTTGTGCTACAATAATCACCCTTATTTGTGGGGCTTAAAAATAGACCTTGTTTCAAATTGTGACCCTAACAGCACACATCATTACAACGAAACTCCTAAAAATAGAATAAAAATACAAACACGAAAAAAAAGGCATAAAACAAATTAAAAACATTTATATAACAGCAAAAATATTTAAAAAAAACACTAAGATATATTTAAATTTAAAAAAATAAAATATACTTAATTGTTTTTATTAAAATTACGCAAAAAATAAATAAAACTAACCAATAAAACATTAAAAAACAAATATTAAAAAACTAGGACCAAAACATATAAAAAATCAAATTTTAAAATAAACAAATATTAAAAAACTAGGACCAAAACATATAAAAAGTCAAATTTAAAAATAAGTATTAAAAAACTAAAAAATAAAACCACATAAAAAAACTAATAATAAATGAAAAATAAGTAAAAAATTAATAATAATAAATGAAAAATAATTTAAACTTGATATGGTTAATTTTTCTAAGATATAATTAAATGAAATTTTTTTTAAAAAGTTTACACTAAACATCAAAAACCAAAATAAAATATTAAAAAAATATTAAAAATAAAATTTAAAAAACTATAACAAAAAACTATATTAAAAATCAAAATAAAACATTAAAATTTTTTTTAAAAAAAAACTATAACAGAAAACTATATTAAAAAAACAAATACTCAAAACAAAAATCTAAAAAACAACATAAAAACAAAAAAAATAGTAAAAAAGCAAAAACAAATTAAAAAAACTATAATTAAAAAACTACATAGAAATAAAATAATTAAAAATAATAATAAAATAAAATATTAAAAAATATCAAACAATATTAAAAAATAAAATTAAAAACACCTAAAAATTAAAAAACATACTTTAGATTTACATTGGAGTGGTTTAATAGGCGTGGGGCGGATCGTCTTAGTGGACACGCGATTTTAGGAATTATGGCACCCTCTCATCACTACTCCAAGTGGCGGTCGTGCCACTTGAAATAATGCTTAGGGAATGGTGTGATTCCCAAAATCGTGCCCCTCTAATGCATCCCTCCCCATTTCCATTAAACCACTCTAAGCCACCACTTGAAGCGGCGCTTAAAGAGCAACGCAATTCCCAAAATCATGTCCCCCTAATGCAACCCTCCCCACTCTCGTAATCACGCCCCCTAATGTGACCCTCCCCACTCCCATTAAACCACTCCATCTTAAAAACATAGTATGTGTTTTAATTTTGATATTTTCTTTTTATGTTTTTTAATATTAAACCACTCCATCTTAAAAACATAGTATGTGTTTTAATTTTGATATTTTTTTTTATGTTTTTTAATATTATTTGATATGTTTTTACAATATTTTATTTTATTATGTTTTTTTTATTAATTATATTGTAATATTGTAATGTTTGTTATGGTTTTATTTTATTATGTTTGTTTTTATTATTATTATTATTATTATTATTATTATTATTATCGGGGGTTTGTGTATTATCTTTAATATTGGTCTTCTATTATATGATTTTTTTTAGTTTTTAATATAATATTTTTATTTGTTTTTTTTAATGTTTAATTTTATTTTTAAAGTTTAGGGTAGTTTTTTTTCAATTATATTAATTATTAAGGTATATTTATTATTAAGTGATTAAATTTTGATTTAGGAGTTGTACATTGAAGTGCATAATATTCTTTAATATTCTTGATTAGTTTCATGTTATTGAGGAAAATGTTAAATATAACAAAATTTGGATAAGATATTTTTGTAGTGTTTTGAATTTAAGCTTTTAATTTAAGAATAAATATTATGATTTTAATATGTTATTTACAAATGTATAACATATTTTTTGTTAAGTTTATGTGAATCATCACTTTATAGAAAACAATGTTAAATAGTATCATTTTTATACACAAATGGTTTAAAATGTCTTTATTTTCTCATTTTTTTTACAAATTTGTCCATAAAATGACTTATTTAAGAGAAAAGTTTAAAGAAAAAACTTCCAAAATGTATATTTTTTTCATTATAAATAGCTTCTAAATCTTTTAAAAAAATCCAAAATGTACATATTTTTTCATTATAACTAGCTACTAAATAAATATTTTTTGTTAAATTTGTAAAAATGCACTTGTCAATAAAATTTATATTTTTTTAATGACCAAGATGATTCAAAATCGCAAAAAATGGCCCAAAATGGAAAATGGTGCTACGTGTATACACACTTTTTGAAACGGAGGAAAAACGAGCTACTAAAATTGACCTCCAAACAAACGAGGGGTTCTCATCAAGTTGTATAACTTGTTCAAATGATAGAAAGATGGTAATGCTTAATTCCAAACATCTCAAACTCATGATGGATACATTGAATGGGACAAATACCAAGATTGTATCTACTCATACACAAGACATGTGTATTTCTAAAGTCTTACGAATTTGCAAATGATTGTTCTTAAGCACTGTTTATCCTCTACCAACCCTCTCTATTTTCAGCTTCTAGGTGGAGTCTTTCTTTAGAAGAGAGATAGGAGCATCATAGAGCATTTTTTGAATCATGACAAGACCGAGAGATATGGGGATACCAACATATATAGAAGAGGGGTCATCATGGTTAGCAAAAATTAGGTGCTAAGGGTCAAGGTGGATGCTATGAGAGAGGTTTCAACCACGATATGTGTATCATGTAGGATGTTGAGGCTTCAACCTCTCATTATCATAGGAAGAATCCAAGGAGAATTGAAAAGGAAATCGAGGAAGCTAAGGAATGGGTTAAAAAGGAAAATGAAGTGATGGATGTGGATGAAATTCAACAAGATATGTACTAGTCCTCGATTCCTAATATAGGGAACTATTGCACCAGATTCAAGTTAAATAATTTGAGACAATCTTACTCTATTGACATAAAAACTATCTGTTCGTTAAATTTATGTTGGATCATAAGGAGGAAAGGAAGGAAATTAATTTTTAGGTTGATGAGCTACATGATGATTTGAGGTAGATGAAGAAGGAACTCTTAGACTAGAGGTGGGATATGAACACCAATATTAATTTAATAGAAAATTCTACTATTGGATTTTTGTTCGCTTAGAAATTTGTCAAGGATAAGAGCACCTTCTGCCTCAACTAAAGAGGTTTCTTATCTTCATTTATGATGTTGAAGAAGACATCCCTTAATCTTGAAAGGGCTCTATTTTATTTTTCTTACTACTATTATCATAATTATGTTTTTGGAAATTTCTTTAAAATATGTAAAGAATGGATCTCAGTTAACTTAAGAAACTAAAAAGTAATAAAATGTAAAGATTAGAATTTATATAGATTCATCCATTTTAATTTTATATTTTATTTTATTATCACATAAAAATGAACAAAAGTGATTTAAAACGGAATTAAATAAACTTACAAGTAAAATATTTTAATAATATATTTTAAATTCTAATTTTAATCCTATCTTAATTTAATATTATTAAATATCATTATTGATGATAATAACTATATTATTATTATTTATTGAAATCAATTTTAATTTATTATATTTCAATAAAAAACTATTAAAAATATTATTCTATTATTGAAATCAATTTTAATTTATTAAATCTTAATAAACGAATGCTAAAAGCATAATAACATTATTATATTATGTTGCTTTTAAAGTTCAATAATTTACATAATTAATTCACTTTATTTTTCGTTGATTATTTGAAAATTAAATAATTTACATATTTAAGTCACTTTAGTTTTGATTCATTATCATATTAAATAAGTTTTGAAAATAAAACTTAATCTAAATGAGATTTAATCTTTATATTATACATTCTATATAAAAAGAAGTTATTTCATTTTTTAAGCTTATTCTTAAAATGATTTTTTATACTAACCACCATCCACATTAATATATAATCATCATTCTAAATATAAATATGCGTAAATATAAATATGCGTGGTATGACATAGGATGTTTCCCACTAAAAGGTTCACAGTATCTAGTTTCATTAGAATCTAATTAAAATGACACCAATAAGTCAAATGTTAAATTTCTTAAAACTATATTAGAATGTCAACCTTAATAGAACGATATCCACAATTTTTTTTATGATATATATCTAAAAAATAATTAATAAAAAGGATATTAATAACATTATAAATTTTATGAAATATAGTTTCAAAAACAATTAATTAAAATACTAATAATATACAATATAAGTTAGGAGGTTAAAATCTCTGAGGGTAGCTCACTTGGTTGAATTTTTCGAGACCAAGACGACACAAGGTTGAGGTCGAGGATTCAATTCTCTAGGTCCTTCGGGGTTAGGCATGGAATTAATGTTGATAGGGGTGAGGTCTCTTTGGAGTGGGCCCCCTTGGATTGGATCCTTGGACGTAGCGAGCTTTAGGGCCGTGAACCACATTGAAAAATAAGTTAGGAGGTTAAGAATAACTGTTGACTACAAAAGTTGTCAATGACTCATGCGGATTCAATGGGAATGGATTTCGTGACCTAATGTGTCTATTTCAAGGGACTTCTAGCAAATCAGCAAGTCAAGATATGTGCTTAGAATTAATCATATATAGAGAGAGAGAGAGAAAGAGGGGTATATATGTAGAGAGAAAGAGAGAGATATAGATTAGCACTCACAAAACAAGTTATGATTATTAAATCCAATAAAGTAACTTATGTTAATTTTGTGTATGGCAATAAAAACCTCGAGCGGGTAATTTCTTCAAAGGTAATTTCTAACAAATATCTAATGTAAGTGGTCTTATTGGATTTGATAATCATAACTTGTTAAGTTGGTGCTTTTATTTATATATATATATATATTAGCACCAACAAAAAAAGTTATGATTATTAAATCTAATAAGGTCACTTATGTTAATATTGTGTATGGCAATATAAGCTTAGAGGAATTAATTGATATCCATCATGTGTGCTCAATTGGAACTTTAACATTGAGAAAATGACTAATGAAATGTGGACATCTTACTTTGGTCTTGAAAACAACTGTAAATTGACAAACCTTGTGATGTGGGATAAAAATAAGTTCTTCTTTGAAACTCTTGTCACTTGAATTATTTGTTCAAATAACATTGTTCAAGTAACATTAGTACTAATCTAAACATAGCATCTTGTAACATTAGAGGCAGCTTTCTATTCTTAATTGCAGCTATGATTACCTAAAACAAAGAAACTTCAAATTATTTTGGCGACGCACTAGCGAACTGAGTTCGTAGATAGATACAAAAAGAATAACATTAAGGCTAACCTTGAACTGTTGGACATATTATAATCTTTTTGCGTTGAGAGTTTAGAGGTCTTCTATTCAATTAGTATGAGTATGAGAAGATTAATCTAATTAAGTTGAATTAATCACTTATCTTATCAGGTTTTACAAATCATTCCCCACCATCAAAAGAACATATGAAATTATGAAATCTTTATAAAATTACTACAATAAGTTAGAACTTCAATCTATAGTTTAGTCCTAGGAGATTGTAATGTCTGTAGCACTTACGTATCAATTTCATCTTTCAAAAATTTTAAGAAGTTAGCTTCAAACCTTTCGCAAGTTTTTCGCCGTTGAATCTGTGCTAGGTTTGACAAAAGGCGAAGCTAGAGTGAGTATACTCATGACAAATGGTTCTGCGGATGCGAAGGAGATATTGTCGAAAATCTGGTAAGGAATGAGTCTTATCTAAAACCCCCAACCAGCGTCAACGAGAACAAAGTAACCATATAATTCTTGATTATGTTGGAAGACTCCGCTAGACAATAATGTATCAAAGCACTGAAGTACGTAACGAGATTGTTAACCATTGAAAGAAATGACATATTCTGATACATAGCATCTACCCTTGCATATATATTATTATTCAGAAAGGCTATGATTCACAACGCTGAATGAACTAATTAAAGACTAGTAAGGATACCGAATACGAATGCAGCTGCTCTAATTCTATCATGCTAATTATTGGATGGTCTAGCTTGTCTACCCCTCCAGTCAACATACGTCTCTGACCAGCTTTCTGCATACTCCGCCTGCAAACCTATAAATAAATTGAAAGAAAGAAAAGTAACCTATTACCATTACGGTAGCTTCAATCAAGAATGAATGATATGAAGTACGTAACGAGATTGTTAGCCATTGAAAGAAATGACATATTCTGATACATAGCCTCTACCCCTGCACAATTAGTATTCAGAATATAATATTGTCTCTGCCTTCCCAAAGCGTCTCTGCCTTCCGAAAGCTTTTCTCTTGATATTCATTCTTATGATTCACAACGCTGAATGAACTAATTAAAGACTAGTAAGGATACCAAATACGAATGTAGCAGCCCTAATTCTACCATGCTAATTATTGGATGGTCTAGCAGGTCTACCCCTCCAGTCAACATACGTCTCTGACCAGCTTTCTGCATACTCCGCCTGCAAACCTATAGATAAATTGAAAGAAAGAAAAGTAACCTATATCAAGAATGAATGATATGAGGTGCGACTTTTTCGCCTTTATCAAGTTTGTTCGACTTAATTTGGACTTGAAGATTGTTGTTGGTCGTCTTCCTTTCCACCAGGATTTAACATCCACTCTCTGGGATTTAATACCCATTATCAAGTGAGAGGTCCAGTTTTATCCTATGGAATTATTACTGCAAGAAAATGATCTGTAAAATCATCAAACACAGCCAAAAAATGGTTTGACCACATTAGAATGATCATTCGATTCTTGAAATGATTAGTTGAAATGATTTTGAATTAGTAGCATATAAATAAGTGGTGAAAATATTTCTCATGGAAATCATCATTCTGGATATTGATCGAGTTCACTGATATATAGCGGTACCGACATAATTTTTTAAGACATTGATCGAGTTCCTTGGTGTACAGCGCTACAATAAAAGCAACATGGCATATGTTTGACAACAATATTTGAAAATTATATCGTTTAGACTCTAGAGTGTGATTTTTTAAAATTAAATAGATCTATTTATTTATATCATAATTTATTAATAGTTTTAAATTTCAATTTTAGTTGTGTTCTAATTTTATTATTGATTAAATTGCATAGGTGTTTATATATTTACATTCAAAGGTGTTTATATATTAGAATTTGGGGTGTACTATCATCTAATCTTTTCTTAGATTGAAGGAGAATGATACAAGTGTATTGTCCAAATTGATATTATGGAAGAGGTTCAAAATTAGAAATAAACAATTTAAAAAAGAAATATAAAAAATAATTGATAGTTGATGCATGGATAACTTGTAGGTCATGCATAGATATAATTAATAGTTGATGCATGGATAACTAGTAGGTCATGCATAGATGATAACACGTAGTGACAAACTACTCATTTAACTAAAGAAGGTAATAGGCATACACAACACATAATTACAACTAAGCATGGAGAACAACATATAACTTGTTTATGGCATTTAACTTGTGACCTATGGGTGTTCACTAGAAACAAATTAAGTGGCTCTCCTAGTAGAATTTTGGGTGGACTACCATCTATGATTTTATGGGCATCATTCAAAATTCAAAATAAACAATTATAAGAAAAAACATATATAAAAAATAATTGGTAGTTCATGCATGGATAGCACTTAACTCATGCATGGATAACAATTAGTGATAAACAACCCATTTAACTAAAAAAGGTAACATGTAGTTGAGATATAGACATCATGTGATTACAACTAAGCATGGAGAACAAGTCAAATATAACTTGTTAATGACACTTAATGTGTGACTTAAAGAAATTATTATCATAATTGATGACTGAATCTTAGAATTAATTCTATTTTAATGTTATAAAAATAATATAATATTAATATATAATGATATATATTTTTTATTTACAAATTTCATGACCTATGATAATTTACAAAGTTAGTGATTAGAAAATTCATGGTATATAGTTTTAATAAAATTTAATTAAAATGACATCAAATATGATGATGATAATAACTTAATAATATCTTAATTTTTTCTTATTGTGTAATTCTTTATGGCACCATGTAATATCCAGAATTTTGGACTAACTATTTATGATGTTATATTGGGCCGCGGCCCCAACAGATATGATTTATATGCATTATTGGGCATAAGCCTTAGCATACATGATTTACTCTTGTATAGACTCACATATTGGGCATGGACCCTGACTGATTTCATTATTTGATTATATACAGGGAAAGGAATCCCTATTGTTTTGATTCATGTTTTTATCATATTATGCGGGTACAAAACCCTAATATACTCAGATGATCTTTTATTACATACTATGCAGAGATATGATTGACATGATTGACTTATGTACTGTTTTGAGCATGGACTTAGGAACACACGGATGACCTGCATACTGGGAAAAAACCCCGATGTACCTAGAGGAAATATTATGTGCTCAGAGTAAGCCCCAATGTACATTGAGTGTTGGGCATAAGCCCTGGAGCACTCCAAGCTTGATAAATGAATACCGGATCCGAGGCCACTTGAATATTCTAGATGTGCCTCACAACCACATTCTAGCAATAGTGTTGAGCAGGAGGCTGTGGAATTGCACTAGTGTAATGTCCATGTGAAAGTGTTGAGTTAAAAGCTCTAAAGAGCACTTGGGGTTACTAGATCTCAAAAGTGTTGAGTCGGGAAGACTCTTAATACCACTTCTTGTAACATCTCCCAATTATTGATGTTAGGATTTAGTGAATTTAAAAAAAAAATATTTTCATAGCATATAATAAAGATAAATAAACCCCTATGGAGTACTTTGTAGCATTCCACTAAGTAACATTTTCTATTGATTTCTTATTCTTTCACTACATACATTAAATTGGACAAGATTGTCCTGCCAAAAAATTCATGACACATATAATTTATCACATACATCTAAATACAACATTTATAATTTATCAGACACATTTTAGATGCAACATTTATAATTTATCACAAACCTCTAGAAGAGGACATACAAGTAATTGACACGACATCCCAATTGACAAAACAATAAGCCAAATTTAAACACACATGATCGAGACAAGGATATAGGTGGTTCACCCCGGCTGGGCTACGTCCACAAGGCAGGTCAATTCTTGTAATATTCAAAGTTAAGGGATACATTATGCAACTCAATGTTGTTATTCTTCCAGCTTCTCCTCTAGAGGGAATCAATCTCAACAATAATCAAATGATATTCTTCTCGAAAGAGATTACATCTTGCGACACAGTTGTTGCCATAATTAATTGCCACTCTCATCAAGAGCATATCCAACACATAAAATTATCTTCTTGTGGGATTTTTTCCAAGCCTATCATCCAAACTATAAATACTAACCAAACATTGCGCTATTGTGAGGATTTAGATTTACAACCCAATGGATGTATTTGGTCATTTCCCATCCTTCTGGGACTTCTTCAGTAACCAACAATTAAATCATTCAGAACTAACCCTTAGAAGATGATAGCAAAATAAACTGTTATATCTCATAACATTAGATCCATCTATAGGTATAAGGAATGATCTATATATATAAATAACAAGTCTAATCCAAATAATCTATATCTCACCAAGATTCCTAAACAAACTATACGTATTTTCCATCATGTTTTCGATAGCCTATGATTAAACAAGAAGCAACAGAGTTCAATCCGATTTCCAACTTTTACGCTTATTACATAGATTAAAATGTGTTTCAGGATTCATGCTCATTGCCGAGATTAAAGGATAGCTTATATAAAACTCAGGTTGTAAGTCTGGGATCAAGTGTTAAACTTTCCCTTACCTACCGAGTCGACATACTACAATACTAACTACTATATAAATAGCAAGTGTAAGGTTTGGGATCAAGCATCGAGCCTCCCCTAACTGCAAAATTGAGAATTACAGCACTAATCATCCAATGTAGTGCTAACCCAATCTCAAAATTTAAAAGCACAAACCAAAACGGAAACAATGGTCAAGCTTATCTTCCTAACGACTCATAGCAGCATAGGACAAGACGAACATTAGGGTGGTCGCCACGATTTCGTGGAAGCCTTTCTAAACCGAGAACATAGTTGGTTCTGCTCTCCAACAAGGAAACCCTATCACAGTTCGATCTGTTCCCAACAACAACCCTATCACGGCTGGATCTGATCATAACCAGTTGTGGCAACTAAAATACTAACACGGCTAGATCTGAGCAACAACTAGTGGTGGCATCCACAAAACCTTAACACGGCTAGATCTGAGCCTGGCGTAAGTATTAAAACATAAATTCTAAGGTTGGATCTACAAAACGTAGAAGCATGCAACGCTTAATAAAAGAAAATCCACGCATTTAGCATATGTGCCCTAAGTTAGTTTTTCCAATATAGAGATGGTTTTCATCAAGCAAACCAGGATATAGGACGCACTCAGCACATGCAGCCACAGAGGTGAGTTTATGAAGCATCTCAGAATGGAAACTCCAGTCTGCAAATGTTATTCAACACAGATACAATAGACGCAAAGCGTAGCAGAGAGCAATACATTTTACCCCAGAGATTGGTCATATACTGTTTAAAAATAAACAAAAACCAGAGTACAAATAATGAAATTCGCATCTAAACGAAATGCAGGTGATCTCCCAGATCTATAGATACTAAAGGGTCAGATATAAATGATTTCTCAATGAAAGAAATAATGCAGGGGTCGATCCTCACTGAGATTTATCACCCATATCTATGCAGTCACAATAACCCATATATATATATATATATATAGAAAATCACAAACAAATGCAGAGATCATAAAATTAGAAAACCTGGATATTTACGCCATGACCAACGAAGGAAATTGACGGAGAGAATTACGGTTGAATATCTCGTCACGCCTTTGATCAACAAGGAGAAGCGATGCAGAGCATAGGGATCGGATCCTCGTTTATCACGCCAATCTCTCTTCATCGTATGGAGTTCAAACTTTCCTTCTTACATAGACTATCTCCCCAAAAATCACCAAAAGAACTGTCGTCCATTAAATGTAGAGGAGGTTAATAGTGCTTACAGTCTATCTCCAATGTAGAGATTTTCTTGAAGCCGTCCTACCTTCCAGAACTCCTACCACAATTATATGTGTGGATCGCTATCTCCAACATCCAAATACAGAACTCCTACTGCAATTATTTCTCTAGATCGCTATCTCAGAGATCCAAGTACTGTAGGATTCTCTCTGTCATTCCTCTCCCCTGCACATCTTTCCACCCTCGTATTTATAAAAAAAAATTATCATCGGGGAGTTCGCCTCGAGGTTCGATTTATGGCGACACATGTCAATCCAAATAGGAATTTGGAGTTTGATCCAAAGTCTAACAAGAAGACTATTAAAATCGATGGTTGTGGCTCCACTCCATCAAGGGAACCATCTCGAGGAAAAGGAGGAATATGGTGCGTAAAATGTCAGTTGTGGAGTTTAAGCTGCTCATGAGAGTACATGTTAGAATGAGAGCAAACAAAAGCAAGTGGTAGCTTGAATCCCATGCCACCACTAAAATTCCCCAACTTAAAACACTACATGATAAAACAATTTTAATTCTGATCTACTGAACCGAATTGGTATCCGCATCCTTCCAGCATTAATTTTTTTTAACAACAACACTCTCTCTTGGAGAGTCTGTCATGGTGCTTAAAGAATTAATCGGCCAAGTGTAAATCTTCCCGAAAAATAAGGGGAGATTTTGCGAAGTGAAAAATTATGAGGAAATCCCACGTTTTACTTTTTAACAAATAATGGTAGAGGTGTTGGTTACCACCCAAATAGTAGGGGAGACAATTTTCTTAAGTGTCTCGGCTTTTAAGGAGGAAAACTTCCATGTCTTCGAATTCTTTTAATGCTCCTAACCCACCTATGTATTTTGCGTACCTTATAACATACTTCATATGTTTTACCTCCAGTAAATACCAGTTTCACTTTAATATATATATTTATGTGTATATTTTACATAAAGTACTTTCATATGTATCATACTAAGAACTAGTATGGCCACTAGGTTTTTCTTTTAAATATATATATATAAATAATATATTTATGCATACCCTTTTCGCTTAAATATATAACTAAGTTAGCTTTTTTCCTTTTTAATGCTACTAGTAAGTATTTACTGTAGGCTTAAGGGGTACCGCCAATTAATAATAAGAATAACTTCTTTTAAGATAATAAGTGTATTACCTACTTAGTAACCTCATAAGAGTAGGGTATGATCTTTGCGACACTGAATGGTCCTTACTGAGCATGTCAATTTTTGTTTTGGTATCCCATAGCACAATAATGATGCCTAGTCATTATTACTAGTTTCAGAGGACGTCACTTACCCTTAACCTTTTTCCCTAGTTCGTTTCATGCTCCAATATTAAGTTGTGTCGTGTCCTTAGTCTCTTAAGTCTATAGTAACAATTAAAAATTTAGGAAAAATTATAATGAAAAAATACTTTCAAGGTCCACTGGTGGGGCCTTGGCCTTGAGCTCCTCACCAAGGCCTCCTATATTACAATATACATTTATTTTAAAATTCTGATAAAGATAAAAGGAGGGATATTACACTTCTATTTCATCAAATTTATTTAAATTGGCTAAATTAATCATTTTCTATCTATCATCAAGTACTGCGGGGACTACCATGTTAAACGAGGGAATCCAACATGCAAGAGAGATACCTAGAGGTTCCTATCCAAGCCTACAAAAAGATCGTCCAAAGAGTTGTACCTTGTCCTTAATGCTAAACAAAGTATCATGAGAGATACATAAATAAATAAAAGGAAATTACCATAACTTAAGTATGGAACGACTAAGAATAGTCTTATGTGAATAACATGCATAAAGGTCTCAAAGAACTAATATTATTATTACAAGTATTAATAATAATGTTATTGTTATTTATTTATAAAATATATATATATTGCATAGAGTTTATGCATAGGATGTCTACCACATTATCATACTATTTATTATTAATAGTATTGTTAATAGTAAGTATAATAAATAACTACTACTATTATTAATGTAAGAATTAACTTAAATTCACTTCTAGTTAAAACAAATAAAAGTCCTAGTTTATCAAGGACTAGATATTTAGTAAAATATCTTTTAAAAATATTAATTTAGTTAAAGAAACTAAATAATTATTCAAAAAACTATATTCCAAAACTCCCCTATATATTAGAGGGCAGATCCCAAGAGAGGGGATCATCATCTTTTTCATTATCATTTTTCTTATGGTAATAAAAGAGAATTCAGGTGCAAGAACTGAAGGAGTCCCACATTAATTTTCCAAACCTGATTCAGCAGTTCAACCTAGGGCCTCTACTTCTCTGATTTGCATGTTGGAACCAGCTCGGGGGGATCCAGTTAGAACCAAGAATGATCTAAGGGTAATGGTTGGGAAGAACATGGTAGCCCCAAAGTTATCCATGCAAAAGATCATTCTATAGGTCAGCCAAGTCCATCGGTTTTCTGCATTAATTATTGTTTGAGTGTGCAGGTTCTGTAGAGGAGGGTCAAACTACAAATAATCAGGTACAAACTACCAACTTCCTAATTCAAATTCAAGTAGATTCAAGAACTTAAAGCAGAAATTATTATGCAGTATTGTTTCACTAATCTCTATCCATTTATTTCTTTCATAAAGTAAGGGCCAATCGACACAGACTCTCTGGGTTAAGTTCTATGTTTTTAAATGTTCATTAGAAATTATTATTTCTGCGTAATAGGAACCTGATATAAATCATCCATAAGTCTAGCAGGGCTAGCCTAGCTAGCCTGTGTTAGACTCCCATGTTAGCAACAACCTTAGAATCAAAAATCAATACGTAAACTGATGACTAGGTTCTTGCAGGACCTATACTTAAAGTGCATTTTATTTCTAAAAAGTTATACTATAGTTTCCAGATTTAATTTATAAATTGGGTCAATTCTTTTTACAGCTTTTACCATTCTTTTAAACATAGAAAATTTGCAAACATGAAAGGAGGCTTTATTTTAAAGAAAACACATTACTGTAAATCCCCAGGTCTTGTCAAATGCACTCTATAGTATCGAGACCTATATTTAAGAAGAAATCTAGATACGACCTTCAAAGCCCTTATCAACAGTAGCGAAACTTTATTACACAGTGTTAATGCTTTTCTTCCCCAACGATTTGACATCAAAACTATTACCTATGAATTTAGCTATACAATGCCATTAAACTAGTCTCTGTCTACCAAAGCAAAAACACAAAAGTATGCATACAATATGATTTCTCTAGATTCCAAAATTTTAACAATCTCTTCAACATTTATGCATTTCATCAAATCCTTGATGGGCATCTTTTCCAAAACAAGAATCGAATTCACATCAAAACGAAATTGATACATTATCTTTTAAACACATTCTCTCACTACATCAAGATGCAGTTCAAGAGATTGATACCGACTATCGAATCACAACCCTTGCTATCGTTGAAATCACCAGAATCGTAGCACTAAGACTCAAGCTTACATATGTATACCAGCCTCAAGGGTCATGTTATCAATTGTTCAAATAAACGCAGAAGACAGTTTAAAGTCATAGGTCTATCTATTACCCAATAAAAGATGAGCATTACCCAGACCAATAAACTAACAGGCGCAGGTCATATTTTCTAATCTCAGGAGCAATCCAAATCACCCAAAAAAAATAAACTATCTAGATGTTAGACAAAGACACCACCGGCATAAACAAACACAGGATATAGCAGAGCTATGCTCTTAAACATTTAATTTAAAAATACCAAATTGAATTCCTTGATGATAGAGCAACAATAGAGCACGTAGGGCCAATCATGGATACTAACCATACATATTCCATAGAGAAAGCAGAGGGAAAATATATTAAAATATCATCCATACATGTTCAATAGAAAACGCAGACAACTGTATTCTTTTCCAACACCCCAAATTTATACACGTGGGTATGTAATCCCATTAACAAGGCATAGAGTCTCCATGGATCCAAATGGCCCAAACACCACATCAAAACCAAAAACCCTCTAGGGTTATCCCCAGTTTTACAAAATAATGCATTTAATAACCGGTCCTGCCAAAGGTGACCTTCTGGGACTTCAAGTAAGCTATAGTGAGCCCAAAGGGGATTCATGAAGTCCCACTCAGCAAAGAAAAATAGTACACCCTCCACAGATGGGATAGGAAGGAGCAAGGATTGGTAACACCTGAACTTACCATTCCTCAACAAACGACGTCGAAGATGTTGGACATCTAATAGCAACCCACGCAGAGGATTTTTGCAACCAACCACCTACCATTCCAACAGTGACCACAAAGTTAAATCCTGAGATGAACATCAAATACTGCATAAACGTAGAGGGAAAATAAAAGAAGTAGCATGTGAAGGAATAAAATTACCTGAACACTGTCACCTCATTCTTCATCTCTTAATCTATGCAACCATCAGGTGCACTGACCATGAGCATATCTTAGGTCAGGGCACAAAGCCCCTCCAGATGCAGTAAGGGACTGTTCAGAGCCAATGATACGAAGAACAACAAATGCAAGTGTAAAAACCCCTTATTGAAAATCCTCTTTGCCAGTTGGTCACCAAAAGCAAGTTGTCATCACATGTGGTAGTTAATACTCCACCAAACTCCATTTATTAGTTTAATATTTCATCCAAGCGCTATAGTGGAGAGTCATAAAGGTAATAACGTAATGGTGGTATCAAAATAATTATCCCAAGGGTTTGAATCTTAGCCTTTAACTTTAGTCTCATGTCTTGATAGGAATTGGAGATAGGTTACATAAAAAAGAAACCCTTCATAGTGGCACCTGCACAAACATGTTACGAAAACATTAGCAAATTGCTAAGTAAGACAGGAATTCCAAAGCTCACTCTTACCTCTTGGTAGTTCTTCCAGGGGTACGTTTCGTTTGAAACACCAGGTTTCCCTCCAGTGTCTCAAACTTCCGTCAACAAAATTCCATCATGCCTGAAGATACCAATTAGGCATTTTGTTTATAAACTCAATATGTATCTGTTTCATAAAAGTAAAAGAAGGACCTTAAGTTTTACTCTAGTGATCGTAAACATGCCTTAACGATACATCATCTACCTTACCACATCGCTTCCACTGAAAAACATCACTAGTGAAACAATCTTGCTTAGAATTCATAGACTCTTATTGTTGCAAACAAAGTACCGATGCATTTTCCCAGTACTGAAGTTAATTTATAAATGCATTATCTATTTTAGGCATTTTAGCAGTAAGAGATTTTTTTTTAATTTTACTATTTTTAGGGACATTACACACCACATCTTTATGCCAACTCCTCTTAAGTTGTAGGTTGTTTTATGAGGACAAAAGGATAGTGTGTATTGCCTTTAATTTTGAGATTATATGTTATAAAGATATTTTGTATTTTCTCTATCCTTCTCCATGATTATCTTAAGGTTTTGTATCTCAAAGAAGAGTTTCTTCCTATCCCAAATCCAAAGGCCAATCATTTGCAATTGTTTTCAAGTCCATGATAAGTTTTCCACCCTCCATTAACAATTTTTTCAATGCTCTAGATCCATCTAATCTTATGATGAAGATCAATTCCAAGATATTTGTATGATGTCACTTTCTCCGAGTTGTTGTTGTCATACATGAAATTATCATAACTAATATTTTGGGATTTGATTATCATAAACTTTGTTTTGAAGGTGTTAATACTCATACCCATACTAGACTAAAAATCCTTAAGAATTTTTAATCACTTGTCAAGATCAAGCACTATGTCAAATGATTTTATATTTAATTCAACAAAGTAACAAAGAATATTGGTTTTACTACTCGGACATGCATTAGCAATGATCCTTAATAGTAACAGAGTGGTACGCAATTGATTGATAACCCCACTATCTTATGTAGCCCTTATCTCCTTTTTTGTGGCTTTCTAAACAAATGTTGATATTCTTTCCAAGAATAATTCCATATAATTTGGCTAAAATAGGGATAATCGTAATGGTCCTATAATTAGATGGATTTTATTTTATCTCCACTTTTAAAATAGGAAGACTAACACCTTTTGTCCATGATTTGGGGAAACCTAATTGCTAAATTGAAGAGCCCATGGATGTGAGGGATGAGGAGAGGAAGACCAATTTTTAATATTATGCTTTGCATTCTTCGATGTGTTTATCCTTCCTTTTTACAAGTCACTTAACCCCAAAATCTATTTCTTCTAAAGAGAACTTATTCCTCTATATAAATGTTTGAATGTTGTCCATGACATGATGGTATTCATAAATATTTTTAAGGTAGGAATTCCAGTACCTCAACGGAATTATATTATTTTCTTTAATTCTCTAATTTAGAAATTGCCTTGAGAATTTATTAGGATCTACCTTAGAGAGATTTTCTTCCTTTGTATTTATATTGTGCCTTTTTAGAGGAATTTGCACCTATAGATCTTGTATATTTTTAAGAAACCATTAGAAGTATTCTCAAGGGATATTGTAGCATGCTTGTGCACTCTTTATCGCACCAAGGGTTAAACGTCCTATTCTCTTTTTTACATGACACCACCATACATAACTTGTTAATGGAATTAGAGAGGGTAGCTATAAAATTACGATAAAGGTATTCAATATTGCTCTTAGTTAATAGTATATTTAATTCATTATTTAATTTCCCTAAAAAAATATAAATTTTATTTTTACGTTACGCAAAATTCTCGTCAACAACACAAACCTTGTAACCTTATGTTTCCACAATCCTTGAAGTCATTTCCATGGTGGCTGAGCCTTGACTTCCCTATCTTGTAACTTCACTTATTTTTCAATCTCGACGTGCTTTGCTATACAAGCAACCTACGTCGAAACCCTTTCAACACAGTGTGTATCATTGCAACATGCGTCACTGGCGCAGCTTGCCTTCAGAGAAAGCAACATCGACCATGGTAGACACATGTTGCTCCACTACAAGTCGTGTCGAGGTATTTTCAGGAAAAAAATAGTTCTTTCAGAAGCTTATAGATCGAAATCTCATTGGATAGCCTTTCCTCCCTATTTCTATGTATCTAGCTCGAGCTCCAAAATTGTTGGGATCATATATCATCCCCTTTCCCTAATATTCTCACCCATCTCTTTTCCTTATTGTCCTATAAATGAAACCTTTGGGCATGGGTGTGAGGAAAAGGAATTTATAGCAAGCAAGTGCTCGAGAAATTTTTCGATACCATTAGACTCTTGATGTGCTTCCTTTCAAGACAAGGGTGACATGTTAGAATAGGAGGAATCTATCATAAGGAGACTATGACTATAACATCCCAAAATCCTAGTCACTTTTAGAAAGAAATGGGGAGTTTTTTTTTTTTTTTTTTAAATAAATCATATTATCAATAGCCATACAATCATCAATTCACCTACCAAGGTGAATAACATATAGAAAATCAAACAATCAAATACACAGCTTTACTGCAATATGGAAAAGTCTTTCCAAGCATAAATGCATGCAAACCAAGTTTCTCTTTATAATCTTATAAAGCATATGCCAAGTAGAAAACCACTTTCAACTTCGTGTACAAGCTTGGGTAAGAAATACCACACGATGTCAAACTTGGTGCAACATAGAAGAACATTCCTTCTACACAATAAGTTAGCCCCATAACTTGATGTTATCTTTAACATAGCACTCTTAACTAGAGTCATTTAACATCAGAGGAATGCCTATGTATAATAAGTCTCATATACTTATAAACCAAGATATGCACCTACCTTTCCATATAATGACATGCAATGCATTATATCAATTAGAAAAAGATACATCATGGTGCAACTACTTGTAGAGTAATGGATCATTTCGATACTCGTACATACTTGGTAATTATAACATTAAATGCAATAGTGTATAGATATACATCCATGTGTTAGATTCCGTTTCATGCAAAGATACTCCTTCAAGAAGCTACATACTCAATCGACCTTTATAAACCTTGTTGAAAAATCATTAATGCATAATGGAAACCTTTTCGAACACATGAATATGCAAACCGGAATAATATTCAACATCATGGTGTCATAATTTCGTTAACAAGAAATTTAACTAACCATTATATGTAAATGTGCTATAAATCTCAACATAAGTCATTGACGACACACTTAAGCACATGCATAATAATATGAGAACATGTCAAGTCTTTCTCTTACACCAAATGAATATTAAATCAATCACAGACTATGTCGAAAGGTGAAATAATAACCATAGGCTAGGTTATAATAGCTAATCTCTTTTGTATCATACACAAATTGGATATCGACATATTCTTTTCACACATACCCTTACATAGATCATTACCAAATGCAAACTGATCTAAGGTAATGTTTCAATCATAATCCACACAAGACTTTACTCATTTATTCCAATGCACAAGAAGTTCATTCATTCTTTTATGCATTCACAATCACATACTTGCCCCTTAAGTGTAACGTCCAATCTATGTTCTTGCATCAATGCCATAGAATTATAAAAACTTAAGCATGTGTATGATACTATTTCTCCCTAGAGATAGCATCATATCCAAACCTCTTTTCAACGAAAGGTAGCCTCAGTTCTCAAGGCCATCCAACCATCAACTTTACATGAACACATGAATGAGTAACTTGATCCTTACTTGCATTAACTGAATACAAATAAGGTAAGACGAGCCAATATATATATATTGTTAAAATTCAAGATGCTAAGACAGAAAATAGCAGCATTACATTCCATTTCACAATAATAGCATATACAGGATCACTGAAGAAACAACAAGCACAGCATAAACACAAGAGACAAAGATTTATCCTGGGAAACCCTCATGGGGTAGAAAACCCAGCAAAGCTTCCTCAATATAGATGACCAGCAATATACAAAGATGAAACCCTGAGACATGATCTCCTCCTCCACAATAGCAGACCTCTCCTCCACAAGTGCGTTATCCTCAAGTGAGTGAATGTGTATAATGAGGAACACACCTCCTCTATTTATACACTACTCTGATATGTATTTTACACAAGTACATGTAGGCTCGTATTTAACCATTAGGTTAAATACCCCATTATAACTGACTGGGCCGACCCCTCTAGGGTGGTCTAATAACCCTTTGACCCACATAACACATACAGGGCCGACCCCCACTAGGGAAGTCTAATAACCCAAGTTACCACATTCCGACGGAGGAATAAACATCTCCGGATATACAATAAGATCTTCACGGAGGAATGAATCATCTCCGGAATAATAAAGTACAAATATAATATTCTTTGAAGTTACAATATCTCAACACTCCCCCTTAACGAGAAGGATATTATAACAGCATCTGCACGAGCAAGGAGTCATCAACATCATACATGATACATCTATAAATCATTGGAAGCTTTCTCAACATCATCAGTAACTCAACCAGTTACTGGAATATCTTCAATACTGGAACATCAACATCTTCAGTACTGAGTCTTTATCTTCTGCAGCACTCAAACAGCTACAGCAACATCAATATCTGAATCCTCACGATTGTGAGCATCGCCATCACACGATCATCAGCATCGTCATCACATGATCAACAGCATCGTCATCTCACGATCATCAGCATCGTCATCTCACGATCATCAGCATCGTCATATCATCTCGATCTACAGCATCTGGATCATCTCGATCTACAGCATCTGGATCATCACGATCTACAACATCTGGATCATCTCGATCTACAGCATCTGGATCATCTCGATCTATAACATCAGTATCCTCAACCATACAAGTACATTAATCAATACATGTATCATCAAAAGTATGTATTCTCACCAATACATCTATCATCAAAACATGTATTCTTACTAATACATATATCATCAAAAGCATGTATTCTCACTAATACATCTATCATCAAAAGCATGTATTCTCACTAATACATCTATCATCAAAAGCATGTATTCTCACTAATACATCTATCATCAAAAGCATGTATTCTCACTAATACATCTATCAATACAAGTATCCACACTGATACAAGTATACACAACAGCAGCATACCCTGCAACACACATGATCCAATTACGGGATGGTCAATCCCTCTAACTTTAGGACATAGGTCCAAGGATGATACAATCCTGATCCACTTATGGGATGATCAATCCCTCTCAATTTAAGACATCTCTCATGTCTATGGATGATGCAATCCTGAATCAACTTACAGGATGATTAGTCCTTATCACTTTAAGACACCTTACCATGTCTAGGGACGATGCAATCCCAATCTACTTACAAGATGATTAGTCCTTATCACTTTAAGACACCTCACCATGTCTAGGGATGATGCAATCCCAATCTACTTACAGGATGATTAGTCCTTATCAGTTTAAGACACCTCACCATGTCTAGGGACGATGCAATCCCAATCTACTTACAGGATGATTAGTCCTTATCACTTTAAGACACCTCACCATGTCTAGGGATGATGCAATCCTAATCTACTTACAGGATGATTAGTCCTTATCACTTTAAGACACCTCACCATGTCTAGGGACGATGCAATCCCAATCTACTTACAGGATGATTAGTCCTTATCACTTTAAGACACCTCACCATGTCTAGGGACGATGCAATCCCAATCTACTTACAGGATGATTAGTCCTTATCACTTTAAGACACCTCACCATGTCTAGGGATGATGCAATCCTAATCTACTTACAGGATGATTAGTCCTTATCACTTTAAGACACCTCACCATGTCTAGGGACGATGCAATCCCAATCTACTTACAGGATGATTAGTCTTTATCACTTTAAGACACTTCACCATGTCTAGGGACGATGCAATCCCAATCTACTTACAGGAGGATTAGTCCTTATCACTTTAAGACACCTCACCATGTCTAGGGACGATGCAATCCCAATCTACTTACAGGATGATTAGTCCTTATCACTTTAAGACAAGTCTCATGTCTAGGGACGATGCAATCCCATCACGTACATTTTGAACCCAGTTCATGGACGATGCAGTCCTCACGTACATTTTGAACCCAGTTCATGGACGATGCAGTCCTCACGTACATTTTGAACCCAGTTCATGGACGATGCAGTCCTCACGTACATTTTGAACCCAGTTCATGGACGATGCAGTCCTCACGTACATTTTGAACCCAGTTCATGGACGATGCAGTCCTCACGTACATTTTGAACCCAGTTCATGGACGATGCAGTCCTCACGTACATTTTGAACCCAGTTCATGGACGATGCAGTCCTCACGTACATTTTGAACCCAGTTCATGGACGATGCAGTCCTCACGTACATTTTGAACCCAGTTCATGGACGATGCAGTCCTCACGTACATTTTGAACCCAGTTCATGGACGATGCAGTCCTCACGTACATTTTGAACCCAGTTCATGGACGATGCAGTCCTCACGTACATTTTGAACCCAGTTCATGGACGATGCAGTCCTCACGTACATTTTGAACTAGTGGTTCCGGGATGATGCAATCCCCATCACTTTATTCTCGAAGACCATACGTCTACGGATCAATTCAGGGACCAAGGTCCGGGGATGATACAATCCCCACTTCTCGGAGACCTTACGTCTACGGCTCTCTTTAGGACTGAAAGTCCAGGGATGATCCAATCCCCTCAACTGTCCACTAAGGACTTCATTCTCGGAGACCTCACGTCTACGGCTCTCTTTAGGACTGAAAGTCCAGGGATGATCCAATCCCTTCAACTGTCCACTAAGGACTTCATTCTCGGAGACCTCACGTCTACGGCTCTCTTTAGGACTGAAAGTCCAGGGATGATCCAATCCCCTTAACTGTCCACTAAGGACTTCATTCTCGGAGACCTTACGTCTACGGCTCTCTTTAGGACTGAAAGTCCAGGGATGATCCAATCCCCTTAACTGTCCACTAAGGACTTCATTCTCGGAGACCTTACGTCTACGGCTCTCTTTAGGACTGAAAGTCCAGGGATGATCCAATCCCTTTTCTTTCTCGGAGACACCTGTCTACGGCTCACTTTAGAACAAGTGTTCAAGGATGATACAATCCCCACATGTATTCTCATCAATATACTATCGATCCTGGGAACCCATACAGAACCTGATTCACACTTCTTCTTTAATTGCACCATTAAGAGAATGGTCTTATCTAGCCACTTGGAGCAAACATCTCATCATGATTCTCTTCCTCTTTCTAAGAGAATCTTCTAGCCACAAGCCTTCTATATTTTGTTTGATTTGTAAATCTTCTTGTTGAACATCCATCACTTGTTCGGTGTTCATTATTCTTCATGATCTTTCCTACAAAACAAAATTAAGTACATGATTAGTAATCCTTCATAATCATGAAATCATGATAACCTATTATGCATACAGATATCATTTATATAGTTATGCAACTATCTTGACCAATACTTTGGCACAACACTTTCCCATATCCTGTATGCATACAGTGGCTATCTAGATGCCTTCCATCTCTACCAGAACATACTATCGAGAGTGTGCACAGCTCTTAGCATGTCAGCAAAGAGGTTTCATTCTAGACAAGCAACAATGGAATGTTTGTCCAACTTACCAATCATATGCATATTATTAGTATAATGTTCAATGCTCTATGAATGTTTGCACTCAGCATGATATGTTCTAGGAATACAAATATGCATACAAGAAATATCATTTACTATTTCAAATAACAACTCAAATACTTATCTTTTATGTTTGTGTGGTTGCCTCCCGCTTGATCTTCTATATGTCCTTTGAACTTCTATTCATTCTGTACCACTGTGCATGCTCAAGTGTGCACTAGTGTCATCCTCATGATCTCATACACAAACATTCATTCATTAGTATATTCTCAAAACATTCTAATTCTAAATAATCTTGAATATGTATAGTCATGATCATTAGTATTCAGGGTTTCAAGTAAGTCTTCTTTTACTCATGCATGTTCTTGTTTGATCATAGTACTCTTCTGGTTAATTAAATCATGCATAAACCCTTGATTACTAACTTTATGAATAAGCATAACCAATCATATCAAGTATACTTATATAAGGGATCCTAACACAAGGTAAGATTTATGGGAAACATACCTGGATTAGTATACCTACTTGGTTATGTACAACATACCTAAACAATCTCTTCAATGATTTAGAGATCCTGAGCTAGAACCTGCATGTCTCATAGGTTAAGCATAATATAACAAAGTCATACATACCTCGTAAGTAGAACAAAGATTATGGATGAGTCTTTGTCTTCATGTTTTCATGGTCATGGAACCTGATTTGTCTTTTGTGATGTACCTGTATCTTGTTAGCAGACAACATCAACCTCACACAACATCATAATGCATTAGTACAATCATAAGTGTCAACACCCTAACCAATGAATATCTTCTATCATGCATTCATAATTTTGTTAAGGTTATACGACAAATCTAAAATCAAAATTGTACTAACTGTAATAACCTGAAGACAAACATACCATAAACTTAATCATGGACAAATATCGAAACATACCTCAATGAGTCATACCTGTCGAGATCGCTTGTATTCTTCTTATGTAAGCCCTTATCCTCATCTCCCTCTGAGACAGGAACTTCTTCACTTATGTAGGTGACCAATCCATCTTCTTCTAGGATTAACCCAATCCACTTGATTTGCAAGAACTGGACCTTGATGAGCTGATCAAACTGGTATATTCAGAATTTGAAAACTGCAAAGTTTTACTCCTTAATTTTGCCTTTGAAACTTTCGGATTCACTGGACGTGACCCTGAACTGGGGTTTGATGAAGCCCACTCTTTTGCCCCATCAAAAGGTTTGATCCAAAGCTCTAAGCTTCTATTTTTCTGAGGAGCTTCCAGCCGTGGTCACAGATTTCAAAAATTCCCATTTTTACAGAAGCCCTAATTTTCCACTTTTCTGATCAAAGTCCCGAACTAGGGTCTAATCAAGCCCGGCCTTCTGCCCAACCAAAAATTCTGATCTTGGTCTCTAAATTTCTATTTTGATGAGTAGCATCCAGCCGTGGTCTCCGATTACAAAAATTCCAACTTTCTTCAAAGTCCTAAATTCCGGAAGCCATGAATGAAGGTACCAAAAAATAATTCTGTTTTGACAGAAATATGTACCTGATTGTTTCTGGTGTAACTCTGAAATTTTTGATCCACAGGGTCTGAAAACGTTTTCTGAGATAGCCTGACCTGTTAGCTTTCCATCCTGACAGGTCTGACCTCAATTGGATGTTCTGAGAGAGAGTTATGCCAAATGTCGCAACGTGACCTGTTTTTGGAAAATACAGGAGAGCGAACTTGTACGGCGTGCCACGTGTCACTGTTTGACCTTCGGCCTCTGAAAAAGTTTTCTGAGATAGCTCAGCCTGTTATCTTTCCATCCTGATAGGTCTGACCTCAATTGGATTCTCTGAGAGAGAGTTATTCCAAGTGTCGCAACATGACCTGTTTATGGGATAATACAGGAGAGCGAACTTGTACGGCATGCCACGTGTCACTGATTCAACTTCGGCCCCTGAAAAAGTTTTCTGATATAGAACGGTCTGTGTACTACCTGTCACTTTTCACGAAATTTCATTTGGAGCTTCCTAGCCCAAGTTATGACCTTTTTCCCAAGGTCACCTGATTTTGACTCATATCTGGAAGAGGCAGAAACCCTATATTGTACAGATCATAAATCACAAAGTACAACGAATTAGAGGTTGTCCTTTGGACACAAGGTACCTGGAGATTTTAGCTTTGTCCTTGTCTTCCTTCAGGTTAGCTCTGATACCATGTTAAAATTCAAGATGCTAAGACAGAAAATAGAAGCATTACATTCCATTTCACAATAATAGCATATACAGGATCACTGAAGAAACAACAAGCACAGCATAAACACAAGAGACAAAGATTTATCCTGGGAAACCCTCATGGGGTAGAAAACCCAGCAAAGCTTCCTCAATATAGATGACCAGCAATATACAAAGATGAAACCCTGAGACATGATCTCCTCCTCCACAATAGCAGACCTCTCCTCCACAAGTGCGTTATCCTCAAGTGAGTGAATGTGTATAATGAGGAACACACCTCCTCTATTTATACACTACTCTGATATGTATTTTACACAAGTACATGTAGGCTCGTATTTAACCATTAGGTTAAATACCCCATTATAACTGACTGGGCCGACCCCTCTAGGGTGGTCTAATAACCCTTTGACCCACATAACACATACAGGGCCGACCCCCACTAGGGAAGTCTAATAACCCAAGTTACCACATTCCGACGGAGGAATAAACATCTCCGGATATACAATAAGATCTTCACGGAGGAATGAATCATCTCCGGAATAATAAAGTACAAATATAATATTCTTTGAAGTTACAATATCTCAACATATATATATATATATATATATATCAAAGCGTATGATAACTTTAAAAACATTTCTTACCACCTTGGAAAAGCTAAGGGTGTTCATTCTTTGTAACATACCCTTTTTTCTTAAAAACATTTTATGTTGGAAACATTATGTTAAATTTTATTGTAAAGTTTTATATTGGACAAGTGTCCAAGGATGACTGTAATTGCACAATATTTTATTATTTAATAAATTAAATAGGAGACAAACACCTAAGGGGACTGTTGAAAGAGTGTTTACTGACCCACTAGGTGGAATGGAATCTGGGGTAGAAGGCAATGGACAAGTGGCACCATCATGATGCAACAAACTAGCTGTTGGTATGGGACAACTCCCTTGAAATGTGGTCATAGTGCCATGGAAGGTGGGACTGGAGATTGAGGCTTATTTATTCAAAACTGACCACTAAAGACCTAGGCCATCTATATAAGAGCCATCGAATTATGAACTGAGGTTCATCACTTTTCTTGAAGAGGAAATTTACCCTGGGGTTTTTTGTTGTGCTTGCAGCCAAGAGATTCGATGAGGGGATATGCTGAGTTTTTTATCATGGTGTAAGTCTACCTATTATACTACTGAGTGCAGAAGTTACATTGTTGAGTGCAGAAGGCATACTTTGAGTGCAGAAGTTACACTGCTGAGTGCAGAAGTTATATTACTAGGTGCCTTGCTTCTACACAGATTCCATCTACTTAGTGGTTCAGTAAGCAAGCTTAGGGGTCCAAAGGAAGCAAGTAGTTTTGGTCGCTTCTTCTAGAAAAGGTTGGCATGAACAAGCCTCCTTGGGTGTTTTTCGGCCCTATCTTCATTTACAGGTTCTACTTGTCTTTTCTAATTCTAAGTAGTTAAAATTTCTATCTGCAATTATCGATTTACTATTTTCAAGGATATTAGTAAACAAATGCATTTATTTTAGTTTCTAACCTAATTAGGATTCTGTATAGTAATGATTATGTGAGATGAATTGAATAAAATAATTCTCTGCATTTTTTCCCATGCTAATGGATCTGCATCGTACTCTAGTACAGAGAAGAGATTAAGGTAGATAAATTGATAGGCAGATTGCCAAATAAATGAGAAGATCAATACTATTATATTTCATTAGTTTTCTTACGATTAAATATTCTGTATTTAATAATATAATTCTATGTCTTTCTCTTATCATTCCTTTCATTAGTTAAATGTTTAAGGTTCACTGTATTTTTATTTCACAATTTTTTATAGAAATAACAGCTGCAAAATAATTACTTCCTAAGTAGATATTACTGCTAGCAAGTAAATATAATTGCATAAACAAACAGAACTCTTTTTATTACAAGAAATGCATAATTATTTAGCACCAATCCTTTTGCACAGTATTCATTTTTTGTTATTTTATTTATTTTTTTAAACTACAGATTAATCCTATTCACATTCAGGATAGGATTAGAAAACCCTAGCTTGTAGCTTCATCATTTCCCACAGTTATCACAACTATTAAAACAAAGAACCATTCTGTTATCCAAACAGAGTATCATTTACAAACCTAGAATTTACGACAAGATTGTAACCCTTTGTTGACCAAACCCTAGAAGTATCAACACCTATCTCTCAGATTTAGAGTTTAGTGAAGGTTCAAACACCATCAGTTAACAACATAACAAGAATCTAGATACAATCTCATTACATAGTTGCAAACAGAAAGCATTGGCTCTCGGCCAACACTTAAAATTGATAGACATGAAAGACGAGTAACACTTTTAACTCCATAAGCATAGTCTCGAAAATTCTTTTCATACACATTCTTCAAGACCAATTTTAAGAGCATTTTGGCATCATCGGGAGACTAAATTATCACGATTTAATTGAAAACCATAAACAGTAAAACCATACGATTAGCTTGATGTGGACATCTACTTTCAGAAGCTAAACATTGTTATCATGATAGCAGAACATTTCCAAGAACCACACATTAGGGTTTGACCATTTTAATACAGGTCTAAACCGTTGGCGCTCGAACTTATCTTAAAATACAATAGTGGCAAAATGTTAAACATCAAGTGTATACAAACTGGAGCCCTGCTCTTAAATTTAAACACAAACACGATAACATAGGAAAACATAGCTCTTGTATTATCAAAGACACAGTAGATTTGTAACATGCTCTTATTTGCAAGTTAATACTAACGAAAAAGGGGTAAATAAAAATTATGTTCATAAGAATGTATAACTAAATAACAAAGTGATTCGTGACCATTCCATAGACCCCCAAATGATGAGCAACTTGTACCTTACATATTTACATAATACATCAACTTTCAAGATCCATTTGATACATATTTATCTCGACAAGAAAAGACAAGCCTATCTCTACGACACTAAAAGTTACATTATAAGGACTACCATGCATTCGTTTACACAATCATCTTTCTAAACTTCGTAGTATATTATTGTATCAATTTGAACACTAAAGATGAGGATCGATCAGTATACAAATGACTAAATCTTAAAC